>JAZDUA010000157.1:1200000-1800000 GCA_038098605.1 Gryllus longicercus
GTTACCTCACAAAGGTAAGCACATCAAGTCATTTGAAGCAAATATTTGAAAAATACAAAATGGAGAATACACATTTGCTTCAAACTTGCAGAATGTGGTGGAGCTTGTGCCCTCTAGCGGTGAAGTGTCATGCGAGTCTCCCCTCGCACACACTTTTTAGAAGTTTAAAACATTATTAATACTGGAACTGCAATAATGAACACAAAATAGTATTTGTTTGAACTTGAAAATGCCTCAAACACGCTCAAGGGATAGAATATCTAAGAACCATTACCAAGACAAGTATTTAACCATTACCAAAATTTTGCAAAGTTCAAGTATCAAACGAATCCAAATCAGTGTTTGGAAATAAATTAACAAAAAATAGAACAAATTGAAAATTGACCATTTTTGGGCAAGGGATCTATTTAAAAAAATATGCTAATCACCCATTATTTCACATAATGAATTTAGAAGTGGCCAAAGAATTTCAAGAAAACTACAAACATGTTCTTAATGAAGGCAACTACCAGTACTGTTACCCTATTTAATATTGTACAAACGTAAGAATTGAAAATTAGGTATCAAATGAGATGTTCAATGAATATCTGATGGATATTGAAAATGAAGTTTTCATTTGGTTCACAATGGAAGGAAGCCCAATATATTACACATAGTATTGAAATAAAAGTGATAATTTTACATTTTATTTCAATATTGTATTTCTATTAACTTGAAGTCCATATTTTCACAAAGCCATCAATGTCTCCGAAATACAAAAAGATCTATGGAATAAATTTTACAGCATATCAACAAAGTAATGTCAGCAATAGCTTCTTCGATGTCAATTTAAACCAATGAGTCAAAAATGTTAATAATTTCTCCAAAGGAAAAACAAATAAGCCTATGAAGTAAAATGAACTGAAAATGAATGAAGTCTCTAAAATAAAATGAATAAAGAAGTAATGAAGAAAAATAATTTCAGAATTGTTCACAACAATAACACTCAACATTGTTTATTTTGACAATTACCTTACAATATAACCTCCTCTTCAAATGAAATATTTATCTGTACACAACATATGAAACTGAAGAATGTTGTAAATGCCTTAGTACAAATTAGTAAACATTTAACAGAAATAATTATAAAAGAGAGCAGAAAAATGTACAAGAAAAACTGTCAAAATATTTAAATGAAAATTTTCAACATTTTATATTTGCAATCACAAATTTAAATATGATTTCTTACAGCACAACCCACTTTGATGCGGTCCATCCAGCTCACTATATTACAACTTTCATACAACAAGAAGAATGATACAGCTATACAGACTCGCATTTACTACTGGCAAATACGTTATTAACAAGTGAACATCACAAGTTAAAGTAATTGCTTTCGTGCATACTTCTCTGAGAAGAGCTAGCACAACAGCATATTTCTAAAAGACATTTCAGAAACTTGCAACATTCAATACACCCTATGAGGATCGTGATAACCACAGAACAGTCTTAAGGAAGAAATACGCCAGTCCCAAGGCACACAAGAATTTTTCTCGTTGCTGCCGCTGCAGGTTGTCCAACTCTATGGCCATCACCCGCCGATTCAATTTTGCCATTTGTTTACGCAAGTGCAACACTTCTTCTGCTGGGGTAAGGCCCTCCCCGCCTCCACCAATGGGTGGGGTATCCCCTCTGCAGGCACATAAACAAACACACACTATTACACATTTCTATTACCCAGGAATCACTAGTCACTGACACAAGGGCAAACTACAATTTTCAGCTTGAACATACCAAGTTTATTTATTTTTTAACATTTACACATTACGGCATGTAACGTTCTACAGTGAATAAATCACCTTTTCAAGGGACACACTTCACAATGACAGGTAGTACAAATATTTGAGATCTCTCCAGACATCATTCAATAATTACACAACCCACACTGCTGCAACACAGTAGCTCAAAGGTGTATCTCGGATATCTCTTTTCACCTTCTTTCACAAACCTCAGAAAATAATACTATTTATTGAGATTCTATAGGTACAATAGTACTTGACTGTGAATCAAATGATCCACAGAGCTGTAACACTGAGCTGGTTCCCACTAGAGGCAAATTAATAAACAAGCAGACTAAAGATATTTTTCAAGTTAATATTAAATCATTTTTGAAAGAAATGTATATTTGTTCATAAATACTTGAAATACTTTAAAATGAATTTTTTAAATTGCAAAGTTTACAATTTATTTGCATATTAGGGAGCCTTGATGAGGTCCTGCTAAGGACCTCTTAAGATATTAATATAGCTGCTTTCAACAAAGACAGAAGCATCTACAATTCAAGCATTTGATGCTCCTTTGTATAACAGATACAGACATACAGGTCAATGGTATATTATCATTCAAAATATTTACAGACTTAAGCCTAATTGTGAGTTCATTACCATACCTTACTAAAATAAAATTAAAAAGATACAATTTAAAAGAAATGTCAACAGGCATTTGTATTATAGGAGTCTACAATTTAATTAGGATAACAAGGTCTCTGTTATATGAAGTCTCGAGGGAAAAAAACAAATAATAACCAGGAAAGGCATACTGTGCAGTAAGCCAATTTCTCAAAAAAAACGAAAGTAACAAAACACTGAAAACAAAGCAATTAAACAACACTGTCCTGGGGTAAATATCCACAAATGACATGGCATACCTAGAAACATCTACATACAAACAGGTTCATAAAAAAGGAAGAATTTGCCATCTTTGATGGTTACCCTTGACATTACCTTGCAAGCAAGCGATGATCAGTATTGAATTTTGACTTTGGATGAGGTAAAGAAACAAATTTTTCCTCTCTATCAGGAATAGTGGGTGCATCATCAGCAGATGGAAATGAATATTCATCCAAAGTAATAACTCGAGGTGGAGTCTGTAAAAAAATATTTATGAATTATTGTCTATAAACAGGCAATTACACAGGCCTGCAAAATTTAGGTTATCGAAAATTGTTTGAGAAATTTCAGCTGTAGTATAAAGAAATTGCTGATTTCAAATATAAGATACACACTTTTAAATCGCATAAGATTTTTCCACAAAGTGTATTTGAGTATATGGAAAAAGAATAAATATGTTCAGTTGTTATAGAAACATTTGTGAAAAAAAGCTACATGGCTCACATGCAAAATTTTAAAAGCAGAAAATTATTCAGAGAATACACTGACTATATTTTGTGGTACCATTTTTTTTTCTCACCAAAGCTCCGTCCCATTTACCCTGGTTTCTGCGTTCCATTTTTTTGACATCTTGAGAGAATATTTCACCCTGTTCTTCACTAACAGCATCGACATTTTCAGGAAAGTAGTCCAAATGAAAATGTAGGAAATAAATCTTCAAGCTCATTGAACAGCATCTTTGAATATCATTAACAATGCCAACATGGACTTTACATTAGTGTGCTTATAGTTTCCAAGAAATTTTCCCACATCATCTTTGAATGCTGTTCAAGCCTCTTTCTCAAAAATTCCCATTTTTGTTTCAAATATTTCATCATTTAAGTGTTCCGAAAACACTCTCTTATACTTTAGCTTCTGAGAGTACAGAAAATTTGCAGCGCAAGTATTGACAACACACTCCTTGCGGCTAGATCTTCACAAATGGTTTCGTTAGTCAGAGCTTTATAAGAAGTGTTGAAAGGAGTACATTTCTTTGATCAACCAACCTTTCTTGTAAAATGTTTGTGCTTCCAGGTTCTAAATTTATCCTAGATGGCCACTCTTAATTCAGTGCTCTGCTATTCCATAGACACAAGAAGCTGGGGAAATTAGTAGAAATTAGCTTCCATGCTGTCCAAGAAGCATGGTTATTACTTTTAGATCACTGCATATAATCCAACCGTAATAATTATATTTTATTTTGGAGAGGATAAATGCCAACTTCTCATAGCTTTCTTTCATATGTATAGAATGTCCTACAGGTGTTGACTATTGCCATTGCGAAGAAGTACTTCTTTGAGACTTCTTCCTGATGACTTAATAAAGAATCTCTTCCATGTCATACTGTACTTTAAACTCAAAACAGTTCATTGATATCACACGCACTACATCAGATCATTGTCTTGAGAAAAGTAAGGTAAAAAAATTATTTCTCTATGACTAAACCATAGTCAGGCAGAAGAGCAGGCTAAATGGCCTGAGCCTCGACACCAATAAAGACATTTATTTATTTTTAAACCATGAGAAAGAGGTACCAGGAGCCAATAAGTTATTTTCTTTTAACCTACAACCAAAAGTTTTGCTGAATCTTTAGAAAGTAAGGAGCGGATCCAGAGACAAATTTTGGGAGGGGAAATTCAAAATGTTTTGGTTGAAGATGTCACATTACAGATTTTGTTAAATGTCATACACTACACTAGCTTATGCTGCAATATAATTTTATTCATTTTAATGATTATCCGAAAATGTTTCTACTTTACAGATTCGTGCTAAATTAAAATTACAGGGGAGAGTGATTTCCATCCCCCAGGATCCGCACCTGAGAAAGACCTAAGTCTCTAAGTCATTTAGTGCTCGTGTGAAAATAGTTTGGACTCTGGAGCATCTGTAACTACAAATTTTTCATCACAATTTTCAAATTCGTTGCCAGTGTCACCCGGTGCATTTTCTATTTTGATCTGGGGGTGATGGTACAGGAATAACTGGTCGAGATGCAGGGCATCTTGCTGACCAAACATTAGGATATACTGTCTTTCTTATTTTTTAGATCGTACCCAGCTACATTACATAAACAGAAGTAACAGTTAGTACTCTTATTCGTGGGCTTCATCCGTAACATTAGAATCCCGAAAATGGAAAGATTTGTTCTTAACTTGAGACAATTAGTGTTCTTCCAAACAGATATAGCAAACCTTATGCGGACACCATGGTTTGTCTTGATCGCCTAGTATCGTCCTGAAGTATGAATGATAAATTTTGTTTATAAATTCAGTAATGTTTCTTTGTTGTTTCTTTACAACATATTCTCCAGAAATATAACAAAAGTTGTCAGGTGACCTACAACAGCCTCTTGAGGTCATCGGTTAACTAATTGTGTACTACACCTTCAGAAAATAACTCATTACGATTACAGGGCAACAGTACTTCATGCAAAGAAATCTATACCGAAATAACAGTCACTTGATTTCTAATGACAAAGTACAGATGTGAACAACAAAGAAACTTCAGTTCTACAATAACAATCTAATTTGCTATAAGTACAAATTCTCCAAAGTTGGAACAAACAAGAACAGAAGTTTCAATGTCATGATAGAGAAATGTATTTATTCTCTGAACCTTAAATGAAAATACTTCGTTTTGTGAAAATGATGAGTGATGAAATTTTTTCATTAATTTTTCTTAATCTAAGAAAGCCCAAGTAAACAATGCCTTTTCATTTTACTCGGTTTATTTAAAGTACTGTATATTGATATCCTAAACAGCATTCCAATTAAGACAAACTTACTTTTTTTAAATTTCAAGCTTACAACTACCATATCTAAGATGTTAATATGCAATATTTGAAATTGCATTTTTTCAATGCCTATGGTTGCTCATTGAATTAGTTGAACAGGATTGACTAACAGCTCCAAAAAAATAAGTAATGAATAGGGGGAGAGAAAATGGCAACAGAAAAGAAAAGCAGAATCAATAACAGAATCCTTTCATCTCTGTGACTGGCTCAACACAAAATTAACATCAAAACAGCTTATTTCCATCTGCGCATGAATTATTAAGAGAATATTGTCATCAATTTAGTATAACCAAGGACTAATGTTTAAATGCAGAAAAAACTAACAGGATGTAGCTCACCTAATCTAAATAATTTGCAAAGACAATAAGATTTAAGAACATCATAAAATCAGCATGAGAAAGTGGTCACCATCAGAGGAAAACGTAGTTCCAAAGTAAACAATTTATACATTTTTGTAAACAGAGGTAACTTACAGAAATTTTGATATTCAACAACCGAAGCAATGTAAATATGTATTTCATTTTTTAAATACTTTAAGTTTAAGTACAAATGAGTAGTATTACAATAACTGTAATAGAACATGCAGTAAAAATAAAGGTAAAAAGGGGATTGAACAGACAAACTTTCAATGCTATACAAAACCAATGGAAGGCTTGAACCACAAAATATTGCAATATTGGAGATCTCTCATCAAAGAACAAACAAAATTGTCTAGTAGTCCAATCCCACATAAGATTTTACCCTTCCACAAAGATAAAGGGGTCATGTACTCCTGGTTTATGGACAACTCTAAGAAGGCATTTTATTTGGGGCATTATTTTGAGATGTTTCTGAAATAGTTCAGAATAGGCATAGAAATTCAATACATTTCTGAAAGTTTTACAACTGCAGATAACAAAAAAAAAAAAAAAAAAAAAAAAAAAAAAAAAAAAAAAAAAAAAAAAAAAAGATCAATTTCTAACAACATTTGTTACATAACATATTAATATTTGTGTTAGAACCTGGTTCAGAGAAAACTACAATCCTAATTATTACAAAATGTTTGATTTGCAGACTTGTGAAATTATTCTCCATGAAAAATGCACACAAAACTGTGATACCATTACTATTAAGACAGATAGATATTCACAGTACTGAGCATTCATTATGCAATTCTTCAGAAGTAATTTAGTCTGACATTCTATAACCTCATACATAATGCAGATAGGATAATGCAGCAATTCAAGGATATTTTAAAAGAGAAATCATACATATATTACTTTAAAATTAATTTCAGCAGAGATAAACATCACCTTTACTTGAAATATTAAAAAAATCAAAATAATAATGAACTAATATTACAATACTGGTAAAATGTTTTTCCCAAATAAACTTATCATTAATTCACCATTTCATTCATTAATCGATAAAATGAATGAATGATATTTAAAATGAATTTGCCAAAACCAACACAGTAATTCCCTTAACACAATACATAGCTTAAAAATTCATGAACATTTTTAAGAAATGTTCATAGGACAGAAAATGCGTAGTCATTTATATAACTGTTAAAATTATTGAACTTGGTTTAAAATAAATCCAGTTTCACTCTCTTGCTACTTACTTGTACTCTGATAAGACCTGGATCAGGAGGCATTACAGAATTTTCTAAGATAAGCTCCCTAGGAGGTGCTCTGGTCCCAATATGCTGCTCTTGTCCTGAAATGACAATTGGTTGTTATTGCTACTTGACCTTGAACAACACATTTTAATGTACACCTACAAACTTACCTGCAACTAAAATCCTATCAGGCACATGCATTTCAAATTTGTCAGGTACCGGACCTACAGTAGGTGCTGTTACATCATCATCTCCACTTCCTCCCACTTTGATTCGTTTTGGAACTCTCATTTTCTGGCTAATATCTGCTGTAAAATTCGGATCGTAATAATGATCCATTCCTTCACCAAACCGCTGAGGACTAGTCGTTTTCGACATCTACAATAATAATGCAACGCCTCAGAACCACATTGGAAAACCAAGGTAATGGCTTTTTTCCAACAATGTCAACTTCTACTTACCGTTTAACACTACGCAACACTTCGATAAAACCCTATTAAGTCAGCAAATATGCAAATGTCAATTCGAATACAATGAACCCCGAACAGCAAGTAGACGACTCGAATTATACTCTTATCAACTCATTTATCAAATCCCTACTCTTTAATCGCAATGTTTAAACCGTCCGAGCTAAAACGCATGTGCAACTTTTTGATAAAAAGTAAACATTACAGATTCTACTTCATTATTAAGACTTTTCCATCCACAGCAGCGGCTCGAAGCAGTGTTTCACGCAACGTTCGAAAGGTTCAGAATCGGTTGAACCAGAAGTTCAGCTGAACCACAGAGTGTAAAGAACATGCAGACGCCCAGAACGTGAAAAGGGCATTGACTCTAGCGCATTCTAGAGAGCATTTAATGAAGCAAAGAGTAGGAGCCATCATAGAATATAGAGCCTTTTCCAGCGTTTCTAGCACTTCCTAGCCTAAGGCCTGTCCCTCCATGAGCGTAACGAAATCCAACGGAGAGAAGCAGCAAAAGCAGCAACATAAGACAAGACGTTTTCGAGGAGGTATAATAAATTGGCAGCAGTGAAGCAGTGAAGAAAGCAGTGAAGCAACTAAACAACATAGAAATTAATTGAACACACAAAAGACCATTGTTTCTTTATTGTGTGTTACAATTGAACGAATGTAGTGCTGTTAAATTTTGACACGAAATACTAAAATATTTTTTTATAAAATATACCACAGCATACAGTTTAATTTGTTCAACATGAACTGCTAGAATAATGAAAGCACATTCAAGGGCGGATCCAGAGAGATTTTTAGTTTTTGTTGGGGGGGGGGGGATTATAATCCCCCCTCCCAAAGGTAATATAAATTTAAAAAAGGAAATTATTTATTATAAAATGCTTTTAAGAAAATTAAAATATTAAGTTTACTACCCTGTGAATACTTTATAGCTTTATATTAAAAATAGTAATAATTTGTTATTAAAATCTTTGAATTCAGAACTGCAAAACGACGAAGGATAAGGGTATTATATTTATCGTTCTATGATGCAGATGTCAACAGAAAGAATTTAAATAAAAACGCATGATATCGATTTACAAATAAAACATTCGCTTACAGACATACTTTACTGACCAAGACTGAAGAAGGTGGACAGGATTTAACAAAATGAGTATCAAGGTTCTTCTACTTTTTTTCTTTTTATTAGATTTCTTTCTCTTCTCTTCTCACTCTTTTTAGATATTTTCTTTCTTTTCGCAAGTACTTATTAACCGGAACAGGATAGAACGCGCAGTTATTTTTTCGATGTTTGTTACATTTTAGATGTTTCTACAATTTTCTTGTGTTTCTCTTTTTTATTTTTCCTGCACTTTTACCATTTTAAGTTTTTTCTCTAGGCCTTTTGGGTGGAGGCATGCGTCCTCCTCTGCGATTACATCAGTAACATATATAACAGCTTGAGTTACGTAAATGAATTTGTTTTGATAAAAAAATGTACGTAACTTTTCTTTTACTTAGAGCATATTAAAAAAATAAATTTTTAGGAGTACTTTATATGAAGCACCTAGGCCATTTTAAAACTAATTTGATTGCTATTTTTGAAAAAAAAATTTTCAAGAAAATGGCTTCATCATTTTTTATTTCTTTGTTATATACTGTGAAGGACGTTTAAGAGAATGGTGCAGGTTTTATGTTTGTTGAAACCTTTTTTTTTAATTGCAAATATTCAAAATTTGTTAGGAGTCTTCCTGCAACTAAAATATTAAAGATAGAGATTTTTCTCTTAATGAAATCTGTTCCATAAAGATAGATTTAAAAATAGGACCATGAACAATTTTTTGAAAATGTTAGTACTTTTCGCGTAATTTGGCATGAAAATACGGGCGAAAAATAACGTGCTGTTTTAGCACCACAAGTTATTTGAAAGTTTCGTGAGAAGTTAAAATAAAAAGTTACTGAAATCTTTTTCGGGGGGAGGGGGATTTTCGTCATCCTCTCTTCATGGATCCGCGACTGGCACATTTAGTATGAACGTGATTAGATCAAACTCCCGGAAACGCGCAGTTAATTGTCAACTGGCGGATCCAGGGGAAAGGCATGGGGGCAATTTTCCCCTTTGAAAAGGCCTAGAATTTTAATTTTCATTCCTTTATTTGGCAAAATTGAATTCAATGTTTATTTATATTCGAATTACGTAATTATTTAAACAATATTGTATAATGTCGACAGTACATAAATAATATACAATTTAATAATAAATGTTTATGATTTAATAAAAATCTACGATGGCGCCCTCCAAAATAATGGGCTGGATCCGCCCCTCATTATCAAAAAGCAAAGAGTAACAAATACGGTCAAGTACTGTAGTCAGTCAGCGCCCTATTGTGCTCAGTGCGAGGGAGGTGCACACCGAGAGACGTGCGTAGGCATCCTTCAACTGTCAGGTATATTCATCTCCCACGCTCGTAGTTCTGGTTTTGATGTCCAGGGTTGCATAAGCACTATTGTTTGGGTCCGTTTTATACAAATAAAAGTATTTTATTTCTAAAACGTCACTTCCGCAACGAACGCTAGCGAACTGCTGGCCGGTCAGCGGCAGGCAGCCTGGCTTCCGCGAGACACTAAGGGACTTCCATCCAGAACGGTCACCTTTACACAAAGAACTCATCAAATGTACGTTTTGAATCAACAAATCTAATATCAAATGAAAACAAATTTCCCAATGATCATAAACAATGCATACCGTCAATAATTGACAGAACTAGTTCACTTTTAATAACCATTCTAATACTCAATTCCAATCTGATATTTCCCGAAGACTAACAAATGGAACGCGGGAAAGTAGAATTTGCAAAATACGCTAGACTATTCATATTTTTTTAAAAAATATCATGGCCTTTTTAAAAAAAAACTGAATTTACTTTCTCGCAACTGATTACGGAGTAACAGCAGCAGTAGCAAATCATTATCATCCATTATCCTTGGAAATTCCATTTTCCTCGTCTGGGATGAAATCCAAGAATTTTTCATTATTGCCATCGCAACACTGGTGATAACAGGAACAAATTAGCGTGAAACATTGAAATGTGTGAATTGTACAGTTACAGAGGTGGCCTAATATTTTTCTCTGACTTAACGGATTATAATGAGTGCTGAGAAGTACCTGACAAAATTAACTGTTCGAAGTAGAATGTGTTAATGTTATTGGAAATATATACACAGTTAATGATACAATGAAGTACGACCAATGCTTAGAGGCCCTAAAGAGCCAACGGTTCTCTCACATAAATGAGTTGTTTAAAAAAAACAATGACTACGCTTCCTATCAACAGGAAAGAAAGTTGGGTAATATCTTCAAGACATTGATCAACCTGGGTTTCAATAGGTTGCAAATAGATACCCCTGACATGAATCCCATCGAAAATGTTCTTTCGATAGTTAAAAGACACTTAAGAAAATAAGTCCATAAACCAGCTTATAAAACAATTCATTCGCATCTCGCAAAATGACACTCAAATTTAAAAAATTGATTTTCAAGATACCTCAGAACAAGTATGTTAATTATGAAATGTCTATAAAACAGAACCCTGTATACAGAGTCTGTCAGTATCTACAGTCTCAAATACATTTTGTCTTATTCAATAACTCTAGTCTTATAATTTGACCACCTCTGTACGTATTACAGTCCCAACCATTGGTCACTTTTAAATAGCGCGCTTCTAATTTAAACTTCATTTCACCAACACCAGGTGTGCAACTATCGTCTCGGAAGGTCACCAACCTTGACGAAGGTAATTTGCCACCTGCTTCTTCTGTTTTCTTTTTTAGCTTCGTGAGTGCACGCTACAAGTGACTCGAAAGCAGTTTTGCAGCCGTTTTCGTCTTTGCTTGCCCGATAATGGCAGCACATGTTATGTGTTTAACATCCGCAGGTGGCTTACCTTTATTCACTCGTAAGAAAGGGGAAGGCGATCTAGTAAGTTTTAACATTTTGTTGAATCTCAAGATTGCATCTTTAGTTTCATATGCTTGTCACATATCTTACTACTTTTTATCTTCAGCAATAGCTATTAGTATTTTTTTGGGACGCGTTTCCTAGCTAGAAAACCACGCCAGTTCAAAATGCTAAATAAATAGTTAAAATAGTCGTTGAGTTTCAGAAATTGGCAACATTGTTTACAATTGCATCTTGAATTGTGCGCACGAGGTGTACGCACAGCATTGTCGAAAAGTTTATTCTGCACTTCAGATTGATAAAGTATTTTATTAATTTTAAAGTATTTATTTGGTGATAATGAGGGGATTATGGTGGGAATTGCGACACATTGGCAAAACCATGTTGACACGAGCATAAAGCGTTTCCATTGGATTTATTAATTTTATTTTACGGAAATACATTTTTTTTTCTTTTTCTCAAATTTCCACTTTTTACATCCACTTTTTTTTTATTGATTGAAAAGTTTTCTACATTAGTATTGGCTAGTGTAATCTTTATACAAGTTACAAAATGCTTATAAAACCTTAATTACCTTTTTTCAAGGAATTGATTTGTTTAAATGTGTACATAATTATAAAATTAAAGTATTTAGATCAATGATTTCTTATGTACTAATGTATACAATAAATGCAGTTGAACATTCCTTATCATATGACTTTCCCCTGATATCTACATCATGCATACAAATATTGAACTCCACAAAATTTCTTCCATTAGTTAACAGGTAAAATAATTTTGTCAGTTAACTGACGTTAAGTAAACCTCTTAGATTGTGAGGTGAATTTATTAATTGTGTCATTGTTATGCATTGTTTATTTCTAAAACCAGATTTAAGCATCACATGATACTGTTACATCTAAGATGACTTTATAAAGGTGCTTATATCATATTATATTATATCACTTTTAATTATTTTTGTTCATAAGATTGGTAAATTATTTCATGTTACTTGTAAGTGGTAGAGTACCCACTTTTTGAAAACTACATTATAGAGATTTTCAAACTTAAGGGGTTACCAAAGAAACTATTTTAAAATATAAAATAACATTTAATATATGATAAACTTAACTGTTATATTAGTAAATTATTCTTCACTAGAAACTCATTTGAATTTGAAGGTTTGCAAATATCTTAAGTTAGTAGCATTACTTGGTGGAATATTAGCCCGAAAATAATTTCTCAAACCTAGAGTATCTGATTAAATTGTGATGAGGTAGCAAACCCAATTAGCAGTTTAACAAAGTAATTAGTGGCCTGTAACTGCAAAAGCTGCTTAACTCCTGGGTGTCATTTAAAAAACTCTTTAACAGCTCTGAAAAAATAGCATTTAATAAATACTAGGATTCGAAACAATTATACCTACTTCTAAAATACTTTTCTTTTTGTAAACAGCTACAGTGCGTTGTATCCTTGTTCATAAAATATTGTTGAATATACATATTTTGCCATGGCTTTTAACATTAAAGTGTTCTAATTTTCAGTTTAAGTAACTACTCAGAAATTGCTCTTTTATTCATATTAATATGTGTTCATGTATCGATGTTCTATTTATTAAAAGGACCATAAGGCAGTGGTAGGATTTTACTATCAATGTTTACAATAAACAATGATATTATTAATTTAATTTATTATTATTTTAATTATTAATTTTTCTAGTGAAAAATATAGAATTAAGTTTTACATAGTTAATTACATTTGTAGTATAGAAGGGTTATATCCTTCCATTTTAATTATTACTTTACTATGGTCAACTGGTCAACCTGCTGTTCTTCAACACCACATACTTTCTCGTATTATTTCTAAATTTGCAATTTTCGAAAATTCAGAGAGTTCAACGAAAATCAGACCCGCACCATTATTGTAAGCATCTCTTCTTCTATTGGTCGAAAAAATAGAGAGAATTTTAACGCGGTTTTTGTGGAAAAAAGTTATTTTTTTTTTAAATTGTCCAAATTTTGCGCCAAATTGCACGAAAACTACTTATATATTCGTAAAATTGAACATGAACTTTATTAAATATCTGTCTTTAAGAAACAGATTTCATTAAGGAAAATTTCTCTATTTTTAATATGATAGTTGTAGGAAGACACCCCAAAAAAATGCACTTTTGACTTCTTTTTTTAATTCTGGGTTTTTAGCGAGCATGTGACTTGCACAATGTTCTTAAACGTCCTTTACGCTCTCCGAAGAGAAAGTTTGATAAAAGATTGGTGTAATTTGTCAGAAAATTTCGAAAACGTTTTTGAGACTTCTTGTAAAGTACCCTCAAAAATCAAAATATTCGTTTGAAACTCCCCTCGAGATCATTCAAATTGATTGCGGAATATCAATTTTGAAGAAAATCGGCTCAACGCTTTGACCTAGTGTTGACTGCAAACGGACAGACAGACGTTTTGCCGTCAATCGATTTTTCGGAATCAAGGACCTACAACACATGGATTCTAGCTATACTTCGTGTTAGAGGAATTATTTTCTATATTTAACAGCAGGGTTTATCTACTACAAGGACCCTGCAAATAAGTGGTTTTCCGCCGAAAATACACCGTTTTCCGGCGCACGATTGCTTAACTTTTCTTACCAAGTGTCTACCCATGAATGATCTACACACATTCGTATTCACAAGAACATATGCAAACTGCTGGCCGGCCAGCTGCTGGCAGACTGGCTTGCGAGACACGAAAGGGACTTCCATCCAGAACGGCCAACTTGACACAAAGAAATCATTAAATGTACATTTTGAATGAACAAACCTAATGTCAAATGAAAACAAATTCTCCATATAAAAACAATGTGTCAATAAATGACAGAGCTTGTTTACTTTCAATAACACACGAAATTCTAATAATGAAGTTGCATGTAGAGTCAGACAAAAACAGAATATTGGTATTCCCTTCGGACTGCCTCTGTCACCGCCATCACAGTGCTCAGAGACAAGGCCCCACTCATTTGGTTACGTCACCAAAGGTCGTATTTCACCAGTGATAAAGCGAAGGGCCAGAGACTAAATACAGTTTTCCTAAATACAAATTTCTGTAGAGCCAAGAGCATGATGCAATACCCGGGAGTCACTAGACGCCTGAGAGAGCGCCAGTTGGACGCTCTTTGGTTTCAAAATGATTTCATATACATCTATATTGCTGCAATATCTTGAATATTGAATGTCATTGAAAGGAAAATATATATTCTTAAGATATTATAAGATATTTTTCAATTATGTGGGGGTTGTGCAACCTAAGCATGAGCCGCCATATATATCTTTAGTCAGTTCATTGTTTCATAGCTAAATTTGAGCTAACACTGCCTCAAGTTTCCGCTATCTTCTTTCTCTTCAGCTACACCTCGATGCTGACGATTCAGCACAAGCGCCAGGATGGCGGCAAGCCAGTTTCACACCCTCGCTTGAAACAGGCGCCGAACTCTCGGTTTGCACTTGCATACCTTTGCACACCTCGATGCTGACGATTCAGCACAAGCGCCAGGATGGCGGCAAGCCAGTTTCACACCCTCGCTTGAAACAGGCGCTGAACTCTCGGTTTGCACTTGCATAGCGCAGAAAACATTTAAAGACCCAGGAAAAGGTCCACATATGATCAATACAATGCAATTAGTCGATATTCTGCCCATAAATAATCGATAGTCGCACGTGCACCGAACCGTCCGCACATGGCGACTGTATTTGAGCGAACGTAAGGTAACTTTCGGTTATTCATGCAAGGTCCCCGAGGTGGCTGCTCGAGGACCAACTTTATTTTGTAAGCCTCCTTCCCGTGTGCAAAAGC
Source organism: Gryllus longicercus (assembly GCA_038098605.1). Lineage (NCBI taxonomy): Eukaryota > Metazoa > Arthropoda > Insecta > Orthoptera > Gryllidae > Gryllus > Gryllus longicercus. The sequence continues at coordinate 1,215,313 of JAZDUA010000157.1, forward strand.
CCTTGCCTTAATATGGATTAAACGGGCTAATAACAACAACAACAATAATAATAATAATAATAATAATAATAATAATAATAATAATAATAATAATGAAGGTAACTTTCGGTAGTTTCATTGTCACTAGGTATCATATTCGATCCTTTACAGTCAACGGTGTGGGGCTTTTAGAGATTTCTAAAAGTAGATTCAACTTTATTTGATATGAACAAAAATAAACGAACTTTGTTCGAATAAATCTATATTGAAAATTTGATTCATTTATCTACATATACAAACATACATTGTTCATATTTTTACAGTCTGTAATGGCAGTTTTGAATTGTTTATGCTTCACCTCTCTCACTTTTGCAGCTCCCATTTTCTGTTGTGGCGTCATTGAATGGCGTACACATGTTTGCAAAGACACAAGAGATTGATCTACTGAGTACTGCAACAACAGAAACTACATTTATATGGAAAGAAATGGAGGATAGGTACGTATGTTTGACCTAAGCTGAAGGGAGTTTTGTTCACTTGAATGCTATTATGTAATAAACTAAATCAGAGTTTGATTATTTTTATGGTCTGTAGTGTGATAATAATTGCAGCAGCTTGTGGCGTCAGCACGGAATTGCTAGAAATGTTGGTGTCCTCAGTATTCCAGGCGATGATTATGACAGTTGGGATTGAAGAAATTCGAACTTGCCGAAATATCGAGAGGCTTAAAAGAGAATTGCGGGTAATTATTTAGTCTCACAACATTAAATTAATAGATTGAATTTTTATGAGCATTGTTTTGTAACTTTTACAGGCGTGTTATCCTTTGGTGGATCGTTTGCTGGAATGCTTAGACACAACTTCACGCGTTGATCTCCTTGGCCTAACAGAAGTTATCTTATGCCATGAAAATATTTCTTTGCAGGTATGCCAATGGGTTTGCTTTTATTTTCAATTCCAAAACCTTTTTTTATTGTTTTATTTTCCATTATTTGTCATTGTTCTAATATTTATAGTACGACAAAAAACTTTTAAGTCTTAATGCGGGGGAAGATATTTCGTTTCAAGTTTGCAACGAATTTATATTTTAAAAAAACAAAAACGAAATGGCTTCTAATGTAGGCGCAAACTGATTTTACAAAAAAAAAATGTTTTTAACTTTTTATGTAAAATTCATCCAACTTTGGTTGAGCACTAGTGTGTGAACGAGTGGTAAAAAAGATTATGAGTGTTGTCTGATTCAATGGAGAATTTAATGCCCAACTGTTAATATGACTGTGTTCTCCATAGTATGTGTCTTTTACGAGTTATAACTGTGGAACGACAAAAATACCCCTTCCACTTAAGCACAACACCGCAGAGGGGGAACAACCAAGGATAGTTTTATTGGGCCACAAATGAAGCTATTAAAACTACGAAACCTTTTGAAGCAATTATTCCCGATTCGTGTTTTAATTCCTCTGAACTAAGCGCGTGCGTGGGGCGTGCGCAGGCGCTGCTGGACGCGTACTGCGAGTGCCTGGGCTCGCTGCACGGCTGCCTGGTGGCGCGCGGGCGCACCCTGGTGGCCACGGCCAGCTGGTGGGCGCTGCAGCCCAGCGAGCGGAAGCTGCTGGCGCTGCTGGTGGCGGGCGACGGCCAGGCCACGGCGCGCGACGTGCCGCTCTTCCTGCCCTTCACCAGCCCCGCCGTGAGTGCGCCCACGGCCACGCGGCCGACGCCACCACCCGGTTTCACACTGGCTACGCCCAAGTCAGCCGCTGCCGAGAGACCGGCTTCTCTGATAGGCAGCTGTAGGTAGCTGCTCTGATAGGTAGCTGTGGTTGATTCCATCGACACCAGGAGAATGCCAGTGCAGCTCACTAAGGGCCCCTTCCCACGTCGCGACGGCGGTGCGCTTCCGAGCAGCGCGGCGCGTAGCAGAGCATTGGTTTGAATGGAGTGCAGCGGGTGGCCGCTGCTGCGGCAGTCGACGCCGAACTCCCGCCACGCGAAGCGGAGGAGGGCATACGAGCCACGGCTAGCAGTACACAGCTTTAAGGGCCCCTTCCCACGGCGCGGCCGCGGCGCGATTCGCAGCAGCGCGGCGCGTAGCAGAGCATTGGTTTGAATGGAGGCCTTCCCACGTGCAGCGGGTGGCGGCTGCTGCGGCAGCCGACGCCGAACTCCAGCTACGCGAAGCGAGGAGGGGCCACGCGCCACCGCTAGCAGAACACAGCTTTAAATGGGAGCGTTCCCACTGCGCCGCGGCCGCAGCGTTCTACCTGCTCCGGTCCCTTTGTTCGTCGTCGCCGGAGGGTCGGCGAAACCTACCCTTCCAGACCCCACCCCCTTCCACGGCGGACGGCGGTGCGGCCATGGCTCCGGCGGTGGCTGCGTCGGAAGGGCTCTGCTCCTTGAACGAAGCGCGCCGCGGTCGCGCCGTGGGAAGGCGCCCTAAATGGGAGCCTTCCCACTGTGCCGCCGGTCGCTGCGGTTTACCTGCTGCGGTCCCTTTGTTCGTCGTCGCCGGAGGGTCGGCGAAACATACCCCTGCAGAACCCACCCCCTTCCACGGCGGGCGGCGGTGCGACCGTGGCTGCGGCGATGGCGACGTCGGAAGGGCTCTGCTGCTTGAAGGAAGCGCGTCGCCGTGGCGACTTGGGAAGGCGCCCTAATAGGCTGACCTCACACTGCTCTCTATCCTTCTTCATCCTAGTTCTATCCTCACCTCTTACTCACGAACACTTAGATGCACTACGTAATCACACATGTCGGGAGCTTAGAGCTTGTCCCAACCCGCGGGGGGTATCCTCTGGTGGGAGATACCTGGGAAAAAACCCGCAAGCCGACGTAGGACCTCACCAGCCAGAGGGGGAAGATCACTGCCACCTCCCGCGATGAAAACACACACTACACTTACGGGACATAAGCAGTTGTCGCGCAAGGAATTAATTAATCAAAAACCCGCCTCCGCAAACATTCATAGCTGTTATTGTCCCGGAGCCACTAAACCCCGGAGGCGAGCGCCCCCAGCTGACAGCGCGTGCGTGTGCGCCGTGCGCGCAGGTGCCGTTCCGGCTGGTGACGTGCGCGCTGGCGGCGGGCGTGGACGTGTGCGCGCTGTGCGGGCCGTCGCCCTCGCTCGCCGAGGCCGAGCACACGGCGGCGCAGTGCTGGCGCGGCGCCGTCGACCTGCTGCGCGCGGCGCAGCTCTGCTGCCCGCGCAACCTCGCGCACGCCGTGCAGCTGGACGCCGGCATCATGGGGTGAGAGGACGCGCCATCACCGGCCGAGTCAGTAGTGCGGGCGCTCTGCACCCGCGACCCCGAGGAGGGGAGTAGTCGAATGGGGGAGAACAGTTTGCTATTGCCTCTTGGGGAAGAAAGAGGGCGCCTTGACATCGAATGCCATGGCGTCCAATAAAATAAGAGAGGGGGAGAAAGAGGGAAACAAGGAGAGAGAAGTAAAATGTAGAGGAAAGAAAGGGGCGAAATGGAAGAGAGTATGGGGAGAAGAGTGAAAATGAAAGAGGGGAAGAGAATAGGGAAAAAGAGACGGGGATGAGAGAAAAGGAAGAGCTAGGGAGGAAATAGTGAAAATATAAAGAGGGAAAACAGAGAGGCGAAAAAAGAGAGTTGGAGGAAAGAGAGAGGAAAAAGGGAGAGAGGGAAAGAGAGGTGGAAAGGAAGAGATAAGGGGGAGAGAGGAAAGAGAGAGAGATTAGGGGAAGAGAACGGGGAAATAATGAAAAAGACGGAGAAAGAGAGAAGAAAAAGAGGGAAAAGGAGAATGAAAAAGAGAGTGGGGAAACTGAAGAGGGGAAAAGAAAAGTGAGGGGGAAAGAGCGACGGAAAAAGACAGCAGGGGGGAAGAGAACAGAGCGAAGAGAGAGAGAAAGAGAAGGGATGAGAGAGAAGTAAAGAGGACAGAAAAAGAGAGTAGGGGAAAAGTGAGAGGGGGAACAAGTAAAAAGACAGCAAACAGGGAGTAGTAAAAGTGATAGGGAAAGAAGTAAAAGAGGGAGAAAGAAGTAAAGAGAGTATGGGGAAGTGAGAGGGAGAAAGGGAAAACAGAGAGAAAGAAGAAAGTGAAAGAGAGAGGGGAAGAGAGAGGGAAAGAGAGAATAGGGGAAAAGAGGAAGGGAGAAGAGGGAGAAAAAACAAAGAAGGAAAAAGCGAGGTGGAAAAAAGAGAGAAGGGGAAGAGATGAAGAACGTCTTTCTCACTTGCTTTTGTTGAATGTAATCACAAACAAAGTATTTGCTTCGATGTTTTAGGGCAAATTTGGAACTTTTGAGTTGATAACTGTGAATAAATTTATTTTGCTTGAATATTTAACGTATGCGTGCTTTTAAGCTACACATAAATTATTACAATCAATTGAAGTCACTCTAAGGGGGAACTCTCAGCTTTTCCTCCTCTCGTGTGTTAATCATCCATATCTCTCAGCGCTCTTGTAGGGAGAAGAGGAAATGGACCTATATCACAGAAGGGGAGAATCTCCTCCTTGAACCGACATCTATTTGCATATTTTTGAACCAGAAAAATGCGCCAAGAGTGGCGAGTCATGTATCACTCTTGTAGGCCAGGGTCAGACCATAGGCTCAGGAGTAATCTTACTATTGGGGCTGATGGAAGTCATGGGAAAATTGAACTGATAAATCTTTCTCTTTTGCCCTATCGCAATTTGACACATTTAATTTAATTTGTTGTATTATGTTGAATTTGAAGAACTTACTTTAAGCAATTGACTTTGTTCTTTCTCTTAAGAAACATGCAATGGCCACCTCTTGGAAATGCTCATGTAAGAAATAAGGCAGAATGCTTTTTCGGTTGTCCAAAAACTGCTTCATTTATCACAGGGATTGATCTAGAAGTGAAAATGATTTTACATTGTCTTGTAGGTAATTTCTGGTGTGGAGGGCAAAGTGCAGCAAATATTCTCTATGTACTATTCCAATCTGACAATTAGATTACTGTAAATTGTTTTTTCTTTCTTTTTAGTTTCCTTTAAGTGTTAACAAAATGTATCGTCATTGAGTATAGGTTATTATATTGGTATTCTTGCCTATTGGACTTCCTTCTGAAGAGAAACTTACCATAAATTATTCACCACTTTCAGTACAAAAATATCTCAACTATATTTTATATTTGTGAATAGTCATTATATTTTTTTAATTGATAAATATTATATTGAATATTTTATTTTGCAGGATACTTTTGGTAGATCATTTGAATGGAAAATTTTTGTTGAGTGGCAATCAACTGCAATCTGATAGCAAAAAGGATGTGTACCGATTGGACATTCTTTGCACATTTTACTACCAAGGAGCAGGGATGCTGTGGAAAAACTCAGGTACATAAATATAAAATATTAAAAATATGTACAGTAATTATTACAAAATGGATACATTGTGCTTCTGAAGTGAAACGCTATAGATCCCATTGCTGATTTTTAGTTAAGAACTCTAGTATCTTTAAAGCAGCCAAAAAGTGTTAGGACCTTATTGTTGGGGTGGCAACATTTTAATGTTGTACAACTGTCCACAAACATCATATAAGAGCTTGCGCACTTGTTATTTGGTTGCTATAAGCATTCAATCAGTCAATATTAACATTTTGTTACTCTTGTTCTAAATCATTGCTAGAGGGAAAAAATTAATTCTCTTGATTTTGTTTGTATGAAGAGAAAAAAGTTTGCTGAAACTCATACTGTACTACTGAAAATCATATTCTTTATAAACTTAGCCACTGGGAATAAACTTCTTTCTATGGCAGCTTTAATGTAATCCTTACTTTTCCAATTTGTTGATGTGCAAGCAAGTATTTTGACTGAGTTTTTGATGCACATACACATCTCTGATCATCTAAACAGCAACAGATGGGCCATTTCATCTCCAAAGTGAAATTCATTCTCATAGATATTGCACCTACTGGTGCAATGTGTACACAGTGTTAACTGCGTGCACATTAGAAATTATGTAGTTGTTATTATGTTTATTGCATTATATGTTGAAATTATATTATTGAATTCAGTTTTCATTTTAGGACTGTAGAGTAGTGCCTAACAGCCCAACAATGTTCATGTATAGGAGCTTAATACCCTTGTGTCTCCACAAACAAACTGCTTAGACCCCTCTTCCCGAGGCATGAAATGCTTCTGTCTTTGATGAGTCATTTCAGGGACATCTTGTATCTGTCTGTAACTGATGCTTAAGAAATGCAATTTCAAATTGTTTTTCTCATAATTTTGCTCTCTTCTGATTTTTTGCAGGTGCATCAAAAGCTGTGGAATCCTATTGGTGTTCAGAATATCACAAATGCCATGCAATGCAACAAGGAAACACACTGTTGTGCGTATTATATGCTGCTGCAGTTCCAACAGATACTATGAGGTATATTATCTTGAGTGGTGTGAAGTACGTCAATCTATCTCACAATGCATGTCATTGTCAGCTCATGTCAATTGCACAACAAAATATTTGTTATTTAAATTTATAATATTTACTTATGTAATATGCATGTTTCATTTTTACAATTACTTTCGTGAGTCATCAACACATCACAATTTTCTTGCACTCACTGCAAGTCAGATATGAGTATATTCTCTGCGCTTGGACTGCAAGGCTCGTGATTTACAACCACGTAGCTACCTGGGAGGCACATTGCCAGAGAGTAGGTAATGACAAACCAATGGTTGCAGGCAGAGTTGTGTGTAGCTCCATGTTGTTAGACAACATTTCAGGGGGAGGTGCTCACAGCCTAAGACCACACAGAACACATGAATAACTTGCAGAACACTTTCACGCATGTGGTGTGCTCCGTGGGCTGATGTCAAGATCCAAGAGAGCAAGGGTGGGCATTTAGCATGAGAGAGCTGCAATTCTATGCAGCAAATCTGTTGTATTTCATACAAATTTGTGTCATTGTACATTTAAACTGAAAACTTACAAATATTAAAAGAGCATAGTTCATAGAACATTCGGCTTAAAGTTTGCAAAACTATAAAAATATTAATTTATGATCTCCATGACAGGAAGAGTGCTTCCCATCCCTTTAATCATGAGGGAGTTCTTAGCTTCTTTGAATTATTTGCAGCAGAGAATATATGTCATCAGTGTTTTGCCTTCGCTTGGATTCATTGTCTGAGACACTGGAAGGGTTGTCTCACCACAATAATGTGAACCACCAACTTTTGAACCCCCTATTGAGACACCTGTTTCACCTGCTATTCAACTCGCAAGCCACTACTAATCAGACCAAAGTGCCATCTTCAACATGAATTCACATTTTGCCACTGGTTTTAGAAGTTGTCCATGGTCCTCCAATTACAGTGTGTCTTATGCAAAGGTTTCATGTTATTTCCGGCTACTATGCCTCGCAGTCTCAGCCCAAGCAAATGATGGTACACTCAATGTTCTGGCCATATGCACAAAATTCAACATGCATGGTGATGATTTATTATCTGCTTTTATTATTAATTTTCATTGCTAGAATGTAAGTTTTTTTAGTACCATTTACTGGCAAAATTAGTCACATACTTTTCTATTTATTATCTCTACATTCTACCTTCAGGTAGTCCTTTCATTAAAGCATACTTTGGTTGTTAGCCCTCTGAACTTTGAGATAGCATTTTATGGAGGTGTGTGGGTTTCATGAACATTGACAGGGAAATGTGTATATCAATCATTTTTTAAACCTAAGTTTGCTGTTATTTTGTACATAAATTTGTCTGTGGGGATAACTGTCAGCACAAGTACAATGTTAAAGAATATAATTGATGATTCATTCATAATGTAAAGGAATGAAGTAGGTGTATGTTTCTTACAATCATATTGATTTTTATGCGATTCGTCTTGTTTTCAGACACATAACTAAGCAGTCTTTCAAGATCCTCACAACAGACAAGCAGATGTGTTGGTGAACTTCACATACAGAACTGATTTCCAATAATTCAGCTACGTAAAAATTTCTCAAGAGTAATTTCACAAACCAAAGATATAAGTCTTTGTAGTGAAATTTGTTCAGTTTAGAGAATATGCCTGTAAAAGGTTGACAAAGAAGCAATGGTGCAAGTCTAGAAGAACTTGCTTAAGCCTACTTGACTAGCAATTGCCTGAGTTAGGTACATAAAATTAAATAAACATCCACTCTGGTAGTATTTTGTGTGCCACCAATTTGGTATTTCTGTACATGGGCCTGGGTGTGTTAAGGCTGAAGCAAGAAGTATGGTTAATTCACAAATTCGTCACATAGCTTGACAGTTTGGGTAAATCTATACGAATGACGATAAACGCATATTTTGGAACATCATCTGGCTAATGTTGGTATTAGCCAGAGGGTACTGGCTATAAGATAGTAGTCTGAATATTATTTTGTGTGTTCATGAAAAGTATTTTGGTTAAAAAAATGCATTTGAAGTTATCTGTTGCACAGACTGAAGTTTCTACGTAAATAGCAAAGGCAGAAGCGTCAATTGATGTAATCAAAGAGGAGAGGTTAGGTGATATTGTGTCAATAGACGCTGACAACTGACTCGGTAGACTTCGCAAGTACACATCTTGTTTGCCGCTAGTTGCAGAAACTTCTCACCAGCCCAATGATCTGTTAATTACATAATATCGACTATTTCTCATCACCAGAAAGTTCTTCACATACCGTAGTCACCTCAAGTTGGCTAATGTTCATTGGTTTGGCCCACTGTACAGCAACCTTGGGCTTTCTTTCTGGGTTCTCCCACTCCTCATGAGACAAAGCCTCACAAATAAGGCTGTCTACTCATACTCACAGATCACAACACGAAATGTAGACAGCAGTCTACATTTCGTGTTGTGTCTGTCCATATGGGTGGTGGCATGGTGGGAGACCAGGATGAAGGGTTGTTGTTCCTCGTACGTTAAGAAATATGGTAGGCATGAAACAGCTACACAGTTTGTTATCAAACCAATGATGTTTACTGTTCTAAAAAGTCTTCATTCATTAATTTTTTTAAAGATTTATTTTTCTTTCTTTGAAGCTTAAACCTAAAACTTGGCCTTGCTTGTCTACCACAAGTTTAAGTTCTCTATTGGGAAACTTGAAACCTTAAATGATGGTACCTACTCAATATTCCAAAAAAGACAATCTTTAATTTTAAGAGAGCTTTTTTAAAGATTGACAATGACTTAATTTTGAAACTACCAAGACTGTTGTAGTTGCCAAGATGTGAGGCTGTTCTGGAAGAATAAATGATGATGAACTTGTTATAACTTATTTATGTAAATAAAACATTGAAAAAGTATTCATTTTGACTCCAATGATTAATTACTCCAACTCTCATGGAAGTCTGTGCCAACCAAACCCACAAGTGTTTCGGACGTGAGGGTTTGGTTGGCACATTTCTACACAGCGTGTGCGTGCATGTGTTTGTGTGTGTGTGTATATATATTATTTATTTGAGTAAAAGGAATTGTGAGGTCAGATAAATGACATAATTCTAGTATCATTTACACACCCAAACATCTCTTCTGTATTGACACAATTTTATTTGTACTGAGTTACAAAACAAAACAAAACTACAATTTGCTTCTTATATCTAAATTATCCCCAGAACATATTAAGATCATTTAATAACAATATTTCGTATACCATGGTACATTTTACATCAGGAACATGCTTTATGTACATTTATACAATCAGTTTTTCTAACTAGTTTGATTTTTTGTAGATATAATAATTAAGTAACAAAACAAGCAGAAATTTAAATCCAAAGAGTGAGAGTTTTAATGCAGTGATCATAAAATTGTGCACAGAATACAGCCAAGTAAGCTGAATGTGAGTGTGAGCATCACATGCACAGATTAACTACAATAGGGCAGTCATGACATGGCTTGGCATGTATCACGGGTTCAATTGCTGAAATATCTGACAGGCTCGGATTATCATTTAGTTTCATCACCCCTTCCAGAGTTATCATGTAAACTCTGTAATCAAGAAAGGTAGATCAAGAAGCCTAATAGAAACTTAAAGCTGGTCCCAAGCTGAAGGGAGGGTTGCAGATTGAGCTAGCTTATCCCTTTAATATAATTTTTATTTTTCCATTGTACGCGATTCCTTTGTACTAGATAAGGTTAAAATATGATAACTTTAGAATGAAAACGGAATAAATTGAAAAGAGGTAAAAATAAAAAACGATAGGTGAATAATCAGATCTTGGAAAATCAAAAGTCAGAAAATAATAATGTAGATAATGAAGAAAAACCCAACATAAATGGGTGTAACTTTAAGTCATTTCATAGGAGAGGGAAGATACTAAAATTATTTCAACCAAAAAAATATGAAATAAAATTCATTAAAGTTATTTAAAGGTTTGTGTGCTATTTTATTAATTGTTACATATTCTAAAAAACTGAGTGCATGGCCGGCTTTGAAATCATTGGCATAGTTATCCCACTTACCAAAAATTGGCAGTTTATAGTTTTTATTATCAACATATCTGGTATGCGGGATAAAAGAGAAAATTCCTTAAGCCTCTAAAAATAGCAGGGTGTCAGAACCAAAGGAAGATCCTGTAGAGGCTAAGGAGACAATGCTTCCCCCATCAAACCTTTTTTTTTGTAATTTATTGATAATAATTACCAGATACTGATTGAAACATTTTCATTAAGCTCCAGCAAACCACATTAATGCACTGGATAAAAGAGAAAATTCCTTAAGCCTCTAAAAATAGCAGGGTGTCAGAACCAAAGGAAGATCCTGTAGAGGCTAAGGAGACAATGCTTCCCCCATCAAACCTTTTTTTTGTAATTTATTGATAATAATTACCAGATACTGATTGAAACATTTTCATTAAGCTCCAGCAAACCACATTTGAAGGAAAAAAACACATTTTTAAACTGTGCATTTTTTTTGGAATTAATAGACGGAGAGTTTTCAAACAGAAATAATCGCCCTCCCCCAATTTCAATAGAGCAGTAGTTAGATCAGTCTTGCATTGTACAGCATGAGGAAGAATGGATAATGCAAAAAGAAAAGGGTGAAAAAAGCAATGGAAATTTTGCAAGGTGGAAAATTTTAAGAACTTGTTACGTGTTGTTAAGTGTTATGAACATGTTAAGAAAGTGCGAGAACAAGAAAGGGCCGAGTTTAAAATTTGAAAAAAAAGAACAATTCTGAATTCAAAATACAATAGAGAGGGTGAGAAGAAATAATGAATGGAGAATGCACCTTCTGGGATGAAATACAAGTTCTAAGAACTGGCAGAAACCACTTTCTGGAAGGAGAGTGAAGCCTTGAAAAATTAAACAATACTAAAGAAGAAGAAATGCTTCCAATATAAGATCACTTTACTGAGTAAATAATGTGTGCTGCTGGAACACATCAAATGCATAAATAAAACCAGTAAGATTCATGAATAGACCAAGTGCAATAAGAAAACAAACTAAAATTTCCATTGTTTTCATAAATAAGCATCATAAATGTTCGGCAATATGGATGGCAAAAATTGGACTCCTCTACACCGTTGAAGAAATCAACTGAAAAATAAAGACTTGCTAACAACATAATCTGAAGAAATTTCCATTTCAAAATATCAGAAAAAGTGAAGATTCTTCTGTTTCGATCACAACTTTTAATTTAAAATAATTAAATTTGTAAGTTAACAAACAATATGGCTTTTACCAGTACTGCAAGGATGAATTTACCTTTTTTCAACAGGTGCCATGATGCTGCTTCATTGAACTAGGCCATACTCTCACAATATTACCTGAAATCAGAGCCATGAGCAAGACATACTGAACAATCTCCTTACAACCTCATCCCGGCACACACTTATTTACATCTCTTAGGATCACTGATGAAGTCTTCATATTTAGAATTGCTATGGAGTGATTAACAACTGTCATTCAGAAAATCTATGCAGTAGTTATGAAGTGTTGTAGCTTTGGGGTACTTCTTATTTGTAAGTTGGGATGGCTTCGTGTATGATTTGGATGTTTTACCAAGCATTGAGTCTTCACGGAAGACTAATTTGAAACCAAGGCCCGACTACTTTTTATACATTTATTTGCCTAGGGTACAAAGACTGTTCTTGACAGCTGTTATTTCTTGTGTGATACCTACCACCACTCAGAAGGTTTCTTCTCATTCAAAACGATATTAGAGTTTTAATTCCTGAGAAAGTCTTTAGTTTATTGTTAAATATTAATACAAGTGAGTCTTCCCAACTTATTATAGCCAGTTACAATCCCACAGAGGGCAAGAGTCTCGGTTTGCCAAGCGAGTTACACAGTGAATTAATGAATTGAATTAATGCATTTTACGTGGCGAAACTCGGGCCATCAGGCTCGCTCTTCTGTCTGACCACGCAAATTTCACTACGCTCCTTTCACCAACTAGCGAAGAAAGGAGGTATTTCTTGAGCGTACAATATAGGCGATTTGAATTTAGCTCAGAGACGCCATTTAGGCTTGAGGATCTTTTACATGCAAGTAAATCTACTAACATGGGACAGCCGGCTTTCCTTCCCCTCCGAAGGAAGGCGTACGAAGGATTTTTTCGCCCTTAAAAATCCACGGCGTCGATCGGGATTGAACTTGCCAACTTGGGTACAGTGGAAGAGTTCCTGAGCAGCAATTCGGAAATTTCTTCTCAGGTAACACATCTCGATTCAAAATGATTTTGACTTTAACAGTTTCCAATGATCATCGATGGCTCTGAGTTTAGTAGTACTGGCTATGAGTGACACTTTACTTACACCCTTGCTACATTGCTACATGTTCGTTTAAGGCATAAAAATACAAAGCTCAATTCAAAACAAAAAATTACTTGATACAAAACAAAAAGTTACATTTTGAGATTCAAGACTCTGTTATCTTAACAATATATCAAATAATACATGTACGTACACATATACATTTACATACACAATACATGTAAATACATTTTATACACATGAATGTTCAACTGGCAGCTAAATATGTACTTATGAAATTGTGAAAATACAAAAATAATGCAAAAATCAATATTTGTATACTAAAATTTCAAAATTAAATTTCAACTTTTAAGTAAAAAATTCAACAAAATACCAACTAATGCATTTATTGTAATACTTTTAAATTATATGATTTAGTAAAAACATCTCTTTTAAAGAAACAAGGAAATGATATGTTTGGAATGCACATTCTCCATTCATTCTGCATTTATTCAATATGAATAATTGTTTTTTGTATTCACTCACGAGCCATTACAATCTTGTAACCTTTGGTTCCTTCCCCAGACTTCACAAATTCCAAGACAGTTTCAAAAGAGATTACTTTATGGACGTTTGGCCTGAAACAAATATCAAAAGACACATCACACACGATACAATAATAGGAAATAATTTAGTACATGTGTTTTCATAATTAGGAACCTGGGGCCTAGACTCATAAAGGTTTCTGAATCCAAAAAGCATGTTTGGACACTTAAAGATCATCTTTAGTGCAAACTTGTGAATAGGGCAAGGAAGAAGAAAATCTGTATATGATGAGACTACAACATAGTTTTCCAGCAATAAAACAAGTTGAAACTTTCTCACATTCTTTTTAACTTCAGATACTAAAATGCATACAGACACTGTGGGCCTCTCCACAATTTGCAAATTCAGGACCATCATTGGCATGAGCAATGCTGTAAATTCTACATTAAACAGCGATTTAAAGTATTCACCTTACAATTCCGGATGCTACTTTCTCCATAATATCCATTAAGATGTGCTGATAGCGTCCCTGCTGAGCATTAGACATCATCCAGGCCTGCTCGAATAAGAAGCCTAAAGTAGCACATCGTAAATAGAGAAGCCGGGAATTAGGAGGATCCAGCTGAAAATTAAATTTTTTTTCTAAATACAGAGAAATTACATACAGAAAAATTGAAATGAGGATACAAATGACCAAAAGTCTACATTCACATTTTATGTGCAAATATATGTTCAAGAAAATTACACTTCAATATCACTGATATACACTTGGATATCATTGAAAATTTTCAAACAAATCTGTCAAATAACTTATTTCTAATTAATTGTCATAATTTGGAATTAATTTCCACACATATTCGTAGAGGTAATGGGCATGAGGTGGCTTGACGCGATGCCAGGACACACAAGTTAAATTCTAATCTTAGCTTGAAGAAAATGTCAAATAATTTGTAGCCAATTAATTGGCACAGTTTCGAATTGATTGCTGCACTTTTTCGTTGAGAAACCGTGTGTGACCTGGCTTGACGCGGCGCCACGAAAATCAGGGCAAATAATTAGCAATAAATTATTTGACAGTTTCCGTCGAGCTACGGTTTGAAGTTAACTTATGTGTGTGCTGGCGCCTCCTCGAGCCAATTTACACCCGTTTTCTGAACGAAAATATGTGACAATAAATTCGAATTTGTAGCAACGAATTAGCAAAAATTTATTTGACAGTAAACGGCGATCAACGATTCGAAAATAATTTTTGTGCTCGGAGAGTAAGTGCTGGCGTCGCGTCAAACCAGCTCGAATCCATGTTATCAACGAAATTGCGTGGCAATTAATCCGAAAAGAGGCAATAAATTATTTGACAGTTTCCTTCCCTCTACGGTTCGAATTTATCCTTGTATGTGATGGCGTATTAGAATTTAACTTGTAAGGCGTCGCGTCAAACCATTTCCTTTTTCAACGAAAATGTGTGATTCCAAAAGTCCGAGCCGTCGTTCAAATTGCTCTTAAATTACACGATCACATTATCTTGAAAGATACCGATGTGAAGTGTTCTATATCACCAGAAGAAATGCTTGGGTCTGCACTTCATTAATAAACATTTCATTGTCGAATCTATTAATTTCATGCGGGCGTGGATCCACGGGGAGGGAAATTTCACACTTAACATTTTTCAGTAATATTAATTTTAAATTGTCACAAAACATTCAAGCAAAATTATTTTCGGATAATCATTAAAATTAATAAAATTGTATCGCAGCATGACCTGAGTGTGGCATACGACATTTTACAAAATTTGTAATTTGAAACATTCGATTGACATATTTTTAATTTTCTCTCCCAAAATTGTCTCTAGATCCGCCCCTGTTTCGTGAATGGTTTTTATTCGGGTGTACTGACATGGCTGTTCCAGCTAGACACACATGTGTATCTGTGAACCTGTGTTGCTCAGAGGATTGACGTAAAATGAATCTGAAACCAGGTATCTCCCACCAGCGAGGCACCACCCCAGCCGGGACAAGCTCTAACTTCCCGACCGGTCTCCCGGCATGTGTGGTGCATGTTAATGTAAGTGTATGCAAGGGATGAGGATAGGACAAGGAAAAGGTAGGAAAGATCTCGCACGCGGTCTGTGGACCGTTTGTAAGGGTACTGCTCCGGCAATCGCCTAGTGTTGATCGGAGAAACCATGGAAAACTACCGATCAGAGCGGCCGGCCGCTTGTATTCTTCTCCGAACAGCGACTGAACTCGACCTATCTGACAAGCTAGCCAAACTCCTGCCAGTCTCGGACTCGAACCTAGGACCTCCCGGTCTGAGGGATTGCAGTGACATCAGTTGATGCCCTGAGTCAGATGATTGGTTGGACACGAGGAAAAGCGAGAAAGGTGGTTTGCAGACTTATGTCCACGCTGTTTCTAGGGAATCACATATTTACCTTCGACTGGATAGATAATGGTAGGGGCGGTTATGAGTGGTGAATAAAAAAGGAGTGATGTTACAGAGGGAACATGTGGTGTTACGAGAAGCCAGGCACGTTATGATCAGATGGTGGAATCATCAATGCTTTACGTGACCTGAGCCCTCAAGCCGTCGGTGCCGCTTACTGGGTGTTGCGCCACAGAGGCAGGCAAGTTGCAGGTTACAAGTTACACGTCACAAGTTACACGTCACAAGTTACACGTCACAAGTTACACGTCACAAGTTACACGTCACAAGTTACACGTCACAAGTTTCACGTCACAAGTTTCACGTCACAAGTTTCACGTCACAAGTTTCACGTCACAAGTTACACTTACAAATGTTCCTTACCTGCATATCTGCCCTCGAAGTAACCCAACGCCCCCCAACAGCCAGGCAAGATATCACATCGTGCTTTGTTGGAAAGTACTTAACAGAGCTTAACCTATTGTCACTATCTGATATGATGTTTTGCTGAAAAAGAAGAAAAAATTATGAGAAAGAAAAAAATATACTGCAATATTGTTTAATTTCTTAATTCAAAGAACTGGCATTTTTAAAATATTTATGTAAATAATTAAAAAATCCATAAAATAATTAATACAGCTTGTTTCTGAAACGGCGTATTCGCCATGGTGGCAGTGATGTAAATCAATTTGCTTAAATCGTGATTTAAATAAAATATTTTAATAAATATATAACTTAATTCAATCAACAAAACCTCCTTCTAATTTTTACCAAACTTTTTCTCACTTTGCGCTTTTTCTAGGGGCTGCCAGAATTTTATTTCATACAACGCACTAATCAATCACAAAAATGCACAGTATCAATTTGTAACACTAACTGAACTTCGGAGCACGAAGAAGTTCTAGAATGTTCTCCTAATAGGTCTTGCAAGACAAGCTAGATAAGTTCGTAAGATTATTGACTAAATTGCGCATCTAACACTCTGCGTGACATTCTGCCTAGCACAAATGTCTGTACAATTTTGTAATATTCTTCATCGCTATAAAATTAACGGTCCGCAGAAGCCAAAATGTAGCTGAATACAATCACGCAAAATCTGTTTCACTTGTATCCAATGCGCGCAGAAATTGAAGGAAAAAAACAAACAAAAAACAAAAAAAGCAGCCTCTGGCCAAGTGAGAGACGTCTATAGTTTCATTAGATGCCCAGAAAGTCGGGAATAATAGAAAAAAAGTTTGAATATCCACTGAAAAGAACAAAAACTTGATTTTCTTATTCCACCTACTCTAACACTGCACACACATTTTCATACCAAATGTATCACTGCTAACGACACACCTGATGCCATGCGGCATGAAGTTTCCAAGGAAGAGGCCGCCTGCCATTAAATGTGTTCTTCACGTGTTTCATTATGGAACAACAACTTTTAAAAAAATCTTGGCATGCGCAGAACTGTTGTAATGTATACATACTGTACTATGTTATTGCAGTAGTCGTGAATTCTGTTTTTGTTCGGAAACTCCATAGCTTCCTTCCAATTTCTGCATGGGGAGGAGATTTAGATATGCAATTTTGTATCCGAAAATCTATTCGTATTTATGGACGGATCGATAGATGGATAGATCGATGTGTCAAGCATAACTCGTTAGATTAGAAGCTTTTGAGATGAAACTTCATAAATACGATAGGAATTAGATCTAGTTGTGCCATTTGGGAGATCATTTAGATATTTTAATTGGAGGAGGGGACTTCACACGGAGTTCCTAAGACATTTTGAATATTTTCTCGAAAAGGCTTTAATTTTTCCTGGAAACTTTTTGTTTATATAGAAGAAAGTGCATTTATACGTATAGTATATTTTACGGCTATTATTAACCGTTTTTATAGTATAAACACCAAATTTTAATAAAATCATAAAGTTAATGGATTGAAGACGCACCTATCGTCGTTGGATGATTATTTCATTGTGTTACCCATGTATTGAAAGCATTCGTTTCCTCTTCGATAAAACATATGGGCGTAAGATTGTTGGAGTAGCTAATAGAGAGTTTTTGAAGATTTTTTCTTTTTAAAATATCAAGAATTGAGAGTGTACACAAACGCAATGTTTAGTAATCGTCTGACACACGTGTCTTTTCACCAAAAAAAGGGGGGGGGGAATCATTGACTACAATGCTATGCAGTAGTGACTGGTTCCTCAATAAACTGGGGGATGCAGCTCCAACTAATGATGAAAATGCAATTTATAAATATGTATTATCTCTTCCTGCTTTATATTTTTTTATCTTGTGTGTTTATTACCGAAGTTGTTGATTTTGTTGAGCGTAGTGAAGTTGGTGAATATATTACATTGGGTGTGGGGTAAAAAATTGGCGAAGTGATGTTTTGTGATTGAACACCAGTGCAGGAGTAGTGTAGTCGAAGTGAATGTGGGTATTTGTACATCCAACACGGATGACACGACTTTGCTGGGCACGAGCGGTGAAACTTCTGACACATGCGAATGGGCGCAGGAAGAACCCCATTGACACTGCTGCAACAGTTGCAAGAAACGTCTCTATGAAAAAAAGACTCTAAAGTGTCGGCTCCTGAGAACGATTTCGTATAGTTTCGCGCCGCTCAAAATTACGCAAAGGTGAAAAAGAGTCAAATTTTTCACACACACACACACACACACACACACACACACACACAAATAATATATATATATATATATATATATATATATATATATATTTAACATATATAAATTTAAAAAAATGTGCATTCTGTAGGTAATCTACGGAACCATGGATCAACACACTTCTGCGACGTTTTACGTAATACGACAGCTTCCTTTGGAAAGAAGATAATCCTACGCTTCTGCTGGTAATTATATTATTTTTGGATTCAGTACTGTTGTTAGGGCGGTCTGATATTTCATATTCATTCAGACTAAGAAGCTTACTTAAACGTCTCCCCTATCCATTTCTTAACATACCAATTGCGTAGATGGTTTTTATTTTTCATAGTATAAACCATTTGTGTTAATAGGGATGTTAACCGACTATTTTTTGCATTAATTCGTACTGAATTTTTAGCAACATTTTTTCAATAAAACTGACTAATCACTTTGCTTGTGTGCTAAATGTTTTTTTAATTACTCACAGAGTACTGATAGCCAGTATATACTATTTTAATGGTTTAAGTTGCCGGATAGAGAATCAAATTTCTTTCTACAAACTTTTCAAGGTTCTCTAATAGAAATTCTCACAGAAATTTTCTAACATCAAGTACCTAGGATCACTGTGCATGACGAGTGATAATAGGAACAAGGGGATGCTACTTGAAACTAGTGGTGCTAAACCATCACGTACTTTCTCGCCCGTACGTCCATGCACAATTTCGCGAAAAGTACTCAAATTTTCGAAAAGTTGTACGTGACCTCCTTTCAAAATCTATCTTTAAGGAAGAGATTTCATTAAGGGTAAAAATCTCTGTCTACATAACAGTAGTTGTAGGAAGACTCCGAAAAAAGTTTGAACTTTTGGAATTTTCGAAAAATTAGGGTTATTAACGGGCATGAGATCTCCACCATTCGCTTAAACCTCCTTCACACTATCCAACAAAAAATTTAATCGAAAACGATGGAGCCTTTTTTTTATTTGACAAATACCCACGCATCGACATTTTTGTTTCGTTTGTCAAAAAAACTAAAGGGCACTTTGTTGCTCAAATTCGCAGAGTATCATTTGTCTCGCATGCACACGCCTTTCCATATCCGCATGGGGAAACTTATTTTCTGTCTCTTTCATCATTTTACTCACCGCTTAATGAGATATTAAACCTATTTGAGGGAAGATCCAAATACGATCAGTGAAGACCTGGAAATCGCACAGAAAAAAAACTCGAGTTGTTTATACAAAACGTTATTTTCTTCAGCCAGAAGGACCTTCTGACACCCGAATGTTAAGTAGAATATGGAGATCTAGTATTCGAAAACTGTATCGAAAATTTCCCGTGGTGAGGAATCAACATCGCAAAACTATGTAGTTCGGCTTCAGCACGTACCGCGTTTTCTCGTGTGTTCAAGCAGACTAACAACTCGCGATTCTCCCAAACGTCCAAAAGTTTTTACAGAACACCAAATAATTTCCATACCAACAGTAACTTTTTATTACTATTTTGTTTATATTTTTCTCCCAGAACTTTACGCACCGCAACCGCAACCGCTAACAGAGAGCGATGCAAGGGGAAGTTGTAAACGTCTGGGAGTCATAATTCTCAAGCGACACCGAAAGGACGTGTTTTAAAATCTGTTCTTGACAATAAAGAGACCGACGGGCCATTACATTCTTCGACTGCACTAACTTTGCCTGAATTTTTCCAAAATTAGCTTTCAGCAGCGATACGGGCCCTCCACTGCAGCTGCAATCTCTCCAGGGGCAGCGTGGTATCCTGACGAAGGCTGAGTTACCTCAAACCTCTCTTCCTCTTATGACTGTCTCTCTTCCGTGAATGTGTGTGTTTTTTTATCTTTTTTTTTCTTTTTTTCATTATTTGCCTCTACATAGGAAATGTTTAAGTAAGGTTAGAGAATTGTACTGACATTCTTGGAGCAAAAAGCATGTCGCGTAACCGAAAATGTACGCTTTGCAAGAGTCAGTAATCTTGGATGATGCATTTGCAGATCAATCGATATGTGGGTGGAGCATGGCACCGCAGGACTAGCGAAGATCGCCTGCAGCAGTGCTCAAAGTAATCTTAAAAGCTCCCGCCAAGCTCCAAAAAATGGCAAAAAAAATCACGTGGATGGCCTCTGGAATATGATTTCAAAGGCAAACCACCCACAGTTAACACCCAACGAACTAATTAGCAAACCGCTATGCCATGTGAAAACTACTTTTTCACACTTCAGTTACATTAAATTCTATCTACATTTTTGTACTCGTCGGAAGCAGCTCTAATTACCACTGGTTTCCTTTAACATCTGTACGTTCTTCACTGATCTTCTAGACTCCCTACAGTCAGGATCACTGACCCCAGCAACTCTTCGTATTCTTACGTACAATAGTAAAACACTTCTCTCTTTGCCGAGATAACTGTGAACACACACACTTATCGGAAGTCCCTGGAAACAAAAAAATTATGCTTTACTGCCCTGCGCAGGTAGTAAATCTACTGGCTTTCTACGTCCTGCGGACATGCATCTTTCGGGTGCGGCTCATGCAAGAAGTGCGAGGCGGGCGGCCGAGAGTCTGCGTGGCCGCCGGCGAGAGACCGCAAGCTGAAAGCACGGGCAGCACTACTCAGGGTGGGGGCCACTCCTAGCGAGGTCTACAAGATTTTCTACAATCCTCCTTTCTACTAAATCCTTACGAGCGTTGAAAAATGTACGTTTTTTCTAGCAACTTCCTTTTTCAACGCTGTTTGGAGAACACACTGTAAGAAAATATCACGGGGCAGAATGGTCATGGTTGGATGTTGTGGCTAATTCATCCTGCATTGGGCAACAGCTCTAATTATCACTGGTTTCCTTTAATTGATATATATTGAAGATATCGTGACAAAAAATGTGATTTTGATGAGTGAATATTTTACATTATTTTTCCTTATGTTTTAATGTGTCGAAATCAACACGTTCTATCCGTGGGTTCGTAGGCTTCTGCTGAGCAGTATAGCTCAGAAGAAGGCCACAGCAAGATGGCCGAAACGTCAGCACAATTGACCGAGACGCGGCTTACCCCGGATAGCCAAGAATGCACGTTCTATCCCAATAATGTTCCTACCACATAACAGGATTATAATATTGTGATGTATAGGCGAATCATGTGAATCAAACACCGGACGCTACTGCTTAGAAGGGAAATCTAGACTCAGGACCACATTAACTTAAAATCAAAATAAGTAGTTGCTTAGAGGTTCCCATGCATGGGAGGCCCGCGCGTCGAAAAAAAATCATAAAATATTCGACAAAAGTAACAGTAATAAAATGTTTGTATCTGTAATCAAATAGTCTATTGCATTAAAAAAGTTTGTATTTGAACATTATATTTTAAATATTTGATAAATATTAAATTAGTATCGTAGTAAGAACACGTTAATTTCTGGAAATGTATGTATTAATATTTTTATGATAACCTCCAAATGTTCTACAGCCGATTTTACGGCGATAGAAAATATATAATACGTTTGATTCAACAAAGAATTGGTTAATTTTCCATTTGTATTGTTATAAAATGTTATTCTACTGTAATAAATTACTGTTTGATTTTCAGTAAATATGGAGGATTTTTCCGGAGGGCCCCCATAACGAATTTGTGCTTGACCACCCTACAGTACTTAAATAGGATTCGCTCAAGGCAACATTAAGAGCCGACGAATACGTACAAAACAACAGACGAGGAATATTTTTTATTTAATTTTTGTTTCTTTCGTAACAATGCTCTAAGCATTTATTCGGCATTGAACACGGAGTAATTCTCCTTGAACGAAGTCATAGGTCATTAAACACGGAGTAATTCCCTTTGAACGTGGTCATTTTCTCATGTCATTGCCTTTTATTCTTTTACAGGCCAGGGGCTCGGCGCCGTTAGTATCCGGGGTTGCAAGCAGTAATTGCGGGCAAAGTTTCGCCGCTCGAATCACTAAATAGCTCAGCTGACTGCAGGATGCGTTAACAAACAGATGATGGGGCGGTCGCATGGATAATCACCCTTCCAACTAACGAATCCGACAGTATATTATTTTGTTCTTTCGAATAACTCTCCCATATGAAGATGCGGCAATAATTAATCACCTTAATACAACATTCTGGAATGCGTATTTTTTTACAGAATGTTTTACTACGGAATATTGTTGAGATGGCACCCACTTCTTTATTGGGGGCTGGGAATCGGCGGAGGATTGGAGCCCTTCATCATAGGAGGCCCCGGCGCGGTGCAACCAGCCTAGCTAGATGTCTGGCACCGTGCGAGAGTAACCATTCTACTATTGCTAAGCGATGATACTCGAATTGCACAAACAACGAACGCTACCTTCAATTTTATCGTGGCAGATTACTTCTGCGTTTTCCCTTCATAGAGATTATTATTGTTTTATAGATTTCGTGTTTCCGCATGTTTCTTATCATCCAAGCCCTGGAGTGGGAGGCACCCCGAAGAACTAAATCTCCAAAAATGTAATAGAAAGTTCAAAAAGGTCTTATTTTGTAGAATTAAAATGATTAAAACACATAATTCGACTCCTGTCTATTCTCCTTCATTTCCCCACTACTTCCCACACAACTCTTATTCTTTAGAACTACGGAAACGTAGATTTCAGGTTCTAGGACGGATCGTTTTCGAGTAATGAGCGATTATAATGTGTTGCAATAATCTGTTTTGTATGTAATATAAGCGTGCATAGCCTAAAATGAGAGGGGGGTAACTAAATTTCTGGACCTCCTTATTCATTAAACTTTTTAAATTGTAAAACAATTTTCGGTCTAATTTCGATTTCTTGAAATGTATTTTGGGGGAGTTGTAGGAGAGATCGACTCCACCTTGACATTATTTTCTTGTAGTTTTGTACATTTTTCAACATTTTTAGACGTTTTCGGTCGATTCGGTTGTACTTTTCATTTTATTTTTTTCTATGTGTAGATTGAATCCACTTTGGCCATTTTCTGGGAGGATTACAAAGTTTCTTCACGCTTTCGTCTGGAATTCGTCCGTACACAAGGTACAACTTTCATTTTTTTCATAATTTTTGGAAAATTTAATAATTTTTCTCATATTTAATTTCGCATGTTTAATATATTTATTAGGATTTCATAAGTTAAAAATTTAAAAAAAGCCACAAATAAATATTAAAAAACAAATTAATTGTTGAAAAACGAGTCAACGATTTAATAACTACCGCACTACACTTACCGATTTTTATAGATACTCAGTAGAAGGCCGACATTTTTCATATTTCACATTACTAAACAATAATACAATAATATTAAATCACACAGTAACAATATAGGGATTGGGTCTATCCGTTTGTCATAATTTCAATTAATTGTAAAATGTATCTATGAGTTCTAAACATAATTTTTATAAGGGAATTGACATATTTTCAGAAATACAATGTTTTATTCCATAAAAATTGGGGCCACCTTTCAAAATTTTCAGGGGAGCCATGGCCACCCTTTGCGCACGCCTATGTATGTAATAATCTGCAAATTTCTATTTTAATGCCATAATACTCATGCAAGAGAGAAATTCCGTATTCAGCAGAACTTCAGGGTTTGGCGTCGATTTCATATAAATTGTCAAAGACCGTTGTTTATCTTAAGCGTATTATATGTGAAGAGGAGCGTAAACGCCTATTCACAATGCAAACATAAACATAAGCCTGGCGTTAACATAAAAGTTAGGACTACGTCCATAAGCGGACTCATTCACAATGCGTTCGCATAAGCATAACATGTAAGACGTTAACTTAAAAGCTTGCAAGCTTCTGTGCTTATGCTTAAGTAAGACATACGAAATGAACCAATCACAGAACGGTAACTCAAAATCGAGAAACGACAGAGCGAAGTCGACAGAAAAGCTAACGCCATATGGGCCATGGACACAGTCGATACCTTGAAATCGATTCTCACATGCAACCAACAGTAAACCAGAATGTCTCACAGCCAATAGAAACTCTTATTTTGCTTACGTTTATGTTAGACATTGTGAATACTTGAGTCTATCACCTATGTTAATGTTTATGTCTATGCGCTATGCATATTTTTACGTTTGCATTGTGAATGGGCCTTAATGGAAACGTACACTGACGTCTACATCTTTGATCCTCATTTTAGTACTAGGTATTCCTCACAGATAGAGAGTCAAACAACGTTACGAAAAAATTGACGGGTTTCACAAAACATTGCACACTTCGTAAAACTACTTTTCTTAAAAAATCTGATGGTGTGTAGCACGCGCTAGAAATGTCCCACTAGCCATATCATTCGTGTTCATCAAATGCTATCTGCTATTTCTCGTCACTTTAACAGACTTCCCCTACCACCTTTGTTATCTCGTGTTGGTTAATGGCAATTTCATCCGGCTTAAATCCCTAAGTATATTTCGACTTCCAACTTCCGACTGTATCAACAAATTTTGAATACTGTGAACCGGTTAATCCTCATTCAGATTCGTACTTAATTAGGTTACACGGTTGTCACTATACCAATTCGTTAAAATAAAATGTAATCGCCAATAATATCAATTTCATAGACACTTCACTAGTACAATCAATTCGCTACCATAAATTAGGCGTGGGTTTATTCATTTTCGAATAATTCCATTCTTACTGCGTCATGAAATTCAGAACGAATTAGGCTGCTACACCAAGGGCGAATGCAATAAATAAATGCAACAATCACTCTACGAAAAGCTTTCGTTTTTAGTTTTCGTAAATATTGTATAATTTTTGCACAAATAAATAAAGTTATGTAATGCTGCAAAAAAAATAGATACGAAGATTTTGACGAAAAATTCAAGTTTTGGATAGCAACTGATACCAAAAATATTTTTTTTAAGTCTGTTAACACTAGCATTTAAATCGCTAACAGAATTTTCATTGAAGTGGATATGCCCCGATCCATCTGGCAGGGCATCTGACAGGACGTCTCGAATTCGAAATGGATATTTTAATTTTGAGGATACATGAAGCTTCTAGGAGATCTAATTTTTTTAATAGCTACAATTTAAAATGAAAAAAATATTTTTTTGAATAAGTACGCTTATAAAAATTCTCGGGTCTGATTTTCACTTAATTACCTTAAACTTAAAAAATTGTAAAAGTTAAAAACTGTTTTCACTATCTCCTACAACTACGTCATAAAATACATATATTTTTTCTTAATAAAATCCGTTCT
This sequence comes from Gryllus longicercus, assembly GCA_038098605.1. NCBI lineage: Eukaryota > Metazoa > Arthropoda > Insecta > Orthoptera > Gryllidae > Gryllus > Gryllus longicercus. The sequence goes on from JAZDUA010000157.1 coordinate 1,240,787, forward strand.
TCAAATCGCCAAATTTATTCAATGGCGGAGAGCGTTGGGCGGTTTCCTTTGCAGACTCCAGGTCGAACGGACGAAGGTATTCACTTCGCCCTCATTCGCAAAAGAACCAGTGATAAGGGCAAACCTCATTGACATCATAAAATACATATATTTTGTCTTAAAAAATCCCTTCTTCAAATCGCCAAATTATTTCAACGGCGGAGAGCGTCGGGCGGTTTCCTTCGCAAACTCCAGGTCGAACGGACGAACGTATTCACTTCCCCCTCTACCACGAAAGAACCAGTGATGAGAGCTAACCTCATTGATATCATAAAATACATATATTTTGTCTTAATAACATCCGTTCTCAAAATCGCCAAATTTATTCAACGGCGGAGAGCGTCGGGCGGTTTTCTTTGCAGACTCCAGGTCGAACGGACGAAGGTATTCAATTCCCCCTCTTCCGCGAAAGAACCAGTGATGAGAACTAACCTCATTGATATCATAAAATACATATATTTTGTCTTAATAACATCCGTTCTCCAAATCGCCAAATTTATTCAACGGCGGAGAGCGTCGGGCGGTTTTCTTTGCAGACTCCAGGTCGAACGGACGAAGGTATTCAATTCCCCCTCTTCCGCGAAAGAACCAGTGATGAGAGCTAACCTCATTGACTTCATAAAATACATATATTTTGTAGTAATAAAATCCGTTCCTCAAATCGCCAAATTTATGAAACGGCGGAGAGCGTCGGGCGGTTTCCTTTGCAGACTCCAGGTCGAACAGACGAAGGTATTCATTTCCCCCTCTTCCGCGAAAGAACCAGTGATGAGGGCAAACCACATTGACTCAACAAAGGCGCAGGGACACAGCCGAAGCCGGCCTTATCCGTCAGTCCCTGTAGCGCAGAGGATAGCGCGTTGGACTTCTAATCCAAAGGTCGTGGGTTCGATCCCCACCAGGGATGCTTGCAATTTTAAACACGGAAATAGTAGGCGCAAAAACTCTTCGATGCACTTTCTTCGCACTTTCTCCTACAACAACATCATAAAATACATATATTTTATCTTAATAAAATCCGTTCTCCAAATCGCCAAATTTATACAACGGCGAAAGCGTAGGGCGGTTTCCTTTGCAGACTCCAGGTCGAAAGGACGAAGGTATTCAATTCCCCCTCTTCCGCGAAAGAACCGGTGATAAGGGCAAACCACATTGACATCATAAATACATATATTTTGTCTTAATAAAATCCCTTCTTCAAGTCGACAAATTTATTCAACGGCGGAGAGCGTCGGGCGGTTTCCTTTGCAGACACCAGGTCGAACGGACGGAGGTATTCACTTCGCCGTCATCCGCGAAAGAACCGGTGATAAGGGCAAACCTCATTGACATCTTAAAATACATATATTTTGTCTTAATGAAATCCCTTCTTCAAGTCGACAAATTTATTCAACGGCGGAAAGCGTCGGGCGGTTTCCTTCGCAGACTCCAGGTCGAACGGACGAAGGTATTCAATCCCCCTCTTCCGCGAAAGAACCGGTGATGAGGGCAAACCTCATTGACATCATAAAATACATATATTTTGTCTTAATAAAATCCCTTCTTCAAGTCGACAAATTTATTCAACGGCGGAGAGCGTCGGGCGGTTTCCTTCGCTGACTCCAGGTCGAACGGACGAAGGTATTCAATTCCCCCTCTTCCGCGAAAGAACCGGTGATGAGGGCAAACCTCATTGACATCATAAAATACATATGTTTTGTCTTAATAAAATCCCTTCTTCAAGTCGACAAATTTATTCAACGGCGGAGAGCGTCGGGCGGTTTCCTTCGCAGACTCCAGGTCGAACGGACGAAGGTATTCATTTCCCCCTCTTCCGCGAAAGAACCAGTGATAAGGGCAAACCTCATTGACATCATAAAATACATATATTTTGTCTTAATAAAATCCCTTCTTGAAGTCGACAAATTTATTCAACGGCGGAGAGCGTCGGGCGGTTTCCTTCGCAGACTCCAGGTCGAACGGACGAAGGTATTCAATTCCCCCTCTTCCGCGAAAGAACCGGTGATGAGGGCAAACCTCATTGACATCATAAAATACATATATTTTGTCTTAATAAAATCCCTTCTTCAAGTCGACAAATTTATTCAACGGCGGAGAGCATCGGGCGGTTTCCTTCGCTGACTCCAGGTCGAACGGACGAAGGTATTCAATTCCCCCTCTTCCGCGAAAGAACCGGTGATGAGGGCAAACCTCATTGACATCATAAAATACATATATTTTGTCTTAATAAAATCCCTTCTTCAAGTCGACAAATTTATTCAACGGCGGAGAGTGTCGGGCGGTTTCCTTCGCAGACTCCAGGTCGAACGGACGAAGGTATTCAATTCCCCCTCTTCCGCGAAAGAACCGGTGATGAGGGCAAACCTCATTGACATCATAAAATACATATATTTTGTCTTAATAAAATCCCTTCTTCAAGTCGACAAATTTATTCAACGGCGGAGAGCGTCGGGCGGTTTCCTTCGCAGACTCCAGGTCGAACGGACGAAGGTATTCAATTCCCCCTCTTCCGCGAAAGAACCGGTGATGAGGGCAAACCTCATTGACATCATAAAATACATATATTTTGTCTTAATAAAATCCCTTCTTCAAGTCGACAAATTTATTCAACGGCGGAGAGCGTCGGGCGGTTTCCTTCGCTGACTCCAGGTCGAACGGACGAAGGTATTCAATTCCCCCTCTTCCGCGAAAGAACCGGTGATGAGGGCAAACCTCATTGACATCTTAAAATACATATATTTTGTCTTAATGAAATCCCTTCTTCAAGTCGACAAATTTATTCAACGGCGGAGAGCGTCGGGCGGTTTCCTTCGCAGACTCCAGGTCGAACGGACGAAGGTATTCAATTCCCCCTCTTCCGCGAAAGAACCGGTGATAAGGGCAAACCACATTGACATCATAAAATACATATATTTTGTCTTAATAAAATCCCTTCTTCAAGTCGACAAATTTATTCAACGGCGGAGAGCGTCGGGCGGTTTCCTTCGCAGACTCCATGTCGAACGGACGAAGGTATTCAATTCCCCCTCCTCCGCGAAAGAACCGGTGATAAGGGCAAACCACATTGACATCATAAAATACATATATTTTGTCTTAATAAAATCCCTTCTTCAAGTCGACAAATTTATTCAACGGCGGAGAGCGTCGGGCGGTTTCCTTCGCTGACTCCAGGTCGAACGGACGAAGGTATTCAATTCCCCCTCTTCCGCGAAAGAACCGGTGATGAGGGCAAACCTCATTGACATCATAAAATACATATATTTTGTCTTAATAAAATCCCTTCTTCAAGTCGACAAATTTATTCAACGGCGGAGAGCGTCGGGCGGTTTCCTTCGCAGACTCCAGGTCGAACGGACGAAGGTATTCATTTCCCCCTCTTCCGCGAAAGAACCAGTGATAAGGGCAAACCTCATTGACATCATAAAATACATATATTTTGTCTTAATAAAATCCCTTCTTCAAATCGCCAAATTTATTTAACGGCGGAGAGCGTCGGGCGTTTCCCTTCGCAGACTCCAGGTCGAACGGACGAAGGTATTCAATTCCCCCCTCTACCGCGAATGAACCAGTGATGAGGGCTAACCTCATTGACATCATAAAATACATATATTTTGTCTTAATAAAATCCCTTCTTCAAATCGCCAAATTTATTCAACGGCGGAGAGCGTCGGGCGGTTTCTTTTGCAGACTCCAGGTCAAAGGAATTCATTTCCCCCTCATCCGCGAAAGAACCAGTGATGAGGGTTCACCTCAAGACATCATAAAATACATATATTTTGTCTTAATAAAATCCGTTCTTCAAATCGCCAAATTTATTAAACGGCAGAGAGCGTCGGGCGGTTTCTTTTGCAGACTCCAGGTCGAATGAAATCATTTCCCCCTCTTCCGCGAAAGAACCAGTGATGAGGGCAAACCTCATTGACTCAACAAAGGCGTAGGGACACAGCCGAAGCCGGCCTTATCCGTCAGTCCCTGTAGCGCAGAGGATAGCGCGTTGGACTTCTAATCCAAAGGTCGTGGGTTCGATCCCCACTAGGGATGCTTGCAATTTTAAACACGGAAATTGTAGGCGCAAGAACTCTTCGATGCACTTTCTTCGCACTTTCTCCTACAACAACATCATAAAATACATATATTTTGTCTTAATAAAGCCGTTCTTCAAATCGCCAAATTTAATAAACGGCGGAGAGCGTCGGTCGGTTTCTTTTGCAGACTCCAGGTCGGAGGAATTCATTTCCCCCTTCCGCGAAAGAACCAGTGATGAGGGCAAACCTCATTGACTCAACAAAGGCGCAGGGACACAGCCGAAGTCGGCCTTATCCGTCAGTCCCTGTAGCGCAGAGGATAGCGCGTTGGACTTCTAATCCAAAGGTCGTGGGTTCGATCCCCACCAGGGATGCTTGCAATTTTAAACACGGAAATTGTAGGCGCAAAAACTCTTCGATGCACTTTCTTCGCACTTTCTCCTACAACAACATCATAAAATACATATATTTTATCTTAATAAAATCCGTTCTCCAAATCGCCAAATTTATACAACGGCAGAGAGCGTCGGGCGGTTTCCTTCGCAGACTCCAGGTCGAACGGACGAAGGTATTCACTTCCCTTCATCCGCGAAAGAACTAGTGATGAGGGCAAACCTCATTGACATCATAAAATACATATTTTGTCTTAATAAAATCCGTTCTTCAAATCGCCAAATTTATTCAATGTAGGAGAGCATCGGGCGGTTTCCTTTCCAGACACCAGGTCGAACGGACGAAGGTATTCACTTCGCCCTCATCCGCGAAAGAACCAGTGGTAAGGGCAAACCTCATTGACATAATAAAATACATATATTTTGTCTTAATAAAATCCCTTCTTCAATTCGACAAATTTATTCAACGGCGGAGAGCGTCGGGCGGTTTCCTTCGGAGACTCCAGGTCGAAAGGACGAAGGTATTCATTTCCCCCTCTTCCGCGAAAGAACCAGTGATAAGGGCAAACCTCATTGACATCATAAAATACATATATTTTGTCTTAATAAAATCCCTTCTTCAAGTCGACAAATTTATTCAACGGCGGAGAGCGTCGGGCGGTTTCCTTCGCAGACTCCAGGTCGAACGGACGAAGGTATTCAATTCCCCCCTCTACCCCGAAAGAACGAGTGATGAGGGCTAACCTCATTGACTTCATAAAATACATATATTTTGTCTTAATAAAATCCGTTCTTCAAATCGCCAAATTTATTAAACGGCGGAGAGCGTCGGGCGGTTTCCTTCGCAGACTCCAGGTCGAAAGGACGAAGGTATTCATTTCCCCCTCTTCCGCGAAAGAACCGGTGATAAGGACAAACCTCATTGACATCATAAAATAAATATATTTTGTCTTAATAAAATCCCTTCTTCAAGTCGACAAATTTATTCAACGGCGGAGAGCGTCGGGCGGTTTCCTTCGCAGACTCCAGGTCGAACGGACGACGGTATTCAATTCCCCTCTCTCTACCGCAAAAGAACCAGTGTTGAGGGTTAACCTCATTGACATCATAAAATACATATATTTTGTCTTAATAAAATCCCTTCTTCAAATCGCCAAATTTATTAAACGGCGGAGAGCGTCGGGCGGTTTCTTTTGCAGACTCCAGGTTGAAGGAATTCATTTCCCCCTCATCCGCGAAAGAACCAGTGATGAGGGCAAACCACATTGACTCAACAATGGCGCAGGGACACAACCGAAGCCGGCCCTATCCGTCAGTCCCTGTAGCGCAGAGGATAGCGCGTTGGACTTCTAATCCAAAGGTCGTGGGTTCGATCCCCACCAGGGATGCTTGCAATTTTAAACACGGAAATTGTAGGCGCAAGAACTCTTCGATGCTCTTTCTTCACACTTTCTCCTACAACTACATAATAAAATACATGTATTTTGTCTTAATAAAATCCGTTCTTCAAATCGCCAAATTTATTCAACGGCGGAGAGCGTCGGGCGGTTTCCTTTGCAGACTCCAGGTCGAACGGACGAAGGTATTCATTTCCCCCTCTTCCGCGAAAGAACCAGATGTGGGCAAACCTCATTGACTCAGCAAAGGCGCAGGGACACAACCGAAACCGGCCTTATCCGTCAGTCCCTGTAGCGCAGAGGATAGCGCGTTGGACTTCTAATCCAAAGGTCGTGGGTTCGATCCCCACCAGGGATGCTTGCAATTTTAAACACGGAAATTGTTGGCGCAGGGTCTCTTCGATGTTGCATGACGCACGCTAGATTGGACAGCAGTCTCTCCGGCACTGTATTTTGTACCCCAGGAGAGCGGACTTTATAGATGGTAAACCAGAGCAAAATACTTGTGCTACGAAGCAGCATCTGCTTTGCTTTTAGACAAAACAAAATTGTGGATAGTTTTATCGGCAACAAAATACATTTCAATAACGCAGTATTTTTTACTTCATATTAAGTTCCATATCGAAGGGTAGGTTGCACCTCTTTCATACATTTGACTTCAATAATCATGTTTCAGAAAGTTTCAGACAATAACCTTGATTAATCGCAGAAACTGAATGTTACGACACAAAATAACAATCTCCGTAACACTATTTTAATCAAATGTCATTTTCTTTTCGTTTTGAATAATGCATTTTTGTATAGCCTTTAATTTTATGCTCTGACTAGAGACCGAAAATTTAGCAATTTTTCCCCTTTTGATGCCAATTTTTGACCTTTTCCCTTTCTGTCTTTACGTCATTATTTTGTTTTTTTTCTCTCCTCACACCGACCTCCTTCAAGTTGGCAACACGAATTAATTTTTCACAATAATTCCTTTTGAATATGATTTTGTTTATTTACATGCGTTTTGCACCCCTATTTTAGCTAGAACGAATCCCTTTTTCCATGCCGAATTTAGTCAAAATAAATGCCTTTTTGCCTGCCTATTTCTGGTAAAATAAATGCCTGAACTTCCGGGCTCTAGTTATGACTAGAGCCCGGAAGTTTGGCAAAATGCCTTTTTGTTATTGTTACTATTTCGTGACTTTCGACAATAGGATTTACTAGATTGTGCTACTGGAGTCGTTTTAGTAGATTTTCATTTTGCTTTTCCACCCTATTATATAGCTTCTAATGACTATTTTTGCTATTTTATCTTATTTGTGACTTTAAGTCATTATTTTGCTTCTTTTTTTCCTGTAACCGATGATGAAGCTGGATAAGTACCTGGAAGCATGAATATCACGAAGCAAAGGTCGTAGTTTGTCTTCCTGTGTGAGCAAAGGCCTTGTTAAAAATTTAAATGACAAAGGAAGAGAATACCAGCCGAAATTTTTTATTTTTTTTCATTGATGTCGACAGACTTTGGTCGCTCACGAGGAATCACATCCCACTTAGAGCATGGTCTCGGATCCCTACTGAGCATGATATATCTTAATGTGCATGATACATCGTTCTCACTTACAGCAATTAGACAAGTGACAAGAACGAAAGATATAATCCTGTATTCACTCTCGCCATTTCAAGATTCAAAAGGGAGTCCGCAAAATCAAATCAAAGAGAGATCGTCGCACATTCCTAACTATCATACCGGATGGACTTTTGTAATAAAGGTTACAAAGAAAAGATCGTTCACCTACACGTTAAGTGCTAATGTAAATTGGTTAATTGATAAGTGCTAATGTTAAAACAGAAATTTGCATCATTTTAATAATATTTAGAGGAACTATACTGAAAAATTAATGATTTATTGTCTACACGCATTCTTACACAGCTACTTTGGCTAGAATAAATGTATTTTTCATGCCTATTTTATTAAAAATAAATGTTTTTTTGCCTGCTTATTGTAGGAAAAATAAAAGCCTGAATGTCTGGACTCTACTTATGACAAAATCAAGGAACCCATTTTTATACGGCATTTTTTGCATTTTCCGTCGATGTCCACTAAAGTCTTTCTTTTTTTCTTTTTCCCGTCATTTTTAAAGCATTTTCTGTTGAATTGGTCAATTTTAACACTTTAATGATACTTGCTCCAAATTATACTTACGAGATGCAACAAATGTTCTCCACAGAATTACCCTCTACACTATTCGATTGGATTGCTTAATATTTCCTTTCTTTTTCCCCCACACTCGAAAAAGTTTGCTCCTCTCTGTCACATCTTATACCCAAAAAATCATACACAAAAATCAACACATAACACCATCTACAGAATTTAATGTAATAACAACGAAGCTGTGGTGCCTCTGTAGATGCATTAACGTGAATATTAAAATTTAGAAACGTAAAAATATTAGGAAAAAATTAACTTGCCAGAGCACGGAGATAACATACAAACTAAATACTAACTTGTTATTAATGAGTTCGATTGGGTAAATGTAAAGAATTTGGGGAGTGTAATGTAAAGAGAATAATCATTATAACAGGATAATCGTTATCACAAATGTTACGCATTTACGCGAACAAAGATATGAGTTCGGGTTTCACACTGAAAGTTGGGTAGAATTGACCTTTGTGCATAAGGTGTTTCCCAACATAATTTAGGACAGCAACTAGTTACGGACAATATCTTCACAATTAAAATAATCTACTTCAACATGACGATGGGGATGGTTTCAATAAGGGGTTTCAATGTTTTTACTTTCTCGCTTTACTTTGTAAAAGAGAGAGAACTGTAATCGTGCGCCGGCAATCAGCGATTTTTCCACAGAAAAATCTTATTGCAAGCCCCTGGCACCGAAAAGGCTTTTTCTTGTAAGAAGTACGTTACTTCCTCTATCACGTTGTTAAAATACCACTGGGTCCTTAATACCGAAAAATAGAATGATGTCAAAATGTCCGTCCGTTCGTGGTCAACCCTAGTGCCTAAATAGTTTGACGATTTTCTCCGAAATTGATATTCCCCGAACGGTCTGAACGAACTCTAGGCCCTGCGAATTTAAAAGCAGTATTTTGATTTTTGACGTACTTAACATGAAGCTTTACATTTTCAAAAAATTCTCAAATGGCTCCAAATTTCTTGATTAGACTTTGTCCTGAGATATCGTAAAAATATTTAAAAGAATGGTACAGATCTCATATTCGTTGAAATCTTTGATTTTTCGAAAATTGCAAACGTTTTCCAACGACAATATGGAAACTAGAAATTATTTTTCTTAATAATATCTGTTGTTCAAAGACATCTTGAAATATAGTCATGTACAATTATTCTAAAATATGAGTAGTTTTTGCTTAATTTAGAGTGTAATAAGAACAATTTTTGATTTTTTTAAAACAATGATTGTCTCAAAAACGGTTCGAATTCTTTTCTTTACATTTTCTCCTCGTATGTATCAATTGAACGGTGAACAACAGGGGTGTAAGTTTCATTCCCGACGAACTCTGAATTTTTGAAGATTGTAAAAACTTAACATTCTCAAACTACAATATTGCAAATAGATACGTCTTAAAAAAAATGTTATAAAAATAAGAGCTTTAAAAGAAGTCAAGTTCATTTTTAAAAAAGTAGTTTTTGTGTAATCTCTTCTTGACGTTAGGTAAGGCAATTTATTAAACAAATTCTCAAAAACCACTCTTTCTATGATTTTTTCACAGACATAACAAGGGACGCTTAAAACAATGACGCAGGTTACATGTTCGTTGACGCCATTGAAATTGAAATACAAGATTTCAAATTTTGAAAATTTAAATAACGCGAGAAAAATGTGCTATTGCTGCACCACTGGTTTAAATTAAAGTTAGTAATTAATCTGAGTTTGTTTTACAGTCCAAATTCACATTTACTATTACACGATGCCATCGACTACGCGACTACGACTACATTCGGTTTTATAAACTTGTATTCTTGTGAAATGAGGTAGACAAAGTAATTTGTAATTTTAATTTGAGATTTTCCTGAAAAGGATCCAGAACAAAAAGTATTTGCGATCAGGGAGGCACAGAGAAATAAATATCTGTGTTCCCCTGAGATCCCTCTAGTTATTGCTAGGATAAATGGTTATGAAATATACTATTACTTTAAATTACATGTTATCTTGATGAATTACTTGAGAAATTTAATTACAATTAGCCAATGATATAAAATAAACAAAAGTGCCGCTAGTATATTTTTTACAATATTAAAAAATAACAATTTAAAATTGTTTTTAATAAAAAAGTATCCGAGCGTTTAAACTAATCGTGTAAATACCCAAACTTAAAATTTATGTGAAAAGAGAAACCCAACTTTTACAATTTTATGAAAATAATGTATTATTTCTATTTGTAAGGCACATTTATTTATAAATCTTTTGAATTTCAAACGAAATTGCGTGTTTATTCACAAAACCAGGAAGACATTCATATTACTTACATCGACGAAAATAATAACATTAGCAGCTAGATATACATAAGCACCTAGAGATTGCAAAGATACTTTTAATACGTATTCCGAACTTAATTACACCGAATGACAAACTTAAAAAGAATTGAATCCAGATTGCACCAAACCTTACCATTAAAGGCGCGTTTCATGGAAGTAAATGAAATTAATAGCAAAGACCGGAGAAAGAAAACACCAAAATAAGGACTACATTCGTCAAAGATAAATTTTCGTCGGAGCAGGCACGCTTTGCAAGACTCCAGGTCGAACGGTTGCAGGTAATATCTTCCCCCTCTTACCTAGAAAGGGTTCCCCTTCACCGAGGGTCTCAGAAAGCAAAACTCAACAAACCGGCTTAGACACACAGATCAAGGCAGCTTCATCCGTCAGTCCCTGTAGCGCAGAGGATAGCGCGTTGGACTTCTAATCCAAAGGTCGTGGGTTCGATCCCCACCAGGGATGCTTGCAATTTTAAATTGTAAAATGTTGGCGTAAGGACGCTTCGATGTTGGACTGCATGACGCAAGCCAGATTTGCACTCACACCAATGTCCAATGTAATACACAGGATGTGAAAACTTAAAAGAGATGGAAAAGTAGTGTGTGAATTGTTTGTTATTGTTTTTCCAAAAAAAGATATTTCAAAATTGCATCGAATACAATATTTGTAATTTTTTAAGTAAGTACGTTAATAAGCTTCGTTACAAGTGCATTTTGTATTTCATGACAGCAATTTGTGGATACATTTGCCTTCAAATAACATCCTATGAATTTTTTTAAGGATGAGTATTTCTGTAACGGGTGGCTGGCATCTGAATGCGCCAGAACGGAATGCTCTTGGAGGAAACCTACCCTTAAATTGGGTGCGTCAGTTTCGTCACCTTGAAGCTTACATCTTCTCGGATTGGTACCGGATTCCTTAAAAGGCTACTAATATGCATCGGAACAAGTCCCCCCTCATGCCCAAGAGTCTCGAACACTGCCAAGACGAATCCAACTCCCAACTGGGAATTCTGCAGAACCGGGGATCCGGAGCCCACCTTGCCACTAACCAGTAGCATAACGAAATGAGTGCGGACTCGTTCGCGAAATTTTTATCCCGGCCCCCTTCATAAAAAATGTAGAGCAATCACAAGAAGTGTTAGTACCTTAAATAATAAAAATAACCGTTAACAATTATTCATAAAAATATTCTATCCGTTATGATTAATAATCAATGGTGGAAAATTCTGCCCTTATTATTTAATTTTGACATTACATCTGTTATAAAAAAAATTAACTTTTACCTTTATTGATTGAGAAACAGGTTACATAGACTACTGAAGCGGGACAAAATCGTACTTATGGATTTGTTCTGGAAGATACTGTTTTCAATCTTTTATTGTATCCAAATGTAAGGTATCAGGGAAAGTATCAAGTAATTAATATTTCTTACAATCGGAAAACCTTCAGCCTCAAAATAGGCCCTCTTTTACCTGGGCCCGCCCCTAGTATTCGAAAATACAGAGAGTGCGACGAAAATGAGACCAGCACTACTTTCTTTACTATATATATGGAAAAAGTGGAGCCGTTTTTGAAAAACAAAAGTTTAATATTGCTCATGTTTCACACAAATTACGCAGAAACACTCATATTTTCGAAAAAATAGCGTGTTCTTATATAGATCTGCAAATGTTGATCTGTTTTTCATGAACATATTTTTTAAGAAATAAAATACATAATTGCAGTTGTAGGAAAACGCCGAAAAAAATGATTTTTTTGCAGTTTTCGAAAATTTATGGAGTGCGAAAAAAATTCGACCTATGTCATTTCTTTTTTCGAGTCTTTTGCTCTATCGAAGAAAAATAAATAAAGAAATTTGGGCACATTTTTTTACAAAATTTTGAAAATGTTGAAGCTCCATATAAAGTATTCCCCAAAATCAAAATTCACGGGGTTGCGACATCTGTCGGGGCCCCACAAACATTGGTCTCTGACAGAAATCGGTCGGTTGATTAGGGAATATCAATTTGCAATTTTGCCGACGCTGCTGTCAATCATCCTCACGCGAATGACAGCGAATCAACTTTCGCAATCCTCTCCGTGAGGGAAACTCCGCAACGAAAGCGTAGGCTTCCGCGGGCGGATTAAGTATCAAGCTGGCTGTCCGGGAGTCGTAGGCATTTCGTTCGCTCGAAAGTCGCAGCATAACGCCCAAAACGGCATCTGTGCGTAGGACGCGGCGTCTCCCGGATAGCCAAGTACACACAGCTTCGCGATGCTTCCTGAGGAAAATCCTGAGACAGCTTTTGAAGTTGTCGTGCTATACATTGATCGATATCTAGGCTACTCGAGTCTTATTAAACTTCAGTCCAGGCTGAGCCATTTTCTTGAAATAGCCTCTCTGAACGAAGGTCCGCTGGTTCGGAGCACGCACGGCGCGGCGTTCTGTGATGAAAGACCCATTTCCTTTCGCTGCACCGCTAGACCAAAGCGCTGCTCAGTCACGCAAAACATGTGGTTCATAATCGTAAAATTGAAATGGAAAGCCACCAAGAATTAACATGAAATGAAGAGAAAGCAATGATTAAGTCATCAATCATTACGATTTCAAATGATTTTGAAATACATCCATGGTACAAAATTGATTTCATATGGTGCCTTTTCCTGTCTACTCATAAATTGCCTTAAAATCTTTTGTGATCTATTTCACTGCTCCCCCATTTTCCAACTTCACCACTGGCTTCGCTGCACAAGTTTCTACACGCCAACTATTGTTATTGAGCCATCACTGTAATTGTAATTTTCTAAACTATATTTTTCTGTTTTTAGTTTGTTCATAGTGTCTTGAATTGCCGATTAATAGCAGTTGATTTTCGTAAATAAAATAGCGCGAATTGTACACAAATCGGCGAAAAAAATGTTAACAACTTAGAAGTTATTCGGTGAAAACCATGAACACTTGACCCACGTTATGTAATATTAACTCTGAGATACAAAGCATGTCGAAGATGCCTTCATGGGGGGAGGGGGGGGGAGATTGCGGTTGTGTAATGGTCGCGGTCGCGGATAATGCATGAATGTTGTCTCTTCTTAAAACAACCATACAGAGAGAAAGGCGACATTTCAAACGGGATAAACGCACCATTCCGCTGAATACATCGATGTCTAGCATGATTTTGCGGTCCACACAGAACATTTTGTTTTCCACAGCTTTAAACGAGGTAGGCATCGCAACGTCTCGTAGCAGATTGGTACTGCAGTTTATCGATTATTGCGAGCCACAATTATTCGATTTAAAGGCTTACCTTTGCGTTTTCCAGAATGTGGAATTGTACATTGTTGGGAGCCCTAACAGCGAGATAAATTTGATCGAAAACTTTTCCTTCAAGATCGCAGTGGCGCCCTGCTCTGTACGCTGCTTAGGAGTCGTGCATAAATTACGTAACGCTAAAAGGGGGAGGGTATTAGTTTAGTGATACGTGGATAACGAGGATAACTTTTTTTACAGTTCTCAACATTTTCCGAAATAATTCCTTTTTTTATTTTTGTACCAAAATATTTAAATAATAACTACTTAATTTGTTTTTTAAACATAAATAAATGAAAATTATGACATCTACATAGTTACAATAATTGAAGAAAATATTCTAAACCGAAATGTAGTACAAGTACTAGTACTTACGAAATAATTTGAATATTCTACAACCCATTTAAATTGACGCAGTAAACTCTCGTCCATGTCATCCACGACGGCGTGTGCAAGGCTTGTCATCAAACATTTTTGCACCTATGCGTCCTTCCTTCACTCACTCACTACATGCCCCAATCTTATCCATGTTCTGTCGTAAACCAATTTTTCGGTATAAAGGACCCACAAAAATTGAATTCTGAGTACACAACGATCTAAAGGGAGTAATTTATTACATATAGGAATAAGAGTTGTCCACTTTTTCGGTATTCGGTATCATTTTCTACGATGCTAATTTTCTGCGGAAAAATCTGTGCAGCATGTCATAACTCTATACTACAAGTGTAGTATGCAAGAAATTAAAACTATAGCTTTTACTAATTTTCTACACTAACACGTCATTCTATACGTCAGTTGATAACATTACAAATACTAACTAAACAACAAATAAAAAATACAATTTATATTCATCATAAACTTCTTTATAAGAAAACGTTATGTCGGCTGGACACTATCCATGTCCATCTCCACCACCACCCTCGAAAAAAATTTCGAGTGTGCTTGAGCTTCCTACAATGCTCGTATAGAAGGTGTGAAGGGTGCTATCGAGAACTAATTGTTCGTACGATCTGCAGGTTTGAAGTAAAGGGCATATTCCACTTGTAGGAAGAGGTGCATCGTGGCGGCTCGGGGGTCATGCCATTAGGAAGTGCAATATTTTTCTTCTTTCTCCCGTTCTCCCCCCTCTCTGGCACACACTCACGCCCATACACATATGCATACATTACACACGCACGCATATAATTTCCGGCTTTTTAACATAAACATAATTAACATAAATAATGATAAACACAGGGCATCTTATGAAGTCCGATAGCTTGCTGAACACTACCTTTCATTAACAGTGAGTGTTGCCCGCCTTTCTTTTCGCAGTACCCGCTGCGACTTCGCTCGGCAAGGACCACCCCGAAATATTTACGACTAGATCAGTTTAGCGCGTGGCGACTCAGCACGTACCCGAACAGTTTTCCCACGAGTGTCAAGAGTTATATTAAGCACATCGATTCAGAACGTTTTTTTTTATTACTCGCACGTTTGTTTTACAGTATTTTCTATACGCTCGCTGTACAAATTTATGACTAGTCTCTACACCTATTTCTCAAAACGATTTGGATAATTTGCCCTATACTGTATGACGTAACAAGTCCATTTGACGCTTGTTTTCACCAATTTTTTCATTAACATCATTGGTTTCTCACATTTAATGATTTCAATGCTATTCATTGTCAGTTGTACAAACATACATGACAGAAAAATTAACACTAACTTTGGTTTCTCAAAACGCATTAAAAGTTGCCAAGTACTACATACGTTTACAAAATGCATTTGGGTTTTCACTTACTTCGGAATGGATTTGTAATTGCAACTCATTTTATCACACAGTAAAACGTGCGTATATAATTCAATTAACACAATACTTATAAATCCAACACTGCACAGCACTGCGTTCGAGTTTCGCGAGCAGCTTGCTTAAACGGAGAGTTATCTTACACTTCCTTCGTTCAAAACCTTACTTCTCTGAAAAGCCTGTGCTAGCTGAGTGTTGTAACTTCGAGACATGTCACGGAGATTGCCACTGGGTCGGTAATACTCGTACCGTCAACGGAGTGCTCCATCCGTCCATAAGCCACTGTTGCTCCCCCCCCCCCCTTTTGGCCACGCCAACCCCACGACAGCCCACGAGGCGGTTTCCTAGTTCGCATTTCTCGAGTGTGCTCCGGCTGGCTTTCACGAAGGGCGTTGGCGGCAGACTGTCAATCACAGCTTCTGAATTACCACGTTTCGGAAACGCTCTGTGAGGCCTTGTATTCCCTTGTTAAGAGGTGTTACAGAGAAATTGCACCGTTTTAATTTGGGTGTGCACATGCGAACTTGCAAATACCCATGAACCGCCACTGGATGGAAATAAATGCTTCTCAAACATTTAGAAACTCGTATTGACACGTTTAATAAAGAACAATACTCACAATATTCATAATTAAATTCATAATTCGCTTGCTTGTATGATCTGTAAATCCACGCTACTAGGTCAAAAATGTTATGAACTCGTAATATGTCATACAATTCAAGTAATATGGACGAAAAGAAAAATTCAGATTACTTCTTTAAGACGCAATATACAAAAGCTGTAGCATGGTGCCAAAACGCACCATCTGGCATTAATGGGTGCAAATCATCGAATGTTTCGTGAAGAAAAATAAATCGTAATCACCTGGCAAAACTGCATTAGGCCTTGGTCGACTATGATATCCACGCCCAAGTTTCCTGTTTCCAGCATTACCAGTGACTTCAAACTGGAATTCTTCTGGTTAAGTTCAATTATATGGAGTGCTTCTATGTTATGCTGTAGCAAGAGTGATTTTTCTTCTTCTGCACAAGAGGTGGTAAGGATTTTTGCACCCCAGTGATGCGCCAACTGGATGCACACGCTTCCGAAAGGAGATGCGCCATTCAGTATTAGGACTGGAAAAGAAAAATTAAGTAAGTATAGTCTGATTTCATATAAACTTCGCAAAAAATTATAAAAAATCTTCGAACACAAAACAGATTCAAATATCCAAAATACAATAAAAATTGACTGGGCTGTGTGGGGGAAACGACTGTAGTACGGTACCTACGTGAAACTTTTTGAGCATACTGCAAAGAAGGTAAGGAGAATGGGTACAGAAATGTCCTAACCAAATACAGAACTTAAATGAATTCATGCATTACAAAACTTGGTGAACTAATGTTACTCAAATGATGGTCTAACTTTGTATAGTGCATTCATGCACGTTCCCTCTTTGCTTGGCTTTTAAGGTTAGCAAGTGCGCTCTGATTGCTAGTTACTGAATTAACTATATTCATGATTATTATGTTTTATATTTCGGGGAAGGTTGATTTGTAACATGATATAGCAATGTAGCCTTGATGTAAGAGACATCAGCGTAAAATACGAAAATATCGATAAAACGTGTAAGACAAGTCAGAAGACCAATAGGAAATAAATAAAAGAATCTATTTACATTCCCAATTCATTTGAACAGTGTGGAAATAAACAAAATATTAATTTAATTTATTTGCGTATGACCAATCCAATATCGAACTATAAAAGAGACTAGCCAATGATAGATCAGTATTCAGAAAACAAGCGATAAATGGCGTAGCACGAAACTTGTTTTGCAGTGCGCCAGCAAGGTCTGGTAGAAATAAGAGAATTTTGAAATGATATTTTTAAACGGGGTTTTGTCAGTACTTTTAACGCCTGGCAAGACGGGAAAGTCAAACTAAAAACATTCTCTGAACATTAAGTTTTTGATATGGAAATTTCGGAATGTACGAGTACGAGGCGGAATTGCGGAGGAACGACGAAGTTTTTGTTGTATGATAAATGGTACTGGGAACGAGGACTTCGCATCGTCTAAAAAGGTAGAACTTCGAAGAAACGAAAGTTACCAGCTCTAAAAACGTTTTTAAAAGTATGTTAAATCCAAGATTGTTATCTTTCAATAACAAAGTAAACTAAATGATGGCCATTCATTTCCACGCAAAATAGTGGAAATATATCTTAAGTTTTTCAAGTATGAATGCATGCAATGTCATTATTTTCTTGTTAATGGGTTTTATTGTAAATAGTGTTTAATGAGTGATGCAGAGAGTATACATGGACGTGACGTTACTTGTTTGTATTGTGTTTGATTAAACGTGTAATTTCATAAACAGAGGAGACCGGGAGAAAGGTATCATTAGGGAGCAGATTTTTATGACCTAAAACATCCCCACAAATGATCAATAAAATACTCCTAAATTGTTTTTAAAAGACCCTAAAACCAACGAAAAATGACGTAAAATTTGTTATCAAAATCAGTTCGAATGAACAGATCAAACTATTAGATACGTTACTAATGTAATCGAGGCGTCTTCCTTTCGTTCACGTGAACTCAAGCTTCCAAACGTTTGATTTGGACTTTATCACAAAATCTGTCTTTAGGTATCCCGTAGGTATGTATGTGTATATATATATGTATATATATATATATATATATATATATATATATATATATATATATATATATATATATATGCGACGGAAAGACGTTTTGGGGCATGCCCAGGACTCAAAGAAGTACTGCGTCTGGTCTTCAGAAAACGTCATCTACCAGTCGCCGTGACGTCAAGTTCTCAGAAGAAGAACGCCGCTACAAAGAAACTGGCATCCAAGCTGACAGACCGAAGTTGGGCGTGAGGGTCCAGTACCGCCCGGACAGTTGAAGTTAACGCCCTTCGCAATAATCGAAGCCTGAGGCAGAATGAGCCCAGACTTCTGCTTCAGTAATGGTCATTATCTGGTTCAGTAACGTCACTCAGCCCTCAGCTAAAAAACTTTCGATGAGGACACACTTACAAAAGACTGTCTCTGGCAACCTCCGGTTCAGGCCTAAGGACGTACAGGTCCCGTTGGGCACAAGAGTATTATGCGTGATTCGAGGGGAAAATGAAGTAGTTAAACAATGGTTTTAGCCCCGTAGAAGAACTTGACTTTACTCCGAGGTGCCGTCCAAAGAGACACTGTAATAGTCTGACGCAACCGAGAAGCGAGACAATATCAGGCGATGTGAAGCCCATCCTCAAGAAAGTGATCTGAGGGTCTTGTGGGCCGTTAAAAAGACGTGCTCACGTGCTCTCAAATGGAGTTGAGGGATGAGTATCGCTTGAGAAGATAGTCTAGTCGCCCTGGATTCGCCAGCGTTCACTGCAGAGAACCATTCGGATTCGGGGCCCGAACGAGTGCAATTCGCCTCGTGGCATCTCTTGCCGCCAGCCATGGGATGATGCGACAAGTCGACATCGAGACTGTGTATTTCAATGGGCTCCTTGAAGAGGCGATCCACATAATGCCACCCGAAAATCTTCAAGGGATCCTCAGAGACATCGTAAATTTTGAGGGCGGAGATTGCTTTCGATTGGAGACAAAGGGAGTGTTTGCGAACCAATATAGAGGTGACAAGGTACGTCACTCGAGGAAATCCTATTATAATTTACAAAAAAATGGCCCAGGTTCGAGTTTTAACGAAATCTCTGAATTTTCGAAAATTGCCAATTAAACGTTTTCAACCTCTCCTCCAACTACATGTTGATGATAGATATTTTTTTCTTATGAATTCTGCCCAAATGATATATTTAAATAATATCCAGTTGCAGTGTTTTAATTAGTTGTTTTTGCTAATCTTGAGTAAAATCAACGCAATTACAAAAAATGTAAAGATTTTCTCAAAAATTACTTTTGAATTTTTCTTTTCTTTTAATTTTTTGCTCAAATACAAGTACAGTAGAGTTCTCTTAATGATATGCCGTATGTACTAATTCTACTAAAATCTCTGAAAGATTGAAAAGTGCAAAAGTTCTTTTGGACTCATTTAAGATCTTTAAGATTGAAGCTAGATTTCTTTGCATAAACTAAAAACTATGGTTTAATGCGGTAGTTCATCTCTCATTTGTTAATTATAAACATCAAATTTCAAGAAAATTATTGAAGTACTAAATTTTCTCCAGTTGCTCAAATTTTACCAAACAATCAAAGAGAAGCAGCAAATAATGCTATAGATTTTTTTGAATATATTTTTTTCTACCAATAACATTTGTATGTTATAAGATTTTCATTTTACATCCCGCAAATCAATTAAAAGATAGGGTTTTATAAGAATTTATGAGGCATATTTTGATAACAACTTTTTCCATTCAATGTAGAGGGAAGGAGGGTAGGCATGTTTTATTGCAACAATTCTCGCACAGGTATGCTAGTATTAGAAAAAAAAGTAGTTGATGTTTGAGGGCAACAAAACATTCTGAACTTTAGATATCTCGTTCACGAGCTCCAATAACGGCTGGTACAACTTGAGCTAGTGGAGCTATACCTACAAGCACATACCTATTTGTATTATTGGTAACAGTTACATAATCATGCAATTTCTAACCCACTAATACTTCATCTACTATCACTTCCAACTATACTAATTCCAACAAATGAACTGCCAGCATAAAAAAAATTAGTTTAAAATGTTTAAATGAAATGGATTTTAGCTATTGAACTGAGTGTTTGTCCTTTTTTCTTACGAAAAGTTTAAAGAAAAAAGATTTACTCACACTGAGAATCTAACTGCAGATGAACTGAGACTCACCTGGCTGAGCCATGTTGACAACCATGAACGCCCTAGTATTTAATGTACTATTCTGTATTTGTAATGTTCCGTTGTCCTTTCATATTTCAACTCTCATTTTAGTAAAATTTACTAATAATATTAAAAAAGTTTACATGAAATATTTTGAAGATCTAATATTGAAAAATCTAATTCCCTGCTTCTCTCCAATTGTATCATAGTTTGAACAACTGGGGCAAGGAAAAACCTACTTACTCAGATAATTTACTTTAAATTTGACATTTATAATAAGTAACAAATCCAATTACATCAATAGATAATCACTAAAGATCTTATATTACAGATTTTGGTGTAAAGAACATAATGCATGTCCTTTGTCTTAATTTAATATAAGTCTTCAATAAAATGTTCTATATAATTGATGTCCCCGACACTTTTTAATAAATATATATATATATATATATATATATATATATATATATATATATATATATATATATATATATATATATATATATCAATCATATTATTCAAGAATGGCAAAGTAAACTAATCACACATTTTAAAATTAGCAATACAATTTTAAACACTACTCTATTTGCAGATGACCAGGCCATTTTTAGTACCTCAGAAGACAACCTACAGAGAGCTGCCCATTACCTCAAGTTAACAGGGAAAAATTATAACTTGAAGATATCAACCTCTAAAATTAAAACAATGGCATTCCAGGGGAAAAACCATCTCAGATGTAAAGTAGTGATAAACAGAAAAAGTATTGAAAAAGTAAACAACTTTAATTATTTAGGATTTAACATCTCATACTGCGACAAAAAAGATATATACATAAAGATCCAAAAATTCCAGAAATTGTGCAATACTATACGCAGAGCACTAAGACAACATACCAGACAAGACACCCAACTAAAATTTTACAAAACTATGGCAGTCCCAATGCTAACTTATGGATGCGAAAATTTGACAGTCAATAGGTCAGACAGAAGAAAGGTCGAAGCGGCAGAAATGAGATTCCTGAGACCATTAGCAGGATATACACTACTAGATCATAAGAGAAATGAAGACATCAGAGGTGAACTACAGATCTCCAGCATACTGGAGAAGATCGACTCAACGAGGAAGAATTGGCTCGAACACCTAACCAGAATGCCACAAGAACGGCTACCCAAGACTATCCTCGAATACAAACCAAAGGGGAAACGACCCAGAGGCAGACCCCACACAAGATGGAAAGAGACTCTTGAGAGCGGAACGGGCCACTAGGCCCAAATCTTGTTGCTGCTGCTGCTGATGATGATGATATAATTGATAACACTTTGATCGTTTACAATGAGTCAGTAGTACTGTTTGAACTTTCTTTAACAAGAACGGTAATAAAACTCTCAAGCATTTTACTTTTATTTTACTTCTGCCCATGATCCACCATATTGCCTACGCCCTACTTATTAATATTAAATCCTGTCCAAACAGGGAGGAAGCTTGAAAACATTAGTTAAAATACAAGTTGTAAATTTTGCTACAAGAATTTAACATTATGAACTTTAAGAGGCCTATGGTGTCAGTGCCCTCATTTTCTACTTGTCTCCCTATGAGCATAGCCTCTTTTACGATCTCTAAGATACTACTTTGGGATTTTTTATCTCCCTAAAATAGTTTCAAACTCAGCGAATTATCTTAATATTACTACAACTATTTCAGTTTGTACTGCTAATAATGATGATAATGATATATAATTTTTTCTCTGTAAGATAAGCAATTTCCTTAATCTACACATTACACAAAAACATAATATTTACCCGTATCTCCTGAAGTTAATCTTCCTAAATAGTGTAGAGCAGTGTATGCTTTCACAGCATCACCTATGCATGCAGCTGCTTCCACAAAACTTACTCCATCTGGTTTTGGGGCTGAAAAGTCATTATTCAACTATTCAATGTCTATAATGATTAGTGCAGTATGCAAAGCACAATTTCGAATGGAATTTATTTTGAAGGGTATGAATTACAAGTTCTTAAATTAGCATGTTGAATGCTATTAATAAACAAATTTCAACAAAATGCTTGAACAATTAATGTGCGAGATCATTGTGAAAGCTATTACCATCACACATTTTCTCAATTTAATCATTCCATAATATTTGAACATATTTGGAATTTTCTCCTCTTTAATAAAAATCAATCAAAATTAAGGTAAAGTTTAGTTTCATTAGAATATTGATTTCCACAGTATTACTGAAACCCCTGAATCTGAAACAACTTACCAACATCAAATTCTTCCAAAACAACAAAATCTGAACAGCCAGACTGTTCATAATCCAGCGGCACAACACCTACACAAAATCAAAAGGCTCAAATCTCACAATAATTGAAAATCTACACTCAAAAAATTAAACAAATCTGCCCCACGGTAATTTTTCCTGAGAAAACATACCTACTACAGCAGCACCAACACAAAGTGTTGTCACTTCAGGTCCCACAGCTAATACTATGCCGGCAATGTCACATCCTACACCAATTCGTTGGTTCTTCTTCGCTTTTGTCAGAAGTTGAAAAAGCGCAGAATTGTCATAATGACAACTAAGAAGACCACATGCTTTCACTTCCACTAGCACACTATTTCCTTCTATTTCTGGTAAATTGACCTGCAACATGATATTTTGAGAAAAAGAAACTTCACTACATTTTGAAACTTCAAAAAACGTTCTTGTCGATGACTGACATTTCCTATCAATACCGGTAAACATCAAACATGTCACTATCCATTTACCTTGTCAGAAATTATTTGAATGCCGTCATGACCTTTTACTTCACAAGAAATGGACTTTGCAAAACGTGGCTTCGGCATATTATAATACGCCTTCGCAACGTTTCGTTGACAGAGCCAGTGCGGCAGACGCAGAGATGCAGAGATCTGCTACGCGCTGCTACGCTCTCTTCGATCTGTCAAACCAGACCAGCTGCACGAGCGTTGTTATCAAAGAGTCGTCGGCGCAGAACCTTGCTTCGACACCAAATTACTCCAACCAAACCAAAGAGCATGTATCTCCGAATTCTTCTCCGTTCCGACGCGGAAGCAACATTCTCCACTGCCGTCGGAAATTAAACATTTCGAGCGCCTATTTTGAAAGATCTGTCCAATGACCATGGACCAAGGAAGGATTATTTCGAATTTTTATGCTAGCTCAATTTTGTTTATTTCAATGTATCGTATCTAATAACGTAACTAAACGAAAAAAACATTGTGAAACTGTATATTTGTAACGCGACAATAATTATTTCTTTATTTTACAACTAGCAAAATATCGGCGTTGCGCGGGATTGCTCAATATCAAATACTTGGAAGGAAGAAAAAGATCACTTTTTATATAAACCACGATATTTAAAATTATTTTAATGTAATTGGTACAAATTTGAATAAGATACTACAATTTTCTCTCTATTTTATTTTACTATTTATTGCTATTAGAATTTGATCTGTTCTGCTTTCCTCGGGGTCTTGAAGTGTTTTATTAACCCTACGTTTACAGAGTGGGTACAACATGTACCCACGCCATACATTTTATTAAATATTGGTTTTAAAATCATAATTCTGACAATTCACGTATTTGTCAGGGGTACTATTATTAGTATATAGGAATTCCTGTGACTCCCCCCCCCAAAAAAAATATTGTGGCCATAGAATATATTGTTGTCATAAAAATATACAATACAAAATTATATATTTACCCTGTAAATTTACTAAATACTGTAATATACTGTAAATTTTACAGTATTACGAGTATTTGAAGTAGTTTAAATACGTATGTATTAATCACATCAAGTCTTAATGTATTTTGTGTGTGTATTTAAATACTTATTTATAAAGTGTTTTAGCGAAGAATTTAAATACTAAATTTAAAGTATTCTTCTCAACCCTGATTACCGGCGATTTGTAAACATTATTCCATTTATGAGTACATGTGCTTCAAATGATGTCTTATAAAGTTTCTTGGAACAACAAGTTTCTTGGATCACACTTTGGATGTCTCAAAACTTTTCTGTGAAAATGAACTCGGAATTCCCCATTTTGAGAAATGTCATTTGCTCAAAAAACGGCTCCAAATTTCTTCTTCAACCGTTTTGTACGAAAAGTGCACCGTAAGAGATGGCATAAAGGCCATTTTGCTGCATTGTTTTGTTTCAAAAAAATCGCAAATGATTTTTTTTAATATTTCTTACGTAGTTAATATGCACATTTTAGTTGCATTTGGATTTTTGTGGACTGTATTTTTTGGCTAAATTGCTGAGCAGTGACGAATCTCTTGTTACAGCTCGTACTAGGTACAGGATACGTTTCGCTTTCAGTCAGAAGACGATTTGCACAGTGGCGAATCCTTCATGTACGCAAGATACGCGCTGCGTACTCTACAACTAAAAAAACAATACTTTATTTGTAACAGAAAATAAATCTTACTTTATTTATAACATAAATCTAATTTATTGAAGGCGTGGTGTGGTTTTACACTAGCAGTTATGAAATGCCCGCGCTGACCAAGCATCGGTGTGTGCTGGTGTGTGCGAGCGTAACCACCGAGGCGTGGCGGCGCGTGAGGCGTACGAGGTTCGCGAGCAATCGGGTGTGCTCGGTGCGTTTCGTGGGGGCCTGCAATCTGCCGAGTTGAATGAAAGCAGCGTTTCAAACGAAACTCGTGGCTTTTAATGATAAACGCCTATAGGTACATGTACACTGAAGTGCAGTATTCAAAGTGCAGTATATGTTTATGCTTATACGTGCTAATTATTATTTTAGTTTATCGTTATTCGTGAAACTACCACGTAAATTATACCCTAGGGTACGCAATCAGCAAGATTGCGTCCGCTACTGTTTCTGCAGGGCGAGCACGAACGTATGTGACGTAGTATGGGGAGAAGTACAATCGGCGCACGTTTTCTTAAGCTCCAGAATTTCTACCTCTACCCATTACGAAACATACCCCGGATAATTGAATTGTCAAGACAATCAAATCCAGGGTAGTAGAGATGTTACAATGTAAATCTTTCCACTGCAGGACTCGGCGTAGACGGACACACTTGCTTCATTTGAAATTTTTGGAAGAAGAGTTTTGTTTCGCGGAACTTTGAAGATAAGAACAACATTATTAAAGCAGGAAGGTCAACGCCATACATTACTACAACTACTACTTTGAAAACCTGTGTAAGGAAACTTAAAAGCCAACTTCTTAAAACCAACTAATGGCTTACTGGCCATATACATTTTATTGCTTACCCAAACTAAATCCTTCATTACACGCCACTGGATTTGCACAATAACAAATTTATTCCCCTTGAGATGTGATGACTGACACAACCCACAATTACAGTTCGGATGGTTCACTTACAGTTGAACACTTCCACTTGTGTGATTATAGCTCACGATACACAAATTAACACTTTATGTTCGAGTGATTGCTTTATGTTCAGTGTTGGAATGTGGTTGATAAGATCTCAGAGAGGTAAAAGTACGTTGTTTAATACTGTTTGAGATCTCTAAGGATTTCATTATCATCCCATTCAGGATTATTGAATATTCCGTCACATTAATAACTACAATATTTACGTAGGATATACCTGAATAACACAAAATTTACGTAGGATAAGGATGTGGGAATCGGATCTGAAGTGGGACGTGGGATAACAATTTCTTATATTTGAATCAGATCTGAAGTGGGATAAATATCTTATAAAAGGATTCATTGGATGAAATCTAAATATGCTTTAGCTATTTGTCAGGAGGAGGAAAAAAAACAACAACAACAACAACTCCGGATTAGTATTTGTAAAGTGTTCTGGAACCTTCCAGAAGCTTCAGACTGTTAAGACTGTTGCAGTCGTTATTGCGTTCGCGAACCCACGTGGCTGGCGGCCATGCCTCCTGTCTGGAGTCGTAACGCTCAAACGAATCGACGAATTCTGCCTTGCACTGAGCATATGAATAAAATGTATTCCTAAATTTTTTTCTGCTTTGCAATGTGAACCCGAACAACATTATTGCTTTTGACAATGGATATGCTTGAAACGACAGCTAATGAAGTTTTTCGAAAACTCAAATGTTTTCTGTGAAAGAGCTTTAAATTTCACATTTACAGTAATACAGATTTCCTTAAAAACAGATCCAAATTTTTCAATGAAAATTTCCATATAGGACGAGGTTTTACTTTTCTATAATATTCTTAAAATAGTATTTCGTTTTTACCATTAGAAAACGAAAAATTGAGTTACAATTTTTACTTTAAAAGAAAAATGTTACTCTATTATTCACAAATGTAAAAGTACTTTTGTGTTAAGAAACACATTTAGTGTTAAATTATGGATTGAGAAAAATAAATACACTAAAACACAATTATAAGTAATACTTTATTAGGATATCTCATCAAGGACTGGACAAGGTCATCACCTAATTCCGGCAGAGAGGCAAGGATGTTGCAAAGTGAAAGAAGTAATATTACAACTTCTTTTTGCAAATTGTAAGGACTTGGTGCATATGCACTGCACGGCCTGTAAACCCTATATTGTTCGCATTTGGGAACACGCTGCAAAATTAAAGCAAAAAATAAAGAAACTATTTTCTGTACGTGAATGTGTTATGTTCTAAGTAGTTGGGAAAATAAAGATAATAGAAAAAAATAGGTTTTAGTGGTGTTGGGACTTAATGGGTTAATAACATGACACATGCTAACCGAATTTGGCCGCCAAAATGTTAAGTCATTAAAATATTGAGTTCATTAATCATTTCTGGCTAGGTAGTTTGAACTAATGCTTTCGCCAGTTTCGTTTTGTGTAGCCGCAGTCCGACAATTACATTGATGAATAATTGCAGTACACGTCTGTGTGCACAGTCAATTAATCCTACGCGGTGCCCATGATGACCAGTCAGAAAATGGCATATACCTCCAATGACGATTAACAGAATGGTTTAATAATATGGTGTTTGTGCAAAAGAGTAAAATAACGGAAAAACTTATCATTCATACACATTTGTCTGTTGCTTGGTCTCAAAAGAGGATTCTATCGTGAGGTAGACAAGTCATTTGAACCTGCCGCTGCCGCACACTGATTAATTGAAAAAGAAAAACACACGCATTTAATGTACGTAGCTGCTACCTGTAAGAGAAACAGCCAAACAAACATACATTTTCCCAACTCGCCGCCAATTTCCTGCAGAAATCATTTCACGAATTATCTCAAGGTGTAACGTCGTGCCAAGGGGCCAGACGGTCAGCACATGTCGGAGGGCCAGCGACGGGGCGGGGGCAGTCCTTTGGCGGCGAGCGGAAGGCCGCCGGAGGCCGGCCCTGGGGGGCAGTCCTTTGGCGGCCGCCACAGGCGGGCCCCGCCTCGGGGGCCCGGGGGGGGCGTGTCTCGGAAGTCGGGTGTCAACTGGGCAAAGGAAATTGATTGGTGCGTCCAGCCGCGGTGCAGCTGGACTTCCAAATTGCAAACAGGCCACATTCCGGGATGAGAGAACGCCGCCGGCATGTGAGGTCTGTCACGTGACCCCTCGCGAGGCGGCTGGAAAGTAACCAGCCGGAGTCATTCGAGTCTGAACCGGATCGGAGTGCGGCAGGCACATTTCACCCGCCAGGGGTTCTCGTGAGCTTCGGCTGCGAGGTGTGGCGATTGCCACGGGACACAGACTGGGAGCGGCGCCAAGCCGCTGGGGTTTGCGTCGGGCAGGGGCGGGAATGCCTCAGAGGTATGCTGTGTTGGGAGTGCAGCGCGTTTCCAGGGAGTATGTATATACTGTAAATATCTTGTAATAAAACTGTATAAACAACTCCGTGTCTGTGAGTTACTCGCACCCGACGACGCCACAGACGAGGAAACATTAAATGGTGGCAGCGGTTAAAACGAACTTTTTCGCATTGGCAACCATTCAAACATTAAATGGTAGCAGTAACATTGGACATCCACGCGATAGTGAGTGTAGTAATTCACGCAGAGTAGTGAGAATTAACATTGAATACGGCAGTAAGTGTCGAAATTGTGAATAGTGCGGTTACGTATGCAGGCAATGACAGGTGCCGCAGTAATAGAACTGAGCTGGAGCTTTTGAGGAACTAGTGACGCGCGAGGAAACATTAAATCGTGCGGCAGCAACGGGAGCATCAAGAACGAAGACTGGTCCAGGTCTGGAAGGAAGGAAGGAAGGAAGGACCGACGTCTACACGTGTCCACGACTCAACCAAGTCACCAGAGCGCAAGCGGCACCGTGGGCTCCCTGTACGTAAGTGTGTCTTTTTGTACTCGCCAGGATTAATTCAGGCAGTATGGCGTATCTTGCGGGATTCAGGAAGGAGGTGTTGGTTCGAGTGGCCAAAGAGATGGGGGAAACGCTTTCTGGTGATGAAACGGTTGTTGCACTAAAACAAATAATTGTCGATAGCGCGCAATATGAGGAGGATGTTGTGCGGGAACTAGCTAATGTGACCAAGGAAATTCTCATTGAGGAACGCGAGAGAGAGGAGCGCGAACGCGATAGACAGCACGAGATAGAAAAGTTGCGTAGGACGACGACCACCTCGACACGGGAATCGATAGGTAGTACCGGTACCGCAACGAAGGCAACCGTGCAAATTAAAAACGTCATGGATCGGTTTAAGGGCGAAAATGATGATATTACAATGTTCCTTAGTGTGTTCGAAGCACAGGTAGGGCAACTAGGTATATCAGAAACTGAATGGGTGACAAATCTCATGGCACTGTTGCCTAATCAGGTAAATTCATGGTTGATGCTGGATTCGGGAGCGGGTGGCGTTGAATACGAGGAAGCAAAAAGGCGGCTGTTAGAAATGTTTAAATTTAACGCCGAAAGATTTCGACAGTTATTCGCATCACACCAAAGACGGGCGGGAACCACGTGGAGCGTATATGCCCGGGAATTAAGTAACTATTGCAAGGAATGGGTCGCGGGGCTTAAGATTACGGAATTCCACGAGCTCCTAGATTTAATGGTTACGGACCAATTAAAGCGGAGGGTACCGGCAGAAATGCGCGACCATTTTATTGATGAGTGGGGAGATCTTGCAGCGTCACTCGAGCTAGCAAAGAAACTCGATAGCTATGAAAACAACCGGGCAGGCTGGAAACGTAGTTTCTCTATATTTACGGGCAACGAGAAAACGCAGATAAGAAGGGTGGACCAGGCGACTGAAGGTACGCCGCGAGTTACTAAACAGCCCGAATCGAAGGTGAATCACACAGCTGAATTTGAAAGGCCTAAGGCGGCCACTTGCTTTAAGTGTGGAGAAGCGGGGCACTTTCGTAGGCAATGTCCGGATCGGAAGAGCGTGGAAAAAATATATCACGTAGCCGAAACGCAAGGTCAAGCATTGTTAAAACCATTCACATGCGTCGGAAAGGTCAATAATTTTGCCGTGAAATTACTTCGAGATTCAGGTGCTACTTATGATATTGTAAGCGGCAAACATGTGACGGATGACCAATTGACCGGGGAATACGTTTGGGTAATGCAACCACTAGATGCAGAACCAAAGAATCTGCCGGTGGCACGCGTCACGTTAGAAGGGCCCTTCGGCAGGTTCGTTACAAAGGCAGCCGTAGCGAATAGTAATTGCCAGCTTGATTACTATTTGTTAAGTAACCGTACGGCTACCTTGATGGATGAGGTTAAAAGGGGGTTTGTTGAACCACAACTAGCATGTGCTGTGCAGACCAGGTCACAAATTCACGGAAGGACGCGTACAACTTCGCCTGACCGACAAAGGCGTGAGCCGTCGCCCTCAGCGTCCACTAATGTCACGGGCGGAACGGAGGAATTGTTGGTGGGCGAAGATGAGGAAAGGGGCGCGTCCGAATTAGATGCGGGCATAATAAATCTTTTAAAAATCGACAAACAGTCATTAGCTATAGCGCAACAGGAAGACGAGGAGATAAAAAAGTTAACGGAGCTAGCCAGAGGAGTCGGCTCAGAAAAAAATGATTATTTCGAAAAAGGCGGATTGTTGTTCCGGGCCAGGCAGAGTAAACGCGGCGACTGCTACGAAATGATTGTAATGCCGGAGATCTATCGTAGTGCGGTGCTAAAGGTCTGTCACGAAACGGCGAATGCACATCTGGGGGTCACAAAGAGTAAGGACTCCATGGCCAAGTATTTTTACTGGCCAAATTGCTTTAAAGACATGGAGACTTACGTGCGCACCTGCGACAGCTGCCAGAGGGTAGGACGCGCAGGGGACAAAAAGAAATCGCCGCTGAAACTCGTACCTGTCGTCTCTGAAGTATTTGCAAAGATTAATATCGATGCGTGCGGGCCCTTTCCAGAGTCAGAAGCCGGCAACAAGTACATCCTCACCGCAATGTGTCTCGCGTCCAGATTTCCCGAAGCTAAAGCGATAAAAGATTTGTCGTCAGCAACAGTCATCGAAGCCTTATTAGAATTATTTAGTAGGATAGGATTTCCGCGGGAACTACAAACCGACCAAGGGACATGCTTCACGAGCGCGTTGACGGCGGAATTTGCGGAGCGATTCGGCATCCGCTTAATCCACAGTTCACCGTACCACCCGCAGAGTAATGCAATCGAGAGGGTACACCGTACCATGAATAGACTTATGAAGGTGCTTTGCTTAGAGGCCGGGACAGAGTGGGAGAAACAGCTCCCAGCTATTATGTTCGCCCTGCGAACCACAGTACATGAAAGTCTGGGATTCGCACCGGCCGAACTAGTCTACGGCAGAAACCTGCGTACTCCCATCACGCTGATGTATGAGCACTTGGCTGGTGCAGAAGAGCAGACGAGTCCGGTGGTCAAGCATGTCTTTAAATTAATAAACAGACTAAAACAAACCCGGGAGCTAGCACATCAGCGAATGGCGTCCGAACAAGAGAAACGTAAGGTTTGGTACGACCGGAGGGCCATTCGCAGGACGTTTGCGACGGGAGACAAAGTGCTAGTTTTGGCTCCGAACAAAACATAGAAGTTGGCAATTCAGTGGGTTGTCCGGGCGAAATTAAAGAACAGATTTCGGAAACTAATTACGTAGTACAAATGCCAGGGAAAAAAGAGGCAAAAGTGTACCACGTAAACATGTTAAAGCGGTACCACCAACGGACCGAATACGTTAACTTCCTCGGTATCACTTCGGAAGGGACGGCGGAGGAAGAAGACGAGCTGGATCGGTACGCGTTGAAATTAGACTCAAGTGATTTTGACATCGAGTCATTGCTTGACGACACCCATGTGGAGCCGGAATTTCGGGCAGCCTTGAAAGATGTAATTTTCAAATATAAAAACATATTTTCGGAAAAACCAGGATTAACTGACGTCGTAACAATGGACGTAGAACTCACTGATCACACGCAAACAGTTAGGAGCGCGCCGTATAGGATGTCACCGAGACAAACAAAAATTTTAAGAGACGAAATCACGAAAATGCTCAAGGAAGGCATTATCGAAGTAGGCGAATCTGATTTTACGTCGTCAATGATTCTGGTTGAGGCGCCGGGCAAGAAACCGCGGCCATGTATTGATTACAGGCGCCTAAACCAAATCATTAAAACGGAGTACTACCCATTGCCAAATATGGACGAAAGAATCGAGACCGTTGCGGCAGCAAAGATTATTACAACACTCGATTTGGCCAAGTGCTACTGGCAGATAGGTCTCACCGCCAGGGCACAGAGATACGCTGCATTTGTTACGAGTTTCGGCACATACAGGCCGTTGCGTCTACCATTTGGAATATGTAATGGGCCGTATCAATGCAGTCGGATGATGGCATCGCTTTTACGGGAATGTCAAGAGTTCGCTTTGCCTTACCTGGATGATATTGCAGTATTTAGCAATACATGGCAGGAACATGTGCGTCATCTCGACACAGTATTTGGAATTTTGCAGCAGGCAAAACTAACTGTCCAACCCGCGAAATGCAAGTATGAACAAACACATGTGCAATATTTGGGATATGTGGTCGGAAATGGCGAGCTCAGACCAGTAGACGCGAAGGTGAAGGCAATCCGAGACTTTCCCGTCCCGAAAACGAAAAAGCAGGTGCGCGCATTTTTAGGTCTTTCTGGGTATTATCGCAAATTCATTCACGGGTTCGCGGAGAAGGCGGCACCCTTGACAGACCTGTTACGCGGGCGAGAGCGGCAAGGAAAAGTAACGTGGACAGATGAATGCCAAAAAGCATTCTGCCGATTGAGAGAGGCGCTCTGCGGCGACCCAGTGGTGAAAGCACCGGACTTTTCTAAAAGCTTTATACTACAATCAGATGCGTCCGATAGAGGGTTGGGAATAATTTTAGCTCAAAAAGACGATGCCGGAGACGAGCATCCGGTACTCTATATAAGTAGGAAGCTTACACCGGCGGAATCCAAATTTGCTACATCGGAAAAAGAGTGTCTGGGGATAATATGGGGTCTTCAAAAGCTCAGATATTATTTGGATGGACAGGTAGCAATAAAAATTGAGACAGACCATAATCCGCTGGTCTGGTTAAAAAATTCTGCAGGGAATAATCCCAGATTGATGCGCTGGTCGCTGTTATTGCAACAATACATCACCATCATGCATAAAAAAGGTACAGAGCATGTAAATGTGGATGCACTGAGTCGCATGTACTAGCCTGGAGTGATCGAGAGGAGTGCAAGGGGGCACCACGACAGTGGAGCCAAAATGTACAAAAACGGTGCAAATGTATAAAATTGTAAATACTATTGTTAAGAGTGTAATGATTATATATAAAATGTCTTTTTAATTTTAAGATTTAGGTTTTGTGATAGGCAGTGTAAGGCTGTGAGGGTTGTGATATTTGTTGCCCAAGGTTAAAATCACAGTAAAATTTGAAATGTATTTTTGAACATTTGGAGGGCAACTTGGTTAAATTCTGAGTTAATGATTCTCGCTGAGCTATTTTGGGGAAAAATCATTAATGATGGTTGTTTCAAATTAACCTCAAGGTTTTGTGTAAAGGTACAAGTATAATATGAAATTGGGACATAAGAAGTACCAAGGGAGCATAAGTGTAATACCGTAATGTATTAAGGATAGGTCGGCGTACAATCTTGGAAATTTTTTCTCTGTGATTGAAAAGTCTGCGAAAAAAAATTTCACCCCAAGTATGGGAGAGATTGTAACGTCGTGCCAAGGGGCCAGACGGTCAGCACATGTCGGAGGGCCAGCGACGGGGCGGGGGCAGTCCTTTGGCGGCGAGCGGAAGGCCGCCGGAGGCCGGCCCTGGGGGGCAGTCCTTTGGCAGCCGCCACAGGCGGGCCCCGCCTCGGGGGCCCGGGGGGGCGTGTCTCGGAAGTCGGGTGTCAACTGGGCAAAGGAAATTGATTGGTGCGTCCAGCTGCGGTGCAGCTGGACTTCCAAATTGCAAACAGGCCACATTCCGGGATGAGAGAACGCCGCCGGCATGTGAGGTCTGTCACGTGACCCCTCGCGAGGCGGCTGGAAAGTAACCAGCCGGAGTCATTCGAGTCTGAACCGGATCGGAGAGCGGCAGGCACATTTCACCCGCCAGGGGTTCTCGTGAGCTTCGGCTGCGAGGTGTGGCGATTGCCACAGGACACAAACTGGGAGCGGCGCCAAGCCGCTGGGGTTTGCGTCGGGCAGGGGCGGGAATGCCTCAGAGGTATGCTGTGTTGGGAGTGCAGCGCGTTTCCAGGGAGTATGTATATACTGTAAATATCTTGTAATAAAACTGTATAAACAACTCCGTGTCTGTGAGTTACTCGCACCCGACG
Organism: Gryllus longicercus; assembly: GCA_038098605.1. Classification (NCBI taxonomy): domain Eukaryota; kingdom Metazoa; phylum Arthropoda; class Insecta; order Orthoptera; family Gryllidae; genus Gryllus; species Gryllus longicercus. Next base: position 1,274,770 of record JAZDUA010000157.1, read on the forward strand.
ACGCCACAAAGGCTTCAGGGGAGTGGCATGCGTATACCTCGCCTACGGAACAGAAAAACGAAGGCCCGAATACACTTTCATCGGCGAGAACTCTACGCAGGGTGCTGCAGGTCATTGTTGCCAGGTCGATGTTCCACAGAGAATCGTGTAGCGTGTTTTGCAAAAACAGCCTGTCTCAAAATACATTCCTAACGGAAGCATTAAGTTCGTCACATCTGCTCACAGGGCTAGCCCTAAACAATAATAACGTAATTTGTTAGGTTGTTTTAAGGAAACTCATTAAATACCCACTGTTCCAAAACATATTTTTATTTGAGGTAAACTTCATGGGTAGCAATTACATCTGTCGGGAAAAAAAACCTACATGTTAATTCGTGAACAATAATTTATCGGGTCTAAGCAGGCTATCGTTAGCTAGAGCTGCCCAAAATGAAACTCGCAAAAGCATAAGTACGAACTTTAAGCCAAGAAATAATCATTAAATTCAGTATTTCTTTCGTGGGCTCCAACGCTGGCACAACTCAAACTAGTGGTGGCAAAACTGCACTACTGTCTCGTCCGTATTTTCAGGCAAAATTACGCGAAATGTACTCAAATTTTCGAAAAATTGTACATTTCAAAATCTATCTTCGAGGAACAAATTTTATTAAATGAAAAATCTGTATCTTTAATATTTTAGTTTTAGGATGACTCCGAAAAAGTACTGAACTTTTGCAATTTTCGAAAAATCAGGATTTCCAACATGGGATCTACACCATTCTCTTAAACGTCTTTCATACTATCCAACAAAATTTAGTAAAAACACAAACAATGGAGCTATTTTTTGAAAATTTAGAACATGTTCCAGGTTTCATGTTAAGTAACCCCCAAAATTGAAATATCGGTTTCACATTCAAGGGGCCGTAAAATCAGCCAGATCGAATATCAATTTTGGAGAAAATCAGCTAAACGGTTTAGCCGCTAGAGTTGTTCACACACGTTTGCCGTCATTCCATTTTTCAGTATTAAGCACCCACAAAACATGGATTGTGGCTTCACCATGTGATAGAGGATTTTTTCGAAATTTAGGAACTGGATTTATGCACTTTGTTACCTGGCCGTGTAATGTTTTTCTGCCGTTTTTTCACGCATTACATAACTTTCTCTCTACTCCATAGGAAGATAGTAAAAATACGAATTTTGTTATGACATACATTTTAATTATAATCATTATTTAATTATAATTTATATTAATTATAATTTAATTATAATCATTATTAACAGACCTCCTATGAAGCCTTTTAATAATGCTTACCCCTTAATGCACCAATTACTAAGTGTGTGATACCTGTAATTTGACCACCCCTTAAAAATTTAAAGTGTTTATCTCGAAAATTCATTTTTTGAGTTGTGTCAATATTGCTGCCCATAAATGATTTTAATGAACCAATATTTTAGCTGCAAAATGCTGTTAACATAAATTGTCATGATGATAAGGAAAAAACTGCAGGGGACTATCATTTATCTTATGCGATTCTAAAGCACAAAACATTAATTCACACTGAAGATACGCAAAAAATAATGTGAGCATTCTAGAAATTATGTTAATTTCCATAAGGCTTGGTTCATATTCAATGTTCATTGTTACACTGCTGAATACCGTGGTTATAACAAACAGCAAAAATTAATGTTAGTAGACTTTCTTTTGAAAATAATAAACAATTTACATGCTTCTGGAGTATATGTAATTTTTGAAGTTTTGACATTTCCTCCACAGCCACTCTGTGTATTATAAATGTAGTCTGTATAAGCTAAATAAAATCTGTAACAAAATTCAAACCATTAGAACAGTGGGTGGCAAAACAATTTGCACACACGGACACAAATTACCTTGGCGCAGCCCTGGTCAGAAACTGGGGGTTTTAACTAAAAATCAGGTACATACAACGATCCCAAGAGAAAGGTCTTGAAGACTTTTTGCCAGTTAAAAGTATGTACCAACTGGACTAGTGTGACTGCAGGACATGATTAAGACCCAAATTTTTATTGTAGGAAGATCAGAAATGGATATTACACTCTTTCTTTAATAAGATACGAGTGATTTGAGTTGGGAACAAAATCAATAGTCTTTAATAAAAATACATTTAAGTACCACCATAGATACGACTTGCAATGTTAATTGTTTGACATGAGTTATTAGTGACAAATCGTTGAAAAAACATAAGCATTACAGAAAGGGGACGATACTCGTAACTTTTCATTTATCAATTTCCTTAAAAATATTTATTGATTTAAAAAACTCTGAGAAGACATTAAATAAACTGAAAACAAATTACTTTTCAAAAATAATTTTTATTACAGAAATGAAAAAAGTTCCACATAATAGTGCATAGATAATTCTAAGATCTCTCTCAAGACACATCTAGAAAAACAAAGAATCCTAAAAACACTTAGTTTTGCAACATAGACAGTCATATGGACTGAAAACATATAGATTTTTTCTAATAATCATTTCAACTTTACATTTAATATTCCATTGCAGGATATACTAAACATTTGAACTTTAATACACATTGTTGTGCTGTAACTTTTGTTCAGGCTTATTGCATGGATTACACATAATCATGAAAAAGTAAATACAAATTTTTGTAAATACTGCAGATAGATTATTTACTCCTAGATTCTAAAAGAAAATGAAGTTTAATCATGTTAGAAATAATAGGTGAAATATAATTTGTTTTAAATTTAAAAAAAATATTTGATAATAAATTCCATACCATACATTTTTAAACATGAATTGCTACCACTCAAAATTCATACCAATAACTGGTGTAAATAGCAAACAATTTATATCTTACAAACATACAAGGATCTACACATATAATTCACGCTATGTAACTAGACCTGCACACTACCTACGTCTTTCATCTAAGTGAACTATCTTCCTACAGCACAAGTGCAGAAAGAATTTTGTTTGTTATTTCTGCCACAAGCATTTCTTCATCTATTAGGAAATTAAAATTGAAAATGTAATGCATTTCAATAGCAACTTTCTACATTACAGAGCTAATATTTTCTATATGCTTCAAATTCATCTTACTAAAACACTATACATTTTGGAAGAAAATAATAAGAAAAACTACTTAAATTTTCTGCACAAACTGTAGATTCTTGTGAGGGATGTGTTTCTTATAAAAGATATAAGTTTGTCACCAGACAAAGAACAAAGAAGGAATTACTAATGAATCTTGGCCATTTGGATTTGCTCAATCAGTTTCTCAAACACAAGGTTTCACTTCAATTCAAATTTACTGTTCATTCTTTTGACAATTACTCTTTTGAAAGAAAAAATTAACAACCAAAAAACTGAAAATATGTTTCTTTTAGAATTTTCATTGAGAAAAACTATTTCATGAAATAACTTCATTCAATGAAAATTATAATCTGTAGTATTAAGTTACATCCAGACCTTAACATTTGTAATTTTGGAACAAAATTGTTGACTTGCAACATACAGGAAACTAAACCTTGCATATCTTTTTTTCAAAGATTTCAAATATTTATTTAATTTAATTAACATTACTAAGACATAGAGTGCAAAATATTATTGGAACATTTCTCATTACAAAATTATTCCAAAATAATTAAAAAATAACACTTATAGCAAATATTATACCAATTCAAGAAATTAATTTCAATCTGCACATTTAGAATACACTTTGCTAGTAAAATGTCAAAAACATGAACATATCTACACCAGTAAGTATGTTGTGCTGCATTTTTTTTTAATCCATTTCCACTATGTGCACCACTGTTTCTTAAATTGTTCTTGGCAACAAATAGTTTTATTTACTAGTGAATCAATAGTTATTTATCTTTCAAGTGACTGTAAGAGGCCATCATGCCAAAGGTAGATGATTACAAATGAGTATGACAGTAAATGTGCATAATTAATAAATAGAACATGAGGGTCTTTTTGCTTCACTTTATATGCAATATTTTATCTCATCCAATCGCCTTTTTAACATTTTGTCATATGATCTAACTGTATGCCAATATGATTAATGGTATTATACAAACTTTGACAGAACCCTTTATTGCATTGGATTTAATAAAGTGTCATTTCATCTATTACAAATAAGGAATACACAAGTGAAAAGCATATAGAGGTGATCAGATAAAATAAAAAAATTGAATCAGTACTTGAGAATTTAATTTCTCACGTACCTGTTCCATTTTAGCATGTTTGTAATTAGACATTTCATTTAAACTTCTGCTCTTTTGTTTATTGATAATGGATAAAATAATGCATGGTACTAGAGAGTTTAGAAGAGTACTAGAACTTATTTTATTCACTTGTGACAATTTATCCCGTCAGCTAAAGAAATTTTATTTTGTTCTCTTGTAATATAAATTAACTTTATGTTTTAGATCACTAAATTACTTTTAAAAAATTCAAAATTAAATAAAATACACAATTTCTGTGCCAATATCATTATTTCCACAATTTTGGACCAAAATGTTAAAAGTTAAATTTTAATATTTACACTTTGGATTTTGAAAACAAATGACTGATAAAGGTGACTACTTATCATTATTTCGATGGTGTTCAGATAAAAGGGGTAAGTCTCTCTTTTATTAGTATTTTTTTAATTATGATGCTTATAATGTTATAAAAGACAAATCTATTATTAACATGTAATGAGTTAATAATTTTTAATTATCCACTGATTTACAATGATGGCACAAAATTTTAATTTCCCACTTTGTGACAAATTCACTTTGATGAGTTAATTCCTTCAATCCAAACACCATTGATACCAGATATTTCTGATGTAATATTTATGACAAAAAGCAGACAAGTACACTAACCAACTACTTTGCTCAATTCACATTGAACCATATTCCTTATAACACTGTTAAACATTGATGATCACTAAAATAAGATGCTCAAAAAGTTTTGTGAAAGAAATACAAAATCTAACAGGTAGTGTCCACCTTTTGTATTCAACCTCTTGTTTTACTCACATATTTATAAAGCTGGTCCTGCATATTTTACAAGGTTAACTTTTAAAGAGACAAATTAATTTACATCCAACACAATAAGCTAATAAAATGTATGAGTATTTTACTACTTCAAAATTTAACATGGATTTACAATATATATAATGAAATTAGATTACATTTTGTTTCTGAGCTATTTGTTAATGGAAGTTAATTGTTTAGTACAGAGTACCAGATTCATGAGAAGATTTTCATGAAACTTTCAATTGCATTTAAAACAACATTGGTATTCAAATTATAACAAAGTAGCAGTAACATTCAGTCTGAGAATAACAAGTGGAGTAGGGAGATGGAGATAATTGGATAAAAAATGTTTAACACTTTAAATTATCAACCTCCTCCCAGAAGAAATGCTACAATTTTGATACTGGAATGAAAAGGTCAATGTTTTTATGTACAGGCTAATGTAAATTTTACATTTAGAATAAAAATCTGAATCAATTAAATTATTATAAAATTATTTTTATCACATATAATATTTTGAACAGCACTTGCCACAATTTAAAGGTCTTTTGCACCTGTAACTTAAATTGACTTTGACTTTTTTACAATGCCAAATAGTTACCTGAATTCCCAGGCTCTAAAAATCATGATTCTTAAAAGAAGCATTTTCATACACTGCACATGGTTGTATCACATGAATGACATATGCACACCCCATTGTTTTATTGCCTCAATCATTGGGCTAAAAAAAAAAATCTAAACTATTGTAATCACCGTAGATAAACATGAATTATACATGTTTAATATAACATCATAAAGAAAGTCTGATCACTTTCATACCACTTTGTTAACACCTTGTGGTGCGCAAGTGATACTCATTGCATTAACCAAACTTATTTTATTAATAACTATCAGCAACTTCTATACTATGTACATAGTTAAAATTTAAAATGAAATTAATGCAAATTTTGAATTGTACTCTACAATTTCGAAGGGTATTTGACGTAAAAGATTAAAACTAACCTACGTAACAATAAGCCTCCCACTTATTATTCTCATATTCTATACCTAGGTTAATTATTAAAGTAACAGCAGAAGCAAATAAAATCTACTCAATCTCTATCAAAACAATTAATTTAAATATCTGTAAAATTAATAAATGTAATGAGAATATATTGATGCATCACCAATACTTGGAATAAACAAATAGCATTAGTAAGTTATTTTGATGTTGGACAATACTAACAAAATAAATGCATATCTGATCAACTCTGAACACAATTATGCCAGTTGCAACAAATCGCAATAACTTTTGTTTTAAGGAACACATTTTTCTATAACAATGTAGTAATGTTTATATCCTTCATCCCCAACCTGCATCAGGCACAGAAATTCACGTCTGATGTTTTCTACAAGGAACTGGATGCAGGTTTCATTTTAGAAATTAAATTGTACTCTATTTTTTGTGTAAGGAGATAAAAATCTACTGATGACTTAAAATATTAGTCCTCTGTCAAAATCATACTGTGGAGTGAACTCAGAGCTGCCAAGTTCTAGCAAACAAATCACATATGGAGCAGGAGGGTAATAGGACAGTGGTCACTGCCATACACTTGGCTTCGAATGACACTGTCACACACCTGGGGCTTGAGGCGTTCAGAAACAATGAAGTAGTCCAGTCTCCTGCAACATACACACACACAGTGATGGATTTATTTTGAAATATATATAGTGTCCTTCATTAAGACAAGCCTTGTACAATATGATTCACAATCACTTTCACCATCATTGTTCCCCATGTTGCATGAAAATTTCAACAAAATACTATATTTATTTTACTTCTTTAAGAGTGAAAATCAACTGAGAAAAGTAAACTTACTTTTGGTTAAAAATGACGATACGAGGTATTGTTTCTTAAGAAACACATCAACACCAACCCATCCAATATATAACAAATATGTGAAAATATATAACAAGAATGAAGAAGAGGCAAAAAACAGACTAACACAAACCTAGTTTCACTTCTTTGTACACATTGTATACAGGTATGAAGTAACTTATGTTGCTTTGATAAAGTAAAGCTGCAGGAAATTGAACAATTATTTGCAAAAAAAATGTATAGAAATAAATATGGAGCAGATTTTGCAAACAATTTTATATGTTGCTCAAGAAAAATGACACCTCCAGCCACGATACTGCAGGAAAACAGTTTTAGTATGAGCAGAGGTGTTTACAGAAGATAACCATCCTAATACCATTTCTAGAGATTTGCTCGAAGATAACATTGTTTAAAGCAATAATACTCGTGAAAAGTTTGTATTAAACATTTATATTAAAAGTTGCAAAAATTCTCTATGAACAATAAACTATTTTGGACATGACAGAATTTTATCATTGCAACATTGCCCTGCTTCTTCTGCAAACTGAGAAACAGCATTCCTTACATTCGCCTAATGATGGGGAAGTATTCATATTAGGAATGCCTTATCTTTTTAGATTAGTAATACGTGTGCGGTCATTTCCACATTTAGGATAACGGAAAATATTAGAAACTTTTCTTGGGCCCAAATAACAAAAACTTGTATTGAAGATGTTGCAATGGAACATAGGAAAAAATTGGCAAGTTACTAAATTGATATGATGAGTCTACACCTTATTTTTTAAATGATCTTTTTGAACTATTCAGGCATAATTTTCCATATTTATCATTTCACTGATTTGTCTGAATTTTCTGGTCTGATACAAAAAGAAATCCTGTTTCAAATCATTACTACCCTCTTGCTAAATACGTATGTGATACATACTTAACTAAATACGTACTTATGTGAAAAGAGAAAGTATTGTAATGCAGTGGAAAGTGGTGATTTTCATCAGAAAAACTTGCAATGTGAGGGTGTTGATATTGGAACAAAAATGGATAAATCTCATTCCTATATGGAATAAATGATCCATACGTTATGTAGTCAGAATCCATTTTGTGAGGTCTTGAAACCAAAAAATTAATTTACAGTCTGTAGACTGTCAGTCCTTGGTCAATGCTAGCACCTAAACTGTTCAGATGATGATCTCCAAAATTGATATTCCCAGAATGATTGACCAAACTCAAGACGCTGTGAATTAGAAAAATATTTTTTGTTTTTGTTTGTTTTGATTTGATGAAAACTTCACATGAAGTCTTACATAAAAGTTTCGAAATTTTCTCTCTAAAATGGCTCAAAATTTTTCTTTTTTTACATTTTTCTCAAATAGAGCAATGTATGCTAATAAAAATGGCGCAAAATTTCTGAAAATTTAAAAAAAATGCAAAAGTACAATGTTGATGATAGAAATTTTTTTCTCTTAATGAAATCTGTTCTAATAAATTAGATATTTAAATATGGTTATGTAATCTTTTTTGAAAGTAAGACTAGTTTCTACTTAATATTTGCTTGAGGTAAAGGCAATTAATATTTTTTCTCAAATCCGTCTCTAAACTTTTTTTACTTTAATAGAGATAAGGCCATTTTTAGAAACGGCGCAGGTCTTTTTATTAAATTCTCAAAGTGCAAACTTTCGGCAAAATAACAAATAATGCAAGAAAGTATGTGTGGTGGCACCACTTGTTTCTAGAATTTTAATTATTGCACTTTTCTTGTGAAAATAAAATATTAAAAACTGACCAACAAAAAAACAATTAGTAGTAATTAAGAAGAATCAACTTAATGGTGAGCAATTTTTTGTGTTAGAATCTACAAATTTTCAGTATAAGAGAACAAAAGAAAAATAAATATTTAAATACAAAGAGTAATACTGGAAATAAAACCTCAAAAGTGAAAAGTAGTAACAGACAAAATTAGCTATTTAAAAATATAATTAAGTAATTATTAATTACAACAGTCGGCAAAATGCATTTAAAACATTAGAAAACTTAAATTGATCCACCAAGGTAAAGGGGGGAGGAGGGGGGTTATAGTGCTTCAGATCTCCCAGAACCCAATAACATGATCAAAAATACTGTTTATACTTATTTTTTACATCTAGAGATTCATTCAATATCTTGATTATGTCATAAGTAAAATTTAATATATAAAAACCAATTTAAAATTCAGCCTGAATGAATTGTTTTAAAAAAACAAAAACTGAAGGACATTACATCTCATCTAGAGGTGCTATCATGGGAGGAAAAAAAGTTTCAAGCTGTTTTTAGGAGAAAATATTTTTGTTCATAATTTGCACTGACTTCAAGCAGAATTTACATGAAAACAATTATTTTGATAAAAAAATGTAAAGATCTAATTTTTTGGAGCAGATTTTAAGACAAAGATATCTACCTTCAATTTTGAAGTTTTGTAATGTTAACTTTATGCAATTTTTGAAAGAAATTGCTAGAAATGGGACTATAGATATTGTACACAACATTGTTTCAAGATCTGTACAGAACAATTTTATTAAGAAAAAAATCTATCTTCAATGTGAAGTGTAGGAAACCCCCCAAAAAAGTTTGATCTTTTGCCATTTTCAAAAAATCAAGTATTTCACTGAAAAACGAAGCTTGCCCCATTCTTTTAAACATCTTTAATACTATCAAAGGACACAATTTAAAGTAATTTTTAAAAACAAAATTGAAAATATAATTGAGACTTCATGTAAAGAACCCCCAAAAATCAACATATCCTGAGTTCATTAAAATCTATAAAGAAATATCAATTTTGCAGAAAATTGGCTGAACAGTTTTGGTGCCCGAGTGTATCATTGTGGGGTGGACTTTTTGCCATCAATTGATTTTTCAATATCAATGACCAACAAAACATGTATTCTGACTTCACATGTTAGAGGAAGTAATTTACTTATACATAGGAACAAAATTTATCCACTTTTTCATTTCCATGACTGAAAGATGTATCATTAGAGGTTTTCGGTTGAAAAATCACCATTTTCTGCTGCATGATTACAATTCTTTTTCTTCTTCAGAAGCATAGGGGAAAAAGTAAAAACAAAACACTTACCAACCAACATTTCGTGAACGTGCATTTCCCATGTATGTCCAAAATGTATAGGCTCCAGTTTTTTCAGGATACAAATGACGAAATGTATCAACAAAGCCCTCCTTTAATAATGTTGTCATACCATCTCGTTCCTCCTGGGTAAACCCAGCATTTCTGGTATTCGTTTTGGGATTGGCCAGATCTGTTTGTGAAATAAGGCAGTAACTAATAGATAAAACTAGTGAAACTTAGCCAACATACAAAGAACAAGAAGAAAATCTGAAATGGGTAAGCTTTCATTCCAAGATAAACAGAAAAGAAAGAAAATACACAAACATTTTCAGAATGATATACATTTATTCAATCATATCTTTGTACTTGAATAACTGGGAAATTTCTAAATACATGCCCCAAGATGATGATTTCAGATGATTACTTTAAAACAGAAGAATGATACTTTGAAAACAATTTATAGACTAAATATTTCTAATTTTCCTCAATCATAGTAATTGGAGAGTTAAGTGGATATCATTGAGTTACATGAAGTTCATCCCATCAAACTCTTCTATTGTATTTAAACTTCTTGTGAAAAAGTTAACTTAATAGTATGCTATTGTTAATTGAAAAAAGAAAATGTAACTAACAAGTCAAAAATCAGAAGATTATATTAAATTGCTTCTGAAAATTAAAGGAGGAAAATTAATTGAATAAAGATGCGTTGTGTAGGGATGTGTGTAATATGACATTCATGACTAGGGCAGAAGACTATTATTCTCAATAAATTTAAAATAATACAATAATTAAAATTATTACAACTTTTTGTTCTGACTCAATCTTATGATTTTGTTAGTTATATACACCCTTTATTCCACATTCTTTGTTCACCATGTGCTTTGAAGTTTCGATGCCAAAATAACACCAACAAAAGAAGCTATTGCACAATCTCAAATATGCAAACAATAGCATGGACTGCTCATACTAAATGTAATTAAGATGAATAAGTACAAAATTTCAAAGCTAGGCATCTAGGAACCATTACCATACTATGAGCGCATTTACAATTTTTGGTTGCAAAATATTCCCCCAATTAATTTGTATGTGCCAGCTTAGTTCTGTCAATAGCATTCTCAATAGCACTGTCAATATTAATACACCTACCTAGCACACAAATGGTTCATTCCAATTGTTCCTTTATAACCTTCCTTTGAAAGTTTTGCAAAACAATCTTAGTCAATACCTTATCATTTTGTTACCAATTTTTGGTTATTATTTAAATATCTGCACATAAATTTACATTCCATTTATGTTGTTGTTGTATTTTTACAATGTCACATTTGGCAACTCTACATTTTAGAGGTAAGGGCTGAGTTTTATTTGGTTATCTAGTGTATCTGATTATACCATCTAGTGTATCTTTGGGTGTGTGGTTAAGTGTGTTTGTGTATTCTTACAGTTACTGATTACACTCAAATGGGAAGTTTTCAGAATAAATCTTCTAAAAACATGCTCAATAAATTTTGTGTATTTTGTTTGCAAAGCTGGTGATTCTTGTTCATTTAAGATGGCTGCTGCATTACATGTTCATCAGAAGCAACATGCTGTGATAATAGTACCTGAACTGTAAGAACGAAGCATTCACAAGAAGTTGAAAATGCATACGAGATGAAGCTGTTGATCACAGTACAGATATTCGATGGGCTTCCAGCTTATCTGGAAAAATTAAGGCAAGAGAATACTCCTGTGCAGAGGCTGACCGCACTCTTCACATTCTCCTGGTAACGTGCAGTGCATTCATAACCAAGCCACATTATTTTGGCTGATGAATATGTAACAGTGAAAGAACAGTCAATCAAAGTAGGTACAGGAGAAGTGAGTGTGTGCAGAATATCAAAAGAATAGCAGTTGAAGAAGGTTTGTGCCTGGTGCGTTCCAACGATGTTGATGGATGCTCACAAAGAAATGCAAATCATATGCAGAGAACTTTTTGAATCGTGGGGGTGATCTTTCAAGAATCATGACTGGAAGTGAAAACTTGGCTCCAACATTTTGAACCAGAGACAAAGAGGCAATGGAATGGCAACATGCAAATTCACCACAGAAGAAAAAATTTAGAGTGCCTCTTTGACAGGAAAAGTTCTGGCTACTGTGTTTTTCAATTGATAAGGTTGGCTACTTGTGGACATAATGCCATACGAAACCACCATTAATTCTGGTGCATGTGTGGCAAGTCTAAAGAAGATTCATGCTGGGTAGTGTTGTATTCAACAACGTCATCAAAAGCATGTGTCTTGTTGCATGATAATGTCTAGACACATGTCAGTGGAAAAACCACCACAGAAATCAATAAGCTTGGATGGACAACATTCATACACCCACCTTATATTCCTGTCTTGTCACTGTGTGATTATCATCTTTCATAAAAACTGAAGGAAGCCCTTTGCGGCATGATATTTGGAGATTACTCTCTTGCAAGAGCTGCTTAACTGTCGCTCAGACATGCTAACCCAGATTTCTACCACGTGGGTACATAAGCCCTTGTTCCAAGGTGGCGGAAAGCAGAAGGAAGAGATGGAGATTATGTGGAGAAATTACATTTTGTTCCTCAAAGATGGATCAACATACTGTAAAGACAGCAAAGGTAAGGGAAATAAATTGAATGTTTAAAAAATTGTTGTGCATTACTTTTGGAGTGACCCTCATATTCTTGATGAGTCACAATCTGATGAAAATTTGACATTTCTCAATACACCTTCAGACCTCTGACTTCCGGAGGTCATCATTTTATTTGTCAAAATAAACTCAATGATATGGTACAAGATATGGGGCTATCAAAAGTCAAAATGCCTCGACTGTACATTGGAAGAATGGAAACTATTGACAAATAGTTCAAACATTGCATCCTTCAGAAAAAATGTGGTTCACTCAGAGTTTTACAAAATGGAACGTAATTTTTGTACATGATCTAACAGATATGGTTTAATGAAGAAACTACAATTAAACATGAACCTTCAATGTGATGCCTTTTAGTTGTTATGAAGCTGCAGACCAAAATGTTAAGGTTTTAAACATTTTAGATGACTTTTTTGACAGTTAGGTGAAGCATAAACGTGTTTCATGGAAATATTGAGTTATCAATATTTATAAAATCTCATAAATGTTAATAATAATAACAACAATAACAACCAAAATAAGAAGAGGAATAAGAACAACAAAATCTAACTTTACTTGCCTATTGACTGGTGTGAAACATTCATATCTCCACACAATATAATGGGCTTTTTGGCACCCAGTTGCTTCAAGTATTTACGAAGTTCTGGATCCCATTTCATTCGCTTAGGTAATGTAACAAGACCTCGACCTGCATTTGGTACATATGCTACCACAAGGTAAAACTTGTCATATTCTGCAGTTATGAGACGACCTTCTGAATCATGTTCTTTGATCCCCAGTCCATATTTAACTTCCAATGGTTTCACCTTGGTGTAAAGGCCAACTCCAGCATAGCCTTCCTTGTCACCTGCAAAACATTTATCTGGTGAAAACAAAAAATAAGCACACCGAAAATACTCATTCCTCCAAAAGAATAATGTGACAGCCACACATTGGATGTAAAAATACACAAATTTAAGAAATTTTCAATATTTCATTATAGAAATTTTAATGTAAGAATCTAATAACCTGCAAAGCCATACAAAAACAAATATTAACAATATTTGGGATTTGTTTAATTCACAACATATACGTACAAAATTTGATACATTTAAAACAGACTTTCGTCAGTATTCAATAGCACATCTGAAGGAAATGTTAAACATGTATGTCTGCTCTTCAACATCCGTTCATTAGTTAATTTTTGGCGTTCGTGGCACAGAGCAAAGTCACCTCCCTTCAAGGAGATCCTGGTTCGATTCCCGGAAAATCTCATATGAAATTTATACCAAGAAAACATGTTTGCCTGCTTTACAAGAGCTAGTCTAAACCCTGTGAAGCATCCGAAACCCGATTCCAACCCTAAGTCCTTCCCTATTCTGGCCGCTGAGTAGGATGGGCAGTGACACAGGCACGTGTGGTGAAAGATCCGCTTATGCAGAGATGCTACCTAGCAGTCCTCTTGACAAATACTGTGACAAGGTTTCATAGTAATAATAACAAATATAATGATGTTGATGGAGGATTACTCCCATGTGTAAGGGGCTTGGAGATGCAGTGCTTCAATCTAGATGTAACAAATTGAGAGAAAAGAGAAAAAAGAAAAACCTCAGAAAAAAAAATTGGTGACAGGTGGAAAAACCGTCACTTGAAAGACCTGGCTTTTTTTCAGAAAGGTACATGCAGAGTACACAACTTCTACGAAGCATATAAGGAAACAGATGTACCTATTAAATTTCCAAGTGATTGATACAAGATGCAAAGTTAACTCTCTATGATTAACATCTTTACAATGACTTCCATACATAGCCATTGCTTGATTTTGGATGGTTGACATGAAACACAAATTTTGATACCCTTGGCCCCTTGAGTTTTGTTTTGAAGAGGTTACATTGTATTTCCAACCTACATTGGAGAGACATTAAGATTACTTCCTCACGTCCAGCAGCATGGGGTCAGAAAGTCCAGAAGAAGTCCTTTTTACAACACCTTTAATTTGAAAGTGCTACTGTCTGCCAAGCACTGAAAATCGACCATTTTAGATATGCCTTTAAATCTGATGTTAATGTCTGACTTCCCAGTCTCTAATTTCACAGCCTGGTTAGCTAACTCATTGCCCCATGGTCTGATCTGTTGCATAGTTGTCCATAAGTAATCTGAAGAGGGAAATGGCTTGAAACGAGCTAAGGGAATCAGAGTGAAGAACTCACCGCAAAGAGATTCGATCTATTTAAAGGCATCGCGAGAATCACATATATCTCAGCAGTGAATAAATTGCCCCAGCATTGTTGAAAGATGAACAGTGTAAATGAATACACGGTCAGAATATGCTGCTCCCCATCTCATGAAACTGGATCTGATATTCAAAGGGGCAAGTCATCTATTTGGGAAGGTTGGAGAGTTGGAAGTCGAAGTTTTAAAGAAGAGAGGAGGGAGGCAGGTTGCTTGGGGCTTTCAAGGGGTAGGAAGGCAGATATCAAGATTTCGCAATTTATTTAATAATCGAATACCAGGAGGCTGGGGGTACAATGTTTGGGGAACATATGATGTACAATATCTATACTGGATCATAGTTTGACAGGATGGATGGGTCGAGACACTCCAGACTTTCACTGCATAAGACGCTAATTAAATTTACCTTTGTTTTAGGGATGGCTCACTGGCGTCAGTTAGAAGACAATCAATCCTGCTAGTCCGGTATGCATCTGTTGCAATATGGATCCCGGAGTGGTGGGTATTATGCAGGAGTCTCTGAGTGTAGGAAGTTGCTGATCCATATATAATACTCCTATAATCAACAACTGGGGGGATGACTGCAGTGTATAGCTGCAGAAGACAAGTGCGGTCACATCACCATGATTCCGGACACGTCAGGGTCATTAATCTCATAAGTTTAGTTCATGCTTTCTCGGGAGGTGTCGGTCATCTTCCCCCACTAGATGGTGAGATAAGCGCTGACCTAACTGACGACTACAGAGGTTTTCCCCAACCAGATCTCCCAGCCCTAGCAGAGACAAGCTCTAAGCTCCCAAACAGTCTCCAGGCATGTGTGGTAGTGTAATACATGTGTGTGTAAGGGGTGAGGATAAGACAAGAAAGGGGACGGTAAGATAGCGTGCGGTCCATGGCAAGTTTGAGTACTACTCCGGCCTAGCTATGTAGCTAGTGTCGAAAATCCTGCCATCCACCGTCGGGACTACAGTGACATCAGTTGATGTCCTCAGCCACTTCTCCTGGTAGCGATTATTTCAAAGAACATTTTGGAGGAATAGGGGGAGCTTCTCCTTCAATCATGCCCACAAGTGCAAGGTTTGCAGAATACGGTACCTGAAAGTGGTGTCGTAGGCTTTTTCTTTATAAATTAGTACTGCCACAAGGTGTTATCTCAGGAAGATGTAGAAATTTGTTGCCAATGCAAAGAGATGGTCCAGAGTTGGCCGGTGTTTTCTGAACCCGCACAGGATTGCGGTGAGCAGATTTCTATACTCCAAAGTCCAGACCAAACGCTAATTTACCATGCGTTTCAGTACTTTGCAAACGCAGCTGGTAAGAGAGAGAGGACGGTAGCTCACTGACTTTCCTTCCTTTAGAGCTGGGACAACGATGGCTTCTCGCGCCGTAGCGCAGGGATGGTGCGTTCGTTCCAGGTGCAATTATAAAGGTGGACACGAACGTGCATTGCCATTTCAGGAAGATGCAGTAGCATTTGGTTGGGTATTCCATCAGGACTTGGGGAAGTTTTTATTTCGCTAATGTGAGAGCTGAGGGCATTTCCGACATGGAGTAAGAGATGATGTAATCATCAGACGTCTTGCAAGAAAAGTCCAATGGACGTCTCTCCATCCTCTTTAACCAAAACAATGTCTGGAGCTTAGTTCGCCGAACTCGACATTTTTTAATAGCGAGCGGCTAGTTCCTCTACAGTCACATCTCGAGAAGTGATCATTTCTCCATTTTGGAGGAGACTTGGTACCGTATTTGGTGGTGTCTTTTTATCTGACTAGACGTGGTGGTGTGTGGCAATTGAGGGGAACCTAATACGGGAAACCTAATACGTCATGTAGCCCGGAAGATACACCGGCAAAATTACTGAAATATTGTCCCAATAAACTGCGTAAAATGCTCAAACATGTTTTCAAGGTGCATGAATGGAGAAAATCCCCCTCAGGAGTGGCGAACGTGTTACCTGACACAGATCCATAAGAAAGGATATAGAGACAATGAAACAAACTACAGCTGAATAGAAGTTATTGGATCTTTAGGTAGATTGTATAGAAAAATAATACGAAATAAAATAGAAAAGATAAAAAGAAAAATGTTTTACTGCCGGGAGATCGGTTATAGACAATATATTTACATTACAACTTATCGAAAAGAGAACAAGGAGTGTAGGGACGTTCATCTGGGTTTCATTGATCTTCAGAACACATATGACTGTATCGGTTGCTACAGTGTAGGAAGGATGGCCTTAAACTCAGTGAGAACTTAATTGCAGCCACACAGAATCTATATACGAACATCACCACTCAGATGAAGATCTACAGCAGGCTCTCTGATCCATCCTCAGTTAGTAAAGGTCTTCGTCAGGGTTGCTGACTTCCCCGACACAGTTTAAAATATATCAATATCAAATTTTACAGCAGTGCGAGGAATAATGCAAAATAATGGGGATGACGATCGGAGAGGATAAGTACATTATATTTTGCCGATAACCAGGTAGTAATTGCAGAAGATGTGGACGATTTGATTTTCATGACGTAAAACGCAATGTAATCCATAAACTCAATGAACACTTTTTAAAAGCAGGACTTAATATTAACATGGGTAAATTTGAATACCTGACAGTTAGCAATAATGAGATAGATCTTCTTCTGGAAAATGGAGAAAAAATGAAAGGAGGAAACAAATATAAATATTTGGGCGTACTTTTTAATAAAAGGGGGAATAGCCATGAAGAAATTTTAAGATGAACTTGGAGGGAAAACGTGACACGAAGTATGAACTCGTTTTATGGAACAAAACCATCCCTAACACTACTAAGTCTTTACTCCACACTGTCTGTGCTGACCAGCCCTGAGGAAGACCATGAGAAGATGGTTGAAACGTCAACAACACAGCCTTCAACGCGGCGTCACCAGGGCAGCCAAGATCTCAACTCTGGCCGTGGAAACCTACAACTTCACATACGGTTCAGAAGTTTGAGAGGTTGATAAAAGAAAAGAGGGAAGCTGCTGGCCCTTGAAATGGACTACTGGTGTAGCAGTTGCTGTTACAGCAGATGTGACAGAATCAGGAACGATGACATAAGAAAATGGATGTAAAGAAAACTATCCTTCGCGAAATACTGGAAAGACAAATAGTTTGGTATGGTCATTTGGTGTGGTACAGCTGTAGAGAAACGTGTGAAATACCTTCGGCATCCCTTTCACTTTTAGCGAACCCCAGCCGAGTGCACTTAGATTTCGGGATGGGAGAATGTGGCCAATTTTAGTTGGAAGAAAGAGAAAGCACTTATTCTGTCTTTGTTACTCTTGAAAGTACTGCAACTAAATATTTAAAGAATTAAATAAAATAAAAAGTATGCTTCACTTATTTCCTGTCTTGGTAATTATGAAGACGCCAGAAATCACTTGTCAAGAACATTTCTCAGTTGGGCACGAGAGTGTACACTTCAAGAATGGCAGAAAATGTATGACCCAATGAATTACAATTCTTCAAATTATTTCTATGAATATTGATGTACGATTTTGCACAAATTTAGCTTCCTTAATTTAACTCTTCCTACCTTCAACTCAAAAAGACCAAAATGATAATCATGATCAAATAAGAATAAGATGAAACTGAGATTCTCTGATACTTAACTTTGACCAATGGTCAACTGCGACCCAATGGTCACAGTCACTTTTCTTCCTGCTATTTCTGTAGGGTAAATGAACATGATCACACATACTCCAGATTTTATTAACAAGTTTTAGATAGCATTTCAATCATTAAAAGGCACCTCTCCAGTGCCAGACACTCTGCAGCATGTTCCAAGGAAGCAGCAAAAAATTGCAAGGATGAATGCATACTTACATTTTTGATATTGTACGTCTTCATAAACGTACATTTCAGAATTAATATATTTAACACAGAGACTAGCATATAGGAACTCATTAACGACATAGTATAGGTATATTTTCTAAAATGATACCATAATAAAGAACTCTTCCACTCTTATTTTATGACAAATCATTTTAAGAAAATGTTTTTGAATGACAACATCAACTATACAATAAACAATTTACAATAAAAGATGAGAGCAGCATCTCCCAACATATGTACAAAAAGCAAAATTTTATTGTAATGTAGTGTAGTCCTTGAATGACATTTGAGGTAAAACAGTAAATTCAAGCACTCCATAGATGGATTATCAATGAGAAAGGAATGAGGAAAGTTAATTCTTCCGTATTACTGGATAAATGTGATGTACAGTTTCCAAAATGGGGGGGAGAGAGAAAACCAACCCAAAACTTAATTACATTTATTTAATCAAATTCCATTAAAAAATTCGAAACACTTCAATTTTTAATACTTTTTGAGTTACTTTTTCATGTCCCTATTAATGTAGACATATACTCTCTTAAATTAGTCCTCATTAAAGAAAATGCTAGGCAGCTCAACCAATATTTTCACCTAATTTACCAATATTACAATCCAATTTACAAGTCAACATCAGTGCTGCAGCTACTTATAACCAAATTATGAACCAAACAAAAATGAAATCTAATAATCCAAATAACACCGTAGTAGGCTTTATGCTTAAGACATCAATTTATTGATAAGATACAAAGAAATTTGGCAGTGATTGTAACTATGGTACTATCCTATCATTTTCAGTTACAATTCTGCATGTAGTAAGAGAGAATCTATTTGTCAAAGACCCCCTCCCAATGGGATAGTCCCCCTCCCAAAAATAAATTTTTCAATTTCTCAATTTTTCCATCACCTAACAATTAAACTGAAATGTGAAAAAATTATACAAAGGTAAAATCTGGTCCTGAATGGGAGGATTACAGTAAAAGAAATGTTTTTTCTCCAATTTTGTAATTTTACAATATCAAAAGTTTTCATTTTCGAAAATACACATAGAGGAGTTCAAAGGAGATAAGATTATTACCACATTTTTTCCGTCCTTTAATATTAATGTACTTATTTCAAATTGACATTAAAGAACAGATTTTATCTCTTATATTGTAGGAAGGAGCCAAAAAAATTAGGACTAAATTTTCGTAAAAGTAGCGATTTCAACGAAATATCCTGCACTATTTACTTAAGTATCCTTCAAGTTATTGGAAGGCAAAGTTAATAAAAAATTTGGAGTCATTTTTGAGAAATTTTTGAAAATGTAGAGGCTTTATGTAAAATACCTCCAAAACCAATATAACTATTTCTAAATCGGTGAACCTGGAGTTCATTTAAATCAATCGGGGAATATAAATTTTAGCTGGCGGACAGGCAGACCGACAGACGGACGGACAATGCCCGACCGGCGGACAGACGGACTGACAATGACCGACCGGCGGACAGACAGACGGACAATGACCGACCGGCGTACAATGACCGACCGGCGGACAGACAGTCGGACAATGACCGACCGGCGGACAGACGGACAATGACCGACCGGCGGACAGACAGACGGACAATGACCGACCGGCGGACAGACAGACGGACAATGACCGACCGGCGTACAATGACCGACCGGCGGACAGACAGTCGGACAATGACCGACGGGCGGGCAGACAGACGGACAATGACCGACCGGCGGACAGACGGACAATGACCGACCAGCGGACAACAGACGGACAATGACCGACCGGCGGACAGACAGACGGACAATGACCGACCGGCGGACAGACAGACGGACAATGACCGACCGGCGGACAGACAGACGGACAATGACCGACCGGCGGACAGACAGACGGACAATGACCGACCGGCGGACAGACAGACGGACAATGACCGACCGGCGGACAGACAGACGGGCAATGACCGACCGGCGGACAGACAGACGGGCAATGACCGACCGGCGGACAGGTAGACGGGCAATGACCGACCGGCGGACAGACAAACGGGCAATGACCGACCGGCGGACAGACGGACAATGACCGACCGGCGGACAGACAGGCGGGCAATGACCGACCGGCGGACAGACAGACGGACAATGACCGACCGGCGGACAGGCAGACGGACAATGACCGACCGGCGGACAGGCAGACGGACAATGACCGACCGGCGGACAGACAGACGGACAATGACCGACCGGCGAACAGACAGACGGACAATGACCGACCGGCGGACAGGCAGACGGACAATGACCGACCGGGGGACAGGCAGACGGACAATGACCGACCGGCGGACAGGCAGACGGACAATGACCGACCGGCGGACAGACAGACGGGCAATGACCGACCGGCAGACAGACAGACGGGCAATGACCGACCGGCGGACAGACAAACGGACAATGACCGACCGGCGGACAGACAGACGGACAATGACCGACCGGCGGACAGACAGACGGACAATGACCGACCGGCGGACAGACAGACGGGCAATGACCGACCGGCGGACAGACAAACGGGCAATGACCGACCGGCGGACAGACAGACGGACAATGACCGACCGGCGGACAGACAGACGGGCAATGACCGACCGGCGGACAGACAGACGGACAATGACCGACCGGCGGACAGGCAGACGGACAATGACCGACCGGCGGACAGGCAGACGGACAATGACCGACCGGCGGACAGGCAGACGGACAATGACCGTCCGGCGGACAGGCAGACGGACAATGACCGACCGGCGGACAGGCAGACGGACAATGACCGACCGGCGGTCAGACGGACAATGACCGACCGGCGGACAGACAGACGGACAATGACCGACCGGCGGACAGGCAGACGGACAATGACCGACCGGCGGACAGGCAGACGGACAATGACCGACCGGCGGACAGGCAGACGGGCAATGACCGACCGGCGGACAGACAGACGGACAATGACCGACCGGCGGACAGGCAGACGGACAATGACCGACCGGCGGACAGGCAGACGGACAATGACCGACCGGCGGACAGGCAGACGGACAATGACCGACCGGCGGACAGGCAGACGGACAATGACCGACCGGCGGACAGGCAGACGGACAATGACCGACCGGCGGACAGACGGACAATGACCGACCGGCGGACAGACAGACGGACAATGACCGACCGGCGGACAGGCAGACGGACAATGACCGACCGGCGGACAGGCAGACGGACAATGACCGACCGGCGGACAGGCAGACGGGCAATGACCGACCGGCGGACAGACAAAGGGGCAATGACCGACCGGCGGACAGACAGACGGACAATGACCGACCGGCGGACAGGCAGACGGACAATGACCGACCGGCGGACAGGCAGACGGACAATGACCGTCCGGCGGACAGGCAGACGGACAATGACCGACCGGCGGACAGGCAGACGGACAATGACCGACCGGCGGTCAGACGGACAATGACCGACCGGCGGACAGACAGACGGGCAATGACCGACCGGCGGACAGACAAACGGGCAATGACCGACCGGCGGACAGACAGACGGACAATGACCGACCGGCGGACAGACAGACGGGCAATGACCGACCGGCGGACAGACAGACGGACAATGACCGACCGGCGGACAGGCAGACGGACAATGACCGACCGGCGGACAGGCAGACGGACAATGACCGACCGGCGGACAGGCAGACGGACAATGACCGTCCGGCGGACAGGCAGACGGACAATGACCGACCGGCGGACAGGCAGACGGACAATGACCGACCGGCGGACAGACAGACGGACAATGACCGACCGGCGGACAGGCAGACGGACAATGACCGACCGGCGGACAGGCAGACGGACAATGACCGACCGGCGGACAGGCAGACGGGCAATGACCGACCGGCGGACAGACAGACGGACAATGACCGACCGGCGGACAGGCAGACGGACAATGACCGACCGGCGGACAGGCAGACGGACAATGACCGACCGGCGGACAGGCAGACGGACAATGACCGACCGGCGGACAGGCAGACGGACAATGACCGACCGGCGGACAGGCAGACGGACAATGACCGACCGGCGGACAGACGGACAATGACCGACCGGCGGACAGACGGACAATGACCGACCGGCGGACAGACAGACGGACAATGACCGACCGGCGGACAGGCAGACGGACAATGACCGACCGGCGGACAGGCAGACGGACAATGACCGACCGGCGGACAGGCAGACGGGCAATGACCGACCGGCGGACAGACAAAGGGGCAATGACCGACCGGCGGACAGACAGACGGACAATGACCGACCGGCGGACAGACAGACGGACAATGACCGACCGGCGGACAGACAGACGGACAATGACCGACCGGCGGACAGACAGACGGACAATGACCGACCGGCGGACAGACAGACGGACAATGACCGACCGGCGGACAGACAGACTGATAATGACCGACCGGCGGACAGATAGACGGACAATGACCGACCGGCGGACAGACGGGCAATGACCGACCGGCGGACAGACAGACGGGCAATGACCGACCGGCGGACAGACGGACGGGCAATGACCGACCGGCGGACAGACAAACGGGCAATGACCGACCGGCGGACAGACAAACGGGCAATGACCGACCGGCGGACAGACAAACGGGCAATGACCGACCGGCGGACAGACAAACGGGCAATGACCGACCGGCGGACAGACAGACGGACAATGACCGACCGGCGGACAGACAGACGGACAATGACCGACCGGCGGACAGGCAGACGGACAATGACGGACCGGCGGACAGGCCGACGGACAATGACCGACCTGCGGACAGGCAGACGGACAATGACCGACCGGCGGACAGGCAGACGGACAATGACCGACCGGCGGACAGGCAGACGGACAATGACCGACCGGCGGAAGGACAATGACCGACCGGCGGACAGACAGACGGACAATGACCGACCGGCGGACAGGTCAGACAATGACCGACCGGCGGAGAGGTCAGACAAGGACCGACCGGCGGAGAGACGGACGGACAAGGACCGACCGGCGGAGAGACGGACGGACAAGGACCGACCGGCGGAGAGACGGACGGACAAGGACCGACCGGCGGAGAGACGGACGGACAAGGACCGACCGGCGGAGAGACGGACGGACAAGGACCGACTGGCGGAGAGACAAGGACCGACTGGCGGAGAGACGGACGGACAAGGACCGACTGGCGGACGGGCAGCCTGTTATTTTACGACAGTAAGCTCACTGACAACCTAATATTCAAAGTAGATACAATTCAGTAATTAAGCTGAAAAATCTTAGATTGATTCGAAGTAGGTTCGAAAATCTCTAGCTATGGGTTCTACCCCAAAATAAATGATAGGATTTAATTTAAAGAGTGTGTATTTTGCATATCACAGATTTACTGAGTTATAATATTCAGGTGTTTCCTGTATTTACTTTGTTTATTGATTTGTAATTTTATAGACATATTCTGTAAATAAAAACAAAATGACAAAGTGCTCAAAAGCAAAAGCAATTACATTTTTGTAATAGCACACACTTTTTCTTGTTTCTCAGTTGGTTTTTATATTTCGTTTGATCTCGGCTAGCAATTCGGACTTGTCACATACTCTAGTCAGCTACCATCTAACGCTGCCTATATATATATATATATATATATATATATATATATATATATATATATATATATATTTCGTTTCGGCCAACTAGGACCACGCAGGGCAAGCAACCTGCAATTACCGTGGCTCAGTTTTTCATTTAATATCACGGTGGCGGGTGTTTGCGAACACTTCCTTAGGGGGACCAGCATTAAGCTGGATCCGATTTTTATCCCCCAGGGTTGTTAGTCCTGGGGGTATGAAAGATGAAATGATGATGATAATGAGGGGTGAAAGGACGACACACTCATACAAACACACACAAATACACCCATGCACGAGGCGGGACTCGAACCCGCGATCTTCTGGTCCGAGACCACTCCGGCACTACTGCCTTAGCGATCTCGGCCATCTGATCGGCCCTATATATATATATATATATATATATATATATATATATATATATATATATATATATATATATATAAATATATATATATATATTGTGCCGAAACGGGATTATACACCCCCGTCACAGCACAGTTTCGTCGGCGTTTACGCTCGCAGACGGCGAGAAGAGCAGTCGGAATACCTGTGTAGCAAAACGCGCAGCCTGGTATCCGTTGCTTGAACTAGCGGCCACGAACTTTGGAGTCACGTTTTTCCTGAAGGGAGTGAAGTAGGAGAAATTACCCCCCCTTCTCAGTAGCTGCTCGGAATTTCCCCAGCGCAGCGCTAATAAATAGGCCGACGCGCTGATGGAAAGGTCTCTTTTGTTGTCGACATCTCGCCTGGAGTGAACATCTCTTCTGCAGCTCTTCACGTAAGGCACCGCTTGGCAATTGTGAAGATTTTGTTAGAGAATTAGATTAGCTAGAAATTGGCGCAACGACTCTGTAGAATAGGAGTGTACGGCGTTACAAAACGTCTAGCTAGTCATCCGCGCAATAGTCAGGAGTTAGAGAAATATTCTGCTATTAAATAACGCGGAAAGTAAAAGTGTGCCCGTTTCTCAGAAAGCTCTGAAAGTTCTTAATTATTAGAATAAAGTTAGGAACGAGCGACGTACTTGCACTCGCAGTTAGGAAGTGCAAGGGACATTTCTGTAAATTGGGCGTAATTGGAGGCGATAGCAGCCGTGGGAGGAGAATAAATTGGTTAGTGAAGACGCAAGAGTACGCGAATCAGCCGAGAAAACGACGATTGAGCAGAAGGACGGCGAGAGCAACGCAGTACATCGAACTCGAGCATCGTGGTGCGGGGCGCAACACGCTGTTCAAGGTTGAAAGGCGGACAATATCGAGGTAACCCGTAAAGCTGAATTAGGTCAAGTTCACGACGGCAGGGAAATAGAACTGTTTCAAACGTGTTAAAATTTGAGGACACGGATATTCATAATTTGTAGCTTGGAGTGGGAGATTTAATGCATAAAGTGCTTGCCTTTAACCGTTCTAGAGTAGCAGTTATTATTCTGTTACCAGCATTTGTAATTTAAGGAGTAATTAAGAGTAGTGCGCTTGCCCACAAGTCAATTATTGAATGTAAAATTTTAAAAGGCAAGAAACTGTAAATTAGAATTAGTATCACAAACAATTGTAATTAGAGTAAGTTCAATTTAGACGTGGTAAATTTTCAAAGGGAATCCCAGTACTGGTTTAAAGTAATTAATTCAGAAAGTGAGTTATAAACGAAACTAAGTGTTTCATGTGTTGAATAAGCTGTAGAAAGTTGCTTAGTTGTGTTTACTCAATCATTTGGAAGTGTAAATTCTATGTGTGATTAGGTTTAAAGTAATTAATTCAGAAAGTGAGTTATAAACGAAACTAAGTGTTTCATGTGTTGAATAAGCTGTAGAAAGTTGCTTAGTTGTGTTTACTCAATCATTTGGAAGTGTAAATTCTATGTGTGACTAGGTTTAAAGTAATTAATCCAGAAAATCAGTTCCAAACGAAATCAAATATTCACGTGCTGAATAGGCTGTAAAAAGTTGCTTGTTTATGTTCATTCAATCATTCTTTTGGAAGTGTAATTATATGTGTGATTTGTTTTCCATTATCATCAGTTCATACCACCAAATTTTAAGAGAATTATATGCTCGTTTGTGTTATTTGTGTGACTTTTATTGTGTCGAGGGTTCAGACCTTTCTCGTACCCCAAAGATCCTGCTTCCTGAGATTCTAAGCTCGCTTCACGAGCATAATATCTTATCGACGTGCTCAAAGCACCTGGAGTGTACAGATAGGTACTGGTGGCTACGATAGTATTCGTTCGGTTAGAATATATATATATATATATATATATATATATATATATATATATATATATATATATATATATATATAAAAATTTTCTAATTTTTCGGTTTCCTAATAGTAGAACGGAAATATTTTTTTAAGACTAATAAAGAATAGTAACACTTAGTTCTAAATGGTTTTCCTTAAAAAAAATTGGAGCCGTTTTTAGAAAATGGCGTTTAAGTGCTACTGTAAATTCGAAACCTGATGCTCTTTTTCACAAATTTTCGAGTTTTCAAATAACTTCATTTGAAGAATATTTACTCGCAAATACAATACTGTTTACAAATTTGTTGGAAATGTGCATATTAACGGCGAGAGAGATCTGTCAAATCGACATTTTTGTAATTTTGGAAAAAACAATAAAGAATCCCCAAAACCAACTTTACGTCATATTAAAGAGTGTAATTAGCACCACACGTTCGAAAAGTTTAAAGAAAAAATTGGCGCAGTTTTCGAAAAAAATGGCGTTTGAGAGTTTCTGAAAATGCGGAATGTTGAGCTAGTTATCACACAACACAGTTATTTTCGGGAATCTTTATACTACATTATTTAAAGCACATGTTCTCCTACATATAATAATGTGCACAAATTGCCGATAATATAAATATTAACGTGAGAGAAGTCAAAAAATTTACATTTTTGTAATTTTTGCAAAAACAAAAGAATAGAGCAATATAGCGTTTACATCATCTTAAAGAGGGCATCACTACCAAAGGTTTAAAGAAAAAAAAATTTGAAGCTTTTTGAGAAAATCTTGTTTCCCTAATTTTTTTTAAATTGCACATATTGCACGCAATATTGCACGAAAATCTTAATGAAAGAACTCACTATGGAGAACAAATTTTATTTGAAAAAAAAATGTGTATCTTCTCTTCAATTTTTTACTTTTAGGAAGACGCGCGAAAATTTTCGAAAATTTAGAGTTATCTCCGAAAATCGGACCTATGATATCTTTATAAGTGTATTTTACTCTATTCTTACAAGAAACTTAAAGAAATTTGGTGCAGTTCTTCAGAAAAAATTGAAAATGTCGCAGGGAATTCATACCAAATATCCCCTACTTTTAAAGAAAGTTTTTGAAAATCTCAAAGTTTCAATTCAAGCCAGATGGACAGGGATTTCTTCAATTTGGAAAAAAATCCTTAGGAACTAGTGGTATTCACAGACGGACATTTGCCAAGAAAAAAAAAAAAAAAAAAAAAAACAACAACAACAACAACAACAACAACAACTTTTCAGTATGAGGGGCCCTCAACATTTATTTCCATTGCAATCTTGAAATCGATTTTCCGCAGCATTACATAACTTTCCCTACACTCCGTATATACGGGAAAGTAACTAGTGGTGGCAGAGTGGCACAGACATTTTCGTACTATTTTGAAATTATTGAAAATTTAGAGTTAACAATGAAAATCAGACATATGCCACCACCTTTATAAGAGTAATTTACTCTATTTACCTAAGAAGTTTAAAGAAAAAACTTGCAGCTGAGAATCCTCACAAAATCCTATATCATTTATTGGCTATGTAAATTCACTAACAGACAAGATGTTTAACCCCAACTAGATTGAATCATGAGGAAGTGTCTGAAATGAATTGTTAAAGAAGTTGCATAACTGAAAATTGTAATAAAAGAACACAAAAAATTATAAAATGTAGTATTAGAAGAAATATATATTTTGAAATTCATTCAGGGTTTTAGGCGAAAGAGGGTAGAAGTTTATGTGACTATGTTTCACAACCAGACGGCAAATTGGAAACTTTACCCAGGGAGTACATTCAACAATTTTGAAGAAGAGGTGACAAGATGAAAGAAGCATATAATTTTTTGAACCAACTGGGAATGAGTTGAATAACGCTGAACACACATTTTGGTGCCTCAGATGTTAAACTTTTTGCTGGGTATTTCGACGTCACTGATTCCAAAAAAATGCACTAGTTTTGGCCTATCAGCTCTAGTTCTGTATAGAATTATTCTGTTATTCTTATGTTCTGATATAGAATTATCATCATACACCCCACTTCCACAGTGTGTGCTAGAATTCAGTTGCATCAATGGCATGTGGGCATAAAATATTTACTTTACTGGTGTTAATTTGTTGTAAAATAAAATAAATTTGTTTTTATAAATGAAATATATGAAGTAGGTAACTGTAAATCACATAATTTTTCATCATTATGTTTTAAAAATTCACAAAATCAACCATTCATTCAACACCCAAACATTGTATTTAACAGATTTTTTGAACTGAGAAATTCCATAGCAGTCTTGCTGCATGTTCCAACAGTGGTCTGCCAAAATCTGTGTATCCCATTTTTCCTGGTGCCTTCTTTCCATTGGTGAATATCTTGATGAAATCTTTCACCTTACTCTTCACTTAGATCAAGTGAAGGAAAGCAATCAAAGTGGCTATGTAGGTAATGGGCCTTAATACTAATTGCATCCAAGTACATGGAAATTATAAAGCATTGTTTGTAATTGTGAAAAGTTTTCTGCTTTATGCTTTACTAGAAAGTTTTTTACAACTAGAACAAAAAAAGACCAGACACAAGATTCAATTTCACTCATGGATTTCATGAAATATGAAACTTTTATGGGCTTTCTTATTTGAAAACTCATCAAAAATCCCTGCTTTAGTTTCTCGTTGATGACTCCCGCAAATGTATGTAATATACACTGGAAGCACAAACCAACCTCCCTCCAACGACTGTAAAAATTGCTACATCAAGCCTAACTTATAATGTAAAGGGGGGAGAATAAATTTCTCTCGAGCAACTAAAGGTAAATTGAGCACATTGTTTTTCCTTACGTTTATATATTTCCTCAGAAGCCAAGTTTTTCTCAGCGAATGCTCACTTTTAGTTCTGCTCTCACACAAATATAAAGTAGAGATAGTTTGTGTAGCCACTTGTTGACCTTGAAGAAAATTCACCAACTTCAGACAACACAATTTACCCACTGATGTTCATAATACTTAATATTTTTTAAACTAAAGCAATCATCTCGACTCTTCATGCAGAATGAGTAACTAATTGGAACAGAGACGCATTTGTTGTGTGAGAGTACACTTAGTTGTGTGAGAGTACAAGAGTCCTTGCCACATGTAGCAAAAGGCATCTAGACTATTCAAACACTACTTTACTGAGGAAGCTCAACATACATAGAACTAATAAATAAGCAAATTGTAGGTTCCCTCATACGTATCCGTGAGAACACTTTAGATGGATATTATGTGTATTATATGCAATATATATGGTATTATATGCAATATTATGTGTATTATATGGATATTGCGTGTATTATATGCAACCACAGACTTGTGGCTAGCTGTTGGTCAGCATTCTCACTTTCCACTACGTGGCACCGGGTTTGATTCCGGGCAAAGTAAGATTATAGTGTGCCTTTTCCTTGCAATGTCCCAGTATATGTTGCTGTGAGAATGAGAAAATTCACTTCTCAGGTTGAGAAGACAAGAATATGGCTTGGGAATGTCTCAGTGTTAACCACACATATCCCCTTAACCCGTGGCCACAAGGCAGGGACTTCCCCAATAGGCCTGAGCCCATTCATGGGCTGTCGCACCAAGTCCATAAATACATACAGATGTAACCACATTCACTTCAGGAGCAATAAATTAACTCCAAAACAAAAAGCTGCTTAGTGTAGCTCATTGCTTTTTTGTTGATAGAAAGGCTGGAAAGCCTTTGCAAAATGACAAAATTTACAGCAGGTATGGAGAAATTGGATAAATTATTGTGATTAAGGAATGCAAAGTTTTATTTTTAAATACATGACTGGAGTACTAAAAAAATAAGTGAAAGAAACAGTTCACATTAAAAAGGTGTGGGGAATTCAAATTTGCCGGTTTGTAATGAAATCCACCAAACATATTAATTTAAAATGAACTGTGATTCCGAAAGTGGCAAACTTTTTCTTTTCACTGTATCTTCAAAACTAGAGCTGATGCAGCCATTATAAGTGTATAATGTAATTGTGTTCCTGGTGGGGACAAATTAATACTCTTTCAGCAGGAGACATTCAACTATCCAAGGGGATCCATCCTATTAATTCACACACCATTCATAATCTCTTTAAACCAACATAGGCTAACTGTTGGGTAGTGTCAGTAACGCAGTATCAGAGTGAAATGAAAGATGAAGGTATGAAGTGGCAAAACTGGACAACAGGATGGGGAAATAGGAATTAATGTGAATATGTTTTCATGGATCCCAAAGGTACTGACATATTTCAATGCAGTTTCTTGAGGTAGAGGTTATATGAGCTATGCTATATCTCAACCTTATAGGCATAATATTCAAAATATATTGAAGGCCAATCAAATGTTTATTTTTTGCTCATTGCTAGCCAAGATCTCACTATTCCTGTATTTATGGAAAACAGTTTTTAAAACTTTCAAAACATTTTACAATTTATTATTATTCAATAAAATCTGATATAAGTTTATCTCATAATATCCTTCGGATAAAAGAAAAATTGTGGTTATACGTTCTTAAACATGAAAAAGATATAATCCTAATCCTATACCTACGTCTCAAAGAAGAAGAATTTTCAAAACATTCAAACCAAATAGAAGAGCAATCCTAAAAGCTTGAATCCTAATCTTAAATAATGATCATCCCATTCAATTCGGTTTTAAGCTATTGAGTGTCACAGGTTGGCTAGTAATACGGAAGAATTTTCAAAAGGAACAGGATTGAGAAAATCATGGGTTGGGGTTTACCTGCAATTCACAGCAGAGGGTGGCAGGAGATAGCAGCCACTCACTCACCCATAAGCCAGTATGCGTGATAACCATCCACTTTGGTTTCTGGAGGAAGTTTGCTCTCCGAGCATCTTGTCTCTTGGAGGCAAAAAATATCTGGATTCTCATACTTGAGGAACTGGAGGCCATCTTTCTGAGAAAGGGAAAGAAAAAATACAAAACAATCAATTTTTACATTTGTAATGGATATTCTAAAGAAAATGAAACAACAGAGGGTTGGAGAACCCGCCATTTTTTATTTATTAAAGAAAAAAGTTTGTTAGGTATGGACATCATGCCAAATGAGCCATAGGCATGCACAACCTAAAACAAGAGGAGGGGCACCTACATTGCTGGGACCACTTTTCCATTAAACCTTTCTACTTACATATGACATATTTTTCAAGTAAATAAATAAAACATACAAGGAGAATGAAATTACAACTGTAATGATACAATTAATAATAAGAATTGATTGTGGGTTCATCGTTTACAAGGTTGCCAAGGTTTCGAAAGCTTCTTCCCCACATGTCATGTATCAATTCTCCAAATTATCAGTTTAAAAAAATTGGGACTTTGGCCCCTTGGTATGCATGCCTATGGTTTTGGCACCTCAAGTCATTAGCAGAGGGATGCAAAAGCAACAAGTTTCATTATAATGTATCAAACATACATCGTTCAAACTTCTACTTACAACAACAAGAAAGACATATTTATTTTAATTAGTATTTTTTCTTATTATTTTTCTGGAACTTTTGTTAATAATTGTAACTATTTTGTTGAAAATGCCTTTCTTTTGTCTTTGAAAAGGAATGCAAAAATACACAAAATACACTTACCTTTAACCATGCTTTCAGTCCGCCCACATTCCATGAAGAAATTTTAAAATTCCATGTCTTTCCATCTATTGTAGATTTGTTACATGAAAAATCAATGGAAGAATAATCACTTGAAGTTTGATTCATTTTCTTGGTTCCAACATTTTTCTCTTTTTTTGTTTTTTCTTCTCCATCTGATTCAATATCTACGATTTCTATATTCCCTTTCTCTTTTGTTTTCCTACCTCTACCACTCGGATTACTTTTCTTCTTTTTGTTGTCATCATCTGCAAACTCCTCGTCTTCTGATTCACCCCTTTTTCTTTTTGCCTGTCGGCCCCTGGGTCTCACATTGTCTTCTTCTCCAGAATTTTCATCTTCAAACTCATGGTACTTGACGATTTTATTTATATTACGTTTGCTCTGTCGACTACGTGGCTTGTCATCTTCTCTTTCATTTTCACCTTTCTCTTTTGACTCCTCCATTTTTGCAGCTGATTTTTCTGGCTCACTCCTATGAATTTTTGCTTTCATGGTAACTAATGGAAAGATAAATAAGTATACTAAATTACTTCTAAATGCTGAATGGTGGTTAAATCAGGTCAGAGAAAAATCAATTTTTGTTTCACAGAAATACTATTTATTGACACCTAAAATTAGATATAGAAATTCTTCAATGACGTCTTTTTCACACCATTCAACATCTAGTCTTGACATCAAATCATGCACAACTTGTTTACACTGAATTTCATTTCGAAAAATTGCATTAGGCATAAAAGCTAAAACTCGTCAGGCCAAATATCAATTTTTTTTAAACATTAATTAATTACACCGAATAAGTGAAAATAGGGATAAACCTCATCCTTTAAAAACAACCAACACAATATGCATAAGCAATGTTACGCAGTTCTATTTACATCATTATACAAACATTATTGCATAATATTGAAGCTCACCTTGATATGGAATTAACTTTTTAACGTCAGCTGATTATATCAACCCAGAAGTATGCCTTTTGTTAATATTCGGCGTTTCAAACTAATTCTGCGGTGCGGCTTGTGGCGATGGTGTGCTACCATTTGCCCTAACCACTGATCCCCGTCCTCCTCACCCCTCCCCCAAAATAACATGGGATGCGCGCCGGATTACTACCAATCACTACTGCCCATTTCTATAGCTAGGCTCATGACAATTGAGGGATAAGTACTGTCGTTCAATTGTTACGCCACTTAACCCGCTTTTCCAAATCTGCACCACTTATGTTCATATTATATGGAGGTCAGTGATTTGCTCTTATAAATGTTGCCTACATTAAAAAATGTTACACATCCAGTGCTAGAAGCCTGAGTTTTTGATTCACAATTAACAAATAACGCAAAACCAATTATCCATATCACAAAAAATCAAATAAGGCAATTGCCTACACTGTGAACTTGTGTAATGTTTGGTGATCTTTCTAGGATACGCAAGCGATATTTGTATTCGCGCGTGACCGGGAAAAATCGCACTTTGCGATGCATTCCCGTGCTTATCCAATTATTTCGGACTCTTTTTCGCTTATGTCGCTAAGTGTCAATTAACAATTTAACTTTTAAAGATCTGTCGTACTGTTTGGCTGAAGAAAACGGGAATAGTGAATTCTTTTTTTAAATGACCAGTCGAACTCATTTACTATGTAGATAAAATATTAGTTTTTACTTAAATAAAGTAAAGAAATACCAATTTTAAGAAAGATGAATTAGAATAATAGAATCCTGAATATTTAGATATCTGAAGACAGATCTTTATCTCTCATATATGGGTGAGAATTAAGAATTATAAGTAGAAAATGCTAATATAAGTTCAAATCTAATATTCGTTTTCATATCTTCAGCAAGGCCAGGCAGTCGTTCAACATATCAATACTAACTTTAACGTAGCGTCAACAATAAAACGTTCAGATTAATATTCTTTAACTTCGAAAGGAGATACAAGACGGCTTGCCACACATTAAATAACGGCTATTGGTTTTACCACACATTAACTAACGGCGAAAAAGTTTTAAGCAGTTTTGGATGGCTTATTCTCCTTCCAAAACATCATTATTTTGCTTTTGTTGTCGTTTATTTGAGAACGTAAACACACCGAATGGGCACACGTTTTGCTCACCTGATAGTTTTAATACTTGGTGGAAATTAAATCCTAAGGTTTCAAGACACGATTCAAGTCACACAATCACATAATGGCAAATGGAAGGTGTTTGAGACCAGACTTAAAAACGTCAAACTATTGACAAGATAGAACAAAATTTAGTGGCATTTCTTATCAGAATGTTTGATATTATAAAATTCCTCTTTAAACAAAATTTGACTGTACGTAGTCATACAGCAAACGTCACCAATACTAATAGAGTAAACATTTTAGACTTCGTGCGTTTAATTGCAATCGATCCTATACTTTGGAACATCTTGTAAGACCTAAAATGTGTGGCAAAATTTCAATCACATATATGTCATCAAAAATCGAATTTACAGCAATTTTGGGAAATAAAATTAGCCAACATATCATCGGACAAATAAAAAAAGACCAAGTATTATTCGATTACATTCGATAGCACTCCAGACGTTTCTCATAAAAACCAAACAAACCAGGTATTAAGAAACGTAGTGATTAAAAATCTGGACATACAAGTAGTGGAATCTTTTGCAGCCTTCATTGAAAGAAAAGATTAAATTTCTGAAGGAATTTCGAAGATGATTTTTGGAAAGCTTGAAGATGGCCTCGATATAAACAATTGTGGAGGTCAGGCATTTGGTAATGCTGATGTTATGTCTGGAAAGATTTAGATTTATTCAGTCCAAAAAAAAAAAAAAAAAAAAAAAAAAACAGTAAAAACTGTATGTGACGAAGGGGGGAAAAGATTATCTGTGCACATTTCTTGAGTTCCAGAATCCCTTCCCGTCATTTTAACTATAAATAGTTGAAAGGCGAGTAAAATTTTAACATAAATAAATAAATAAATTTTTAAAATCGTAAGATTAGCAATATTTGAATAATAGTAATATTCGTTTCTGAGTTATAGAAAACCTATTTGCATCGGTACACGAACGCATTCAGGACTTCAGCAAAGAATTAAAGTAATAAATCCCAAAGTTGAATTCGTAACTAGCTTAAACCATTCATTAAACCTGGTTTGTTCACACGTTGCCTCAATTGAAGCGAGTTCGGTAACATTCTTCGGCACATTGGAACTTTGCTATTTATTTTTTGCATTTCCGCATATCGTTGAGAAGTTCTGATAGCAACCCAGGCAAAAGTTTAAAAAACTCTCAAGATACGCGGTGGAGTGCAAGAGATGCCATAGAAATCATTGCATCATTACAAAGACATTCTAGTCGCTTTCTACAGATATTCTGAAGAAGAAAACAGCTTCCATCTTAACTCACTTGTGAACTGAGTTGAGAAGAAAGGTGATTTTTTCGTTAGAAAGAATATCTGAAGAAATTCGTGAGCGTTTTCAGCAGCTGCAACATTTTGAGGATACGTTTGCGTGTCTAACGATGGCCATATTACTAGATTCGGACAATACTAAATACCAGACGCAGGATTTCAATATTTTATTGGAGAGGAGGGGACAAGGGTCCCTCTGGAAAAGATGGAAAACAACTTCCACTAAACCAAATGGCATATGAGTAGTTGCATCATAATTCTAACATAAACATATTATTTTTGAAAGAGTTCTCAGCCCCCGACCTCCCACCTACCGACCAGGGCACCCCTCACACCTGTACGGCCAGAAACGCTTGTTTTTTTATTTATTTTATTTTTTGTCAACTTAATACTATTTTATCTGATTGAAAACAATATGAAAGATAACAAAATAATTTATACTAACAGAAAAACATTTTTTGAAATTTTCTCAGCGCCAAATTCAAACGCGTTTTTTTTTAATACCACACTATATTTTTTTGTATAACAGCATTATACATTTATAAGAGAATCAAACTTAATTTTGCGAAACAACTACCCTGTGACGACTTGAGTATTTAACATAGTGCGAGTAAACGGTTGTCGGCTGTTACGTTTAGCTCTACCTCCCCCCGATTCTCTCGCTACGATTGACTGAATGGGTGATGACGCAATCATTCGTGTATAAAATCAAATACGTCATCATTTGTGCCGTAAAATGTCCGATGAATGATTTCTTTCAACAGAAAAGGTTATTTTATAATGCTGGAATATATACACGCACGCGCGCGCGCACACACACGCGCACACACACACACGCGCACACACACACACGCGCGCACACACACACGCGCGCGCGCGCACACACACACGCGCGCGCACACACACACACGCGCGCGCGCGCGCACACACACGCGCGCGCGCGCGCACACACACGCGCGCGCGCACACACACGCACGCACGCACGCACGCACACGCACGCACACACACACACACACACACACACCCTAATTACAAAAGCTTCCCTCACCCGCCGTTTCTGAAACTCTAGGTTCCTTCATTACATGACAAGCCATTGAAATAAACGTAATCTAATGCTCGCGCACATTTTCCTGTGCACGCCAACATGCGTCGTCCAGTAGATAACTCCTTTGAAATTAAGTCAGTTTTTTGGTGCTATATTGTCTAATATTGAGAGTAATGAATACGAAAATAAATATTGAATACATTGTCTTGTAGCATTTAAGTCTTGATCTGAACATTTAGCAATCATAATGAGACGACGGCTATCAAAACAAAGGTTTCATGACGAGGTACTACTGCGGACAGTTCTCAAAAGCCATGACCAGATAGTATATATATTACTCGGGCAACTTTTCTTGAACGATGGATTGACGATTTCGGGTGGAGTGGGGGTATTACTTACAAAGTCGGCCACCAGAGTATTTTAAGTAATGCCAACGTCTGTGAAATGAAAGTCAAAACTGCATCGTGTGCTTCACTTTTTCGGGAGTTTTAGGTGACTCCCTTGAAGGACCTGGACCTGACTCAGCTATTTCTTTCCATATTGACAATAAATCTGAACAGGGGTTCTGCACTATGAAAGCAACTGGCTTTGACTAGCTTCTGTTTCGCGCCAACGAAGTTTTAATGCTTGGAAGGATGTCATCAGTGCCCGCTACGAGCTTTTGCCTTCAACTGCTTATTGCACAAGGGAGGGGGATGAAGGTCATCGCACGGTGGGGCCAAATGCCAAAAAGCTGGTCAAAAGTCGAAAGCGTTGTACGATTTGACTGAAACTTTGTATTCAGAGGTTTATGATCATTCTAATTAATAATCTGTAATAAAAATTCCGAAAAACAAAATGGCGGACCAATATGGCGGATAAAATTATCAAAATTTTGTATTTTTAACACAAAATGATCATACTTATAAGTAAAAATGAGTTCATTCGGGTTTTTAAGGATGCTGATTAATAATCTTGAATGAAAATGCCAAAAAAACAAAATGGCGGACCAATATGGCGAACAAAATCATCATTTTCTTCATTTTTAACACAAAATGATCGTGTTTAAAATTAAAAATGAGTTCATTCGGGTTTATAAGCATGCTGATTAATAATATTAAATAAAAATGCATAAAAAAACAAAATGGCGGACAAAATTACCATAAGTTTGTATTTTTAACACATTATTATGTTTATAAGTAAAGAAGAGTTAGTTTGAATTTTTAAGGATGCTAATTAATAACCTTGAATGAAAATGCCAAAAAAACAAAATGGCGGACTAATATGGCGGACCAAATCATCAATTTTTTCCATTTTTAACACGAAATGATCGTGTTTATAATTAAAAATGAGTTGATTTGGGTTTATAAGCATGCTGATTAATAAATATTGAATAAAAATGCTAAAAAACAAAATGGCGGACCAATATGGCGAACAAAATCATCAAAAGTTTGTATTTTTAACATAAAAAACTTTTAATATAAGTAAATTCATATACATATAATGATATAATAAAAGTGCACTCAACGGTACAACCTTTAGTCGCTATCTGAGGAGTAATTTTCGGTGGTGGATGAATCGTCAGTTACGATCACTATAATTTGGAATCGAATCCGCAACATCTCGTGGATTTAACAATTCAATGGTTTTCTCCGACAATGATGACAAATTTTTTTTCGGCAATTTTCGTATGCTAGTAATATATGGGTCCGATGATACCAAAAGTCTGCAAATAACATCCTCCATTGTTTTGGATCGCTTGTACTTTCGCGAGAAGTCTTCCCGAAATCTTTTAATCAGTTTGTTGCAAGATTCTTGGGCCTCTTCGGACATCTGTCCAATTGGCAACAGTGCGGAGGAAATTATTTGCGACCCATGAATTAAAATTTTATGCACTGTAGTTGGCATGTAATACCAGGGATATAATTCCACAAATTTTCGGGCTGTAGCCAAAGCGAATTCTTCAAACCGAGTAATATTTATTTCGAAACCACATGATAATGCTTGCAAAATAATATGAAAGCGATTAATTAAATCTTCGTCTACTCCAGTAATCGATGCAGAAACATCACTATTTGCAAAAAATCGTCTAGCTGTGTTCCCGTCATTTGTGCTACCATATCCCGGCTTCGGTTGATCAACGAGAAGGCCTAATTTTAAGCGGAATGCTTCTTGAATAACCTTTTTTCGATTAGCGACTGCAGTTTTTTGTTCCTCGGAGCGTGCTTGGTACTTCTGGGTGTGAAGTTTGTACGACACATGCAAGCAACACTCAAAAAATCTTATCCATGCATGCAGCGAAGAAATACCAAATTCAAAATTTTCTTCTTTAATATCTCGTTTTAAAATAGCATCAATGTCATTAAAATTTTTTGATGTTGCATTGCAGATGTAACAACGTTGAGTGGAAGTTGTCCCAGAGATCGCATTACAAACTTTGCCGTCTATCATAGTTAAACATAGTTGGTAATAAACACTTATTGTTTTGCCGTCAATAAAGTCTTTAAAAGGGACGAGTTGCTTCTGCTGCTCTTTCACATACTCGACTTCATTTAAAGTGTTCTCAACATTTTCATGCAAAAATTGTATACGAATAGGTCTGCAGTAACGAGGAGAAGATGGTCGCGGATTTTCCCATATGACAAACTCTTTATCACTTCCTCCAGAAGTACAGATGAGACGCAGAGGCACAAGCGAAGTGAAAAAAATGCTCGAATCTGATACGCTTGAATCTGAAAATTTCTGTTTGTAATTGCTCTGACCAGAAGTGCCATCACAACCCCATTTGCAAATCAGAATGAATTCATGAGTCTCATTTATATCTAAATTTTGAATTACTTCTTTGTTAATCGACAAAATTCGTTTTGTGGTATGATTTAATAAAGCCTGTAATTTCACTTCTGCTTTGCTTTCTGTTATGATCATATCATCTTTGCTGGGATAACAATGTTTTTTTGCTTTATGAACTGTTTTGTAAGAAGGAAGTAATTTGCATTTATTTTTTACACATAAATTTCGGAGCCCCTGGTACTGAGATTTAGAATGTTTTTGTTCTATGAGAACAGATACAGCAGCGTCACCTGACAATTGATTTTCCGGAACAAACTCCAAAGTTGATCGATATGCACGTGCTGAAGTCGAGGATGAATCGGATAATGCTACGTCACTGACTATTTTCGCGGCATCAGTGTTTCCGGTAGATCGCAAGATCCATCTGCAAAGCATACGCCGCCAATTCCGTCGTACTTGACTGGTTTCGAATGTTCTCAGTTCGTCTGCGTTTCGATCTTTCACTTAAATTTTCGAAATCTGTCCGAGGACGACCTGATTAGGAACAGAAACTATGTATTAATTTGTACGGAATAGAGATATAGTCACAATAATGTGGTGTAAGTATGTACGTTCGCTTACCTGTATTCACTGACGTTGTCGGAATCGGTCGAGGTTGTATTTCAAAAGAAACGCAGGTAGTAAGCCAATTCTCGTTTTGTTTTAAAAAGTCGTCCTCTGTCCTTCTCGCTTTCTGCCACTTTGTTTTGATGTCGGATATTAGTTTACGAATTGCCGAATTCAGTTGTTCAGGAATATTATACGCATATCCTATTTTTTCAGATATATGTTCCTCAATAATAGAAATAGCATTTCTTGAACCTTTGTTTAAACTTCCTTTTAAAAGAAGAAAGATGTCCTTTCTAGAAATATTAATTGTTTGTTGAGCAACAATTTCTGAAAATCACAAAAAATTACTTATAATATTGTGCATACATAAAAAGTACATATTTCATGTAATAATTTATCATAATAATAAATAATTAAATAATTTTTATGTAGATATATTTTGCATTTTTCAATAATCACTGTTCTATTGTATTATATATTTTAAATTTGTGTGTCTACTTGTACTTATGATTATTTAAATATTTATCGTAATAATTTATTAATTATGTAATTAATTTATTAATCATGTAATTGATTTTAAGATTATAAATTACATTTATATAATTTAAAATGTTACGTTGTATTATTAAAAAATGTTTAAATGAAATTATATGCATTTAATTACATGTTGGAAAATAATTGATAAATATTTTATTTATTGTTACTGTATGATTAAAAAATGGTAATCATAATAATAATAAGATTTATTTTCAAATGAACAATTCTTAATAGAAATTAGAAATCAAACATGTATATGCGGTCATTCAACATTAATGATGTGTTCACTTTATTATCATTATAATTTAATTGTAATCATAATGTAATCATTCAAATTACATTTTGTTTTCGTTTTACAATATTCAGTACAGTATCTAATTAATAAAATACTATATATCAGACGCCTAATAATATTAAACTTGTTAATTCATTATTTCAGTTTTTTTCTACATGTTGCACGCGCTACGAAAATTTGTCACAGGCACTAAAACGGCAGCTACGGGCAGCTGTTTTTTTGTGATTCTCACAGAGAATAACATTTCGAATAATGTCATGTTAAGTTTTTAGCCCCGCACGACGGTGCACATAGTTATTTTTCATTTTAAACACAAATTTTTGATTATAGCATTTTCATTTTTCGCCAACAATCAACGTTAATTATTACATTAACAAATTATTTTAAAAAAAATTAAGTATACATATTATGTTTCTACTTACTCTCAGGAATAGATTCCATTTTGTTTTATTGAATTCGGCCGACTGCACGCTTCTCTATCCTTCGAAACACAAAGGTTCTGAAAACACGTTTCACAGCTGACCGATATCGATCGCTCGAGGCCCAACTTTGAACTGATCTCTTACCTCAAGTATAAGAGAGAAACCGTTACTAATTGCGGAATTCAACGGCCCAAATACCAACCTATTGAAGTAGCAACGACAAAATCCCTATCTAGTAACTTTTTTTTTTTTTGGACTTTTGGCCAGCTTTTTGGCATTTGGCCCCACCGTGCATCGTTCAAGAAAAGTTGCGCGAGTAATAGCAAACCACTAATTAACACACTTGCACGAAAATAACTTCGACTGTTTTGAATGTACGAGGTGGGAGATGGTAGCACTGTAAATTGATATGTGCCGTTCCGAGTCGGGTGGCATTCCCGATCCGAGTCGGGTGGCAGTCGGACCTAAGAATTTCAACGGGCCGTGCTATTCAGCGCTGGGCATGAGTTAGGGAGCCCGTGTATCAAGAAAACTTGCGCGACCAGTAGTCACAGTCACGTATTTAAAGACTAATAGAGGTCATGTTACACACAATGCTTTTTGTTACTTTCTCGCGCTTAAGAAGAGAAAGTTATGTAATGCTACGCGAAAAAAAGGAACAAGGACAAAATTAGCCAAGGGGGCAAACAGGAAAGGGGGACAAATGGAACATGGGGAATAAAATTGCCGAAATGGAACAAAAAGGACAAGTGCGACAAACGGGACATACTTATCCAAAGATTTACGAGCACTGCAAAAATCTAAACTCGCGGAAAAAATTTCTGTCGAAATTTCAAAATCAATTTTTCCGCACCAAAACATAACTTTCACCTACTACGTATATTACACCCTATAAGCGTACTGGTAAAGGAAGTGGTGCTCTTTGCATTTTCGTTGGCCCCGAAATTTCGAAAATTGTATTGAATTGAATTGTAAATCAAACAATTGAAAATTGTAAGTCAAACAATTAACGTT
This sequence comes from Gryllus longicercus, assembly GCA_038098605.1. NCBI lineage: Eukaryota > Metazoa > Arthropoda > Insecta > Orthoptera > Gryllidae > Gryllus > Gryllus longicercus. The sequence continues at coordinate 1,317,049 of JAZDUA010000157.1, forward strand.
GAAAAAGAACAAAATTAATGACAGAGATTCTTTGTTAACTGATGTTTTAAGAAATCAGTTCTTAAAAAAGGTTATGTTCAATTTATTTTTTAACGAGTAGTTTAGCGTATTTTTGGCTTTTGAAATGGAAAATTCGAATTTCTTGCTCTTATTTTGTAGAATCTTTTGGGAGCTATATAACCATAACAAATCTTATATTTAGGATGAGATATTTAACCTTTTAAATAGGAATGGGAAAGAGGTTTCCCAGAGCATGTCAACCCAGCCGTACGAACGGGATACTTTTAGCTTGACCTCCAGAGGCGCGCGTTGGCTCTTATCAATCGCTTGCTGACGGATGGCAAGCCGCGGTGCTCCGATTCTCACGCATCGGAGCTCCGGCCTACGCAATCAGGCAGGGATGTGTTGATGGGAGTACGGTCTTGCGGCAAGAAGAGCGAGCGTGGGTTCCTCTGATATTTCTTGCTTTTACAGTGCGCCGCAGCTCGTGAGACATACGGGAATATTGATCGCCAGTGAACCTTCGCTTGGAGACGCCATTCGAATATAATAATAATAATAATAATAATAATAATAATAATAATAATAATAATAATAATAATAATAATAATAATAATAATAATTTGACATACCACACTAAGAACAAAATATATGATTTATGTTTTCATTTTATAAAGGAATTTTTGTGTTGCATGGCATATACATATAACATCCACTAAATAGTTCCATAATATATTACATTAATTTCATAGGTAATAATTCAATTGTGTCAGAAATAAATTTTTCTACAGTAGGAGGTAACAATGAGGTAAACTCATGTTTATAGCAATGCAATAAATTTATTGATTTTATATTTTGTAAAGTATTGTTTTGTATTATTTGCAATGCCTTAATAGTTTATTTATTTTGGTATGAACCATCGTCCTGGTGCTATACAAATATCTCTTCAGCCTAACAAAGCTTCTCTTTTGTTAGTGTGCCTTCTTTAGTTTTTTGTACTTATATGTAACGCTTCACTGTGTACCACCTCCCATCACACGCCATAGTCCAAACACACCCGCCTTGGCCCACGCTTCTCATGGGCGATCGCAGTAGCGTTTTGCTTTTGCTAAATATTCTAAACATAAAGGAATTGTTAACATGAAATGCAACATTGTGCAGACAGGGAGGGTGGCGTAAAAAATTTTAAAAAAAAGAAAGAGGATCATTGCCCAAAATAATATTACTTCATTTAGCAGAGGAAAAGTTTAAACTGTCTTACTCAGTTAATCCCTTTAAATTTCTATCAAGGACTTTCAACACTGGGAGGGTAGCTGTCATCACTCGCCGAAGTTAAACCTCCACTGGGGTCAAGCAAATTCGTCTATTTAAAAAAAGTCCGTATCGCATGGAGTGCAGAAGGAATAAAACTCTGAAGCTAAAAGGTTAATTATTTTGTAAATAGTAGATACTTATCATCTGTTATTTAAGACAATCTTTCGCATGGCTTTGCCATAAAATGCTATGACATGAAAGTTTGAGAAGTTATTCCAAGAATTTCATTGTTGGATGATGATATGGATGGGAAAGTGATAGGGTAAGGAGGCTTTATTTACAGAACAGTAGTGTAAATACTCTCGACAACACTACAATAAATGAAATATTTTACCAAAAAGTCTTCAGGAATACTGCAATAACAGTATACTATTTACAGAGTACATCAATTCATTGCGGGTAAAGTATATGAAAAAAAGATGCTGTTCATAACACAACACATAAACAGCAAACATTAAATGGCAGATGGCCTTTTCTTTGGAGGCTTGCTGTCACTTGATGTCAGCTGTTTTACAAGCAGTGATTCACTGAATATGAGAATTATTGGTATGTGTAGTATGAAAATAGATGGAGTAACACTAGCCAATATTTCCATTTTTCATTGAAATTAAAAATTGTATCATTGTTTTCAGTGTTTTCCCAAGTCCCTTTGTGTCATCATAGATCTCTCGCAAAGCAAGAGGGTGCAAAGTTTTCATTAGTTTTCTGCCCACAATAGAAATGAGAAATGTTTTTATTTTTTGGATATGTAACAACCACTATCTATGCAACCACAGACACATCTCAAAGCTGAAGGCTGCATAGTTTACTTTCAATTTCTATGCACATTGGGAATTAGTAATGTACAAAAAAATTTAAATAAGAGCTAAATAACAAATGGACTTTGATAATGAAGATAAATTCATTAAAACAGCACAAATGAAGAAATACAGTCTTTTATTTACTGAAATACAATACTGTTTATAAATATGAATGATTCATTCAAAAACCTATCTTAACTGTTGCCATTTTATGAGTATTGCCTGTTTTATGTCTTCTGAAGATACTCACTTCAGTCCGCATTTTTAATAACATTGAATTTACATAGATGCTCTGCTTTACACCACAAAACTCTCAGAATAAAAACAAAACAATTATGTGATTGCTCTTAGAAATTTTATTTCAGTGAAATTTGTAATGGAAATAATTTTTAATCAATAAATTTTATTCAAAGTTTTATGCCAACTACGCAGATTAATTTCAATACATGACAAATAAGATGTCTGCGAAATACAAAAAAACTCAGTATAAACAGAATAGCATACAAAAAAAGAAAGATAATGTGCAATTAGTAATAAATACAGTAGTTAACATGGTGAGATACATTTTTAAAGAGTATCTGCAGTAAATGACTAATCACCTTGCATCAAAGCAATATTGCTGTTTGACATGGTACAAAAATGTCATTTTTCATACAAGAAACCAACAGCCTCTGAAGGTGTTCATAAGAGATGAAGAATTTGATGGATTTTTCAGGTGTTACATTGAAAAGAGCTCAGTACTCTAAATGCACACCACCCACCCTGAGTGTAACCCCACACACTACTCTCCCGTAGACATGGGGAGTTGTAGATACATCCCAAAATGACAAGCCTCCTAGTAGGGCTTGTCATTTTGGGGTGAATGCATTATGCTCTCTACCAATATCACATTCCGGTACCATCCAGGGTACCTCTAAATGCATCTCACAAAATACTATATAGAATGGACCATTTCAGTTGAAAAAACAAAAAAACACACACACAGCAGTCTGTTCCTCATAATATTAGTAATAAATAGTTATTTTTCCATTCTGACTTGAGTAGCACAGATTCATGTAGAAAGTGTTTTTTATTTTCCAATTTTGTTGCAGCTTTGGCACATTACCAAGACTAAGTGCTGTTGTAGACGTGGGAGGTCATTAGTGTGATTTGCCAGCAATGGAGAAACAGAAATTCTTCTGGTTTGGGAAGTGGTTGATGAGGTTGGCTGCAATTGTTATAATATAATACCCCACTTCCCACAACTCAACATTTTATTTTTCATTGTTAAATCCAAACATAACTTCAGCAATGCATGGAAAAATCCTTAGGGCATCAAGTCTTGGTAATGTGCACTTTAAGCACTATCTTCTGGATGTTATAGAATATGTGACAAAAGTGTTTCTCAGCAAATTGATATAAACAGGTGTTCATTTAATGAGGCAAATACAATTGTGTGATTTTTGTTGTTTATCTGAAGAATTTTTGTTAACTTTCTGTACGAATTTAAATATTGCTTCTTCCAAGATTCATAAACAGATTCTCATTTGTCGTATAAATAAAAGTTAGAATATATGGAAGACAAAGAATAATTTGAAACATGCATACTACATGTTCTCAAAATTCATTAGTAATGCAAGCATTTTCATGAATTGAGAGTCAAATATTCACTGCTGGATACCATCTGGCAATAGTTATAAGATGGAATGGCTAGAATAGTTAGAAGATGGAAAAAAGAATATCTTGGTTAAATAGGAAATAAAGCCGTTTCGTAACTATTGCCCCGTGCAACCTGTAGGATCTATTCAACTTGCTATCCAGAAACAGTGGAGGCTCAGGAATTTTGAGCAGTGCATATGCAAACCTTGAATTTTCATTACAATTAACAGGTTGGGAATTTCTTTACTGACCAACACATGATACTGAGTTACTAGATACACAACAACATATCCAGAAATGATGTAAGGACTTAAAATAAGAATAGAAGAAAAATATACTTGAAAATGCAACAAACTTCATAGAATTTATATTGGTAGAGAACATTTGTTTTTTGAAAGGAATATTCAAATACAATTTAATCTTCGTTTTATGAAATCTATTCATCATGAGTGCCTTGCGGCCACTACTTGTCTTGGGCTTGCGCCTTTTTAACCTCGCTGCCGCCTTATTGTCCCGGGTCGGCCGGGGGGCTCCCGAAGGCTGCGGACTTCCATAATCTTACATTTACAATCATTACATTAAGGTATATTTTGAAAACTTTATGACAAAATATGGTTATGAAGAGGTAACATTGGAACATTAATGTTTTTCAACACTTGTAGAAACACAGCAATAAGCAATTCCTCAAATGCATATTGATGTGCATCTGGATATGCAACCATAGAAAAATGTAATACCATACAAACAGACACAGCATTTCAATAACGTGCATGTTTTAAAATTAATGATAGGCATTGCTAATGCACTAATTCCAGCAGATCCTAAAGTTTCAAGAAAAAAGGAATTTTTTTCAGTCCTTGTGTAGGATATTTTTAAAACACTTTTACATCAAAAGAGAGCCCTGTTTATTAACTTTTAGAAGATTAATGGTCGAATGATACAATCCGCTTAGACTTTGAAAAAACCTTTTGATAGAGTCTCCAGGAGCCAATTATGGCCTGTAATGAAATTAAACAGATACCCAATTCACATGACAAGTATAATCTGAAGCAAATACTCAGAAACTAAAATATGTAGGGACAGGAAATAGTGGATTGAAGTTGTGAATCAAGCTGTCAAACAGGGATGTCCGCTTTATATAAAAATTCAAAATTTTCAGAAAATGGGCTAAAGTATACAAAAGACTCTCAGACAGAAAGCACATAGACACACACAACTGACATGTTATAAAACAACGGCAGTACCAATGATAACCTATGGATGTGAAAATTGGGCCCTCAATAGAGCAGATAAAAGAAAAATAGAAGCTGCGGAAATGAGATTTTGTAGATCTTTAGCAGGCTATTCTATATTGGACTGTAAAAGAAACTTGGACATCAAAGATCTTGAACCTAACTGAAAATATAGACATACTAAAAAAGAATTGGCATGAACATTTCATGGGAATGCCGGAAGATCGAATGCCAAAAATTCTCTAGACCTGCAACCTGATCAGGAGGAGTAGAGGCAGACCAATAAAGCAAAGGAAGGAAAGGCCAATAGACTTAACCGACAATGATGATCATGATGATGATAATGGTTATATTGTCTCTAGATAATGCAAGAAGTAGATGGATATTCTTTTAGACTATTCATTCCTGATACATGGAAGGATAGTCACATGTTTAAATATCAATTATTAAATATAAATACCAAATATTTTACAAGCTGTTTAGCTTATTTATTTTGCAAACAGTCCAGAATTATTTAGGTAAGAAACAGTCAACTCATGAACCACCATTGCCCCAGGATATCTCCACAATTTAAGGGACCAGCCACTTAAATTGTTATGATATCGATTTCATAGAAGAGCCAAGGATTATTAATTTCTCCTTCAAACAACTTCAGAGGCTATTAATCTAAACTTGGTAGGTAAGCAAAATTAGTACAGCATAAAAATAGAAGTCTGTATGCAATACTTTTCAGAAATATGATGTGACACTTTGGTTGAGTCACTTCGCAATCATGACAAGACATAGTAAAATTTCATCCTTTAATACATTTTTTTGGAAAATTTATCTCCAAAAATATCCTGCAAATTCATCTACACCAAATTCAGCTGTAGATTCTGATTATTTCCAGAAATCTAGAAATGCCATCTCCCCCATCAAACAAGGCAGATGATTTCTTTCACAAAATAAGGACACTTCTTTTTAACAAAACATAGAATAAAAGTTTGGGGAGCATGCTCAAGATTTTCTACAGTAATGCCAGTGTTTTGACACTAAATGTCTACTTTTGGATAGACTATTAGCCAATAAAATTAAAGATAAATTTTTAAAAATATATTTCATTAATAAAATTATATAATATTATTTCCTCTATCAACACTATGTACAAGAATGAGTATCAACTATCACAAAGTTCCTCATACTGTGTTCTGCATTCTGGTACAAATTCTCGCAAAAAGCATTCCAAACATCAAAAGAAAAGGATACTCTTGCTTCTCAACTTCTACTTTAAAAAAAAGTAAATAACATTTCTTTATTCAATACTCTCTCATTAGGTTTTAAATAATTTCAATAATAAACATATGTACATTTCAATAAAAGTATAATTTTTAATAAATGTATTATCACTGATTTAGGAAATACTATAATTTTTAACCAGACCTCACAGAAAAAAGTTTGAGAAACCTGTTTTATCAAATATATTCAAAAATATTCACTCAATTTTTTAGAAAAATGTTTGTTTGCTTGCACAACAAAATACTTCACACAAGGCACGACTGTTCTAAAATTCAGCACAACCACAAACCAGTGATCTGAATTGGAAGACGAGAAGTTGTTTGTTCTTGGAGACTGAAGGGTCAATCCCTTTGGACCACAGTCCTGCAAGATTAAAAAAAAAAATCATTAGTTTCCCAGTTTAGTTATTTTTAATAAGGTTACTTTAGTGACCGTTGCACAAACTTCAAGAAAGTAGGAGGGGAAGGAGGTAGCATATAGTATGTCCTTGATCCTATCTGATTTCTTAGGGTCTGGCTTTCAGTTTCAAAAGCAGAGTTCTTGCCATCATGTTCACGATGATATGTCTTTTTCCGCTTCCATTTGATGGATTTTTTCTTTTATCTAATTCGTAACATTTTAGAATTTGTAACACTTGCGACTTCGACCGTACTTCCAATTTTAGGTCACGACCACAGTTTTCCTGACTCAGAAACAAAGCACACAAACCTTCGGCAGATTGTGAAGAAAAAATCTTAAAGATTTAAATGTGGTAAACAACCTAATCTGAGGCAGAGCACCTTCAATGAATCATAATGAAAGGCATGAGCTTTCTGGTTCCCTTTTTTTAATAAAACTGCATTGTCTGTAGATTTAATAGACTGAATCAATAGTTTGGATAAAATAGTTTCACAGGGAACTGTCCTTGGACTCATGCTTTTTTTTATTATACATTAATGATTTCTTTACTACTGCGGCTTATTACTTCTGGTGTAATGGTTAGCGTACCGGACTGTTTTACCGAAGTTGGCGGGTTCAAACCCGATTGAAGCCGTGGGATTTTAAGGGCGAAAAAACCCTTTGTACGCCTTCCTTCGGAGGGGAAGTAAAGCCGGCTGTCCCATGTTAGTAGATTTACTTGCATGTCAAAGATCCTCAAGCCTAAATGACGCCTCTGAGCTAAATTGAAATCGCCTGTTTCTCGCCCAAAAAAACCTCCTTTCTCTACTAGTTGGTCTCTACTACTAGCGAAATTTGCGTGGTCGGTCAGAAGAGAGAACCTGATGGCCCGTGTCTTGCCATGTAAAATAAGGCATTCATTCAATTCAATTCATTTCAATTCATTTACTATTCTACCACGGGGAGCTTGTTTCTTTTGCTGACAATGCTTGTTAGTTAAAGCTGGAATTTGGAACAAAGTTCATATTAAAGCGAAACAAGGTATAACTCTTATCCTTGATAGGCTGTATTGGAATTTGTAAGTTGAAATATTGAGAAAACTGTATTTATTTCACGTGGTAGATATATTGATAGTATTTTGGTAAATTGTAAAATCAAGATTCCTATCAAAGTCATATCATATCAAGATTCATATCAATTACTTAAATTGCAATCATCTAGATATATCTACAGTAATGAACACAAATTATATAGGTGTCATATAGATGATCATTTGAAATGGTTGGCACACGTAGATAATACTGTAAAGAGAATTAGATAACTTATTTATGTTAGTATGTACTAAGAATAATATTAAATACTAAACAACTTCTAGTTATGTACCATGAGTTGCTTTGGTCTACAGCTACCCATGGTATTATTACCTTAGGAGCAGCCTACGGTAACACCCTCATACTCTTATTTGATGAACAAAAACATCCTGAAAATATTATTTAAAAAATATATTCTGTATTTGACGAATGTTTTATTCAAAGAAAACATCATTATATCAATCAAGAAGTACATTGATAAGGCTTTAATGTTTAACTTTCCCAAAGTGAATAAGCAACTAACAAAATTGAGTCGTAGATATGTTACTAGAAGGGCTTTTAAGTTCTGATTTGAAAAAGTTTTTTACCAGTACTATAATTTAGGAAACTATTGAGATCCTAGCTGATTGGATGTGAAAATGATGTAATTAAGGCATACTCAATCTTCATAAAATTATGTTAACTAATATTCAATAGTTATGACAGCATTACTTTTTTCTATTCTGTATTCTGGTTTGTTACTTACATATTATTTTTCTTGTATAAAAATGACATGTTACTTTACTTTAATCCTATAAAGTTTTGTTTCGTTATTTCAGGTTCGCACACAGAATCTCGGATCCTGACATTGTGTGGAGAAAAAAAAACCCTCTCTCTAATAGACAAATGATCGAAAATTCATCGATAACACAAAGAAACAAGGCAATGCCCAGCACTATGGTAGACCTTGCAGTGTCGGCAATGGCATGGAAGTTTGTTTGAATTGCATGCGTGAACGTGACATGAAAACTCAATTTTGTCAAAGTCAATTACTTTTTCAGAAAAACGACTTCCATTCTTTGTGAAATTTAACATAGAATTTTAGGTACATTTGTCACAGTGATTTCTAGACATAGTGGATATTAAACTTAATTTAATGTGAGTGTATGTGAGTGTGTGTGAGAGTGTGTGTAGGGGGGAAGGGGGATTCATAGTGCAGTAAACCAATATACACAAAAATCTCAACTGGCAATAATCAATGCGTACTAGCAAGCTATGCTATATATTACGTAAATAAAATTCCAAATTTACCACATAAGGTCTCAATACAGTATTAGAATTAATGAGAATTTATTTCATTCATTTGGAACATAAACTAATCACCCAACTGAAAAGCACACTCAGTTTCAATGAACACAGTCATTTTAACAATTATTGATTCAGGTTGCCATCAGTAGAGTACAGAAGTTCAGGCATTTATTTTACATTAAATAGGCAGGCAGAAAGGCTTTTAAAAAGTAAAATAATGATGCAAAATGCAGAGAGAGGCAAAAATAGTTATCTGAAACTAAAATAGACAAAATAAAAATCGACTGAAAGAACTCCAGAAGAACAATTAAGAGATTCCTAATGTTAAAAGTATAAAATAGTAACAATACAAAAAGACATTTTGCCAAACTTCTGAGCTCTAGTCAGACAAAAACTGATAAGAGTAGGAGCCTTGTAGATAAAATATTCTTCTAGGGCTTAATAGAGGAGTTTGGGTAGAGTGACCTATGAATTTCTGCAACCACTGTCATTCATTCTGTGCTCAGTTGTTTTGCTATTCTCATTTAAAGGAAGGAGCTTTGATCATAATGGATCTGATACTTTCTGCCACAATATTGAAAAATTTTTCACAGCCTTGTTACTATTTTAAATAAGCAAACAAACACCTGGTGTTTGTGACCAGCTTACATCAATCACAAACTTGAGAACTTCCCTTCAATACCAGTACTTGTATTCGTATTCCTGCTGATGCTAGTAGTGACTTCTACACTTTCTATCATGACCAATGGCTAGGAACCACTTAGGGCATTTTATAAGTGAGTAACTTTGGAGTTATCTAACAAACTCATAGTTGCTCCATCTGTCTTTAATTTTTGCCTTCAATCGGTAAATTCCATTCCTTTCCAAGAAATACCACGTGTGAGACTTACTATTTCATAATTTATTGCTACTCACCTGAAATTGGAGAGGCCTGGTAACTTGGAAGGAACCACCTTACATCATCACCCTTCATACACCAGTCCTCCTTATAGCCTGTGTTATAATCTTCGTAAGGAAGAAACATTTAGTGGTGGTGCTTTGTTTTTGCGGGTTGGTTGTACTGACATAGGAGCTACATAGGATGTTTCAGATTTAACAGGAGATGTCCCCAATTCCTGTGGATGAAAGAAAAACAACACTATATTGAGGAAGAAAATCTATAAACAGTTGATAACTACAGAAAAATTTTCCTGTAGCAAACATTTACTACAGCAGAATCTGTACACTTGATATTTTTAACACTGCAATATCTACAATAAATAAAAATTATTAAAAGGGTCAGGAAATTTGAATTAATTTATATTTACACTGGACTTTGGACTCACAGTTCGATGCCCAACGAACCAACATGTGTAAATCTGTGTTTTGCAAGAGATAGAAATGAAAAAATCCTCACTGATAGAAGAACGCATTCTAAACTCAACCACCAAATAATAAATAAAATATCTTTGCCAAAAATTCCCAACTTGGAAACTTTCCTATCTCCTACATTACCTGAGAAATGGAACTTACAAGTTCTCAGTTCACAACTCGATCACACAAACAATATAAAATAATGTGAATTTCAAGTTTATTCTGGTAAAGAGAGTTAACAAACTAAAAAAATCAGAGGCCATGAACAAGAGCGAGACAGAACAAAAATCTGGTGACACAACACAACGTTCATAGGCGATGTCAAATGAAAGACAAACTGAACCCGTAAATCTTTGACAGGGGCCTAAATAGTGAGAGGGTGATGTATTATGGGAGCAGGTCCAAAACGAAAGAATCATTGGCACATGAAATTGAAGTGGGCAGCGACAAAAATCATGATTATAAAGATTAGTTTTAACATTATCATTAAGAAGACAATTCTCTGGCGATTTTATTTTGACTAAACAATAATAATAATAATAATAATAATAATAATAATAATAATATTTTATTTACAGACAAAAAGTCCAATACAAAGTAATTATAATGTACAACATATTGCAGGTGGTAACAATTGAAAATAGCTTTTTAATGTAATTTTATCACAATTATTCATTAGTGAGAATTAAACGCTCTATCTCAGAATACATCGTTGTATGAAGATTATATACATCTAAGTCAAATTCGTTAACTAAGCCCGATAATCTATTAATCATATTGTTACTAGTATAATTAGAAGCGTAATTGACAGGTAGTAATGCAATATTAGATCTGGTACAGCGGCTAGGAACTCTAAAGTTGATATACTGCAAAAGCTGCGGACAATCAATTTCATTCCCAAGTAATTTAAATATAAATTTTACATCGTTTGATTTACGCAATGATTGGAGAGATGGAATATTTAAACTTGACGCAATTGCTGAATAATTGTGATCAATAAACGGATCTGGTAGACCTAGTCTAGGTGCAACAATTCTGAAGAATTTATGTTAAACCGTTTCAAGTCTGTTAATATGATTTCTGTAGTAAGGTGACCAAATAGTTGAGGCAAATAATAGAATAGGTCTAACTAAGGCAACATATAGGCTTTTCAGAGCAAAAGGGGATTTAAATTCTGAACATGTTCGTTTAACAAAGCCTAATATTTGGGTAGCTTTAATAATCACTGAATCGATATGGTTACAAAAACTCATTTTACTATCAAAAAGAACCCCCAGATCCCTAATAACACTAACTTTTTCCAGAGCTACATTGTTTATAGCATAGACATATTCCGTGTTATTTTTAAATCTAGAAAAAGTTATGGATTTACATTTTTTAACATTTAAGTTCATGTCATTATTTTCTGCCCATTGAACAAGTTTACTCAAAGCATTTTGTAATATTCGAGCATCGACATTTGACTTTATAGATTTATAAATTTTCACATCATCTGCAAATAATTCAAACTCCACATCTTCTAAGATTGAACATAGATCATTGATAAAAATAAGGAATAATAAGGGACCAAGATGGGACCCTTGTGGCACTCCTGATAAAACTTTTATAACTTCTGAAATATGGTTTTTATATTTAACGTATTGAACCCTATCCCTCAGATAACTTGTAAACCATTTTTGTAATGAACCTGTTATACCGAATGCTGATAGTTTTTGCAGTAGTAAATTTTGATTTACAGAGTCAAATGCTCTGCTGAAATCTGTATAAATACTATCCACTTGAATCTTCCTCTCCAAGTGATCCAGTATATATTGAGAGTAAACTCCCAGGTTAGTTTCTATACTACGGCCAGATTTATTACAAAAAGGCTAAGATTTATTAAAAAAATTCCCAGGAGGCATCTTCAAAATCAGGTAACTACGACATTTATTTTACTTGCATTTCCTGTTGTCAACATGATCAGTAGATTGCGTATTTTAAATTCAATAAAGTGCATGCTTTAAATTAAAACATGCCCTTCACTTAATTCAACAAATCTCAATCTAGTTCACGATAAAACTACAAATTTTAAAAATTTAGAGTTTCGTATCAAATTTGTTTTCACCCCGAATTTCAATGTTTCCAAGTTCACTGACTTTGGACTTTAAATGGGGCAATGCTACCAGGAAATAAACAAATAAACTACTACTCACATTGAGATTGTTGCAAGAGGCAAGTCTCATTTGTGCTAACTGAGATGCAGGAGTGAGATTTGATGTACTACCAAACGGGCTCATCATTGTTGAAACAGCTCTTTTAAGTTTACTTGGAGTCTTGTTGAAACTGAATGCTCGACCTACTTTCTGTTTAGTTCTCCTGAAATTTGTGAACAAAAAAACTCAAATCACTTTTTTCACACTGCTTTGCACATTACTTACCCAATGCAGTAAATGTATTGGTCAACAAGAGGTTAAAAAAATTACAATAAACAGAATTTAACTACACAATATAATAAAATGTTTGAGAGTTATTCTTAACTTTCAATATGAATGAAATATTGTTCTAATATTAAAAATAGGAAACAATAAAATAAATATATTATAAATACAAAGTAAGGAAAGAAAATATAAATACTTACTTGAATGCTTTACTGAGGGATCCATATACAACATCACTTGTATCTAAATCCAGGGCACTAGAATCTTGAGTGCTAAAGAATGACTCCTACAACACACAGATGAAATAATTTGTAATCTATGACTTCAATTAGGAAATTCACATTGTATTTGAACAAACAATACACTTACAGTATCTGTTCTGCATACAGTGTTAGCAATTTGCCGACACAATGTTCTAAGAAAGGACATTTTGTCAGCTTCTTCATCCGCCATTGCAAAGGAATATTGTCTTTCACTGAATTCTTGATTGTTGCGACACCGCAGACAAAATGCATTGCGACAATCTGAAAGCAAAAATTAATCATTCACAGACAAAAGATCAATCAAACACAATTTATTTTTAAGGGTGACATATCATGCATTATCTACAATACATGTTCTCTTGTCTATTGATACCAAAAATAGCAGAAAGTGATAAAAGCGGAACAAATAAAAATATATTTAAAAAATACAGTCGAATGTCGATAATCCAGATTACACAGAATTGGACCCATTCAATCATATTGTTATATCAATAATAATCAAATTATCTGGTATTATGAAATGAACCAATAAAAAGGTCAGTAGACATCTTCAAAATAAAAAATTGACATACCCAAAATAAAAAATTGATAAAATTGTTCACAACTAACTTTGGTGATAACAAACATGGTCTGGATGAATAAAACCATTAATGTAGAAACTTTTTGTTTTTAATTACAGGGAAAAAATGTAATGCATGAAATTTTTTCTTCAACATATCAACATATATGTTTTATATTAAATCTAGGCATACTATACAATAAATAATGTATACAAATATGTATGTAAACAAATGTGTACTCAAATACAGCATTTACATCAAGTTTCACAATTATTGGTGGCCAAATTATTAACATTCTACTGTACTCATAAAAATCAATACTAGCAAATATGATTCTAACCATTTGTTTCTTGGATGTCAATGACTCTCTTGATTGTTGATAAGGGTAACAAACAGATATGTTTGTATGGTTTTGTCATTTTCATAGAGTGCAAGCTGCCAGTAACATTTGGGCTTTTAAACGCTTTTGAACGTTTCTTACACACCTGGAACAAAATTATTTACATGATCTATCAGTCAAAATCAGAATATAGAAAAAGCAAAATATTTGATGAGAACACCACGAACAACTGGATTCCAGAAATTTGAATACCGACTTTATCTCAACCAAATTCAAGGTTGACAAAAATCATTTCAAAATTGGCTACTAAATTACAGATAAAAAGCTGATCAAAGGTATTTTCCCGGCCTTCAATTAATGCAATATTGTAAATTGAGCTCCTATTTTATATTTTGAAATAACTGTGAAATAATGTAACCCTTAATGTGAAATGTGGCCACAGCCCCCCACAGAAAACTTGAAAACAGAATGAGAGATAATCATTTGTAGCATGTAGCTTTTAATCAGTAAATCATGTAAATAAAATTCATCATTATCATTATTATTATTATTATTATTATTATTATTATTATTATTATTATTATTATTATTATTATTATTATTATTATTATTATCATTGTTATTATATTATTAAGTATTTGTAAAATAGGCAATAAATGACAGGTATAAGATGTGATTTGTACATTTCTTTCCTATAGAGAAGTTGTAAAGTTTTTGTGGAAAAATGTTTTCATTTTTTTTTCCTGGCATACATAAACCATAAACCTAGAAACACAAATCATACCAGTCAGATATATTTTTGTGTTAGAAGACTACATCACCAATACATAGTTTTATAAATTCATTTATAAGTATAACTGAAAAGACAACTGCACGATTACAGTCCATAAGACACATACAAGGTATGTTCCAAAAGAAATGCAGGAAAGTGATGCAGCTTTTCATTAGTTCCTCTTACTTCTTCTTCATTCTTAATCATTAGATTGTAACAGCAACTTAATATTCTTCAAAGTATTACCCTTGTGCATCAATACATTTTTTCCAGCTTGATTTCCATGCCTCGTGTGCTCTCAGAAAGTCCTCATCGAAGAAGTCCTATAGAACCCTCATTACACTTGCTTCAATGTTCCAAAGTCTTGAAATACATTCCTTTCAAGACTCCTTACAGTTGAGGAACCAAAAAGAAGTCCACCTGAGCAAGGTCGGGGCTATAGGTTTATGTGGAAGCGTTGCCACACCATTGCAGGTCAGGTAATCCTTGACAAGAAAACAACTGTGCAATGACGGGTGGGCTGCCTAGATGACATGGTGATGCTTCAACAAATCGCTGATCTCCTTTCTGACATGGGAGACCTTATTGTTCAGACTCTGGAGCCCTTGTTTGTAGAACTGGGCGTTTATGGTGAGTGCAGGAGGTATAAACTCACTGTGCACTAACACATTTGGGTTAAAAAAAAAAAAAAAAAGAGGAATGAGTGTGACTATCTCACGTGATTTGCTCTTTTGAGCTGTGTCCAAAAATTAGGATGAAACACCTCAAGTTTCCACTAGTTTCTTGTTCAGCTTTATGCAAAACTTGATCATGAATCTTTCATCCAAAGATTTCTCCATCGTAAGTTTGATGCAACTACTTCATAGGAACGCACAAACTGAGACAACTAAGATCTAAGATAGAAACCATTGAAAAGCTAACCTTCACTTACACTATCCAAACTAGTCAGACCACTCTGCAACTTATAA
Organism: Gryllus longicercus; assembly: GCA_038098605.1. NCBI lineage: Eukaryota > Metazoa > Arthropoda > Insecta > Orthoptera > Gryllidae > Gryllus > Gryllus longicercus. The sequence goes on from JAZDUA010000157.1 coordinate 1,332,737, forward strand.
TTGCATAAAAAAAAAAAAAAAGTGATATATTACTTTCAGGACAAACCTTGAACATGTACAGACCCACATAATAATAAAATAAGACACTACTTGAAGTCGTTCTCGAAATTTGCTTTTTGAAGATATGAAATGAAAGATAGAGATTGATATTGTCATCATTTGTTATTCTTCTCATTCCCCATAAAGGTACATGGGAGTACACATTAGTTCACACATCAAGTATTAAATTTAATTCACTGGTTTCAAAAGTTTTACAGAATTTAGAATTTGACATTTTACATTAGTGTTCTCAATGATGCCATCTTCGCAATGCTTGCACATTAAGGATTGTTGTAAGATATTTCAGACAGTTGAAATATAATTGAAAACTAAACCATATTATAAAGTAAAATCTTAATGTTTTTTGAATAGAAATTGTTAGATAATTATTGATAGACAAAATTGTATTGATGGGCAAAAAATTAAAGATGTACACCAATGGATTGGTGACACATGGGTTGGTAGTATTGATGGTGTTTTGGATGGTTTTGAGCAATTTGTCTCAACTGGAACAGAAAACTGGAGAGAAAAATAATTTTTCTGAGACTTACCAACCATGAAAATACACCATATTATAATAATAACAATAATAATTTATTATCTTCTTCCATTAGCTCTTCAACCCTCTGTGGGTGTTGGCTTTCTCAAAGTCATTCCATCTTTACCTACCCTCTACAGTTCTTCTCCACTCTTTTCACCCAACACCCTTAAATCTTGGCACTCTCATCCATCCACTGAGGTCTTGGTCTGCCTTGCTTTCTTGCACCTGTGGTCACCCATTCCATTATCTCCTTTGGGATTCTGTTTACCTGCATTCTTTGAATATGACCCAGCCATTTAATTCTTCGAGCTTTACTAAATCAGATGATATCCTCCCCTTTTATTAAGTTCTCTAATCATTTAAGATAGATCCTAAATAATTAAAGTTTTGGATCTTTTGCAATTAGTTATTTATTTGTATTTGTTTTACAGAGGTTTCTAGTAAAGTACATGTACTTTGGTTTTTGTTCGTTTAAGAGTCCCACTTTTTCTAGCGCAATAAACTTTTCAACAGTAGCTTTCTGGTTCTTCCTACTATAACCAAATCATCTGCATAGGTACTGAATAATTCATTATATTATTATTTATTTAAATTATTTAATTTTATTACCATTAAAAGTTTTTAATTAACAAATCAATTTTGTCTGTAAACTTTATTTAAAAAGGGTATTTTCTAATCAGACAAAAAGCTTAAAACACAGAATTGCTCGAACATAATAATAAAATATGTTATTATGATATAAGACACTATGGATGCACAATTAAATTTTCTGTAAGTTACCTCCATGGTATCAGAGAAGAGGAAGAAGACGAGCGAGTCTCCTCGACCACTAAGACCATCAGCTAGCTCAATGACATCACACCTAACAATGAAGCTTCGATGTGATGATACCAGTAAAGGCTGGAACAAACATTAATTTTTTACACTGAAACAGTTATTAAATTTAAAAGGACTGAGTAATCCTAACTTATCTCTTGAGTTTCAGAGGAAAGATCTCAATATGCTTCAACAAGTTTTTACCACTGCTTTACTGTACATTTCATAAACTCACATTCAGTTAAGTCCAAAAGTTTTCATAGTAATTTTTAAACATAACTTTTTTGGGGGGTAGTGTTTTCTCTCATTTGCATAAAAAATTAATTAAAAATGTATTTAACTTGATGGAGAAAATCTACATTTTTTGTCAAGAGCAAAGCATGAGGACAAAGGACAGTAGCCACATCAATGAATAAACACTTCAGAATGAAAACTATAAGTACATCATGCAACTTTTAGGATTAGGGAGAACTTTTGAATTGTTGAATTTTGCTCACAACATAATCTTTTAGAATACATTATTCATGGAAAACATCTAGTTTATAGGGCTCCCTCTCTCTAAAGGAAAGAGAGATAATTAAATGGCACTATGTCAGTAGGATCAAAACAATGGTCAAGTCAACATCCTGTTTTACAGAATAATATTAAAGGATTTTCTAAACCAGATACCTATTAACAGACATATTAATTTAGTAATGAAGAAAGGAATTATGTCTAGTGTAAGTTTTTCTCTCACTGTGCAACAGATGAAAGTAAAAACATGCAATTTTAAGAGCAAGGAACTGAATTAAAGCGGATATTCACTATCAACAGCTTTTTGGCATGTGAATTAGCAATGAATTCAGCGAATATTCATCAGCAATACCTTTTAGGCATGTGAATGAGGCAAATGAATGACTTCCAGAAGAGCTACCTGGCCCTTCTTGTAACTCTGGGTCAACAGAGCACAAATAACTCTATTCTTGACTTTGCATTAACTTAGGGGTATAAACAAGTCTTAAAAAATGTACTTACTGGACAGTTTTCAATCTCATTGAAAATGTCAAAAATAACAAGCTGCCCTTCTGTTCGCCTCTTGTCCTCATTAATGTGAGTCATTACCTCACGAACAGCACCCAAAGCTTGTTCCAGTGCTGAATGATCAGCATTGCTTTTGGATGTATGCTTCAAGATATCTGTTCAAAAAATTTATGTTTAAGATTGAAAAATATATTTTAGATTTTTGGGATGTATACACAAAAAACTCATTTAAAATACTCTAGATTGAATGTATTTAATACATAAAACAGAATATTGTTAGTCACTATTACTACTAGGCAAGTTTGGCCCAGAACTGATTCCAACAGACACAGTTATTAAAAAATTTAAGAAATAAAAACACAGAATCACACACGGTAATGTAAAAGTATATAGTTTTCATTAAACAAAACGTTGTTGTGCAAGGTTCCAATGACATGAATTTTTCTTCATCCTCTGGCTACAATGAATGTAAGAGAATTTTTTTTAAAAACCTAAATAACAGTTTACTGATTCTCGGCCCATTGTCTTTTCCATCCTCTTAATGTAACTGTCATGAAAATTGCTTTGCACTAGTGGATGTAGGTATTTATTTATTAATTTTTCTGTATTATTTTTTTTGCTGTTGTTAAAGAGGTGAGTGCCACATGTTATTATATTTGTGCTAGTGTTTCATTGTAATTGTATAATTTATTTTAGTCAGTAACCTATTAATTATGTATTTTAAAAAACTAATATTTCTTATATTCATTGTAGCCTGAAGATGAGGAAAAATTCATGTCTTCGAAACATCACAGAACAAAGTATTGGTTAATGAAAAATATAAACTTTTAAATATACAATATGCGATTCATTTTTTTATTTTTTAAAATTTTCAATAACTGGGTCTGTCAAAAGAAACTTCGTTGTCAAACTCGTGTAATAGTAACATATTTATTACACTCATGACACAGGTAACTGAACCTCATTGGCAGACATTCACAACATTTTTTGGACAAAAATCGTTATTATTCCAAAAAAATTCGTATTTGTATTATAATAATTTTATATATCTCAAGGTGCAATAAACTTTAAATTCCTATAATTTAAAAATACATTTTGTTTTTTAAGAAAAATCATTCATTAAATATAAGAAAATAAATTAATTCAAGGAAAATTAACTTATTAGTTCATTTTTTAATTTTTTTTAAATTTTCCTATACATAAAATCATGTTAGACAAAAGAGGCATTTGGTTATTTTATTACATAATATCTAAACCACAGCAAATATGACATAAATGAATGGGCACCTACCACTAAGTAGCAAGCTGATACTAGGCAAACGCTGCACAGGCCTTATCAAAAGCTCTTGCAGACTCTGCCGGCCACACTCTGGGCGTGTCTGGCATATCTTCAAGAAGGCATGAAAACGAGGTTTTGTTTGGTCACATTTCACCAACATTTCTTTTGTATTTTCAAAAAAGTTGACAAATGATGGGTATGCCCTTGTCAGTTCTGGAACCTAATTTTCAACAATATTGTTATTAATAACCCTTCAGATACAAACAATTTAATCTTAAATGATGACGAAAACCTGCAAATGAACTTTCAAACAGACACAACTGTCCCTATAGATGTCCCACCACCTTTTTTTTCTTCTTCTCTCAAAATGATCATAAGATTTAGAAACCATTTTTCTGATTTTTCAAACAATGAAAAATTATGAGGAAAAAATTGAATTAACTCTCAATTTTATCACAGATGAAGACATCACTACTGGCCACATTTTGGGTAATCTATACTAACAAGTTACAAATGAAGAGAAAATTAGAACCATTTACTTATGTTGATATCCATTTTAACATACTGGTGACCAGGTATTTAAAGATCTAAGTAGTCTGTCTGTCAATCTAAGTTAAAGTGAAGGATAAACACTGAAGTGAAACATAAATAAATAAAACAAGCAAATAAAAAACAAACAAAACAAAAAAACTCACATATTTGAGTATTATTTTTCCTATACTTGATTCTTCTTTCCAATGAAGAGCTGTTTCACGTAATTCTAACAGCATATTGCTGTGCACCTCATAAATTGGAGGTAAATTTCCAAAAATAATCTTTAGTTCTGTATTATTCAAAAGTGTATCACCTTTTTCAGTCATCTCCTCCAAAGGGTCTTTAAACAACTGCAAGAAATAACACAAAGGAAATGAATAAATATAGCAAAAATATCAATTCATTTATACGTAGTAGACCAGTGGTTGCAACCAACGTTCAGTCACTGGGGGCCCATAAGAAAATCTTGCTGGTACTCTGAAAAAATTACACATTTTGCATTCTGCATGGTTTATTTTCATTTAAACCGATAAATCCAAAACTTATTCTGAACCAGCAGAAACAAATATCACACTAAACGGCTTAATATTTAAATAACTTCAATCATTTTGCAAACAATTTATCTAACTTTAATAAATGTGTATTCTGCTTTCTGAGCTGAAAGGAAATAGATCTTCCTAATTTTTTGACCAAAGCTGTGGCACACATCCTGAGTGACACCATGGTAACAGGTGAAACTCCCTGCTGGTCGGCTTCTGACTCCTAGCCACTGGAGATAATAATAATAATAATAATAATAATAATAATAATAATAATAATAATAATAATAATAACAATAACAATAATAATAACAATAACAACAACAACAACAATAATAATAATAATAATAATAATAATAATAATAATAATAATAATAATAATAATAATAATAATATGCCTTTATTATTATGGCGAGGCTCGGGCCATCAGGCCCGCTCTCAGGATGTCTACTACAGGAGCAGACAAAATGTTTGAAAGAAAAATTTCCACTATACCACAGGCTACCACTAGAAAGCAATATCCATATTAATGCCCACTGTGAATGCCTACACTTCTTTAGTAATTTCATTACAATTAACGACGATTACAAATTTGCGATGGTTCAATAAGCTTTCATAAATTTAATATAATTAAATTTGCATTTTATAATTAATATTTTTTACCCTTAAATAAGCGTTTATAATCTTCATATGACAAAAGCAGTGCAAGCCTGGTGGTGCAGGCACTTGGGTCCCCAAGGCATATAACACCAAAGCAGTGAATTTGAATCGTGCGTAAGGCAGGGACGTTTTCAGATGTCTTGTGGAATAATGTACGCTTCCAGTATGACCTTTGAACCTCAAACTTTTTCCAAATTCTTTTCCTTGTCTAGTAAAATAATGATATTATTCAGATTGTGTGCAACATATTGGACCTCTGGGCTAATGTGCTCAGCACCATCTGTTGGGAACCTTGTTCTCTGTACCTGTGAAATGATCCAAGCACCGTTGTAATGGTGATGATAAATAAGGTTTAAGGGCGCTTCAACATCAAAGGTCATTTGCACTTGGGTCAAATTATCTTACAAACACAGTGGTCAGTTAAAATCTTTTTAAAATACTAACTAAAATACATACAGAGATTCAATAATTAATCTTATCTAACTAGTGGTAAAACAAAATGACAGAAAAAGGGCAAGAGGAATGAACATTATTAAAATTTGGTAAATAAAAGGTAGGCTAACAAGTGCTCTGTGCCATAGTTGTGGGCTCTTATGTAATTCAAAGAAATAGAAGGATTTAATGTTGTACTAATCTGTACTTGCGTTCCTATACTCAACTGAGTATAGGAAATACTCTAAATTACTTATCTTTGTTGTATTATTCTTCTAAAAAAATTACCCAACACCGAAATTATTGAAATTAAATTGTTGCAATGATCTGTTTGAAATGCAATCATCCTAAAACTAAATTGTTTGCAATAGTTCCAAATAAAACTCTGTATGCACAGACAAGTAATTCCAAAGTAAATTCTGTATGTACAGATATAAATGAAACCATACATTGCAGCTGGAAAAGCACAACATAACACTTCACTCTGAAAATCATAAAAATGTTTTACTCCAGATACCTTAATTGATTCAAGCTATAGATGTCAAAGAAAACAGAAGTGTTCCCAAAATGATAAGTTATATGAAAGCTTCACTCTCAATGAGAGGGATTTAGTTTGAAATGGCAGATAGACAAAATAAAGGCAAAAGTATTACTGTTTACAATCTGTCTGAAGTTGAGAAAACAAACCCGGTATCTATCCTGATAAAATTAAAAAAGAAACTGCTTAGGCAATTTTGATAGATCAAAAACAAAACCAATTCTACAAAACCCACAAGACATAATTTATGTTTTTAAACTGAGGATATATGTAATAAGAGAAGTCAAAATCACAAATGATTTTACAATTAAACAAGAAGGGACCTCTCCTAACCAATCTAGATGAATATTGGGCAATAATGAAACTGCAATTGGATATATTCAGTGTACAAAAATTATTAATAAGACTTGAGTTTATATAAACCGATTTCAAAAGTGGCAACGATACATTTTTCAGCTCTGTACAACCCAACTGTAGTGTCCTGAACATAATAATTTAAACATTTCCTGAAGAACAGGTAGTGTTGCCACATATATTGCACACATTTAAAAAATTGCAGTGAAGGTCAGGGTAGATTTGATAAGCATACATATGGAACCAATTTTCTTCGAAATTAATTGTAGAAAGGTATAGCTAGTCTTGGGAGACATTTACAAGTAAATACTAGTAACACAGACACTGATTTAATTTAACAGCAATGTTTGCAAGTAATGGAGGAAATTTTAATCAAGAAAATTATAGACTTTGCAGTGAGTCACAACATTATTCCAGTGGCAGAAATACGTCTACACTTGCGTTATGGATTCTTGCCATTGGAACACCCCTTGCACAACAAGAATTTGTCCCGGGAAGACCTACAGAGACCAACAGCTCAAATGCCTTGACTCATGGACATTTAACATGGATAAGGGAACTCAATCTGAAATTACTTATTTGGACTTCTCAAAGACCTTTGACAAAGTCCCTATACAGCACTTCATTAACTGTGTCATTTTGGAATCAGAAAAGTTTTTAAAAAAGGAAGAAAAAATTACCTGACAAACAATTGCAGAAGTATTAAGTATGCACTACAACAAATAGAATTCACTATTAACATCCCAAAATGAATTTGGAAGTTACTTCTAAGTTGAGAATTATTGGACATAGTATTTGATTACTTTTGTTTGTTTCACCAATTCCCCTCATCACTCCTCATAACCTTCAAAATCTCCAAATATGGAAGAGTTGCTGACTACTCTTTCTCTCTCTCTTAAATTTCAAAGTTCTTTCCATTTTCAGATTGCATTTGAATGCCCTTTCCACTAGAGCTTGCTGAAGTTCTAGAATGTCACTTAGACACTGAAGTAGCTCTAGGATGCAGTTTCTTCTATTTCTTCCTCTTCATTACCACTGCCTACGAAGTTTCTGCTCTGATGAATTCCCGAAACTCTTCTTCAGTAAGGTCATTTACATGAGTTTCAAAGATCCTGAATGTCATTTCTGTTATTGTCTCACAGCTGACATCTATAATTTGAGGCAACTCAAATGAATTACTTCACAATTAGGTTATTCCATTATTCTGAATTGAAATTTCCATTTCACATTTTTGCAAAACATGATACTTTGACAAATATGCATAAATGTTTCATTCTACATATTGGCAAGAAGAACCCGTTTCTACTATACCCTCAGTGGTTGAACAAAAAGCACCGACTTCCACACACACTTGAGAATATTAGTCACCAAATTATTGGAAAGGGTACAATGAAAGGCAATGAACATTCCCCAGAAAATCAGACATCTAACATTTTAAGAACAAGTAATTAAACATGACCTTTTGGAGAGCAAAAATATAGAAGTGATCTTACTGAAACTTAAAATACTTCACACATGGAACATATTTTCCAGAATACCAAAGCTCAATCACACCTGTAGCAAATTGCAAAATACTCACCTAAGAGGGCAGCCTCTCAGATTATGCAAAGAAAACTTTAGATTATCTCAGACAGTTCTTTTTAACAATGTGATAGAGGGCTGCAACAAACTTTCTGTAGAAACTATGCAGTCGCCATCGCCTGCAGCATCAAATGCAATCCGTGTAAATAGTGTACCGCCTGCAAGGCTCACTCTCACATGAGGAGTGAGCCTTGCAGGCATTGAATATTAGTTGTATTTTATAAATATTCATTTGTTTACTTTAATATTTTTGTGTCTATGTTTTTCATTAGTATATTTCATTTACATGTATTGCGTTCATTGTATTGTGTATTTCTTTCATGGTACTTTTACAAACTTATTTTATCTTGTGTAATGATGTATAAATGTGCTGGAGAGATTTGATACGATTTTATATGTACTACTTTTTGTTGATGTTGGAAGTATATTTATGTGCTTGTTGTTCAATATTGTCAAAAAGCTCATGGTATGAGTTAAAACAGCTGCCTGTAAAGTTGCTGTTGTTGTTTTTTTTATTTATATATATATTTTTTGCATTATATCATTATCCTCTTCTCTCTGATTAGGATAACTCCATTTCTCCCATACGAAGATTAAGTTTGTAAAGAAGGATTCGTCATTAAGTACCTCTTCTAGAGATACAGCAAAGATGATTCCTTCACCAGATGTCTCTTGTCTAACCAGAGTACTCAGGGGTGCGCACTACAGTAAGTTCTGTTTTGGATCTGTCATTGATAGGGATAGGCCACTGCAGGAAAAATTACTGAGTGAACGGGTACAAATTTGCCACTTGATCATCCCTGCAGATAATGCAATGGGGTCATGAGAAGTAGGGTATTTCTTTATGTGACATTTCACCACATTAGGTGCATTTGGGGTTGACTGACATGCAATGCTGAACATGGCCAATGTCTAGCATTTATAACAGCACAGAGGGCTTGGCACACACCAGCATACCCAAAGGTTATAAAATTCACAAGACATTATTTCCAGAAGTAAGGGGTAAACAAAAGTAAAATTTGGAGTGGAAGTGGGGATTTCATTTCCATTTTCTTTCTGTTTAATCGTACGTATCTATAAAGCCTTGTGCCTTGAAGGATTTCAACTCATCTTTGTCATGCTGAAATGTTCTTATGACTCAACTCCTTTGGTCAAATTGAGGCTAGGACGGGATGGGTAGTCACTTTAACCTGGAGGCTGATCTTTTTAAAAAGAAGTTTTCCTTTTTGGTTGACAGTGCAGGCTTCGAAGAGAATAGTACCTTATCTCTGCTGAACCATGTCTGAAGCTTCCCAAAACAATCATTGATGGCTCGGGCCAAACCCAGAGATGTCCAAAGAAAAGAACAATCTTGTTCGGCACACTCCACTGTCAGGAAATGCATATTCAGATTTTCCGAGTCTCTCTCAGAAGAAAATAATGATATCAAGATTTCTATTTCCTTGGCCTTCACACTCATCTTTTGGAAGAGGGCAGGGGTAGACCTTGGATTCAGTGAAGATTTCAGTTCCTGCCTGTGGTCTCCACCCAACATGGAGCCCCCAAAATGGGGACACTCCTTTCAAGTGCTTGTGTTGCCCCAGGGATATAATAGGTAGTGGCAATGCGGTTTTCCCATCTCCCATTCACAGGGAAACACTCTCCACACCCTAGAGTCCAGCAACCTACTTCTAGGGGATTGATTTTGATCTTCAATTTTAAAAACATTTTGATCTGTGCACCAGACATGTTTAAGAACAACAAACATTATCCACCGCTTGTAACTTTCCAAATTTCATCTTTGCAAAACAAGCTGCACATATTAACCATCCTTTCATTCAATGTACTCAAAAGGGTATCCATATATAGGATAAATGATTATCTCTGAGGACCCAAGTCTTCTTGAAGCCCCACTGGGGGACACACCAGCACCCGTTGGAATACAACCATGGTGACACAACAGGGTGAGGGGTGAGGCATGGTTTTTGTCCCTGCTGCACCCTAGAATGACATCACTCATTCACTCCAGAGTTCACACAGGAGTTTATTGATAGAAAGTTGATTATCTCCAGATGCAAAAATATATATATATATATATATATATATATATATATATATATATATATATATATATATATATATATATATATATATATATATATATATATATATATATATATATTTTGCATGATTGTTGGTGCCCAGTGAAGCAAATTGAAATGTAGCTACAAGAACCTGATGAAATAAATGTGTATTTTACGTAGATAGAATTTACTTAATAAATTATTCTTTCAAATTAATAAGTACTTTTCAAAGTACCACTTACTGCAAGTACTTTTCTAAATGATAGTCATACTTCTTCCTATAGTCCGGAAGTTCAGAAAATTATTTTTCCTGAAATAAGCATTCAAAAACGCACTTATTCTGGCTAAAAGGCATCTGAACAATGAAAAATCACATTTAAAAGTAATTATTGAAAAAAATTAATAATTCACATTTCCATTCTTACTCTAAAACTTCCATTAGCACTTACGGTGAAAGGAAATTATATTTTCTTTGTAATCTTGATTCCACACGACCACACACTATTATGACTAAAAAATGTATTTTACTTGCAACTCTGTCTTTTTGAAATGCTGAACTTGAACTTGAACTTGAACTCTGTCTTTTTGTAAACTCCCTTTTGAAATGGCATTAGTGAAAACTGAATTATATTTGTTCATTTTTCACTTTTGTGTAATTGCCAGCACTAAGAATATACATTGAGAGCTCGGCCCTCAAAAGTGATCAGAGGCCATACACAAAATTAGGATGGGATCTCTCATGAGTAGGGGTGGATTTTAATGAAATGTTTTTTGTCTTTTTTTCTTTTCACTTTAGAGCAATGTATTTTAATGTAGACATTAATTTTATGTTTTGACAAAAGCAAATGATCCATTTTATACTTTTTTAATTTATTCAGTTTTGACTAATAAGAGTTTATATTGATTTTAATTTTATTTTAATGGTACTTGCGTCAAATAATATTTATGAGATGCAACAAAATGTTCTCCACGGAATTCCTGAGTAGCCTAGTCAATTTCTTCGCTCAGAAATTGTAATGTCAGCCATTGTAAGTACATAATTTAAAGTTCCTGTGACGCCTATCTGCGACATTGCCAGCTCAGCTGATTTCGGGATAACTAAATACATAGATTTCCTGATAAAGAACGGTCCAAACCAAAAATTTGCTACCAGACTTCACTTGAACAAAAGGAAGAAGGCTCGATTATTCAGTAACATATCCGATAGCTCAAGTGGTTCATCTGAACTGGTTTTGATAAAAAAAATTTCATTTTTCTTCGCTTTCAGTGAATTTTAAAAACATTTAAAGGACATTTTAATGATCATTTTTGGTGATGTTTTAGGTCATCAAAATACGACAATGCACTACACCTTTACCAAACACATAATTACCAAAACTACCCCTACCACCCTACTAAAAGTTTAAAGAAAAATTTGGAGCCATTTTTGAGAAAATTTGGTTTTTGTTATTTTTTTACATTTGCAAATTTGCAACATTGCATTAAACTACTAAAAGTTTCAAGAAAAGTACATGACCTTAATGAAAAAACTAATGATTGACAACAAATTCCATTTGAAGAAAAAAGTTCTACCTTCAATTTTGTAGATGTAGGAAGACACTGAAAAAATTCAAACTTTTGCAATTTTCAACAATTTAAAGTTGACAGAGAAAATTGGACCTTCGTCAATAAGTGTATAAGAGACCCAAAACATATATTTCCTTTGAAATCTTGAAATCAATTTTCCGCAGGATTACATAACTCTCTCTATACTACGTACTGGGTCTTTATTTTAAGATGCTACTCAAGTCAGGTAACACCACCCCTTGTTTTGGTTCTTTGGCAACAGCAACGCGTGAAATACCTTTGACTTCCTTTTCACTTTGAACAACCCTCCCCCTGTCACAGTCGCATGCCCATAGATTTTAGGGAGGAAGAACAGTTCTACTTTAGTTGAGAGAAAGGGAAAGCACTTATTTTGTCCTTGGCCAGTCATTCATGGTTGTTAGAACTCACATTTAAGAAAGAAGAATTACATTGGAAATGTTGATGAAGGATCAATGTACATTTTTGGTAGAAGTTTACTTTGGCACTAAAGTGTCAGGAAATGTTTCAAGAAAAATTTCTGGAAATGCCAGTTCCCAACTAGACCACAATTTGTAGATTAATCCAGCGCTTCAGGAACATGGATGCTATGGACACGTGCCACTGTTTTAAAAGAGAAGAAATTACTAGAAATTCAGTTTCTGAAGCACTCTCCTGAGACTTCACTGTCGCATCATTATTTTTTCCCTTCAATTTAAATTTACATACATTTTGGATTTCTGCACTTCTCTGACTACCCAATGTTTTGGGATGGGATCACCCAAATACTAAATCTCCAAAAATGTTATTGAAAATTCAAAAAGTGCTCACTTTTTAGAATACTACTTAAAAAATATATTTCATGCACCACACATCCAAAAGTCATCAGTCCCTTTGGGTTACAGAAACCGGGTTTTAAGAGTCTTGGACACTTCATTTCTATTTTATTTTATTTTTTATTTATTTTATATAACAGGCAAACCCCAATTTACAGTATGTCGATATATAAAACGGGGAACGGGGGAAAATTCCTAATCCAACAGTAGCACAGTTACAGGGTTTTATATAATTTCTGGCTGGTACAATCTATTTTTGTATATTCACAATGTTATAAATATTTATAATGGTGGCAATTTATAATGGTGGTTATCACAACACCATCTGGAATGCAATTCGCGTCACGCACATTACGCACTGTCACTGCAGTTTCCTTCATAACTTCTTTAAACATGGCCATAACAAAAAGACTTGAAAAGGTGCGATATTGTAAAGAGTTTTATGAAATGTTACATGAAGACTAGAAGATTTAAAGCCAGTGCAAATCATTATTGAGCAACCAGACTAATACACATTTTCATTTAATGACATTACAGCAGTATTTAAAAAGGTACAAAAAAATGATTGTGCATTGCTAAAAGAATATAAGAGAGATAGCCACAAAATCATTTGTTTATTTTATATTATCATCCTTCACTTTCTCATTCTAAAATAAAAGTAATTTTTTCCTATTCTTTAATATTTCAAAGTATTCTCGATACATTTTTGACTGTAAATTGATTTCATGAACCCCCTTTCGATTATTTCTGAAATCAAAAAAATTAGAAAATATACTAGACTGTAATCATTACGAACTGCTAAAAACAAACCTTTCATTGAGATGGGAAACATGTAAACTCCAATTTTTTTCTATAAGTAGAAATACCATTGCCCTATCTTCATCCAACAATGAGTTTGTTGCTTCATCAATGGCTTCCATCAGTGGATGGCGAGGACACATGGAAGTGTAGTTGGGGCATTTAAAATTCACTCAGTTTCGGTGTAAATACGCATGCTATTTCTGATACCACACATTTTGGTCAGATTTCTATTGATGTTATAATATTGTTAATTGTGCATCGAACTTTTCATATTAAAGCATATAATGCTTACTGTTTGTATGTGTCTTAATACATTATACTCATAGTTTTGAAGGGAAAAAAATAACTTCCTCTTATTTACACTTCCTACAATTTATACCAATTTCCTAATGGTCCCTTGAAAAGTGTAAGAGATGTGTTTCAGACTTTGACCGTTTTTAATTTGTCAAATATCATCATCTATCTGCAGTGTTAGGATACTATTTGACAAGACATAAACTGAAGGATCATTTCCAGTTTAAAAGTTTCAATGTGTTGCTTATTAAAACAAGCAACCTCATCTAAATTACTGAGTTAAAAATGTTGATCTAAGATATCAAGATATTGTTAATGTGCATGAAGTGTTAGGAATATCACATTTGAAAATATAGGAAGTGAAATCAGTTGAGTGATCTGAATCCATGTTGCTAATTTATAATGTCATTAGTCGGTCATTTCAACAACTTGCTAAATTGGTCGATAAATGTAGGCTTCAAACAATGGGGTAACACATGGCACCCTTATTTTGACTGAAGTATTTAAAACTACCACTTTCCCACTGAAAGTTAAAATAATTTACAACCTTACCATCATGATTGTGTGAAGAATTCCCACATAGTTCTGTTCTGTTTGAACCAATTCTAGAAAGACCTGATGTCTTGGACTTGCTCCTTTCTGTGGTGTTACAATGGATGAATCTAGCTCTGTCATTAACAAAAGAAAAAAATATTTGTAAATTAACATACTTCTTTATCAAATAAGAATGATATTTTTCTAACTACTTTTGAGTACAGCAAAATTTTCTAAATAATATAGTACTTTTCCTGTGCTAATTGTTGAAAGATTTTGAGGGCATTAATTGACAATATTTTGAACACAAAAAACATAAATACCAAATAAAGATATCATTTCAAAGATTTCTGCCCACAGACACTACATTACACCCAATTTAAATGCTTCCTTTTGACAAATGTTTCAGGAGTTTTAGCAAAAGCATGTATGCACAAAGTGGATTCTTAGGCAGCAGCAATCTGTGAGCATGTGGCAGTTAACTCAAACTCGACAATTGTTTGTCAACAGAAAGTGAGTAAATTGGGACTTGTAGATAGCAATGGTTCCTTATTACCATTCCAAAATTTTGACAAAGTAGTTGACAGAAAAAAAGGAAATAGAACTGCATTTTAATAATTGGAGATTCTAGCCATCTTCTGGTTATGAGCGGAGCATGATGTTCACTTGTTTTAAGACACCCTTCACTAAGCGTGGCAACATACAAGAAGCGAAAGGGCAATAGCTCTTAGGGATGGAAATGCATTAAGTAAATGAAATATGGTGGATTTACGCGAATTCATTTCAGAAGTAGCACACAATTCATCTAAATATTCTAAAGGAATACTTTGCAGTTCAAGCAGTGAGTCATGTCGTACAGAAAGGAAACTGCATTTCCGTCAGAACAAGGTTTAGTTTCACCCCCACCCAACAGCACCCTGCTCCGTTGAGATAATTGCCAATGGCTGCAATACATACAACCTTGGCATCCTCAAAACGCAAATACACACAAACCAAAAAGTAAAACAAGAAAAAAAAAAAAAAAAAAAAATTAGAATTGCACTCTAACATGACGGGGTGAATTCAACAGTTGCTATCCTACATATTTTTCAGGTAGTGGGGGTAATTTATAAACAAGTTAATGCTGCACTTCGCTCATAATCAGTGGCTCACTAGAATACCCTAATATTATGAGTAGAAAATACGTCTAGCTTTATGAACCAAAATATTTTCACTCTTTAAATTAAAAGCAAACCAAAGAATGCACATATTTCATTTTTTTGTAACTGGTCTATAATAAACCAGGGGAACAGAGAAGGCAATTTGATTGCGTAAAATATGAAATAGTCAATTTAATTTTACCCAAAATTTCAGATTCTGAATGCTTCCAGTTACATGTACTATGGAGTAGTGATATAATGAATTAAACCCCCAACATGTAAAAGAAATTCTACATCTCATCTTGTAAAAAAAAGCTGAAGAAGAAGAAGAAGAAAGAAAGAAAAGAAAAAGAAAAAAAAAAGGACCTCAATACAGTGTTTTAAGAACCTAGGAAATAATATTTCCTTGTCATGTGTAATCAGACACACATAAGAGAACAATTTGAACATGCCGGAGAATCTTTAACTGCAAATTTTAATGACATGTATTGCAAAAAATTGTGTGATATCAGAACCCTGCACAATAATGTTTTGTTTGATTCCTCATTCCTTATTTTGTGTTTTGTACATAGAAAAAAGGGATATTGAAAAACGAAATAATAGATTATTTGGAGATTCAATGAGAAATTTATAATGTTGTTTAAGAATGTAAACGATAAACAATTCATTGTAATCAGAGATCTTTTTAAAAGATAAACATTTCCTATTTACATTATACACAAATTGAGGTTACCTAAACAGCAGATTATATCTTCACACTTAAACACAAAAATTTATTCTTCTTTTTTATGACATGATATTTCCCACGAGCAAATCAGATAAAATTACCACTAGTTGTTTGTTTTGTTTTTCTCAAGTTCCCCAAGTCATTATAAACATTATAGATGAAGTTATTGAAAAGTACAAATGGAGTAAAGGGTTTTAGACCTGTCAAGAAGCAAAATTAACAACACGTTAGTCACCTAAGTTCTGTAGAGCACCTTTCTCTGAGTTTGTAGAACAATCCAAGAAAGAGCCACTCATGCTAAGAAATGCAGCATCACTGACGGATGATCTTCGTTTGTGGATGGAAGGTGACTCAACCAAGCGCACCCCATCCCTCAACCTCTTGCGTTTGCGAGCACGTGAAGCTGACGAAGTACTTTGGGGGCTACTGCTGATTTTTCCTTGAGGGCTCATAAGTTCCTCCAGGTACTGCGTGAATAATCAAATAATAAACTCATTTCATAGTTTCAATAACATCATTTGTTTCAACATGCAAACTTAATACACTGGCATCCCCGCAGACTCTCATTCAGAGAGACAATACACCCAAGGCTAATTGTTAAGAAACTAATTAATAAATATCGTAATTTTATGAAATTTACAAATTATTGGGAAAGTTACAAAGTACTAATATACAATTTCAAATAATAAAAATACATTAAATAAATTGTCAGGAGTTTAGTTGATAAATACAATCAACTCTTCATAAATTGAAATTTTATATATTAATAAATTGATAATTTCGTAAAGAACCATGTTCCCTTGAAATACACATTCAAAATATTAACATTGTTGAACTCATTCAAATATTTGAACATTTTACCAAAATAGTTTCATAGATTAAAACAAATCGAAGGTTTTGTCAAATAATAAACAAACCACATCAAACAAAAAAAACATGAATTTCTTCATTAAATAATACACAGCTAGGCTTGTTAAGTGTACTTGCCCATGTGTCTGATTTTGGGTGAAAACACAAAATACTCATAGAAACATGTTAAAATGTGCCTAAGCAGGATTATTTTGTACTATAGGGCAAAATTCAGCATCTATCAAGGTTTCGCATATTCAATATTTTTGTAGAAATATAAACTGTTTTATTAATTTCCTTAATTATAATTATAAGTTATTTATAATAGAGGTTAGTTATTACATATATTATTATTATAATTAAAGTTATAATAAACCGGTCAACTTTGTTTTTCAGGTGATCAATATTAATGTCAGAAACTATTTCTGTTCTCTTTGCATTTCTCTACATTTCAATAAATTAGAAAATTGTGATTTGATAAATTAGAAGATTGTGAAGATTGTGGCCTGTAAAAAAGATGTTGAGCAAGATGGATTTTAATGGAAAGTACATGAAGTTTTGTTTGAAATTGAGGCTACATTTTAAAAAAAATATTAGAATGAAAATAATGATTTTAATTATCACCATCCTATTAGATACTATAATAATTGTCATATAAATCTGTGCAATTTTAAAAATATTTTTTTCTTAAGTAATGATTTTGTACAGTTCATAACTCAGATGCTTACACACAAAACAAGTACACATACTACAATAAAATACTCACATCTTCAAAAAGATATTCCTTTTCAGCTGCACAAGCTTCATTCTGAACAGACGACCAAAACCATTCAACTTTAACCACAAATGCTTTTGCTGGAGTCTTTTCTGGCACATTTTGCACTGCAGATTCATCAACAACCTGTATTTACAAAGAACAAAATTTATTATGTTCTTTCCTATGTTCATTAAAATGTTGAAAAATTATTTAATTGTATTAATTTGACTTAACAAGTGAAGGAATTTTAGACATGGATTTTTTAAACATGTCACATTATTTGTGATAAAATAATCACTTTATTTAACATTCAGAGTAATTTTGATCTATCTTTAATATTATTTCTCCGCAGTCTTGAATACATGATACATTAAAAGAGGCAAATCTTGCAAAATAGAATTTGAGCAAAACTATACTTCTCTGATACTGGGTCTTAGAAAATTTTGTTTAAATAGGAAAATACAAACAAAAATAATTATAAATACTTACATGGTCTTGCAATTTACTGTATTCTACAAAGCACATATTTCACCCAAATCCCTCCAAGAGCTATGCATGAAAATATGAAAAAGTTTTTCATCATAATGTAGTCTTAATCATTTTCACCAAATACTGACAAACTGATCATTAATGGGAAGTGTCAGTCAGAAGAATTGAAATGTCCTATTTAAAATTTAGAGATCATGGCAATTGCTATTACTTATCATTTGTCAATTTTAATTATTTTGTCTGAAACCATATTGCAAATATTTAACTGAAATGTATGAATAAATTAAGTATTTTAATGCTTACGAAGAAACAGATTAATAAATAAATAAGCAAATCATTTTTCTACACAAAATATTTTTGTAAAACAGCAAATAGGCAGTAAAAAACATTAGTACCACATTTTTTATTTAACATACACGTACTGTAAGTGCCCAGTAGCTATGCAGGAAATATTTTTTAGATTCATTTCCTGATACCTAAAAGAGGAGTGTCATTCTTTTCACTCTAAAGTAAGTGACATTCTCTAATGTCACTCTTTAGCCCTCACACAAATAAATAGATTAACTAATTGATCTATAAATTAAAAAGACAGAGACAAGGTGGGAGAAAGTGAAGGAGAAATGGGAGGGGGAGAAAGAGGGGAAAAGGGGGAGAGAGAGAGAAAGAGGGGAAGAGAAGGGAGGGGAAGTGGTGAAAGGAAGAGGGGTAGGAGGGAAGGATAGAAAGGGGAGGGGGTGGTCGGAGAGAGAGGGGGGGAGGGTGAAGGGAGGGGTTGCAGAGAGGGAGAGGCGGAGAGACAGAGAGAGGGGATGGTAGAGAGAGAGGAAGTGGCACGGGGAGGCGGAGAGATATAGGGGGTGGAGGGAGGGGATGGTGAAAAGAGGAAGTGGCAGAGAGAGGAGGTGGAGAGAGAGGGTAGAGAGAGGTGATGGCAGAGAGAGGGTGGACGAAAGTGGTGATGGAGAGACAGCTTGGAAGGAGGGGTTGGTGGAGACAAAGAAAGAGGATGTAAAGAAGGGGAGAGGGAGAGTGACTGATAGAGAGGGAGAGGAGAAAAGGGGAGATGGAGGGGAGGAGAGAGAAGGGAAGATGGAGGGGAGGAGAGAAGAGCATGACCGATAGAGGGGATAGAGAAAGAAACCAATTGACTGGTGAGGGGGAGAAGAAGAGAGAGGGAGAGAGCACAAAAGAAACTTACCACATGTGTACACGTTGGATCTTCCAAATCAACTGCAACACCTCCATTCTCTAGCAAAACCTCTGTCATATGTTGTCGTTCTTCCTCAGGAAAACCAAAGAAACTCACAAAGGCACTGTAGAATGGCTTGTGTTTGTAACTCATCTGTAAAAAAAGTAAACAATTTACCTTCAGCTTGAAAAATCATAAACAATAAATAATGCAAATATCTTTTAAACACTAAAAACTGGTCAGATAGGTTTATGGTTACTGGATAATTGTGATTGTGTGAGGCACATGTGAATGAAGTCTCAGAAAATGACAGAATGTATATTGATATTTTTGTGGTCTCAGTATCCATACGTCCATCAACTTGACAAACAACAGCTGTGTACAATCAAAAAGTTTTAATGTGCATAAATAATTTAAGATAACCTAATTTATGATATCCAATTCTTAGATGAAAAGTATATATAATGAAGCGCCCACATGTGACCCTTGTGGCACACCTGATTTGACATTAATTGCTCAAGATACAAATGATATATATTTGACATATGGAAATCTGTCAGTTTAATAGTTTTTTATCCACTCAAGAAAAGTAACATTATTACAAATATATTGAAATTTCACTAACAAAGAATATTGACAAATAGTATTGAAAGCCTTTGAAAAGTCTATAACTAGCATTCTTTCAGCAATTATTATTTATGTTTTCAAAAACCACATGCTGAAAAGGTAGAAGATTAGTATTAACTGATTGCTAGTGTTCAAATCCTGTTGTTCATCTAAAAGCATACATAATGCAATTAGTTTCACAACAGATTCAAAAAGCTTAGATATAGTACTCAGGATTAAGATTGGTCTATAGTTTCAAAACCCAAATGGAAATTGATTTGTGAATAGAAATAATATAATTAGACTTCCAGACAAATGGAAAAACTCTCCCTCACAGAGATTTGTTAAACAGAGGTAGTAAAGTAGGAGAAAAATTTGCAATCAATTTCTTCTTAAAAATGTGTGGAATTAAATCAGGTCGGACACCTTTTTTCAAATGTAACTTTAAAATTGCAGAGTAAATAAGTCGAGTAATAACCATGTTATCTATATATAAAGATATATTGAGAAAATTTTGAAAACACCCTTGGGGTTTCACTTTTTTGGTATCAAGGACCCACAAAGCATGAAATCTGACAACACAATATAATAGTTATTTACTACATTTTTGTTTCAATATTTATTTTGCCTTTGTTTCAAAAAGTTTGTTTTCTGCAGTGGGTTGGTCACATTGCATTTTCAATTGATCAGCCAAAAGGTTTACAATTTTTTTCGCTACGCCAGCCACTAGGAGTTGAGTTAAAAACTTAATCCTTCAGATTTCGATGATGTACTTTACATTTCTGAAACGTCATCAAAGTAAAAAAATTCCATTGCACAAGGAAAGAATTCAAAGCAAAACATGTTCAAGTTGTTATGTGCATATTAAGATTTTCTTTTCTATGGAGTGTATTCGCGATACATAATTAAGATGTTCAAAACAAGTCATTGATTCAGAACTCAAATTGCACCTTACAAAAGTCACAGGCATGAAAAAATTCCAAACCTCATTTTCTCAAAACATGAACATGCAGTACATAGCACCTTTCAGCACCTTTTTACATAGATCTTGTCCATTTTAAAAGATTGTAAATTTGATCTTAGGAAGTTTTATACCTCATTTAAAAAAAATATCTACGGAACTCACCATCTCAGGGCTGACAGCTGACATTCCAACAACATTCCTTTGTTCCCAACATGCATGGACCCAGGCTTCAGACATTATAGGGACACGAAATGTAGCAGCATAAAGGTATTTATCTCCTCCTCGCGAGTTCGCTATAAGGTGAGTAATTTTGGAGCCCATGTCCTTTCGGATGCTGCCACCCATGAAGTGGATTAGCTGCATCAGCCGGTTCTGCAAAATTAACAACCATCAGATACAATACTACATCTTATTTACTATTATTTGTCGAGACAAAACAGGAGTCCAAAATCGCTTGTGATGACCACATGAGCTGTCCTTTCTTCCACCAATTGAGACAAATTCTGCATCATGTCCACACACATTAAACCCAAAAGAAAGTCTTAGTAAAATACATTCTGTAGTTTGTAACTTTGTTTTTGAGTTTTTTTTACCAAAGCACTCTACAGGGTGAAATAAATATTTGATCCTTAGCTAACAATTTGCATAAGCAGAAGCAAGTCGTCTACTGAATCTCTGTAGCAGGGCAGGTACCTGGGTCAAAATCCTAATGAATGGAGAACTTTTAAAACTTGTAAAATGGTCATGTGACAGTTTGATGAAACTTGTGAAAATTCACAGCCTTGGTGAGTTTTTGTACAAGGGAGTTAGTTAATGACAGAGCTGTACTTTCTAGGCTTACAGGAGGTGGCCATGCATCAGTTAAGAAGCTCAGTCAAGTTTGTTCACTGCCACAAATAAGTTTTCTATAACTCAGGAGCAAAAATGTCTAGTTTTCAAAAGTTGCTAACTTGGATTTTTTTGAAACTTTTATTCATCTTTCAACAATTTATAGTTAAAATGTTGGGAAGAGATTCTGGAGCTCAAGAAAACTTACGAAGATGCTACTTCTCTCCCATACATCTCACACTATTTTTACGGTTCTTTGATAAAATCAATCAAAAGTAACATTCGTAGCAATTCCTACAAGCAGATCCCAGTGTGGGGCGTGCCAATGTAAACATATTGAGTGTTTGTTTTCCTCATAATGTTAAATTTTAGTTATGTGTTTTTCTCAGTTATATGATTCCCCCTCTTCAATCCCCTGAAAAACATATAAATTAAGTTTTGTTGTATAAGAGTGTTTCTCATTCTTCCAAAGTTATGGCATCAAGGTAGGAAATTCTTCATACTTTTTCCTTTCTAGATAATGCCATGCGCCTATTTTCTTTGTTTCCTACAGAGATACTAACAATGATGGAAAATTGTGGATAAAGAAGTTAAAAGCACCATACTGCATGTACTCAGAAAATGTACGAGTAACTTATTCATCGCAGCAGCTGGCATGAAACTTTCGGCACTGCACCTATTGTGAACGTTTCACACATATCTGTAATTAACTTGTTTTATCTGAGAAAACTCACAACGTGCAGTGAGAATTGGATCAAAATATGGTTTACATCATTCACAATATGGAAGAAGTGACCAGTCACAATTTATTGGTGATTCACTCATATGATCATATAAAGATTTAATATGCCTGAATACCAATTGCCTTCCTGACCTCTTTGTGAAGAACTGAAAATCACAGATATAAAAATCTAAAAATTGCTTACCAAATCTTCACGTTTGCGAAATCCAGTGAAGCAAATGTTTAGTCCTAGCATTGCACGGCAATACTGAGGCCGGCTGTTTTTAGGGAGATCATCTTTCTTCTCTGCACAGTCCAGAAGCACGGTGGGCCCCACAATTCTGTTTCACACACCAGAAAACCTTCAGTGATTAAATAATTGGAAAATTGAACAGACAACTAAAAATATAATAAGTGTAGTATTTTTCTTTTGTATTTTAAGGAACAGAGGAACATTAAATGTGTATGAGCGCACGCACGTGAGAAAGAGAGAGTGTGCGCGCGCACGCGAGAGAGAGAAAAAGGGTGTGTGTATGTGTGTGTGTGCGCGCGAGAGAGAGAGAAAGAGTGTGTGTATGTGTGTGTGTGTGCGCGCGCGCGAGAGAGAGAGAGAGAAAGAGTGTGTGCGCGCGCGCGCGAGAGAGAGAGAGAGAGAGAGAAAGAGTGTGTGCGCGCGCGAGAGAGAGAGAGAGAGAGAGAGAGAGAGAGAGAGTGCGCGCGCGCGAGAGAGTGAGTCTGTGCGCGCGAGTGTGTGTGAGCGAGAGAGCGTCTGTGTGTGTTTTTGTCTGCCTCTCTCTCTCTCCCTCTCTGTGCCTGTGTTTAAACAAAACAAAAAAAATGTTCCTACACATTCCTACTAGTTTTGCCTCATCAAATTTACCTAAGGTTTTAACTGAAAATAAACATGCAAAGATGAAATAAAATACACAAACAGAAGAGGGGATTTGACAAATACAAAAGAGGATTTGCAAAACAAGATTCTTGGAAATATTGTGAACAAGTGCTGACAAATACGATTTCAATAAATTATCTATTAAAATTATAGATATTTCTGAGCATACTTTTTTTGTGCCTTCAATAAGCATGCACTTATTTTCAGTACGTCCCAATTTTTGACATTTATCTCAAAATTTATTATTCTCATAATATTCAATATTCAGAACTGTACCACAGACCATTAGTCAAGAATTTCTGCCATGGGAAAGGAATTTCATTGCATCTTGGACACAAAGCAGAAAACGTTGACACATTAGGGCACAATTATTAACAAGAATAAATTTTAAACAGATTTAATAACTTGTAAGAAAAATTGAAACACAGATACACTATAGAAACCATATTACATAACATTTTTTCGTAATATATTCACTATGAACTCACGAAATACAAGGTGAGTGGTTCCATACAAGAAAAAAGAAAAAGATAAAAAAATATACACATAGTCTCCTCCTCTATAAGACGAATATGTTTTGTACATCATCTTGCTGAGAAACACTTTGTTACTTAACAGCAGTTTCTTGGCAATTTTTTTTCTCTAAAATGTGAGAAGGTTGTGTTGAAAGGTAGCTGGAGTGATGAAAATATTTCAAAGTAGTATGAAAGAAAAAAAATGTCTTTTTCTTATGCAAAAGACCAATAACTAAAATATCCAAACAGACGGAATTCGGTTGCATATAAAGACAACCCTGTATCGAGTGTCATCCCACGACTGACATAAACCCACCAGAACCCAACAGAAATGTAGTGTTTTTGCTGAATGCAATGATATAGTAATGAAATTAAAATGAAATAAATATGAAATGAAATTTCATATTTACCTGAATTTAACACAAGGTACTTCCCAAAAATTCAATTCGAAAAATATGGAGTTGTCTTATATTTGCAGATTAAATCTAGCCGGTTACGATGTTTTATATTGCTTTCCCATGTCACGCAACAGGTAGCTGTTAGCAATAAAAATATTGTGCAAATCTATAATATGTATTTCAAGAGTACTATAAAAACATATTATCGTATGTCTTTTCATGACCATCTGCACCCCCTGCGGATTTGCCAGGCAATTCATACCAATATTTTTGAATGGGTTGGTGAGGATCTCGAACGAATCGCATTGCATCAAGTAAATCACAGCATGAAAACTAATACAAATAGTTTCAGAGATTTTGTTACATGACGTGCTATGAGTTTGTAGTTCACTAATCTATCAACCAAAAAAAAATAATGTAATTTATTGCAATTATATATAATTCAAGTATATTATATTAATAAAGAATGTGAAAGAAAGGCTAAAGAATCAGAGTCTACAAATGAGAGTGGGATAGGAAGAAAATTTGGTAATACAGAAGGGAATGTTCTCACGTAGCATCAAATGAAAGACAAACACAAATTCAACAACACAACACACAACATTTAACAGGGCCTAAAATGGAGGGTAACATATGAGAGATCAAAAAGAAAGAAGCATGATGTGTGTGAAGATGAAGGTGGTGGCAAAAACCATGATTATAATAATTTTAAGGAATAAGAAAATAGTAACAGAAGGTTTTAACATTCTCTTCAACAAGACACTTTTGTAGTCAATTAGCCTATTTGAAATTCTATTTTGACTAAATTGTAATAAGTAATTAAATATTTTAAAAATTTTCAGGAGGCCTCTTCAAAATTAGGAGGTCATTTTATAGCAGTCGACTAATATTCAGATAAATACAATACTTTTTGTCATATTTAAGAGGTTTCACATTAACACAAAAAGTATTTCTAAAAACATTATGATCACAAAGACAGTAAGTTAAAAAATATTAATAAATAGTTTTAGAAATTGATTTTTTTAAGAACCTTTGTTCTGATTGATGGATAGCATCAAATACAGGACCACCAAATTCCCTGGTAACGAATATTGTATCACAAGATCCATCATTTAGAAATTCACTTCCAGTCTCAGAGAATACTATTGGAACATCAAATGTCTGCAAAATAATGAAGAAATTATTTAACAACCACAAAGGAATGATAATTAAATAACATTAATTCAGTATTTCTTGGTCATAAAATATTATTTACCTTTGCAGCTTCCACAATTCTGTCATCATTTTGAAGATCTCCAATAAGACATATTCGAGTCCGAACACAAGAACGATCTACAAGAAACAAAAGATAACAAAACATTATTAACTTATTAAAATGATACTATTTATTAACTACAAGGACTAAACTAAGATATTCAAATTATTAAATTCTTCTCCACTATAGAATTAAAATACCAAAAGCCCTTTAAATAAAATGTTTCTCATTTTCAACAACACAAATAAAATATAAATGGTCAGCCCGATGAATTGGAATACAATTTGAGAATGAAATGATAATTTTTGCATGGTTCCTTCTGGCAGTTTGTAGAGTGAAACAACAGTATTTGCCAGTCGTATTTTAAGAGAATGTTATTGACAGATTTCCTTCAAATTGCATGCAATATTTCATTTTAATCTACAGTTACAAAAATTTAGACATTGAACAGCAGTCCCTGGGTTAGCATAACTTTTTACACAGTGATATTTTGAGTTAATTCAAAGGTTTAACTAGTGTTCACACATTGGTGCTCGTAGTGCCATTGAAGAATTAAAAATGGATGTTCCCTGAAACTTACATTAATACACCTTTCTCAATAAAAGTTAAGTTTTTTTACATAAGTATTGTTCACTAACTTTCAATTTACTTTGCAAGATGTGATTTATTAATTAATATTAAAATTTAAAATTCTGTTAGAATACTTGTGACATCAAAAAGATGTTCTACAAGGCTAACTATAAATGAAAGAACTACACGATAATCATATCAATGCTTATTAGCTGACAGAGTAATAAGTATTACACTGTTTTTAGCATCATCATAAAAACAAACATTTAAAATCATTTTAATATAATCAGTCACAAAAAAACTTTTTAATTCAAGCTTTCTTATCCTATTTCATTAGAAAGCAGTTGAGGAAATTTTGAAGGGATTTTCAAAAACATGATTCATTTAATTTCTTAATGTGTGTTGCGAGTCTATTGTATAATTGTAAGGCATTCTGATTTGTTCCTTCCTGATCCTTGTTCAAAAGGGATTTAGGAGAATACTTTTTGGGATGATTTACATATCCTCATGTATTATAATATAATTGCATGTTTTATGTAAAGGGTAAATTAGTTTTTGTTTTTCTTTTAGCACAATTACTCTGAAAGAAGGAATCACTGTCGTTTTAATTTTTTACAAGAAGTCCTATATGATTGATTATTATTTACACTGAACACTTCAAAGATCCCTTTTTTGCAGTATTATAACTGGAGACTGTAATTTAGGTAAAATATCTTTGAGTCATATAAATTATCTAAATTTTTAATACAAATGTCAAAAAATGAAATCTTTGCAAGTAAGCAGTGACAATAAAAGAGAATGAAATATTTGCTAATCCTTCAAGTCAAAAAGGGCAGATATCATTTATTTCTTTGCTCATAACATCTCGCATTGATGGCAAAGGGTATTATGGTAAGAAAAAATATTCTTGTCAGCAATTTAGTTGCTTGTTTTAACGGGCTGCCAAAACAACAATTTCAGTTCCTGTCACCACTTGACTTACAAAAAGGGGGCACCTCTAGTAATCACTGAAAAGGTGATTTATTTCCATGGAAAAAGGATTTTGAAACATGTAAGAGTGGTTTGCCAAAAATTCTAGTTTACAAAAATTTTTAAAGGTACTCCAAAAATTCAGTTTCTGCAGAAATGGATCCCTCTACCCTCTAAGAGATTAAGATTTTCCCGATAACCGCTGTCAATGTTAAGAGAACTGAATGTTTTGTCTGGCAGAGGACAATATTTAATCTCGGAAAAGTTAATACTCATAACATGTCTTTGTTGTTTTAATTAATTAAAAATGTTTGAAACTTAAAATATTGTCTTTTCATGTTAGTTTTTTGTCTTATTTTTATTAAAACTAATGGAATCCATATTATATACAGTTATGTTAAACTATAATCATGAATCTGTTATTATTAATAAGAATGGATTTTGTTTAACCTCTTTAGCTTATTTTTGCAGTTTAAAATACCATTTTTACCTTTTCAGAGATTTATAGTTTCTAAAGTTCAGGTCTCTAGTCATAACTCATGTTTCTTATATATGTTTTTCCCCTTATTTCTACACAATACTGAAAATGTGGGAGAATAATTCCATTGTACATGATTATACACATTTTAACTGTCAGTTAGTGTGAAAAGATTTCACAGAAAATTGGGAAATATTTTTGGATACTATATGGAAACTTCATTAATTGTTAGATTTTGGTCTCTAAGAATTTCAAACATTTATTACTTTGTAATTATTGTATAGATTGTTTATACAAATATTTACACTGTTATCACAATCCAAACACAATTAACACAAATATTATTTTTTCTTTTGTATACTTGTGATATTAAATTTTCTTTTAACTATATTAGATCTTTGTTCTTACTAATTAAAGTTGTTATCAGCATACAGCAGATTTAAATTTAATTTTATCTCCAACCTTTCTCTGACTCCAAATATATAAGTTAGGTAGAATTTCAATAATTCATGTATATTACCATTTATCTCCAAATGTCAAAAACCCGAGACAAAGCCATAAAAATCATTGCAATGACCAAGTTATTTTCTAAATTATTTAATTCTTTGTTAATTACATGTGGGGTTTTTCATTTTCCGCCAAGAAACTATACTTTCTGATTGCTTTTACATTTTCAAATATTTAGTGAAGAATGATGCAAGTATTATATATATACTGTTTTCAACTTGGGTGTTATTTTCTTTCTCGTTTACAATTCTACTGATACTAATTTTTAATGTTTCAGAGCAAATAGTGGGAGGTACAGGGACTTCTTTAGTAGGGAGTTTTAAAAAGGTTACTTCTGAAGGTTTGCATTTTTTCAGCATTGCTGTAATAACTTTATCTCTGGCTTAAGATTATTCAGTGTGTCAATCAACTTTCCAATTTCTATAGCTTCTCACTGTCTAGGCATTATGATGGCAAGTTGATCATTTTAGAGCTATTTCACCTTTTATTTTCACTGCCTGTACTTAGAAAATTATTATTGAAATTATTAAAGTTCTAATTTATCTTATTTTATATTTTAATTTCATTGTATTAAATTATCTTTAATTCTGGTTTGGAATGCATACTGTCCCGCTTTTATGGTACTAATACTTTTATATTTTTGTGTTTGCGGTTTTCTCTCTGTATTATTTATATTATTTCCTAGAACTTTGGATAGATATTTTGCATTTTCTATTGCGCACATCATCTAAATACTGTCATAACATAGAAAATGCCATTTTGAGGAGTTTTTTCTTCTACATATAATGCTAAATTAATTGGAACTGTCACACGCTCCATTTAGTGGCATTTACTGCATTACAGTTACAGTGTATTTTATATCTTCAAATATAAAGAATTGAAAACTGAAGCTGTTGGTGCATTTATCTCAAAATCTTCCTTTTTTAAGTTGAGAGTTTTTTTAGAGGATGTGCGTTTTATTCTACTTCCCTTTGCGATTCTTATTCTTTACCAAATAACTTCTCATATCTTTTATGGGGTTCTTTATTTTGGTACATTTATGTAACATGAATGATTCTTTAATTTTTATCTCAATTTAATGACAATTATTTTGGTAACAACCACTTTTTTTTTATTTGGACATGTGGAATACAAGTCTTTATGTGGCATTGTCACAACACACCACAAAATTCATTGTTTGAATGTTGTTCAATGTTATGTTCAGTCTATTCTTTTAATTTAGGTTATTCGTTAAATTGTGAATGGTTTCTGTGCGCATAATTTCTGATAAATTAAAACTGAATATTATAATTGTAAAGAATATGTGGTCACCTGTTATTTCACGATCATAGCTAAAAATATAGTGACCTATTCTTCACAATTTGAAATTCACCTTTGAATTATAAAATAAAATATTAAACAAATTATGACATACCTTGAGTCCAGAATTGTTTTGTAAATTTTAACAGTGTTTTTTACAATCCTGGACCCAAGGTGTATCATAATTTCTTTTTTATTTTGTTTTTATTTTATGATGTTCTATAAATTTTGTTTCTACCTTCAAGACCTGATTGTATCAACTTTTGTAATTATTTTTAATACAATTTTTAAAATGCCCAAGAAAGAATGGAAGTGCTAACACAAAACAAATTACTGAAAAATAATAATAATGTGTCTGTTTTGAAGGAAAGTTCAGACTATTTTTAACAATAATTATCTTTGAAAGATTTACAGTTAAGTATATCAATTATTTGTCCTTTATGATCTGAAGCAAGAAGGTCCTAACAGACACTTTTTTCCAAGCACTCTACCCAAAACACCTTAAAATCAAGAAACTACCCATTTGATTAAGAATTAATGAAGACTGAATATCTTTATGTTTGAGTAGCTCCACACTGCTTGCTTACAATAATCTTTAATCTACAAGAAAAATTGTATCTATCCAACACAAAAATTAGCAAAGCTACAATATAGAATAATGTGCAAAGAAAGGAACTGCTCTAATTTTCTAAATATACACACAAAACATGACAAGATAATACATGTCAGTATGCTAACTGGAGCCAAAAGACGATCAAGAAGTTCTTACTAGGTAGAGCAGACTACAATTCCAGCAAAAGTAAACAACATGCTTGTGTTTATCCAACACATTATATAATCCATTGTTTACACAGTTCAGTAATTATTTTTTTCTGAATTCGAGTTGAATCAACACATTCCATTTCAAATTATGATGAAAAGATCTACATAACCCCTCAAAGAAATATTTGAAGCATTTATGTGACACACAATCCGATGACGTACATGGCAACGATATGAGAAAAATCTATAAACACACTTACGTTGCACAAATACGTTATCTTCATTATTTGATTCGCCAGTGTCATTCGTATCATTTGTTTCTGAAGTACTAAAACATATACTTGACTCCTCCATCTTGTTCCACAACTTCGAGCAAGTTTCTTCAAAATACAGCAGGCATTTTACAAATTGTGTGTCAGTTAATGATAACGAATAAAATATTCCAGCACATTTCCACACATCGAAATAAAAAATGGCACACTCATTTCACATCCACACAACTATTTACACAATCAAATTAACCATTCCAAACCTAACTTCTCGTTGAAAAACAAAAAACGCACGAACCAAACAATGCTTCCGACCCGACACCCGTAGCGCTACATGTTTTGATTTCAAAGCTAACCCCATTCCAGTGTAGCCACATTGACAAAACATGTTGTCCTTCAATTTACAATATTTCTCTTCTACTATCAAGGAATTATCACGAACTATAGGTTACTGGCTCCTACCACTTGGATCGCTATAACCGACAAAAAATTGCAAGATTGTAAAATTCCTGCTCATCATTTTAAATAACTCCTACGAATTTGAAACGAATCTCAAATTTTATTATTATTATTATCTGAAGCGCGCACAGATGTGGATACTTACTTACTTTCTCGCAACGGAGTAGAGAAACGAAAAAGTGGATATATCCTGTTGCTAAATTTATTTTAAAAAATCCTCTAACACGTGGTGTATCCAGAATCCATATTATGTGGGTACTTAATTCCAGAAAATCGAATGACAAAACGTCTGTTGGACCGTCTGTGAACAACGCTGGCGGCCAAACCGTTCAGCAGATTTTCTCCAAAATTGATCTGGCTGACGTCGCGGCCCCTTGAATTTGAAACCCATATTTTAATTTTGGAGAGTAATTTACTTGACCCCAGGGGCACTTTCAAAATTTTCAAAAAAATGGCTCCTTCGTTTTGTTTAAATTTTGTTGGACAGTATAAAGGACGTTTAGGAGAATGGTGCAGGTCTCATGTTCGTTGAAAATCCTACTTTTTCGAAAATTGCAAATGTTCAAAATTTTTTGGAGTCTTCTTTCATCTAAATATTAAAGATAGAGATTTTCCCCATAATGAAATCTGTTTCTTAAAGATAGTTCTGAAATAAAGTCATGTGAAATTTTTCGAAAATTTGAGTACTTTTGGCGTAATTTTCACGTCTGAGAAAGTACGTGCTGTTTTCTCATCATTAGCCTTTGCATGTTATTTTTTAGGTCTGGGCTATTATGTTCCCAGATTTCCAGCACAAATGGGCGTACTTATTGATCGTTTTCCCCTTTTCTTGCACCATCTTTTAATGTGGGGGGTAATTACTAAATGGTCCTAGGGCATTTTGTAAAATATCTCAATGCGGCTCCAGATATTTTTGGTGTTTTTTTTATATCATAACGAACGAGACAGATTCGGCTCACATTCGAGATCATAGAACGGCGTCGCGCCAGCGCAATGTAGTCATTACTCAAAGGGACTATTCTATAACGAATTGTGGTGTAGTTTTGATTTTGGGCTCCTTTATGGTTTAAGGTGCTGATATTGAATCTAAAGTTCGGTAAAAAAAGTTTCCGTTGAAATTTGAATTATAACAAAAAACACGAAAAAAATGTGTTTGCTTGTATCTAAAAAAATACAATTTAGGTAAAAAAATACTCTGCCGAAATGTTCTGCATGCAATTTTCTATAATTTAGTTACAACTTCTTTCCTTACGCACAGAGGCGTATCTAAGCATTCAGGCGCCTATGGCAAGCATAGAATTTGTACCCCCCTCAGAATACTTCCAATTAAGGTTGCTATTTTAGAGGGTGTTCTCTAAATAGCGCCCCTTGTGAGTGGCGCCCATGGCACGTGCCATATCCAGAGGTGTATTTACGCATAGGCACAGTAGGCGCGTGCCTACGGCGGCCAAGTTTCAAGGGCGGCAAAGTTTCAAAGGCGCAAAATTTTCTTGATATTTTCTAAAACAAATTTAGGTTCTCTAAAAACTATAACAGTATAAATCATATTTTTTTATTTTAAAAATGATTTAAACGAGACTAAAGCCGCCCCCTCAACCTTTGATTTATAAATTAAGCTGAATTTCAAATAGGGCATTTTCAATGTTACTGAATACATGAAAAGGACTCGCCAACGACTTGATTGGTTGATTGAGCAGAAAGAATTACATTCTTAGAGTAAGGAGTTTGAAAAAACCAAAAGGCACGTCGCAAAATTGTACATCAATAAACAAATTAGCTATAATTAATAAAACGTTATTTCAACTGTATAAAAAAAACATCCAAAACGTCAAATGTTATATTGCTTGTTTATAATGGTAAATCGAAAATTATAAAAACTGTTACAACGTCGTAATATTCTAATCGTTCAGTTGTTGTAAATAAAAATCTATCATATTAATATTTAATACAAGCTATTTATTTGTCTACTTCATTAGAGTATACCTTATGATTTCAGAAGTATATGAATATGAAAGTAAGGCCCGTTGACGAAAGAAAAATGTTGCAATTCTAGTTGTCATGTTTTAGTTTCCTTTTAATGGTAACGTTTCAGTATTGAAACGTTAATAATGTTGAACGTTACTTGCTATGGAGATACAGTTTATATCCAAAATTAGCTAATCCAAAAAATGTATTTAATTTATGAAAACAATGTGCAAAATGTAATGTTACTTCTAAAGTTAAAACGTTCAAATTAATGAGGAATTGTTACTGAAACGTTACAATTTGAAATGTAACATTAATTTTAAACAGGGGGCGGCAAATTTGATGTGCCTACAGGCGGCAAAAATATTAATCCGCCTCTGGCCATATCTGCCATACCGTAGGTACTCCTCGTATGGTTTAGGAATAATTGAGATTTGACAAATTTTTGCTCAACCTACTTTTAGTTCAGCTGCCTATTGGAATGGCTAATAAGAAACCTTCGTGATCAGTATACCTACCTATTTGCATTGTTAATAATTGCCCGTCTTAGTTAATTATCTTTTTCTCACCACTCTGTATTCTTTGCTAATACCAAGCATAAAAAGGCATGGAAAAGTGCAAGAAAGTATTCCAAGAAGTCGATTGTTTATTAGCATATCTAGGCTCTTTCTCTACATTTGTAGCTTTGGCTACTGTAGATCATTCATTACGCACTGACAGGAGCTGTTTTAAATGAAATTGTTGATGATGTTTGGCAATTTTCGTTTTGGGGATTCTGTTTAAGTATAGTTTTCCATGAGGTTTTCCAAAATGTTGACATTTGTGATATAGTACAAAAAACACGAAAAAATAATTTTACAAGTTTTTTTAACAACTCAAAAACTATTAACTTCTAGTACATAAATCATTCTGTACTTTAATAAAGTCTCCTAACAAAACAAGAAAGCAAGAAAGTATATAATAAATTACAAAATAAGATAATAAATAGGCCTACCTAATAAATTGTATATCAATGATAATAATAATAATAATAATAATAATAATAATAATAATAATAATAATAATAATAATAATAATAATAATAATAATAATAATAATATCCGGTAATGTACTGTTAATGTGTATCGTTAATAATTTATAATAACTTTTATTGCCACGAGAACCGTTCTAACACGCGCCACGAGTACACGACCAGAACAGAACCAGTGTTGCCAGGTTAGGGGTTTTCCCCCTAAATGTGGGTTTTTTTTTTGGCTTTGGTGGTGTTTTTTGGGGGGGGGGAATTTATTTAGGGGTTTTTGTTGTTGTTTTTTTTTAACAGTATATCTTTTGTTTTATTTTTAAACAATACACATTCTTGAATTAATCAACCGATTAATAACAACATTTACGAGTATGTAAGAAGGGTATTATCATCATTTTCTTTCCTTTATTCAAATATACGCGGTCATCTGCATCATAACCCTAGATGAGTAGAGGGCGACACGTACAAGCAGAAACAAATGAACAACGCTTTAGTCCGGCGGTTTACCGAAACATTTCGCGTTCAAATGCAGAATGCTTGTTTTTGGAGTGTAATTGTTTATTCGACCACTTTTGAATTCGGACTGCAACGATGCCCAAGGATTCGAAGAAGAAAAAGTACTCCCAGAAATACAAAAAAGAATGGGAGGCTGAGAAAGCGTTCAAAGGTAAACAAATATTGTGATCTAATGATTGAATACAGGTTCTAAATCTGTGGTTTTGAGGAAAAACCAGTTAACTGCTATTTTGCAACTATTCTACAAAACTATGATTTACTGAAAATCTTTCCATATTTTGTAAAAATAACTTAACTATTTATAGCTATTAGTTAATTGTGGTGAAGGTTTATGTATAATATTACTGTGCATCGTGAAATTGAATCAAAATGTACTATAAAATGTGATGAAAAATCATGATTTTTAAAAGTGCACTTAAGGCGGAATGTTAAGCATTAGTTACTAGATTATGATTTTTCTAAATAACTTTTTTGAAAAATGTTATTTAAAAAAAACTTTCTACAGTTGTCTAAGTTCAGAATGGAAGAATATTATTTTCCAACAATTTTCAAATTTTGTAATGAATTGTTAGTAATTTTTTGGAATGAAATTCCGAGGTGACAAAAAATTTTATTCCAAAAAATTATAAACAATTGACAATAAATATTAAATTTTGTTAGAAAACAACAATCTCCCAATATAAACTTAGATCACTGTAGAACGCTTTTTTAAAAATTACATTTTTAAACAAAGTTATTTACAATGTCCCTAACTCCGTGACGCTAGACCTGACATTTCACCTTAACAGGTTCTTTCCTCAAAACCGCAGCAATATAGTTCCAAATAAACCAATTATTTATAGTAACCTACTGAAAAAATTGTATGTGGAATTTTTTTGTAAAACACGCCAAATGTTTCAATTTGGCGTGTAAGAAATTATGTAAAATCTTGTATGCAATATCATATAAAATCTCATGTAACATCCTCTCATTTAAGATTTTATGTAAAATCGCATGTATTATTTTATATGAAATTTGTAAAATTTTATATGATATTTTACATAATTTCTTAGACGTCAAATTGAGACATGCAATGTTATATGATTTTTATATAAAATATTACATCAAATTTTGTTTTCGGTAGGGTATTGGTATAACAAAGAAAATTCTGTATATCTAAACATTTTTGTTGTAGAATGGTTGACATCTGTGCCTGGACAAAACAGTCTGGCATTCTGCAAGTGCTGCAAGTCAGAGTTGAAGGCGCATAAGAAGGATCTCGAGAGCCATGCCAACACCCAAAAGCATTTGAAGAAAATGGCTGAGTTGGGATCCGTTGCGCAAACCCCACAAATTACGCAATTCGTCAGGCAGACCATCGACGATAGGCGCAAAATTGCTGAGCTGAAGGTAGCGGCCTTCATTGCGGAACACTGTTCCGTTGCTACGGTGGACCACTTGGGGGAGCTCATCAAGTCGCTGGACGGCAAGTCGGCGACCTTAAAAGAGTTGAAGCTGCACCGAACCAAGTGTATGTCGTTGATTGTAAATGTAATTTCGCCGTGCCTGCTGCAAGATTTGATGGATGACGTTGGCGATTCATATTACTCACTGATAATTGACGATACCACCACGATTGACACGAAGAAAGTCATGGGCATTATGATTCGCTACTGTAGCAAGAAAAAGCGTAAAGTTGTGACCACATTTTATATACTCGTGGAGCTCGAAGCTGGCGACGCACAGACAATCTACGATGCGTTCAAACAAGTTTTGGAGGAGGACGGTTTAAAGTTACATAAGCTTATTGGCATTGGGGTTGACGGCGCCAGTGTCATGGTGGGGTCGCGGAACTCTTTTGCGACTAGACTCACTAAGGATATCCCGAATGCAGTGATCGTCAAGTGCTTATGCCACTCCTTACATCTTGCAGCAGAGCACGCATTCAAAGTCTTACCCTCCAACCTCGAATTTATGATTCGCGAGACACACGGCTGGTTTTCCAACAGCACGAAGCGTCAAGTTGCCTATAAAGAGATTTATAATCTGATCGCGGGTGGGGTTCCGAAAAAGACGGTCAAATTATCTGGCACTAGATGGCTTGCGCGCATCGATGCCATCCAGACGATTTTAAATCAGTGGGATGCCTTGGAATTGCATTTCGGGCTTGCAGACGAGAAAGACAGATGTTACACCGCGAGACAGTTGCATTCAATGTACAAAGACACGCTGAATAAGATGTATCTGACGTACGTTTGCTACATTTTCAAGAAAGTGACATCTGTCAATAAGCTGTTTCAGTCGGATCAAGTTGATCCGCTGAAACTTTTTGAAGACTTACATGAGCTCATGTTCTTTTTGATGCAGCAAATCGTTGTACCGCAGCAACTGGCTCGATTGAGGAGATCTGCCATACATGCGTTCGAGTTCAAGTCTTTCCTAATGCCCTCGTCTTGCGTTAATTTTGGATACGACTTTAATGCGCTCTCAGTTAATAAGAACCCTGATATAATACACGATGTGAAGGAAAGGTGCGTCAAATTTGTGGTCAGCTTGTGCGACGAGATCCAAAAGAGACTTCCCAATAATTTGGAGATATTGGAGTCGGTGAAGAAGTTTTCGCCTGATTCCACTAAGAAATTCATTAAAGCG
This sequence comes from Gryllus longicercus, assembly GCA_038098605.1. Classification (NCBI taxonomy): domain Eukaryota; kingdom Metazoa; phylum Arthropoda; class Insecta; order Orthoptera; family Gryllidae; genus Gryllus; species Gryllus longicercus. The sequence goes on from JAZDUA010000157.1 coordinate 1,369,939, forward strand.
GACATCAACGACATTGTCCTTCAGTTCTCGTCGATTTGCGATATTGATGAGACTATTGCCGAGTGGAACTTGTTGTCAAACATAGATCAGTTGCGCAGTGATTCTACGGAGCAATTGTGGCTCGAAATCAGCGAAATACAAAATTCTTGCGGAAACTCGAGGTTTAAACATATTTCAGATTTTGTATTTGCGTTGTTGAGCATTCCGTTCTCTAATGCTGCGGTGGAACGGTGCTTTTCAGTTTTAAATGTGATAAAAGATAAACTTCGAAACAGAATGGCGATAACGACAGCCGATTGTATTTTGCGCGTGCGGTACGGTATGGCTGGTGGTTGCCAACAGTTTGCACCAAGCCCATCCATGCTGAAAAAGTTTAATACGGAGAATATGTATGAATCCAAAATTGATGAAAGCATTGTCGACGCCATGGCGTACATAAATATCTAAACCAACTGGTATATTTTGTCGACGTGATGTGATTTATTGATATGAATAATTCTTAGATTCATAAGAAGAATGTTATTTCATTTTTAAGACTGAGATTACGCAGATGTGTTTAATACACGTGATGTGATTTGTTGATGCGAAAAATTCTAAGATTCATAAGAAGAATGTTGTTTCATTCTTAAGACTGAGATTACGCAGATGTGTTTAATATATGAAAGTTTTATGTAAATGTTTGAATTTTACTTAATTCAAAATTTCCCCCAATAACGAACTAATAAATAACATTGAAAAAACGTATCTTAACATATTAAGACTCGTATTTTATAATATATATATATATATATATATATATATATATATATATATATATATATATATATATATATATTATTATTAGATTATTTAAGAGTTTAGGGGTTTATTTCAAATTTTAGGGGGATTTGCGACGCCATCTGGGGGTTATTGGACGAAGCCACCTGGCAACACTGAACAGAACAGAAAGCAAGGTGTACGTAGATCTGTCACTTTTATGAGACTCTTCGCCCTTATTTATTTGGTCAGTTGGTCTTCTGGTGTGTTGCGACCCCTCTCTCCCGCACAGGGACGGGGATTGGGAATCACCACGACCATGTGTTGCACTTATATTATTTTGAGGTAATAACACACGCTCTACATTACAAGCTGTCTTCAGTTGCTACCCCAAACTTGTCCACAACCGTTATCTGCCAGTCTTCATTTCTTCTCTCTCCCACATCTGCCGTCATATATCTCCGAATTCGGAACTAATTTTTTACATCACATTGTTGAATTATGAAGGCCCCTTCTTACACCAATACGTTCTTAATCTCCTTTCATGAAATATTAAGAAAATTGCCACGATCTTAAAAGTGTGAAATGAAACATTGGTAATGAAACAAGAGGTGAAGACTGGAGCAGGAAAATAACAAACAGCAGGCTCCCGCTTGTCACAACTCTAATGCCACACGCACATTAATCTATCCTGCACGTTCAAGAAGGAACGCGTCAGAAATGGCAGCTGTAGGAAGGTTATACTGTTTTGTTGTGCTATGCCTTAATTATTGAGACACCTGCAATAATATGAAGAGGCCAATGGCGGCTTCTTGGGGTAGGCACTGCCTACCTAGATGAACATATACTAGTTTAATACATTTCATAATAAAACATCCGCAGCATTACAATACTTTCTCTATACTACATAAGCAGTAGCAAGAAAGTAAAATTAAATGACTGTTACAATTGTCTATACAGAGGTAAAAGATCGAAATTATCATGTAAGGAAATTCTTCACCATATAATGAATTAAAAACAATTCGTCTTTCTGACACAAAACATTTATAATTCCGATCTGTTGTGACTTACAATTTCTGCCTCCCTGACTTCTAAATTGGCTAAGAATGAGAAACGATACACAAATGTATTTTCTTTTATAGAATCAGTTTCTCTCTCACACCTTATACGTCTGGGGAGGAAAGTCAAAATATCGAAAGTAAGCCCTTAAAACAATTTTAAGCATATTTTGTCTAATGAACTATTTGGATATTCCAAGATATATATCATGAGCCGCAATAAACACTCAAAAACGCTTTTAAATTATTTTTTTTCTTTCTGGACCCCCCCCTAAAAATAAACGCCCCAGAAACATGAAAATTGTTTATTATTTACAAAAGGAATGAATATATTTGTTCAGAAGACAATTAGAAAGAAAACACGGAAATAAAAAAGCTCTCAATTTACATAATTTGTCTGCACTAAGCGCGAGAACTACTCATTTTTTCGGAAAAAATGAATGTGAACCTATTTAAAGATCCGTTTTTGAGGAACAGATTTCATTAAGGGAAAAATATTTATTTTCAAAGTTGTAGGTTGCACTTTTGTTATTTTCACAATTTTGGGATTTCAAGAACTGCCCAATTTACGCTATCCAAGGGCAAAGTCTGATCAAAAACATTGGTGACATTTTTGAGAAAATTTTGAGACTTAATGTAAAGCACCATCAAAAATCACAATATCCATTTGAAACTACCAAATACTCGACTTCATTCATAAAGACCGGGGAATAAAAATTTGAAGAAAATCGTGTGAACTGTTTAGCGCTACCGTTGACCGCAAAAGGGCAGTTCGGAGTTATGCCATCAATCGATTTTTCGATATCAAGGATTCTCCAAACATGGAATCTAGGCACACCACATTAGAGAATTTTTTTGTTCTTCTATATTTAGCAACAGGATTTATTCGCTTTTTCGTTACCATGGCACATCAATAGGAGTTTTTCAGTCGAAAATTCGCCATCTTTCGGTGCACGATTATAAAACTTCTTACGAAGTACCTTCGTAAGGTCCGAAAAACGTAAACAAAAAAATACATTTGTGTTCAGTAATAAAAATATGTTTTAAGAATTTAAAATGTACTCAGTTTTCACTTTTGTTATATTCATTCATTGAAAGTTGTATTTATGAGCTCAAAGTGACTTGAAAATGTTGCAAAAATTAAGTGTCTGACTCGTTCAATCATTAAAAAAGTTTTAAAAGAATGTTTCATACCATTGGCACCCCTTTCCGTCGATGGGGTGCCGATGGTACAAACATTGCAAAACTACAATAATGTTGGAGATTTTCTCCTTACTGAAATTTGTTATAATAAAATATCTTTGAATAAGGGAAGAATCACATGAGATTTTTTGAAAAGTCGTGTACCAGCTATTATAGTCCTCGTGTCATTTTTGCTTGCCGTAAAGGTTGGGGTATCTTTTTAGATTCTTCCCTTTCTCTCAAAAACAACTCCAGATTTTTTTCCTCAGATACAGCAAATTATGCTTAAAAATGTCACAGGTATGATTTTCACTACTCTCTGGAATTTCAAAAATTGCAATGTTACACGAATGCAGGAAAGTATTTACAGTTGCACCACCACTAGTTTCTAAAGGAACTCTATAAATTTCTGTAGCTCATGATAATGAGCATGAAATGGTGAGATCATACAAATGTGTATTTCATGTTACACATCAATATTTTTGAGAAAAATAGTTTATAAATCCCACAGTCCGTAACATCCTGGATAATAATATTAACAATGGATTCTCATCGATACAATCAATAAACCACTAATGACAAAATATGTCTGTTTACTGTACCAATGAATCCATCATACTATTTTAATTTAATTGGTTAATATTTGATTTTTTAGTATTAGACTACAAAGAATTATTTCAGCAAATGCTGGAAAATTTGTGTGTAGATACATATTTTTCAATAGCCATTATCTTATTAGGCAGTTGTTCATTCATACATTTATGTTCTGAAATGTTTATTATCAAGCTAGTCGTTTGTAATGTGCATCTTGCTCATTTATTTGTGCAAAAATTTAGTTTGTACTGTTGGAATTAAATTCCTAAAAATGAAGTCAGATTTGATGTACAATTTATTGTCACTAAGGAGAGTGATTGCAAATTAGAATATTAACCTCAGGTTGGGGGAAGATTTAAAGTTATTGGAAAGAATGAGGTGGAGTCACATAAAAATGCTTAATGGAACTGTATATTTTTTGAAGGGCCCAAGACAGCTCTGAACAGTTCCAGGACCCCTGAAATACAGATCAACTCACAGCTTCTATGCAGTTGTGTAATACTGAGCAATTAACTGCTCAGGTTTCCATATTATCTTCACTGGCAATGCATACTCAATTGTTTTAAAAATAAAATTGATGATTTATCTCTTATTAATATGTTCAGAAAGAATTAAGGTCACAGAATGTAAAACAAGAATTTTCAAACACTTTTCAACAATAACAATGTAAGTAGTTCAATAACAGCAAATAATCTACATTTGAAATATTACAGTGCAAAACAAACATGAGTTCTGCATGAACTGAAGATTACTGAGGCACAGGAAACAGAAGACCCAAGGTTTGGAAGACCTTTTGGCCAGGCATTAAAGATACAAGTCAGTTTCACTTGCACTTCCATTATATTATGGTAAAGAAGCATCTCTTTTGTTACATTCCATCAAAGACAATTTGCACATTTCATGAATGTTTTGTAAATAACATCGAATGATTTTGAACTACATTATTTCACCTTAATGTGTGGATTGATTTCAAATTCTTGATTAAAAAAATATGAAAGTGATAGAAACTAACATAAATTTGGATCATAAGCTCTTTGTTTACACCACTCCTTTCCTAGAAATCTGCATTTCTTTATACACATGTTTTATCTCAAGTTATAAAAAAAAAATCATGTATTTCAGCACAACTGCTCTCCACAACGTATGCCATCTAACCTTCATATAAATGTTAGATGGCATACATCGTGGACATGTTCCATCAAGTTCAAGTTTTAGAAGCCAGAAAAACTGTTGTGACCCAACAGCACTCTAAAACTGACCTATGCCTTGGCTCCTCCTGGTAAGTTATATTTAATAAAATTCATCCCAACTAAAGTTGGCTTCCAATGTTCTCCAAAAACACCAAGTAACTTTTGGAGTATTGGAAAAGTTGCACCTACCAGTTCTCCTGAACAAACTTCAGTTTTACAACCAAGTATTTTGCTACACATGTGGAAATAAAGTCCTCAAGTCAAAACAGGGATATTTAATATTTCACAAACATTTACATTTCAGAAAAAACAAGTCATTGCATTCAGTATGAACCTAAGATTTAAAATTCAGATCTAAATGCTACAATTTCAGAATTTGAGTTTCTAGTACATTACCATCTAAAAAAATTCCAAAACTAAAAGCCTAACAAAGATCCCATCAGAGCAATCTTAACTTAATTTGTGCAAGCTCTTTTTACATTATCTTTAAAATTTATGCAGGAAAGAATTTGATACTTTTGCAAAAAAATTCTTTGTATGAATGGATTTAGGTACAAGGAAAATAATTAACAATTCCTCTGTATTGGCCCTTTTATTCAGATACCATCAAGATATTTACAGAAGCTGTTACACTGAACATATACTTTAACTTCTGAAAACGCTGATAACGAAAAAGGAATGAAAATTAAAAACAGTCCCTTTCTCTCCATAAATCAAGATTAAATAAAAATCTTCCATCCACGGTATGTAACTTACATTCTTCAATTGTTTTAATACACTTAAGTAACAAATCACGGCCAGGCTAAAAGAATTCTGAATAGCCCGCCTTTCCTCCTGAATTCTTTGCGATGGAAACAATGCTTCAGCAGCCATTTGGAAAGAAAGAGAAGGCAGCTCATATTCAAAAAGCAGAGATGGATGATAGGCGGTGCAGAGAGCTGCGTTGATACCGCCACAGACAGACCAACAAACACATCTAGTTATTTCTTCTTCTGGGCCTTCTCAGCAGCCTTTGTTACCTTACCAGTAGTGACATCCTTAGCAGTCACACTCTGCAAAATTAATTAGCAGAACATCAATAATAAAATCTTATTGAAATTTGCACTTCAATTTCCACCGAAGTTAGTTTCATCGAGACATTACCTTAATTACACCCACAGCCACAGTTTGCCTCATATCACGCACAGCAAACCGTCCCAGAGGAGGAAATTCTTGGAAGGATTCCACACACATGGGTTTTGTGGGAACCAAGTTGACAATGGCAGCATCACCAGATTTGATAGACTTTGGATTATCTTCAGTAGTCTTGCCTAATACACAAATTGGTACATTAATTCAGCATGTGCAGACTAGTACATTTAAGCACCACCAGTACTTTCACATTCAAATACTCACCAGTACGACGGTCACACTTTTCCTTAATTTCTGCAAATTTGCAGGCAATATGAGCAGTGTGGCAATCCAAAACTGGAGTATAACCATTGGAAATTTGACCAGGATGGTTAAGAACAATGACCTGCAGAAAAATTCACTGTTATTCTATCTAAAATAACCAAATACAATGGGTAATCCACTACTGCAAACCCACAAACCTGAGCAAGGAAATCAGCAGCACTCTTAGGAGGATTGTTTTTAGAATCTCCAGCTACATAACCACGACGCAGTTCCTTAACAGAGACGTTCTTGACGTTGAAACCAACGTTGTCTCCAGGAACAGCTTCTTGGAGAGCTTCATGGTGCATCTCCACAGACTTCACTTCAGTGGTTATATTGGCTGGGGCAAAAGTCACCACCATACCTGGCTTCAGAACACCAGTTTCAACACGGCCCACGGGCACTGTTCCAATACCACCAATTTTGTATACATCCTGTGGAAAATAAATTATTAGAATAATTCTCTGCATTTATCTTTCTTCAAGTTTTCAGCAACAAAAAACCCACCTGAAGAGGAAGCCTAAGGGGCTTCTCAGTTGGCCTAGAAGGAGGAAGGATGGCATCCAAAGCTTCAATAAGAGTCTTTCCTTCAGCCTTGCCTTCCTTGCGTTCAATATTCCAACCCTTGAACCATCCCATTTTGTCAGAGTGCTCCAACATGTTGTCACCATGCCACCCAGAAATGGGCACAAAAGCAACAGCAGCAGGGTTGTAACCAATCTTCTTAATATAATTGCTAACTTCCTTCTTGATTTCCTCAAAACGAGCCTGAACAAAAATATTAAAAATAATATCTGGCAGTTTCTTTCATCTGCATTTACACATAAAAATTTCCCCTTACCTCGCTGTAGGGAGGCTCTGTAGAATCCATCTTATTAACACCCACAATCAACTGCTTCACACCAAGTGTGAAAGCCAGCAAAGCGTGTTCACGGGTCTGTCCATTCTTGGAAATACCGGCTTCAAACTCACCAGTACCCGCAGCAACAATCAACACCGCACAGTCAGCCTAAAAAAAAATTACTTCACTAACTGCTCAAAGATTAACTACAATTACTTCAGAAGTGTAGAAATTCTCACCTGGGAAGTGCCAGTGATCATGTTCTTAATGAAATCTCTGTGACCAGGGGCATCAATGATAGTAACATAGTATTTGCTAGTTTCAAATTTCCACAGAGCAATATCGATAGTAATACCACGTTCACGTTCGGCCTTCAGCTTGTCCAACACCCAGGCATACTTGAAAGAACCCTTACCCATCTGAAAATACAAGAAAGCCATCAATTGAAATTTCTTCCGTTTTCCAGTTGGGCTAAGGAAGTTTCTTTTAAAAATTCTCACCTCCTGGGCTTCCTTCTCGAATTTCTCGATAGTTCTCTTGTCGATACCCCCGCATTTGTAGATAAGATGGCCAGTGGTCGTAGATTTACCGGAGTCGACATGACCGATCACGACGATGTTGATATGAATCTTCTCCTTGCCCATGATGCTAGTTGATTTAGGTAGTCACTAGAACGACTAATGAATGGTTTCCGTTAGTTACAATGAAGTTAGCACGCCACGTGGTAGTACAAATATGAGAAACCAAATAACCACACCAAGAAATTTACAGCCTAACAATAAAACTGAAAAGTTTTACTAACATCCGCTGTATTTCTTTGAAATTCGGTACCAATTAAATGTATTGTTAAATTTATATTTTACTTCAATATTTTACTCCTAAATAGACTTCATGTAAGTTTTAATACTGCGGGTAAAAATCCGAGTCAAAGTAGCGAAAGAATGTTCACTGAAAATACTTCGCATACAAAAAGACTTCCTTCGAAATGAACGGAACTTCGGCGGACATTTTACGAACAGCACTTCACGACCACGCTTACAATCCATATTGTATTCTCGGGATAAGAAAATGCACAAATGAAAACCTTACAATTTCTCTATAAAACCAGCTATTCTACATTTCGAAAATACACTGCACTTTAAATTAACAATTAACTGAAGTTACTACTAAAGCACGCGGCCATAATGACCGGCACAGCGAAGTATTTTGGCTTACAGTCCAAATATCTAAACTTTAAACTAAAAACTAATAACACACGGCACAAGAAATACGAGTAAGTTAACTAATTTTAAGGTACCTTTGGATGGATGAACACTTAATAACCAGATAACAGCAAGATCGGCGGACCTCTGCAGAGATTGTGCTACTCACCTCCAGATGCCACGGCAGAAAGAGGACGACAGAACTACCACACATGCGCACCAGGGGAAGTGAACTACACCAACGCCCTCTAGGAGGCCACTCCAATTAGTTTTTCCTAACTCTCTTTCATATATTATCCAATATATGAAATATATAGTATCTAAATTATTTAAATTATTTTTGTATTAATATTTTTCCTTCATTTTAACAGTTTTGTCACTCAGAAGAAAAAATCAATAAATGTAGAATCGTCTTTGGGGCATGTTCCAATATCGGAACAGCCGACGGGTGTGTCTGACGTGTAACTGCGTCACTTCCCGCGGGAAATTTAGAATGTATTAGAAGCACATGGCAAACGAACTGGACATTTCATAAATAATATACTTTAGTGTTGTAGAAACAATAGATTCAATTAAATAACAATGAAACTTATATCTATATATAAGTTTGTGTACTTCGGAACGAATTTATTAGTTGCAAATTATTGATAGTCATCATTACACCTGTTGCAGTTAGAAAAGTGTTCCTATAAATAATAATATTTTTCCATGTCTTTGTGATCAACCACTGCAACACCATAGATGTTCGTTTCTCTTACAAAACACCAGTGTGTTGATATACAGAAATTTAATTCTGCAATAAACATAATAATAACAACATAGTTGATTAGATCTTCCCTAGAGCAAATTTCTTTAGTGTTATTTTAATATAATTTTTCAGCAATCATAATCTTTAAAATATCAGTTAATATACTTATGCTTGATTTCATTTAATTTCAATATTAACATCACATTTAAGTGAATGATTTGATGGACACTGGCTAAAGTAGAATTTCACACAAATTCCATATCATATGTTTTCAAAATGCTTTTACTTCTCTTCTAGTTTTGTGATATAATTTTTTGTAGTTTATACTGAATTATTTCTAGTTAGGCCACTCTTAACAGTAAGGAAAATATATGAAAAATGTAGGTTTGTTGAAAAATTCAATTTGCATTAATAATATGCATTTTATAATTTGCACTCTTAATCTTCACTTATACGCTATCATTCTTTTTCCTTCCTTTCTTAATTTCTAAAGCAATCCTTCATATATTATTTGTTGACCATGCAATATTAATTTGTTTACTTAGGATTGTAATAAAAATCAGTTTTCTTTAATGTCACATTCACATTTGCATTTCCACATTTGTTTTTCATTCTTCATAAAATTTAATAACAAATATCCTTTTCTTATGTTCCTTTTAAGTATCCACCTAAAGAGAAAGATGTGAAAGAAACTGGCACTATTTTTTAGTTAATTTGAAATGTTGAATTTTGAACAGGAAATCCGTTCTACAATGATATATTTCATTATATTGAGCCCTGAATGATCACTATTATCCTAATTTTTCCCTAGCAAAATATTGTTAATGAATATAAGATTGCTCTGAAATGTATAGTTGATACACACACACTCATACAACATGCAAATATAAAGTATTGCATTCCAGTTTACATTATAATGCTCATTTAAGATTTACATGTTCATTTTCATTCAATGTTCTCTATATCTTGGACAAAAAGCATTTTGACACTGAAGTAACTGTACATGAAGTACCATAAGGTCTTTGTTTAAATTAAATGTTGAATAAAAAAAATTAATGATGTTCCCCTATGTATAATCTGTTTACAGTCATGATTAGGGAAGGAAAGGGTGAAAAACGAATAAAACAAATTTAAATGCGTAGGAACACAACCCTTATCTTATGGATTTTGAGAATCAATGAAATTGTTTTCATTAATTGAAGGTATAGTGCGCTCCTACCGCAAATTATGCTTGTTCCTCATACTAGTATTAGTTGAATAATACATTATATAGTATAGTATGTTCTTATTTCGTTTCGCGTTATATCGAAGATTAACGAATCTACAATTTCTTTCAAATATCCTTCGCATTGTTTCCACGTTGCTTTCCAGTGCGGTCAATATATTGCGCAACGTGTCGACATTCTGTATACAACCTAAGCAGCATTGTGAAACACTGGAATGCGGGCATCAAGTCTACCACTTGGGTAACGAATAAAATACTAAGAACACACCAGTGACGGTGATTTCCCAATTTGGTTAGAACAGTAATTGTCGCACGGACGTAAACGCCATATTACGGGAAGAAAAAGCTATGTTAAGGTGAAAGAAGTTTAAATGATCTTTTAATAATATCAGGAAACCTATTTTTGTCCCACTGTCGACTCAAAGATACGGAAACATGAGCCTGACATTCGCTGCTGCTGTGAAGGTTCCGCTCGGTAGTCTGGCATTGGCCTGGCATTGGCATTGGCGGTGACTTTGGCACGGGTGGCCGCGTGTCAAAGAGATCGCACGATACCATGAGCACTGCCCGAAGATCGTGTCACGTCATTCTTATGAATTGCCGCTGCATTTCTCTATTAGGCTGTTTTACAATTAACAATGGTCAATAATTAATACGAAACAAGACAACTATAATTCGGGGAACAGGCGGAGTGAACCCAAATATAAATCAATAAAGGCGAGTGTTTGTATATTTCCTTATGACATATGGACGACTCCAGAGCAGGGTTGGGGATGGGGCCATGGCCTGATTAATGAGACATCTTGTTAAATACACGTTTTACTAGCAGGAAGGAAATTAAGTAGCTGAATTATAAGTTTCATATCATGAAATTAAAATTTAAAAAGGTTACCAATAGGGCGATGTTACTAATATCTTTAACATAATCCACTCTTTTCACACATGTAGCATGCGCTACTTTTCGACAAGTTCCTGAGTCAGTCCTTTACGTTTATTTACACATGATATGCAAAGGAAATTCACATGTAGAATTCACATTCAAAATGTTATTCGTCAGACGTTTTTGATTACATCAACGGAGGACTCAAAGTGCAGAGGAATCTTGCTATATGTAATACTTATTACAGGCGAGAATCAGCGAAGTTGGAGAGTTGTACCAATTGGATCAGTGCTGTCGGAGGCAATTTTTTTTTTTTTTTTTTGTAATTTTGGCAAAAGAATAGTATTGAAAAGAAAAGCATACAACAAGAAAATTGAAATTGATATTCACATTATTTTTCCTTTTTCTTTTTATTCATTATGTATAGTCCATTCAAATCTTTAGCTTTCAATGGGCATCACATATGGACAAGTAAAATCTTCTGTTGACTGCTTCAAAATACAGAGAAGGGAGGGAAGATTAATTACGTAAAACAGAATTGAGGAGAACAAACGTACAATTTATTTATGTGCTATGAATATTGAACAAATATACCATCAAAATAATAATATATGACAAAAACTGGAATATGTTTTTAAATAGAACTTGTACGAAATATATTTATTTGTATTTAATACAAATAATTAATCATATAACGTACACCAAATAAATACACAGAAAAACATGTTAAATTATATGATGTATAAATAATATTTAAAATGTTAAACAAAAATATTTATTCAGCATTTTAGTCCTGCGAGAGACCACCATAATATGGTCAGAACGTCCGCACTCGAGTGGCGTCAGCGGGACAGCCGAGATCATTCACATGACTCTGGCCAGGGAAGCCTTCGACAGCAAAAATATTTATACTTAGAAAGAGATTCAGACTCTTTTCTTTCTGTAAGAACTTCCTTGTTTTCTTATATTCAGAACTTGTACTGAAACTTAGTACAAGCCCTGAATATAAGAAAATTCAGTGCTGTGGAAGATGACGGTTCAGTTTGCAATGGTGGCATAAGTAACAAGTTTCATCCAAACCTTTTTTTATCATAATTTTTTATTTGTAGTAATGAAAATATAAAAACCTTTCAGTGCACGTGGAGGTTTGAATTACTGTACTACAAATTTTCTATAGTACACCCCCTTTGTAATCCAAGGAATATGTAATTTACTGAATAATTAAAGTTTTAAAGCAATGAATAAACAGAATAGATTGCGCCAATGGCGGAACATGAACTTCACAAAGGGGCAAAAATGTATTTACTGTTTAAATGTCCATCAACCTATTTGAACATCACAATAGTAAAGAATAGTATATGAATAATCTATTTTAATGTATGTATCTTTTTTAAAGAAGGAAATTTAATTAGAAAACTTTGGCCCTTTCGCCTCGCCATTTTCCCCTCCAAGCCCCTTTATTTGTCAAAAAGCGAATACACTAACATATGTAAAAGGCTGAATATATGATTTTAAGGGTTTATTTAGGAACTGTTTCTTTGCTGCAGAATTATATTAGTTTCTCGTGCAGCCCTGCTAGAGAGACCCTATGAGTAGTATATTTGTGATGATTTGGAGGCGCTGCGAGATTATTCGAGATCGAGGGGAACTACTTCTCCATGTACACGACAAGAAACATGAGGATGCAATATCGAATAAATTATAGAAAGTTTTAGTAATCTGATTCGACGTGATACAGACGATTATTATATATTATTTTAAAAAAATCGCCATTGTTGTCACGTAGAATCCTTTGCGTTATAGAGAATTTAGATCGGGCAAGCCTCTGTCGCCCCCCCCCTCAAAAATATTTATTATAGAAACAATATAATACATAAGCATATTATTTGAACATGGAAAATATGCTTTTGAGTCCATGTTAAAAATAATATAATGTGAATCATTTTTCTCCTAAATCTCGCGGGGGCTTCAATTAATTTGTTGCCCAATTGTCTTACTCCTTTACGAACTTTTGACCTCAAGCATGTTATAACCAAATAATAGTGGTCGATTTCCGTTAAAAATGAAATCATCAGAAGCTTCATTTTGTTAGTGATATGAGGTTACTTCTGCTAAGTCTATTCTAGGCTTACAACACCAAGAATTGTCATGAGAAAATAATAATATTGTATTAAAATACCCATATTATATTACAATACCCATATTGTATTATAGTACTAACCGTATGTATAGTAATACCCATACCTGGACGATATGTTTTCGGGCGCTTTGCATCCAAATATAAAAATATTTCGTTTCAAATGGGAAAGACCACAAAAGAAATTATCATTGTTCAAGACTTTTCAAGTTGAATTGATATTTTTAAAAAATCTCAAGGTTGGTTTATGATCTCACTAGGAAAATTTATTTATTGATAAATTAACATCTAAAAATAAATATAGTATTTGAATCATGAGTGTAAACGGCATTGGTTCTAATTGTTTTTTATAATCTTTGACTCTTTGAAATCATTTTCTGAGAGGAACACAAATATTTTCTTCTATAACATTCCAGTTATTTTAATAAGTTCAATGATATTTGATGCATCCAAGAAAACAAAAAATTGAGTCCATATGTACTCAATTTTCGGTACTGTAATAATTAGAATACGCGTATATCTGGGAATCCCTGTGCCTTTTAAAAGTTTCTCTATTTGCTCTTCTCATTATAGTAGGTGGACCGTTTCATGTACAATTGCCTCTGGGAAAACGATGCAGTACACAGCAGTCGTATTGTACACATATTTTCCAATTACTTTAATGCAGAAAGTCAAGTTTTCTCCGGACAATGTTCACCGAAGGAAACTTTCGGGAAAAATCTGGCCACGTGGACACAGAAGTCCCGATTATGAAATGGCGTTTACAAAGCTTCAGGGTGCATGCAAGAGGTTTAGTGGTCGGTCACAAAGAAATCTCCGAGCAGGTATCGGGCTTACCCGCCTAGGTACAAAGCAAACGATGCTGCTAAATGCCGCACCTATGTTAATTACTGGCTCTGGAAAGTAGCTCATGACAATAATGCTGTTTCTTCCCCCAAATTGTCATATTTCATTATTTGTTGTATACATTCATAACTATTACGATTAAAAATGAAGTATTTGAGTAAATCAGACTGGTAGTATATTGTAATTGCCACGTACTGAAATATTTTCATACTTTAAAGAACATTTGCTACAATTTGAGTGCATAGTTTGGTTGATGAGTAATAAAATGTAGATGAAAACACACGCTGCTAGAGTGAAAATGAGTGTGTTGTATCGAGAATTATGGAATTAAGATTTAACTTAAAAAACAAACTTTTATTTAAACATTTTCTTGTATATTCTAGAGCTCATTTTATAAGGAGAAATTGACATTTTATTGAAAATTTGGTCAAATAATATGACCATGACTACAGTTTTCCCAATTTTTCGGTCTCCTAAGAGTTTAATTGGAACCACGCTTTCGGAAAATCAAAGAACAAACTACATGAAAATTCTAGAAAGAAATTGTGCTTTTTTAAAAGAGAAAATGTGTTTGAGCAGATATGAAAATGCTGTTTTGAGATCACACATTCGAAATTTTGTAAGAGTTCGAGAAACGTCATCAGATATTATTTGAAGCACTTATGCAGGCGTATTGCATTAAATTATGTAATACGTATGCAACTTGTATGTTAAGAAATACTACATAACGTGTATTTTTTTTAAATTCAGAACTTTGAATCGAAATTGCCTTTCGGCTAGTAATTCTGTGCATTGTGATACATCCAAACAAAATAGTTTTAAGAAATAATTTGGGCCATTTTAAGGTAATCGTTTTAGGTACGTTTGGAAAATTGATGCAATTTGATTCGAATTTCACCAAAACCCCTAATATTTTGAAAACTCTATGCGTAAAATAATTTTAAGCACAAATTTTGAAGAATTAATTGCATTATGAATAAATCTTCAACTGCAATTATGAAAGGTGTAGGAGAGGTTCGAAAAAAGATTCTTGAGACAAAAGCAAAAGCGCGGACAGCCTGGATCAAGTGGCTGGGCGGGCGGGCAACTCTGTTTCTGGGCCCTTTATTAATTAAGAATTTTATAGTACATATGACATTTTTCTAGTACAGCAATTTACAGCATTCTTAGAGTTAAATAAATAAATATTTTTTTAATTCACAATGAATTTGGGGCACAATGCTTTATCTATTAATATGTCCTGTAAAGTACCTGAAGCCGCAAATTTGCTTCTCAAATTCTACAGTTTAACTGTCCAAGTCAATTGACATTTGTGCCTTGGATTTGGATGTCCTCCTAACAAAGTGTGCATGTATTAAATTAGTGAGTCCTATTCTACATCTCATGAGGACAATCAGCTCTTTCCTTTGAAAAGCGGTAACTGGATTCTTATCATATTAGTTGTCAAACTGTTCTTCATTTGCAGCGTTTGAGGTTGTTGTATTCTGTCGAATCCTTTTTTCTAAATTTCTTTTGTATACTTTGTAGTCTTGATGGGCTGTAATTTTTTCGCTCGAACAAAACTATAATAATAATGATAATACTTATTATTATTATTATTATTATTATTATTATTATTATTATTATTATTATTATTATTATTATTATTATTACTATTATTATTTTTTTCTTTCGTTAATCGGCCGACTAGGACCACGCAAGCAAGCATCCTGCATTTACCGTGGCTCAGTTTTTATTTATTATCGCGGTGGCAGGTGCTTGCAACAACTTTTTGGGGGGACCAGCATTTTTAGCTGGATCCAATTTTTATCCCCCACGGTTGTTAGCCCTGGGGGTATGGAAGATGAAATGATGATATGATGATAATGGGGGTGAAAGGACAACACATACAGACATACACAAATACACCCATGCCCGAGGGGGGACTCGAACCCGCGATCTTCTGGTCCGAAACCACTCCGGCACTACTGCCTTAGCGATCTCGGCCATCTGATCGGAATTATTATTATTATTATTATTATTATTATTATTATTATTATTATTATTATTATTATTATTATTATTATTATTATTATTATTATTATTATTATTATTATTATTATTATTATTATTATTATTATTACAAGTGCACATACAAGTGCACGAAGGATTTTCTCGGGTGAGGGGGGAGGTTATGGGTATAACGTCCCGCCGACTTGATGTTTTATTTAAAATAATTTTTCATTTATGCTGAATACAAAATGGATTTTTATTTATTGACTTTAAGTTAATATTTATAACACTAACAAATGATGTATTGAATGACTTTTGTTCGTACAGAAAACTAGTAAAAGCTGTATGTTTGATATGTATTATTGGCTTTTGGAAAGCGGTTCATGGGGCTTCAACCCGCCCTCCCCTAGTTGTAACTGGGTAGATGCAACGTAAATGCCAGGCTAGTCTTCTACTGTCGAAGGTACAGCTGTGAGGTCATGACCCGAGTCTGAAACAACGTGCCTGCGCGCAGAAATCAATATCCACGCCTCTCTTCTCCTTCAGATATTTCATTTTGTTGGACAAACATGAAAGCGTATCAATCGCTACAGTGCATTCATTGAACGGATGTAGAGAACCATCCTCCAATATTTCGAGATTGAAAAACGTTTTACACTTGAATCACTTCCCTCTGCCGTTAATGCACTCGTACGTTTCGGGAGATCTCGCAAATGATATTTTTTATAAGGCTTTCGTTTGTCAACACTCATCAAGACACAAAATTGAAATGGACGAGGCTTATCGAAATGTTTTCCTGTCTTAGTGTTGTGAAATGAAGAATACGTAAATACTGTAAAGATTAAGAAGAAATGTAACAATTTTGGTGTTGGTTTCAAAAGTGTCAGTACTATAATAGAGGAATGCTTTAAATCACTACATTCCCATCTTGGCCGACTCCCACTAACGTAGATAAGGAAAAATTGAAGAATTTTACGTTTTCGGCACTTTTAATTTAAAACGTTCCTCCCCCCCACCGAATGTACCCAAATACATCATCAATGGTCGAAATCTCAATTTCGATATTTTAAATCTTTTCGAATACTTTTCCTCTACAATGTACAGATGAGGAAAAGTAAAAATTAATTATATTAAAAAATTGTAATGAATTCAACAGAACAAAACATATGTTCATTTACGATGTCAGTGAAAAATGTTATGCGTATCATCATCATCATAATTATTATCATCAGCTTCTTCTTCCATTGGAGAAATTAGTCGTACCTTTTGTTGGACGTGTGGAACTGATCTTGATTATTATCAGTCGGGTTAGGATGTCTAAAAACGAATGTAATTCCAGAAAATTGCAATAAAGAGTCAATATCCTAATCAGGAATGATTTCTGGAGATGCAGAGAATTAAAGGATGGGGGTCAAGTGACTGAATCTTCTGAGGGAATTTTTGTTTTTTAACAATAAACACCCAACCCTGTAGGAGAGTGAATTGCTCCCCAATCCTGCATCCAGCAGTTGTAAGACGAAAACAACTTTTATAGATTGTTTCTTAAGTAGAATTTTACAAAATGATATTTTTATCATATTTTTGGATACTTGGTTCTTTTATTAGCCTTCACTTCATAGCATGAGAGGACAGAAAAGTGCATAAACCCGAATTCTATGTAAAATAAATTAAAGAAAAAAATTAGATACAATCTTTCAGGGAAAAATTGAAGGAATTATTTGATTTTCTGTGCGATTTAAACCCGTCCATGGTGGAAATACATGGATCCAAACGTTTAGCAATATGAGACTGGTCATTCTCGCTCATTACCGGGGATATAATAGTGCTATATTCGTTGTGTATTCGGCGAGTAGCGAGCGACTGCTGCAAATCTTGAGAAGTGTATGAGTTGCTTCATATTTGCACTACCCACCGCGAGTCGGTCTGTTGGACACATCGAAACAAGCGAACATTCGCCTAACGTATCAGCTGCTCGAGATTGAACAAGCTATTCGGCGAATGTCCAAAGTGTGACCGCCGTAAGATACATTGCAGGGGCTGAATTTGGAAGGGTTCTACTGTGTAGGAATGTTTACTTTGAAAACTATTATTTACAATGTGCGATTTTTTTTGCTCTGGTCCAGCTAATAATAGCAATAATAATAATAATAATAATAATAATAATAATAATAATAATAATAATAATAATAATAATAATTTCATTTCACACTTTTAGGATTTTTACACTAATTAAGATTGTATTTTACATCATTAAATTAAAAAATTAAAACAGTCGTACTTAAAATTTAAAAAAAATATTTTATTGTTGAAAAATAAAGCACTTTTGAGTTAATAATTAAAGCACTGCACATCCTGATTTTTGTAACTGAGAATAAGGCAGACATTTTTCATATTTTATATCTTTAGACAATAAAAAAAAATTCTCAAACTAAATGCAACAATATAGAAATAGACTAATTTGTTCATCCGTTTGTCACAATTACTCTGTTTTAAAATGTTTCTATGGGTTCTATACACTATTTTATTGGAGAATTAACATATTTACGGAAATAAAACGTTTTATTACGTAAGACAACGCTCCACTTTCAAAATTTTCAGGGGACCATGGCCTCCCTGATTCCCCATGTGCGCATGTTTATGGTGATGTGTCAGTTGCAATGTGGCCGCAGCAGCTGTTCAAATGTCTTCTGTTCTCGTACCTTATCTCAGACGAATGCGTCAGAAAGTTGGGCCTGCCATCTGATCATACAAGATTACTATCTACTCGTCGGAAGTCATGGTCAAGGAGGTGATTAATTGAGTAAATATATTGCAGAGAACTCACAAACAGTTTGTATTGCATTCAATAATTATATGATAATAACAATAATTATACGCTTTTCTTTTAATACTGCTGTCACAGCACGAAACAAAAATTTGTGGAGCTACAGCAGCACAAACTATCGCTTATTATTGGTAAAGGTTACACCCTGTGTAGTTGAAATTATATGTTTATTGGGAATTATAATACATTTTTAATCTTGGTGAGGGTTCATTAAAGTAGATGCACAAAAAATGTTTTATTTCCATTCACCAACTGATCTAACTTCAAGAGTATCCCAATACGTTATGTATAAGGTTTAGAGAGTGGTGTTCACAGACGGAGAGAAAGAAACAGACATTTTCAGAAAAAAAGAACCCTTCTCTTTCGGTATCAATTTTTGATTTTTAGATTTATTACGAATTCTGCAATTAAGTTTGAGAACTTGGTGGCAGAATACACTAACTCAACATTACAGAACTTAACAACTTTACAAAATTTACAAACGTGAACAAGGAATTAACGACATCAAGAACGCACAAAACGATAATTTTGACCACTAAGTACAGGTGAAAGTAATTTTCTATGAATATGAGTAAAAAAAAAATCTCTTTTTTTCGTTTCAGAAACCCACGAGTTTTTCTTTAAAAAAATCGTTACTTTTTCCTGTAGCATTTCAAAACCTCTTACCACGTAGTAGTAAACGCAAGAGTCAAAGGTGTGGTTCCGTTAAATACAAAGAATTTTGTTTAATTCTCGGAAGGACCCTTGGGAGAGAGTGGTAGTAATCTCTCTGCTGGTGAACGTTGGGCTAAATTTAAACGAAGACTTCTCATTTTCTTAAGCTTAACTGCATTATCCTGGAGTGAAGGGCGCCGGTGAAAGTTGCCTAAGCTGCGATGACACTCACACAGCTGCCCCGCGAAACAAACTGCGAGCGGGAAACAATGCCAATGAAAAGGGGGTGGTATCACTTTTTAGTGACAAAGATTTTGTCGTTACTTGTCTCTATTCGTTGATATAATATTAATCATTTTTTTGTCGAGATGTTTTCAGTTTCTTCTGTATTTTTTCTATATAATTCATTAAACCGGAGAAAAATTAGAAAAAAAATGAAAAAGAAAATTGAACACACACACATTTATACAAAATTATGTTAAAACATTAGACAATACTTATTAAACGATAATATTTATCGTTCGATTAAATACTGTTTATTTTTATGTAGTACTAGAGTCCGTTCATCAGTCACTCTCGTGGTTAGATCCATGTTCAATCCATTCCACCGTGGTTAGATCTGGTCGAGGAACGGACACTTTTTTGCCGATCCATCCTGAAGATCCTAAGAGATTTCTCTAAAAACGTGCTTTTTGTTTTTTTAGAAAATAAAACACGTACAAGGTGACTTCCGGCACCTGCACGAGTGATCAATAGCTCATTCGATTCCTTTAGACAAGAAAAATCGATTGGCACAATTCTTAGCCGGTAATCTACGACATTCTGAAAGAGTTCTAGAAAAACACGTGTTTTTATGGCTTTAATGCACCTACGAGAACACTGGTGATACGCTTTGAAATACTGTAGTATTCCCTTTTCGGGAATCACATGAATCATTACTACTTGATTCGTCAAATTGAAGACATTTAAACGTTAAACAAAAATTTAAACAAGTATTGTAATTGATACTTTTTCGTGTAACTTTCTATGCCCGAAAATGGACGATCTGGACAACTGTATCATGTGGAATATTTACATTTATTATGAACTTAAAATGTATAAATAAACCTTTTTAACATGATGCGTCAATATAAGCTAGTTTTACATATTTTTACGAATAAGAAGTTTCCCCTTTCCATCATGCCTCCCTTTCACTGTTTCTTCCGTCTTTTCTCGGGCCACGTTTTTGGAATTTTGATTTTTTGCTTTCTTACTCCTTCCACGTTTATCTAATTTCCAAATATATCTCTTTCCATAAATTATATAGCAGATTCGAGGTCATTGGTCGATACGTGAAAGTAATTATCACATATTTAGTTCGTAGACTTTTTCTGAAATTACTTTTCTTTCTTCAAGGCAAGGCATCTCAAAAATAACAATAAGACGTACTATAGCTTAATCATAATATAACTAGTTATAAGTTCATTTTAATATACATACGTGTTAAAAACTGTGATTGTTTTTAGTTTAAACTAAATGCTTTAACTCTTTAAATTAAGTCGCAAAATTAACTTTTTCATATATAATTGTGAGCTGATTGTACCTTCCTTAACGCACGTATATTCAGAGAATTTAACTTAAAATGCATTTATTTCACGAGGTCGCTCCTCATTCATTTTTTCTGAAGTAAACACATGAAGCCTTTACGGATGCGATATCTTCTCTCCCTGCTTTCAAAACTCTTGACAATATTGCGCAACGGAGTCCTCAAACTGCACAATAAAGCAAATTTTTGCACGCCATTTTTCAGCAATATTTATCAGCGCCACGTGAATACAATAAAGAACCCTTGAGCCACAAGTCAGAACCCCCAAATTGTTCTGAAGAATATAGTTTTCAACACTATGTTGTAAGAACAAATTAAAAACTATATAAAATGTTTTGTAATGACAATTTTAAACTCTTTGAGAAGGCAAATTATGAATTCTTACTTATTACTTACTTATTAACTTACTTACTTATTATCTTCCTTACTTATTTTTATGCTTCGTTTTTCATACAGAATCAGTTCTAAAATTCAATAATTCAACCATACTTTTTCTCACTTTGTCTACACTACGTGTACATTGTGAAATGACTAAACTACAAATTTTACTTTTATTTTGATAATCGCGAATATTTATTCAAAATCAAGAGTTAAAATAATGTAAAGCCAATTTAAAAATCAACAACGAAGAGTGCCCATCGAATACATGGTCTTGATTGCTCTTCACATTTTTATGGTGATTTACACTGTACAATATTTTGGCAGAGAATATTGCATGTTCAAATACTGATATAATTATTTTAAAACATTTTGAGTTGTCTATGACGACTATGAAGCGTATTTTATAGAGTTGATGATAATAATATTGCATATTTAAATTATTATTTTAGACTTCATGTATTTCATTAGTTTAAATATTTTAAGGTATGAACATTTTTGTATGTATTATAACTTTAATATTTCAGTAGAAATTATACATAATTTACGCACGTATACTTTTGAATACGTTACCAGACTTTGTGAAATGAGAAAGACCATTAAAAATATTTGAGCTTTTGGCTATAACTTATGGCTCTCGAATATGCAAAGGACTCATTTTTTTCAGTGTTTCTCCCAGACCGAGAAACAGCAATCCATAAATTCAAGTATGTTGGAAATACCTATATATCTTTTACACAAATTAACTGATACTATTGTCGACTATGCTTATTGCTCGATAGAATTGTCCTCTTTTGCAACCATTTTAATTTTTCAATTATATGACCTGTTTATCAATATAATAGTTGCAAGTAAACATTTCTATTTGTTTTTAATAACAAAATAAAAGCAATTGGCGTATAAGGTGAAGCATCAGTTTCATTGGTTCAGAAAAGATTCTAAATATTCTACGGGCGTGCTATTTTTAAAGAAGGGCCCACATTCTCGATGTTATGACGTCATTTCGGTGAGTCGTTTACAATCCATCAGGTTTCCCTTCTTCGAAAACAGAAGTACATGCGTAACTCTGCGAATACTTGCACGTATGTATAATAATTATATAACATTGTAATAAGTACATATATTTATGTACATTGAAAATGAGTCTAAGAAGATTATGAAATTGCGTGCCACTTAGTGCAAGAGAAAAATATTATTGTAAGTAACATTGGATAACAATTTTATTTTTTTCTATTAGGGAAAGCAAATTACTAACATCGTTTACACTGACTTTATTTGATCTCACAACCCACGTCTAGAAACATCTGTGTTTCTGTGTTTTGTAACGCGTAAAAATGACCAGAAAAGGGGTTAGATATGGTCTGGCTGACTTGCAATTTTAAATCAGGAAAAATATTACGAATACTGATTTTCCTCTTATTTAAACATGTTTTAATGAATTTCTCTTAATAAAATTCTTTTGGAGAACGAGAGTTTTCCAGGAAATTAAAGTTAAATTTCCTGAATGAGTCCCAGACAATTCTCCTTACGTGTTAGAAGTCAAACCTCTTATCAGAAAACATTTCTTTGATGAGATAGATCCTTCCTTTAGTTTAGTCGCACTTATCCTTCGAAATTAGCGAGTATATAACAGCAGGTCCAAAATATTGTTTTTACATATTATGCTGTAAGTACTAATTTGATCTGTGCCTAACCTTTTTTTTCTTACTTCCAAATTCTTTCGAAAATACCTTCCTCTTGCAGTGGGAAATTTTATCACGATGGCCTATCACAAAGGAAACAACGTACATCATTGTTGATGTTCAAGTAGGATTACAGTCATTTTAAATAAACACATATTTGCCATTTAAATTAATTTTAATTGATAAGATTTAGGAGGTACTTCGTATTTTGATATGCCTCTCACATTTTCTACTTAGCCTATCCAATAGGCCCTATGGAAATAGATGGGCAAATAATCCCGTTGTGAAGTAAACCGGCTTTGCGACTTTGAGTTTAAAAACAGACCGAATTCATCGGTAAAATGACGTACATTCATGGGCTCCATTAATACATCTATGTGTTTTAGAATTTCATTTTTTACGTCGAAGTATTGTCCCCAACACATTTGGTGATACCCATTCCGGGCGCACAGGCGCGAGCAGGTGGGCCGGGCCCTGTTGAAAATTTTGAAAGGGCGCCCCGTAGCCTTACGTTATAAAAAAAATATTTCCGTGAATATTTTCGATCTCAGACTTCACCCTTTTTTAACCTGACCGTTTGGTAATTTGTAAAAAATTGGGGAAGGGACTCTCCAAGCGACCTGGCTCTCCAGTAAATGGCTCAACATAAAATCAAATTTGTATATTCACAGGCCCGGATCCACGGGAGGAAAATGAGGTAAAATGGGGTAATACATAAAACGAGTTTTTCTGTCGAAAAATCGCCGTCTGTTTTTCTCTCTCCATCATTACACTGATTTCTCTTTATTACGTAAGTTGCCTGCGTGGCAGTATAATACTGCTCTAGCACGTTGCCATTATTAGGACCGGCGGCTGACCTCAGTCAAATGTAACATATTGCATCATGTGCTCTACTAATTTTTTGGCCATCGTCCCTTAAGTAAAAGAACTGCGATTGATTCAAATCTGCAATTTTCAAATTTCGAGGGTTTTTAATGCGAATGGGACCTGTATACCATTTTTTCAACTGCACTTCGAATGAGTTTGTGAGTGCACTGTATTTGAGGTATGAATTTTACGGAAAACTAATGATGACCCAAAATGACACATACTTTCTCGTACTAAAGGACAGTCAGCATATAAACGTTTCAGACAGTTCTTCCGCCAGGTGCTGAGAAGTCATATGACCTGTTCTGAAGCAATCAGGTTGCGAGGGTTTGTTTACTTTGCTTCAACCACATTTCCGCGTTTCTGCCCTCCTGGTTCACATGGAGTGGATCAAAAAGCTTGTAGATCACTGCCGTCAGCCGTATCAGTTTTCAACGCGTGAACCTGAGAGGCGATAAGGTTCGGCTGCGGCAGAGGCGGAGATGTCATTGCCTGTCAGCAAGTGTTCGTGTTTTGAGATTTCGTCGTATGTCGTGTATGTGCTGCCATGTGCCTGTTAGTATGTCGAAACAGCGCGTCGAAACTGACAAAGACACTTTCTCGCTGCCGATAATGTAGATAGTTTCCCTTTCTTTTGAGTAGGCTACATTTCGGTTGTGATTTTTACCCTTCCAGGTTGCCACCTGTCAGTGTCTAAGGCAGGGGTCCCAACGGGGTCGCTAACGACCCTCTGGGGATCGATCACATTTTGAAACGGACCACTGATGATAAAGGGGTTGCTTGGGAGTCTATGGCCAAATATGAACAAGCGATTGATAGGTATAATCGAGATCCCATTGATTACAAAATAATAATAATAATAATAATAATAATAATAATAATAATAATAATAATAATAATAATAATAATAATAATAGTAATGTGCCCTTTTTTTGTCCTTTACGTTATCTGAGGAAAAAAGTTGTATAATAAAAAGAATTGAAATATTTTTTGAGAAAATATTGAAAATCATGTAAAGTATCCGCAAAAATTGGGGATACTGGGCCGGGACCTCAGCCAGATCAGTTTTCATGAAAATCTTTCTTACGGTTTAGCCGCTAGCGTTGTTCACAGTCAGAACATACGTTTTGCCGTAAACCAACTTTTCTGTAGCAAGGACCCACAAATCGTGGATTCTGCCTACACAATGCGTTGGTTGATTGTTAGTAATTCCGGGCGTGTCAAATGCTAAGGTCATTAGTCCCGAAAGCGTGGGGCATGTTTTTTCCTCAGGAGGTGGCGGTGATATTCCCCTGCTGGATGCTCAGATCCGGCGCCGACCTACCGTCAAATTTCATGTGATTTTCCCCAACCAGGTATCTACCACGAACGGGGCAGCGACCCAGCCGTGACAAGTTCTAAGCTCCCGCCGGACTCCCGGCATGTGTGATAGTGTAGTGCATGTAAGTGTAAGCGTATATAAGTAAAGGGTGAGGTTAAGAAAAGGAAGAGGACGGAAAGATCACACGCTGTCCGTGGCCCGTTTGTTAGGCTACTGCTCCAGCATTTGCCTAGTGTTGATCGTAGAAACCACGGAAAACTACCGATTAGAGAAGCCGACCGCTAGAATTATCCTCTAGACAGCGACTGAATACAACCTAGCTGACAAGTCAGTGTCTAATATTCTGGCGCCATCGGGATTCGAACCTAGATCCTCCCAATCAGAGGCACTGCAGAGACATTAATTGATGTCACCTCTCCTGGTTACACAACCTGTTACTACATATTGGAACGTGAATTATCTACTTTTTCAATATCAGGGATATCAATATATGGATTTTACAGCCGAAAAATCGCCGTTTTTTCTCTGCTGCATTGCATAACCTTCTCTATATTGCGTGTGTAGTGTGCAAGAAAGTAAAAAATGGGGTTTTAAAAAAAATAGAATGTTAGAGCATTTACAAAACCGCCACTCTAAGTTGATTTGAGATTTATTTAATATTTGAATATTTTGAGATTTCGAAAAATCTTCATAAGAGATTATTTGAAACATTTCTGTTCACAAAAGCATTAACTATTGAAATATACTTGCTATGCAACTACAAGTATTAACAACGTGGTTTATATTTTTTAAAAAAATATTTGTAATTAAGTGTGAATACATTGAATTGTGAGAATGAGAGAATTGTGGATTGTTAGAATGTGTGATTGTTTCTGCACAATTATATTTCATCATGTTTGTTTTGTATTTAATGACATTGTAATCGCTATGTCCTATTTTAAACATGTGTTTTTATATTTGATTAACTGTTTTGTGGTATGTACTATAATTTTTCCGTTGCTCTACCTGTGAGGTTATTATGTAATAGTGGATGTGTTTCAGTACGTAAATGGGCGTGAAGCTCCCACGAAACGTTGCATTAAAACATTTAACAACTTAACATCCTGGTTTCTAATTGAAGAGGCCTCCAAGGTCCTATATTAATATTTACAATAATAATGTAATAATGCAATGATAATATAAAAATATATTTATTTATATTTTTGAACTTGGTGATGAACCCGTCATTGCATGCTAGAGTTTACTCCTATTAACATCTTTCTGACGGAAAAGGACTTATTCTATCTGTAATGAAAACAGAAGTAATTGTGTTTTAATGCTCCTCATACCCCGTCCTGCTTCTCTTTACTCCTTGCCGAACCATCTCGCACGCCAACGATCTCCATCCAGTGCCACCCTGCGTCGCCCTGCTTCCCCCCACCCCCACCCCGCCCCGCCGCCATGCAATAAGATAATGCACTGCGAATTACAATAAACCAAATTTGAGTATACAATGGGAATTTCGATATGATATCATGTCCATTCCAAGTTATGATGTAAGAATATAGGTAATTTAATGAAGATAGAAATTTTCGGTTGAAAAGGTTTCCCCGGGCAAATTGATGCGTATTGATTTTCGTAGTATACGACTGAATTGATGAAGTTACTTTTTATTCTTTAATATTTAATGTTGCACTGTACTTCTAAATGAATACAAGAGCAGATTCACATCAATCACCGAAACACTGCAATAATATTTCACCATGAGAGAGCTACTGTATTATATTTTTTGTTTACATTACATTCCAAATGAAAATACGTTTAAAACCGAACGATTTTAAAGATGTTCATTGAGAATTTTTGCAGGAAACCATGGTTTTTGTGTTTACGACTGGAAGATTCGTACAACATATGGTTTAATATAATCCATTCATTAAACAGTTTATCATAATTCCAAATTGCACATGACCGACGAAGGGGAAACAAAGAATATGAATCTTCAAATATGTTCCTGAATTATTTTTGCGGAGGGTCCATAATGTAGGAATGTTGAAAAGATAATCATTAATTCGGTCGCTCAGGTATTTCAGAAGATACATATTTTAGAACTTCTGTGTTGTGAGATGGAATGGTTTCCCCGAATTAAATGCTTGCAATATTATTGACAAAGAAGTCACAGAGAAAAAAAAATTAAAAAATCTTGGTTGCCGAGGGATGGAAAATTCAACAATTTATTTTGTAAGACACTGGAAAAAGAACTTAAATGTATCTTTAAAAAAATATGATACAATTTGTAACATTAACTACGTACATGTAGTATACGTTAGTTGCTATTTCAAATCTAAAGGGAAAATAACATTCCAGATCATAAATACAAAAGAGTTTTGAATGAATTCTTCCCGAATAACAACCTAATCAATAACAGAGTCTGCAAATGACAAAGGATACTCGTAGGTTGGGTAAATAGACAATTTTGTCTAAATTACAAACAATTGACAACTTGCGCAGATAAGCGAAGTTAACTGAAGGGCTTGGAGCAGTAAGAAGGCAAACGAAAGGAGCCACAAGAAGTCTCCCGCAACACGTAAATGTTAATATCTCGATTTCAGTAAAAGTGACCCCTACGTTGTTACTTTGTATATATATACGTGAAGTGCTCGGGACAGTAACAAGACGAGACAAGACAAGACTTCGAAATTGATACTGGCCCACACCCTTCCATACACAAGGTTGCAATATAGCATCCAGCAACAAATGGCTATTCTTTGACGACTATTTCTTTCGGGAAGCTGAAGGCCGCAGAGCAGATCGGCGAGAGGCCGCGCGAGGACCGGCGCGGGAGAAAAAAGGAGCCGCGAGCCGCACCTCGCGGCAGGTCGCGGGGACGGCAGGAGTCCTCCGCCGCACGAGGCCGTCGCTCCGGGAGGCGGCGCCGCCCCCGCCCCCGCCCCCGCCCCCGTTCCCCGTCCCGCTCCGCCCGCCCCGGCGACGTTGCCAGCGGCCGCCGCCACCGCCACCGCCACCTCGCCGCCGCCCGGCCGCCGCGCCGGGCCGCCCGGCCGCGCTGCCTGCGTTTGACGGCGGGGGCGGCGGGGGCGGCGCGGCGCGCGCTCGCTCCAGATCAATAGGCGGTGGCGGCGGCGGATGCTGCACGGCGAGGCTCGGGGCGGCCGTTCTCCCCGTCGCTCAATCGCCCGGTGCTCGCCCGCCCCCGCCCCGCCCCGCCCCGCGCGCCGGACCCCTTCCGCGCAGGCGCGGCCCCGCCGGCGGCCGCGAGGCGGGCCGCATGAACGGGGCCGCTCAGTGGCGGCAAGCCCTTGCATCTAAAGGGTCCCTTCACTCGATTGTGATGTGTGGTGGAAGATCTGCTTGGACTGTGCGGTGTGGCTCTCAAGTGGATTGTTCATTAAGCCATTATAAGCGAAGACGACGGTAGTCAGACACGAGCATCGTCGGGTTGTCGTGGATGGGAGAGGAACACGTCGATCAACGAAGGATGGGTCGGTTGATCTGTGCTTTGACGTTGCAGGCCGTTCCTGACTTTCCACATATTAAAAATCGAAGGAAAAAGAGGAATTCTCAATAGAAGAGCTCTCATTAATGGTCGCATCCAAACTCTAGACGACATATATTATTAAAATTATTATCTACGAAAACGTCAGATACGCATCTCTCTGGCCTGGCGTAAGCAGGCTCTGACAAGGGCTCACTGTACATTGCGTTCTCGTAACAGCAACATCTGAACCAGGAAACACACCTCGTGATGACTCGCGTCATTGATCACGCTCTATGCAGCTCCGCGGGGACCCGCATAGACCTCCAGTGCGGTTCAATACACTCGTGAGAGACTAGCAGGTGACGCAGTGTATGGGGCCTGTCACTAAACTGCGATAGAAATGTTCGTCGCGAGGAATTTACCTGAGAGGACGAATCCAGTAGTGTGTGTATGTATGTTTGAAATGTTTGTAAGTAGGCATGTTTGTATGTATGTATGCGCGTGCGTGTGAAGCGCATGCGCCTCTCTCTCTCTCTCTCTCTCTCTCTCTCTCACACACACACACACACACACACACACACACACTCGAAAATGCACTGTAAAAAGGGTTTAACACCTGTGTACATGCCCATTGTCCTTTATTTTGCTTCTTTGAAAAGGATAACGACTACAGAGACAACGAGGGAAAAGGAATACAACATCAAATGACTCCGACAGTTCTAATTGTTGGATCGCAATTCTCATTAACGACTGTGATCATTACAATCAATATGCATGGTTTAAATGATGAAACGTATATTATAGTTATCTCAATAATACGCATAAAACCATTCAAGTTTTCAAGCAGGTTGCGGTCTGAGCATTGCTGCAATGTCTTCGAATCAATAAGAGATGTGTCCCTTGGAACCTCACAGAACGTAATATAAGTAATCAAACACATTCTCACAAACATGATTGTCTCTTCAATACAAATTATTAGACTATTATCTCGGGTAAAATGGAGAGTTTTCATGATTTTTAGAAATAATTAACTGTGCGTGTGTGGTATAGAGAAATTAATAATTATAAGAACGGACCGCTTTGACAGCTATTGCCAGAGAGTATATAAGAGTGCTTGGCTACTGCTTGGCCACTGCTGGCAACATAACCGCAGGTTATGGCCGTGCACCTAATTTTGTCAGTACGTTCATTTTATAGTTAGCTCATTTGTAAATGGCTTTGTCAGTATCACTTGCAATGTCATCGCCCTGCAAGACGTTCATTTGTTCCCTGACCTGTCAAAATGGTCCCTTCTTTAGAGTAACCCTTCTGTACAACTTTCTCGTTGGCCTGGAATGTGTGGCCCGGTGGGCTGGCGGGTGCTGCGGCCGGGGTCCGCAGCAGAGCAGACGCGAAGCGGCGCGCCCGGGCGCGAAGGCCGCCACGTCATCCGACGGGCGAATTCCGCCTCTGCGGCGAATCGCAGCCATATCGACCGTCTTCGCCAACGTCGTCGCCGCCTCCTCCGCGCATGTTCCCTCGGCAATCGAGTAATTGCTGCTCCGAAACCCAATGTACAAAAGGCTGCCACTTGGATGCATACACACAATGCGAAAAGTGTTAATACAAAAAACAAGAGAAGAAGAACAAAAAAACGAAAACCATCATTTACCACTTTCTCACGACTCAAACCGTTCACCTATGTATTCTTAGACTGATGTTTTGAATTACTGTTGTGGAGCTGTTTTCGAAAAAGGATTTTCCTCGCTCATTTTATCACCTTTTGCAATGTAAACACTACATTGTGAGGAATCCCGTTAACATCCGTACGCCATATTTTTCATTGCCCCACAGGAAAAGTAGTCCACGGCGGCGATGAGATCAGGTGACCCAGAGAGCCAGTCACAGCTCTTCTCGCAATAATTTTTGGCGCAGGGTTTGAGTACATCGCTAAATTCCAACGAAGTCCATTGTATTAGCAGGTGCCTACCTAACAGTGACTAATGCAAACGTGCCATTTCTCAAGCTCTATCTAGCCACTCAGAGCAACGACCTGTGTGACTCATGAATTATGAGAATTATCACAGCCTTGAAGGTCATTACGTTCAAATACTCGCTAAGGAAAATGGCGATCGTGTTTCCCTTAACAGTACATAGATTGACGAGCACATTACTCGAGCAACTGTAGTATTTGTATAGAACCAGCAGTTTTACTTTCTACAGGAAGCCACACTAAGAATTTCCGCCACCCTTTGCCTTGGAATCCCTGAAGCTACGCACGCAGTGATATCTAAAACGCGGAGGGTAACGATTTTTTTGATCGGCGGTGCGGTTTCGCCACGCACCACGTCTTCGGGATTTCGATGGAAGTGGTCGGAGGCGTGGTGGGGACGTGGGTGGGGGCGCGGGAGGGGGCGTGCGGGGGGCGTGGGGGGGGGGGGGAAGGGGGCCCGAACGCAAGCGGGCCCTGACCTGGGGCAGCGGCCGGCCGAAGCGGCGCGGCGCTGGTGCTGGTGCTGGCGCTGTCGCGTCTGCGAGGGGGCGGGGGACGGGCCGCTAGGGGGCGTGGCAGCTTTAGAAGCGCAGTGCGCAGCTGCTGTTGCATGTGCGGGCGAAATGTTTCTCGTTCGAGGTGCCTCGGATTAAAACAGCACCGGCGTTCTTTTCACAATCGCGTCTCGTTGGAAATCTTTTCCTGTTGCATGAAGCAGTGGCGCTTCAAATATTGTTTTCTTCTGCGATGGACTGCACGCAGACGCATTTTGAATTACGCTGACGATTTCTTGCAGTGTTTTGGTAGCTTATTTTACTAATTTGTGACAGATTCATTGATCAAGGAGTCATATGACTTGGTTGAGATTCAATCCTGACGTACAACATCAGTAAAATATATAGTTCAAACGAAAACATAAACTTTGTTTTATTAAAAAAAAACTACGTTTAACTTTATAATCTTTTTAGCATGTCAAGGGGTTTCTATACGAATTTGTAACAGATATCTGAATTTTTTTCAATTACCGTTTTTTTTCATTTTGTGTTAATTTTTTAAATAATTCAATGGTAATGTGTAAATTTGCTAACTAATAACTTTGAACAAAAATGTCCAGCATTGTTAGATAAATTTCAGATTTTTTTCTCTTGCTGTCAGAGTTAAGAAAGAGATCATCTAATGACCACTTTTCGCAATCCATTCTGCGTACAGTGCATTGCTACACCATCTTGCAGTCATCTCAGCAATGAAATACATGGAATGATTATTACGATGAGGAATGAGTGTAAGTGTGAGATAAAAGTATGAGTATCATGGTGGCCGAGAGGAATCAATGATTTCGGATCAACGAAATTTTGCAACACGATGCAGGGGAAAAAGCAGAATTTCGAGAAAATCTGCCATGAATTCGCCTTTATCATCACAATGACTGGGAGGATTAGTGGTGCAAAATCATTTACATACAAAATTATCTACGGAGTCCATGTGGAAATTGTGGTGAATAAAGCAAACTCCGGGCTCGTTTCGTTGGAGATCTCCCGTTTCCCCTGGCTCCTATTTCCCCATTGCTCCATCATCATACCGCAATATTATTGCTAACATCAACTCATTAGGTGACTCAAGAGTCTCTACGACCTTAGTTGAAGGTCCTAAAACCTAATGAAAGTACGAATGATTCTAAGGAATGGTGAAATGTTTGAGCTGCAACACTAAAACTATGGAACCCAATCTTTTTTTTTTTTCATTGCACTTTTTTATTCTTTGAACAGATAAAGACTCCGCGAACAATTGATGCATATGTACAAATATCCTGTTATAACATTATGCACATTACCGTTGAAATTCAAGGGTTAGGGTAAAGAATTGAATCAAATCCTTTAAAAATAAGTAAAGTGAAATTTGATTGCAAGTCCCCACGTGCACACACACACCCCTGTCCAAGGTGGTAGTCGAATCCACAACCCTTTCAACCATGGAACCTCCAGCGCGATTTTCTAAGGAGATCAGTGTACTGTAAATATAGTTTTTACTCATTTTCTTTCGTAACGAAAGTTATTCATCTGAATTAAATACGTTTCTATAAATCCATAAACAAAAATGAATTTTACATTCTTGCAACCGAAAATTTTCTTTACAAGGAAACATCAAGTAGTACTCAAGACTACACGTACACCCTCCTCCAGAACAAAGTCCTGTTTGTGCCACTGGGTTTACTCGTGTTTATTTTTGAGCGGCCTGGGCTGCGTTGGTGCGGGCAGCTGAGGCGGCCGGGCACTGCGCGGGGGCCGTCGCCTCCGGCGCGCGTATTGAGCTGCTGCCGCCGCCGCCCCCACCGCCGCCGCCGCCGCCACCTGCTCCGGGCGCCCACAGCATCGATTCGCCCGCCGCCGCGCCGCCCCCGGCCGGATAGCTGCTGCGCCGCCCGCGCCCCGGCGCCACGCACGGCCCGCGCGGCGCGGCGCGTGGGGGCGGCGGGAGCGGCGGGGCCGGCGAGGGCGGCGGGGTGGCGGGGCGGCGGGGGCGGCGGGGGCCTGTGGGGGCGGCGCGAGGTGGAGCGGGTCGGCGGGAACCTGAGACTATTATATCAGGAGCAGCGCGACAGGACTGGCGGGGACAGCGCGGGGCGGCCCGGAATTGCGTGGCGCGGAGCGGGGTGGCCGGGGCCGACGCGGGAAGGAGCGGGGTGGCGCGCGGGCGGCGGCCAAGGGCGGCGCTGAGAGGCGGGGGCGGTGTGGTGCATCCAGGCACGGGGGCGTGCTGACGGCACGGGGCGGCGGTGGCGGTGGCGGCGAGGGTGGCGGGAGGCAGGGGTAGCGGGGAGAGGGGCAGGGGGACGGGGGCGGCGGAGGGGCGGGGTCTGCGGGGGCGGCGGTGCCGAGCAGCGGAGGCGGCAGTGCGGGGAGGCGGGGGCGAGACGCACGGGCGCCCGCGACTACTGTGTTACCCTGTCCCCTTGCGGTGTGCCGCCTCACACTAATTTTGTAACTACCGACTCCCCGGCAAAGTGTAGGACACCCTACCCCGTAGGGTGAGGTCAGGAATACAAAATACGCAAACTTAGACATGTGAACGCAAAGTGTTAAAACCGTATGGAACGGTCTATATATGGTTCTTCAAAGTCTCTTTAATGTAGGCCTACTACTAAAGCGTTTGTTCAGATTACAAATCTTAAAAATTATGGATGAGACTGACTGGAAAAGTGAAACACCAAAGAGACATTATGGGTCATGGTATAACACCAATAATACACTAAAAAATGGACAAACTTTAGGCTTCTTTATCATACATACTTTTTAGATATAATATCCTTTTCCATCTGTTTCAATAATGTAATAAACTTTTATAAAAATATACTAGACACACGTATTTGGTACGTTCTTGTTGAAGTACATTAAGGACGAAAGATTTACCACACCCCTTCATTTTCTGACCGCATCCCAGACAAAAATTTCTGGATTGGGGTGAGATTATTGCCCACAAATAAGGTCTCTGCCGCATCCCTCACCGACTGAAGAGCCCCTCCCCCCTCCCCACCAACCCCTTCGACCTTATGCGCAGCATTAGAAGGGCGGGGCGCTCTGCTCCCGGGGAAATGGATTTCAGTGTGCAGAGTGAGTACATGTGTACAATGCACATCCTCAAGTGTGAAAGCCTTTAATGAAACATTTCATTTTTTAAAACAATAATTGTAAAATTGTTACATCATTAACCACACTAATATTTACCATTTATTTTAAAATGAGAACATGGGTTACCTTATTTAATAACATTTCCAGTATTATGTGAAATATTTTTTTCTAGTTATAAGACGGGCGGATCCAGGGGGTATTCTTAAAAGGGGGAACTGCGATACGGTCTTCTCAAAGGACAGATCTCCGAGATTTTAAACAAAATGTATTTAACATTATATCAAAATATAATGAATTTAACGTTACATGTGATAGTTTGCTGCAGGCCTATATGTGTAAATGGCTAAATTCTGATTTGTTTATAATTCATGGATAATGTTTCCAGGCTATAACATTACATACCAGTTAAGATGACAAAAAATATCACCAGACACCTAACTTATAAAGGTGTCCTTGTCGTTTTGGGAAAAAAAAAAACCTTACTTAAGAAACTCAAGTCAATCATTTTAACGTGCGAGAAAATTACAAAAGTTCCAAAAATATCCGAAAGTGAAAGGTAGTATAGACTTCTAGGTCTAGAGAGTTATCTATTATCTGCGTGACAGAATTATATAGGATTTAATAAATACGTGGATTAAGAAAAAAGGTTGCCCATGAAAAATAAAGGAATTTTACCAATGACACTACAACCTACAAGTCATGAATTTGCTCTGTACATTTTGAATTCATTTTTGCTTCTTCTACGGTAGTACATTGGATTGAAAGCGGAGGTGTATAGAAACGTTGTTTGGCGCCAATGCCATCGGAAGAAATAGACCTACGTGATCAACTGTGTCAATCGGACATATGCATTCAACAAGTATGGTTAAAAAGTGGGGTATAATGGGTTCCGAATATTCTGAACCCAAATCACAAAAATCACCGGGTGGCTTTATATGCCTCTTTTGTTTGCTTATCATCGATTGAGTCGTAAACAACAGCAACCATTCCTATCCCAAATCGTTGGTGATGAGAAATGGTGTCTTCATATTAACGTTAGAAAAATAAAGGTATATCTCGGCCCTAACAAAAGAGCTACTCTCTTACAAACACCAGGCACACCGCAAAAAGATAATGTTACGCACCTGGTAGTACAAAAAAGATATGATGATACTAATTGCTTCCCCGAGGAGCAATCACAACTGCTAACTTTTATTGTCAACAACTGGGACATTTTCCGGGCGTTTAAAAGGACCACCAAGACTGCGCGAACTGATACTAGAATACGATAAAGACCGCCCGCATTCTGCTAACCTGACTAAAGAAACTATCAAGGAGTTGGCTTTGGAAATCTAATTAAATCCAGCTCACTCGTCTGATATTGCGCATTCAGGGGCAGCATTGTTAAATGCGGTGGCTGGTTTAACGGTACGCGAACTAAGTGTTCGCGAGGGAGCCCAGAATACCATTTCGCAAATTTCATTTTTTACCCCTAAAAAGTAAACAATCCTTTAATGCAATGATTATGCAATTAATAGCAATGATGCTTTCAAGAAACGCTTTCCAGAGCCCTGGTTGATTAACGTAGTGCACAGTATATAGATTTCTGTGATACTGGTTTCGACATTACAAATATTGAACCGCTAATAAAAAGTTTAACACATTTCCAAGTTTTGAAATATTATAGTTAAGTTTTCTAACAATTTACTTATCTTAAGCGACGGGAGAAAGATCATTTTCACTTTTAAAGAGAGAAAAAAATTATTTAAGGTAAACATTGAAAGAAAGGCAAACTCTTAGCCCTTTTGTAAGTAGCAGTGAAAATGTTAAACCGAATTCACTCTGCCAACATAATAGCTTTCCGAGAAATAAAGCCAGATGGACATTCATGTAAAATTATTTTTTAATAAATGAATTTAATATGTAACGATGAAATTTTTTATTCCTTTTTTTCTTTTTTAATAAGTTTATGAAAGATTTCTTAGAACTTCTATTTCTAACTTGAGTTTGAGGACCCTAATTTTTTACCGCTTAGAGCCTCTACTTGACGTGAGATGTCACTGGTTAAATAAGCTTATAAAAAAATATTAAGGACGTAGGCATCAACCCGACATACTTGAATAGAAAACGCTAGTATCTTACCTTACCTCGGGCGTAAAATAACCTGATGCCGGCCCTGACTAGACTGATCTGAAAATTTTGTTGTCGAGAAAATCAGTACGAGTAGTATACGCCTAGCCGTAACGGAAACCCCGATATACTGATCAATAATATCCTTCAGTAGTAAAACATGACTGGGCAGGTGTGGTCTGCGCGGGTAACATGCGTATTGGTGGTGGTAGTTATCATATTAAGACAATACTCTACTCTAGGTTGTAAATATGAATTGCAGTACTAGCAATGTTGCTGCTTCTTTTTTAATTCCTATACATTGACTTCGTTGTCATTTGATGAACTATCTGAAGAGCTGGGTTACTCATTTCCTTCATTTTCATTGTGTCACAGTTTATAGCGGATGTTTATCCACCGACCTCCCATTCTGGATCCGTTGTCCATAAGACTATTTGCAAGCCGATGCACTTTTTTCCGACATAAATCATTTTGTGGGTCTTATGATGCTCCCAAATGAGGAAACCGTGGCTCATGCGCTAAAAAGTTTCTCTTCTTAAGACCGTGATCCGGAATATTACGTGAATTTCAACATCATTCTGTCGTATCTCACACGAGATCGCTACTCATCTTGCATAATGAACACACAATGCACAGTTTCATTAATCTCTTTCGCACTCTCCTCCCAACCACATTTGTATGCAGGCAGCTCTAGTTCACTTTCCTCCGGTCCTTGATTATGACTAGTGTTGTTTTATTTCGTGAGCAAAGTGAGAAGGGCACAACATCCCTTGGACGCGAAATGGATCCAACAGTATCATTCGAATGATATCACGAAGGAAATAAAGACATACGGCAGGACCAGCCATTCTTTCACGGCTCAGACTACATGCAAGGTACTAATAGTTCCTGCAACTCTTAATAAGGAATGCTCATTCTTTTTTATTGCTCCTCAGCGCTTGGAACAGACTGAACGAGCCCAACCCGTCAGACAAGAGCGAGAACAGTCGGCTAGAGATAGCGTACATTCATAGATTGATTATTTTGTGTTTCTAGGCGCGTCAATTGATGTGGTCATTAGTCCCGTAAATTTTGTGCATGTTTTTATCACGGGAGGTGGCGATGTTCTTCTCCTGCTGATTGGTGACATCTGGCGCCGATCTATAAGTCGGCATGCGGGGTTTTCCCCATCCAGATATCCCCCACCTCCGGGGCACCGCCCAAGCTCTAAACCCCCGACACGTGTGCTAGTGTTTTGCTAGTAAGCGTGTTAGTAAGGTGTAAAGAAAGGGCATGGACGAAAAAGGAAAGATCGCGCGCAGTCCGTTGCCCGTTAGTTAGGGTACTGCTCCGGCATTCGCCTGGTATTTATTGATGTGTGTTAGTGTCGAAAATCCTGCTACCGTCGGGACTCGAACTCTAGGAATGGTACAGTATTAATTCTCGAAGATTAACGAAACAAGGGAGGTTCAAAATCTGGAACAATAGTTGAACATGCAATTAAAATATTTTATAATTACCAAGTTCTGATCACATGTGTTACAATGGACTATTGCAGAAAATCCTGTTATCCACATTCATTTAAAAACATAATGCATCTCATATTACTACAATTAATGAAACTTTTTTGTGTAGGGGGACATGCGTGTAAAGTTTGCTCGACTTTGCGTTTATATACACTCGCTAATCTTTGCAAATAAAACACGTAATCACCAAACATTAAAAAAATTGAAAATGTCCCAGAGACTTCATGTAAAGTTTTCCCAACATTTAAAGAATGTTTTTCAAAATCGCTGAGCTTCGAGTCGGGTCAGACCAACCAGGGAACATATATTTTTGGGGAAAATGTACGAATAATTTAGGGGCTAGCGTGTCACACAGACGTTTAGAAAATAGAAAAGAAAAAAACTTTTTCGGTATAAAGGGACTCCGAAACGCGTATTTCCGTTGAAATTTCGAAATCCATTTCCGCAGCATTATGTCATTCTCCAAGCTGCTTATACTGGAGCAGTACCCTAACAAATTTGCCACAGACCCCACACGAACGTTCCAGCCTCTTCCTTGTCCTATCTTCGCCCCTCACATACACTACCACACATGCTGGGAGACTGGTCGGAAGCTTAGAGCTTGTCCGAGCTGGGGTGATGCCCCGTTGGAGAGATACCTTGTTGGGGAAAACCCCACTAGCTGATGGTAGGGCAGCACTGTATCTCACCATTCAGTGGGGAAGATCACAGCTACCTCCTGAGTACTTCACTTATGTGACTATTGACCTTAGCCGATGAGGTGCTCAGAATTGCTAATCAATAAATCAATCTTTCACTCACAAAAGCTATAATATATAAAATCCTCAGAATGGTATCAATTACTTCTTATTTAGGGTACCTACGCCCCTGTGAACAAAATGTATTAAGAAAAAGTTTTGAGCCATTTTTGAGAAATTTTGTTTTTAATACTGCCATATTTCACTCAAAATTGCACAAAACTACCTTCAACATATGGCATTAATTATAGAACTAATCGTGGACAACAATTTCATTTGATAAAAAAATCCATACCTTCAATACTGTGGTTGTAGGAAGATGACTAAAAACATTTGAACTTGTGTAATTTTCGAAATTTCAGAGTTAACTGGAAAAATTGGACCTATGCCATCTTTATAAGTGTATTTCACCCGATTATTACAAGAAATTTAAAGAAAAATTTTGAGTAATTTGCTATAAAATTTTGAAGGGGTCTCTGGGGTTTCATGCAAAGGATCCACCAAATTTAAAGAATACTTTTCAAAATTGCTGGGTGTGGAGTTGAGCTAGTGACCAGAGAATATTAATTTCAGTGAAAATCCTATGAATCGTTTAGGTGCTGGTGTTGGTTACTGATGGATGGTCGAACAGTCGTTAAAAAACAAAAATTGTTTTTTTTCATCAGAGGACCCGAAAATGTTTATTTCTGTTGAAATCTCAAAATTAGGGTTTATGGTGAAGATTTATGTTGGCACCTGTTTACTCTGTAACTAAAGAGCAAATGGATTCAACAGAAATGGTGGTGCACCTGGGGGGTGGGGTCATGGAGCTTAAATCTCCCCCCCTCCAAAGCCAATTCATATAAAAAATATATCTTTTACTTATTTGCTATAGTAATGAAAGTCAGGCAATATATCAATTGTTTAAGTTATAAACATTAACTGTATATCAAAAAATAAAAGTACATTTCATATTCAGTGTATATCATAAATTATTCATAAGATCTAAATTGGAATACACTTTGGTCATATGGTCGCCTTATCACCTGAAAGGACTTCAAAAAGCTCTGGACAATTGTCAAAGACGATTAATGAAATACTCAAAATTTCGAGATATAGATTAATGAAGTACTTAGAATTTCAAGACATTGGCAGTTATCTGTCAAGCGAAATAATGATTTTATTAATATCAAAATTTAGTCTCATAGGTTTGGCCGATAGAAGCCAATTATCATCGATTGTCCTCTTCATTTGAGTATTGAGAAATATTACTTTTTGTCCACTGATACAATGACATGATATCACTACAATTCCACAATATGTGCAACGTTGTTAAACCATTTTAACCACCGTCTCAAATGATATATTCAATAGTATTTTTTTATAAAATGTTCTCAAATGTCAACAAATTTGTAACCTGCGCTGTAAATGATATTGGTATCTTTGCTGACTTGATAGTGACTTTATGCAGTGTCAATAAACTTCATGTAAAACAATAGATGGCTAAGTTCATTTTCTTTTCCATTTATTATTGTGACTAGTCACCATTAAATGTAATTGAGTTTCGTTCATTTTTTTATTGTAACTATTGATGTTATTTTGGTTGATATTACTTTGTTAAGAGTTTTGATCTTTGTTAAATATAAGCCTATCATTGGGTACATCCTGCTGGCTTTGTAAAATAAATAAATAAATGAATAACTAAATAGGTAATAAATAAGAAAACATCAAGTTGGCTGGTTACCTATACCTGTATCTGCCCCCCTCAAGAAAAATCCTGGATACATGGATGCTAGGAGTAAAGAAAAAATATTAATACATTTTGGAGTCCTACATTATGATTGTCGATATCCAGAAGCCTGATATATCACTTTATTACAGTCTTTTCTGAGTAGTAGAATAGTAACACCAAAATAAATTATTTTAATACAAAATAAAAGTCAAAACTGAATATCAAGTTACCTACATCCTGAGTTTTTTATTAAGATATCTACAATACAATCCTGATAATTCAAATAAGTTGAAAATTGGAAAAGTTCAAATAAACCATAATTAAAAAATCCAAATAAAGTACTGAAAGTCAATACTGGGGATTGAAACTTTGTATCCAAAAATACAATGTAAATCAAGGATCAATCAACTTTTTATAGTTGTTAATTTAAATGCATTGTTCCAATTTACACAAATTATTAGGATTCTACTGTTTTCATTGCCCTTTTTGTTTTATTTCACCATTATATGGAATCTATAATTCATCTTAGACTTGCAACCTGTAAAATGTTTGGTACCATAAACAAAATGCAAAGGATGAGAAAGGATTTAGCAGCTCAAAAAAAAGACTTCTCCACCATATGTCACATACTGTTTTTACCGTTCTTTGACTAAATAAATCAAATTAGTTAGCTTGCTTACTGATATTTTGAAATTTGGATTCCTATTTTTCCATATAAATTGAGAACAAGATGAAATGTTCATGACACATTTCATCATCATAAACTTCAGGCTTATTAAGCACCTATATTTCTCCTATTTAATCAGTTGATTAGCTGATCTTCTTGCTATTCCTCTTATACTCATGAGTGATCCATTTCTTCTTTGGCCTTCCTGTGCATCTTAAGCCTTTCAGGCTTACTATGTAAGGCATCTTTTAGCAATCTTTCATTTTACCTTATGTGAACTTGAGCCTTCTCAGCTGGCTCTTTTTTATAACCTCTACTATAATATCTTGAGCTACATTCTCCTGTATCTTTGTCAGTGTGATCTTGTGATTCCTACTGTGTAACATAGAAATCTCATGCGAGTAACTTCCAGCTTTTGGATGTCTTTACTTTAAAATCCATATTTCTGAGTCATACAGTAGCATTGGTTTTGATGTTATGTTGTAAATTCTTTATTTACTCTCCTCGGTCATAACTCATCCAAAATGCTTCTTAATTATTCCATTAGTTCTGTTAAATTTTTGGTTGTGGCATGTTTCCTTACATGGTCTCCCCTTTGTGTTCACATGTTCTCTTGAGAGTTCAGCATGTTTCCAGCAAGCAGTCCTGCACTTCTCGACATTCCCATATGATCTACATATTTCCTCACAGGTTCCCAAATGTTCCCTAAATATGCCACATGTTCTTCCAGGTGTTTCACAAATATTTCTTCCTATGTACCAATAAATATTTCTTCAAGTCTTTCCCCAAATCTTCATGTTTTCTATATATTGCCACACTGTTAATCTGGAAATTCAAAAATTTTATTTAAGTATTATTTTAATCACACTCCTTTAGAAACATTACGGTAGTGTATAGTGCAATACTTCCCCTACTGGATGAAATGGGAAGTTCTGAAAAGCTAGAGTATCAAGAAGAGCAAAAACTCTGAGACAGAATTGCAATTGCCAAAAAATCGAACTTTTTAAATCATTGTCTTAAATGTGAAAATAGCTTCACATTGGAACAAACTTCCAGTGTTTCTAGCAATCCATGTGACAGAACCATCAATAAACATAATAGAACATCCATAAGATATTATTGTGTAATTACACTATAGAAAATATTAATTGTAGCAAAAAACAGGATTTAACGCTTCAGAACACATTGGTTCCTAAGTTACGCATGATGGTAAAGCTGTGTGACAGCTGAATATGATTTGCTGGTTGCATGTGAGCTTAATGATCCTAATATGTCATAATCTGCTAACTTGAATGTGTTTTATTTTAAATGCTTAGATATATCCCTGCTGGAGGTACCAATACACTTACAGGGTTTGTTTCTATGGTTTCTCATAAAAGAGAATAATCTATCATCTTTCCTTAGCCTATTGTATCTTCTTGTTGCAGATGTTAACATTCAATAAATATTATTATACAATTTACAGTTTCTTAATATTTTCTCAAGATCACAAATATATTATTGAAGCAAGAAGCAACAAATCTGTCCACTTTCTGTTTATTAATGCAAAAATAGATATCCAGAGCATCAATGCCATAGTTGGGGAGAAGGCAGTGTAGTGTAGTCTGGCTCACATAACACCAATTGGAAGTTTCAATTTAAAATAACAGAATTTGGATGTTTTAATTAAAATGTTAATATTAACAATTGTTTTAGCACTGATGTTGGTAGACATTTTTACAATATTATTATTATTATAATCTGAAGTAATTATGGTAAAGAATGCAACTCCCTTCATTAAAATAGATTTCTGTTCTTTATCCTTGCAATACCAAAGGATGCGTGGACTCCTGCATTACTGTGAAGGGGCTTCAGAGCCCACTCCTTAAAATTTCATTTTATTGATGTTTTTGATAAATTAATAGATAAAACTAATAATATACATATGCATTCAGATAAAACTAATAATATACATATGCATTCATTCATATAAAAAAAATCTATTTCTCAATAAAAAGAATCTCTTACATCAATATTTTCTATTTAATTACAATACCTAAAACATTTTTGTGTGAAATGAAGGCATAATTATCTCCATAATGTAATAATTTATTACTATTATTCTAAGACAAACTATTAATATTTTATTAGTCTTAAATATTTCCAAAACATATTCTGTGTGTTCAGTTCTCAAGTGAATAGTCATGATTTTTGTTTCTTTACATTCTAAGACGGTGTAATGTTCATTTAAAGTATAACAATTGCTTATGATTTATTCAGCATATTTTGATTAGAAAGCTTATAATAAATAATATCAATGATTTTCAACTTCCTAAAAAATTGAAATCTGTAAAAGACAAACTCATTGGTGGGCCTTCCAGATCCTCATTAGTAATGCTACAATTAATTGTATTATTGTTCAATTTTGCAAGTGATTGACATTTCCCATGACCACCTAAGTACTACAGTAAGTACGAAATAATTTAAACATCAAGCATCTGAGCCTGTACCATTATCTTAACAAGCTGTATTCTGATTACTGTCAGCTCTTATTCATTAACTGAATATACTGACATTACTGTATAAACACAATTAAGAATTAACAACTCTTTAAATTAAGGATGTTTTTCTGTCTAATCGCAATGTTCACTCATACAATTCATGATGTTCTGGTTCTTCTGATCATCAGTGTTGTCTAAATAAATCAAAAAGCTATTTAAAATTCATGCACCATCATAGTATATAAAGAGCTTGTATCAGCATTTAGTACTGATTGAGCAGTCCCCAGACCACCTACAGAGGTGAGTAGTGTGTCACCTGAAAACTG
Organism: Gryllus longicercus; assembly: GCA_038098605.1. Taxonomy (NCBI): domain Eukaryota; kingdom Metazoa; phylum Arthropoda; class Insecta; order Orthoptera; family Gryllidae; genus Gryllus; species Gryllus longicercus. Next base: position 1,413,943 of record JAZDUA010000157.1, read on the forward strand.
AGAGTGTAAGTTATCTTTTAATTGGATCCCCGATCCCCATTGCATCTTGCCAGAGGCAAAGGTAAGGCTCCCCTAATGTTGATTTACACATACCAAGATTAATTTTTTGCATGGCAATCATGAATGTAAGATCTCTAAGTTCTTAGCCTTTGTTTTCTTTTTGTTACTTTAACTTAAAAAATATACATTTATATTAATTCATAAATATTACAATTGTGTCTAGGGACTGCTATTTTTTATACCAATCGCTAAACAATTATTTCCGTAATGAAATATTTTGTTAAATAATTTATTTTATGAAGAAAATATCAACAATGTGATTTAATTGATTTATGGAATTGTTTAAGAGTGCAGAACTTGTATCTCAATCTTGGTTTCATGAAGACTCCTTGTAATTCTTAGAGCAAATGTTCAGATGGTCTTTTGCTAATGAACAATAAACTTAGTCAATCTCCTCAAATGCAATAACCATTGGTTGATGTTATAAATTATCATTATTATAAATAAGATAATATAATAAATAATATGTTTATAATAAAAACATTCATAGACAATTCTGTATATATTTGTGCTCAAGTACTGGGTATGAACATTGGCCAAAGTGAAACCAAATCTCTTTGTCTCTCTACCATAACTTTTTATTCGAAAGGGAAGCAGTTATTTAAATGGCTGGAAAACCTCTGATCTAATGGAATGTACAATTTCCAACACATCACTGTTATACAATGTTTGAGGACTAGCCATTTGATTTTTCATGACAATTTTGATTTCCAAATTCAAATAGTAAAAACATAGAGAAACATTTAAATGTCTTATCATCACAGTTTTATACGAAAAAGTTAAGTAGTAGTTAGTACAGTCATAGAAGGATGGATCCACAAAAATGGCAAAAAAACAAACAAACATTTTCTGAATCTAAAATTAAATACACAGCAATACTTGTCTTTTGATGTTTTAAAAGGGGAAATTACCACATAATTTATAATGACCCTCAAAATCTTAATATTTTAAAAGTATCTCTAAATCAATATCACCGCACATTTGTAAATGGCCCTTCCTGAAATCAACCTCGCAAATATGGCTTTTAACAACAAACTTTTATCATTTTGTTATTTAGAGACATAAAACCTGAGGAATATCTATCTCCAGAAGATTACTAATTTGGATTACATCAATTAACAAAACAAAATTCTTGAGGTCACCTATATTCAAAAAGAAAAGTTATCTCTGCATCATAAGGTCAAAATGGCAAAGATATTAACAACTTCTGATTAGGTATATTACATCCTTACTTTTTTTCAAACAATGTATTGCTTTGGAAAATTTATTTCCTCTTATGCATATTACACTAGTTTATATTACTATTTATCATAAGAAAAATGCATCCAAGAGCCTTTTAGCAAATAAGACTAAATAAGATTTTGATGTAAAACAATATTTAACTAGCTTTAACTCTGAATTTTACATGCAATACAGTGTACAGTATATCATTCTGAAAATGAGCTCCAAATATCACAAATCTGATCCCTTTAAGGGACAAACATTCTAAAACTTCATAATCTCATTTCTTTCTAGAAGACATAAGCATACTCTATTTTATAGCTCAAGAACACACACTCACAAGATAAAGGATTTGATATAACAGTTTAATGTGTATGTATATTGGCACCATTACAAAACTATGTCAATACCACTCAAATACGCATAAGTGCCATTTGGCAATAGCATAACATTACAACGCACTAGCAAATATAAAGGACGCTTATACAATTTCTTTACATCACAGATAAGTACAATAAGTTAATCTAAATCTTCAGTCATATGTATATTTAACAATTCAGTTTATGAATTATGAATTTAAGTACTCACACGACTGTGAATGCAACAATTCAAGAAAATCACAAACTACAAAGTATAAAATGGCACATAATTGCACCTTCTCTTACCCAAACGTTTGCTAAATCTAATGTATGCTTTTAAGTACTTTCAAGAAGATAAGTGGAAGGTAACAATGCATACAAACAGACCATTTAGTTTGTACTTGAGGAATTGTCCTTCATCACAGGTTTTGACAAGAGCGGAGACTGGGAGCCCAAAGAAGACAGTGGCTGCTCAGGGGATCCGACTGCCCAGGGCCTCTGCAGGGCAGGCTGTAGCAGACGGACGGATGGAGAAGGGAAAGATTCCTCACTGCTACTAGGGCTCACCGCAGTACCTTGTGGCATTTCATGAACAGAGTTACTTAACACTAGTCTCTTGGAAGGTGGTGTAAGTGTGGTCGGAAGCAACAGGAAACCTGATGATTGGCTGTCACTCACTGCACCATGGCTTTTATCTTCACACTGCAGTAGATGACTCATTTCTCCACATTCACCATTCACATCGTCATACAAGAACTTTCTACCGCAAGTGTCCATCCTTTTCATAAAATTGTAGGATTCATTGGAATTGCTTGATTTCAGGATACCAACACCATCATCTCCAGTTTTTGAAATGGAGCTTTCAAAAGTATTTGATTTGTCACAGATCACATTATTTAACATTTCATCCCTGCAATCACTTTTGCTCATGCTTCCGACAGTTACTGCTGTATCTGAAATAACTGCATCTTCTTTGAGGTAAGTACTAACATCTTGTTTATTATCTGATATTGACAAACTTATTCCCGTTTCTGTGAGAGGATCAACTTGTTTTCCTCTGCTGCTATCAGAAAGAACACTTCCACAGCACATCTCTGAGACCAGGGCTGACTCTTCTTGTGCTAAAGGAGCCTGACCTGAGCACAATGGTAAGGCAACTTTTTCTGGAGCATTTTGCACAAAAATAACTCTGTTGAAGGCACGCCATCGTCGACAGAGGTGCAAATATGCCTTACACTGAATGTACATGAAGACTAGACCCCCAGTAAATCCAATGGCAACTACTATCAACTTTGTCCAGAAAGGCCATTCAAGAAGACCTCTTTGTATTTCTTCTGCTGTACGATCTATCAAGACATACAGTGACCAAACAACACAAGTTAAGGCCACTGCATGAAAAGTGACAGAACACAGCAACTTCCGACGTTCTACTCCTGACATTTCAAGAGTCTCCCACTAAAAACAAATTACAAATTATTAAAATGTGATTACCAGCAAAGTGAACACATTAAATGCTTTCAAATATAATAATCACTAAATTTTCTTATTTGCACAAATTAAAATACCTATATATCCTCAATTAACACAGAAATGAACAAGAACAAACAATTTACGAATATACACACTAGTTATAGTTATGCATCCCTTAATGTACAAGTAATTTATAATTCAATATTGATAGTTTAAATAAAATTTTTATCTACTACATATGCTATTACCATGTCAACCAATTCAAAAATACATTATAAGAATAATAAATAGCACTTAAACTAGAAATTACTCTTAGAAACTTTTATCCTTCATTATCCCTTCACTTACTTCATCTACATGTCTAAATATAAGCATAACTATCTACATCTGCATTATATTCATTTTTATGCAATAATTTATACTTATTGGTACAGAAACTCATTAAGTGCAGCAATACTTTTGCAGTGTAAATGAAGCTGTCAGAGTAGCTTTCAAATGCCTTAGATATTCGGTCTAAAAAATTTAAAATTCATGATTTTTATTTCATGTTTTTCTTAAATTATTGTTTCTAAACTACTTATTCACTTTTTTCGATTTATAAACATAGTTGGATTAACAAAGAAAATAATTAATATAAATCATGCTAAAATTAAATTAAGAGTGCAAATACATAAATTAAGAAATGAATAATTGTAGAGAAAATTTGCATCATCAATACTGTTTGTGCATACTTGGTAAACCATGAAATTTGAACATCATTCTTATTTATTTCTCATTTTCTAGATTATTTCCAATGCAACAATAGACTAATTTACTTATTTAAATTTTTGTTTCTCTATTTACAAACCTCAGTTTTTACAACTATGATGAGTAAAAAATTTATTTTGTAAATATATATAGTGCATAAACATTGTACTCTGTAACAACTATAACAACCTTGTAACAAGAAATATAAAACACTAATAACACATTCTTAATTTTCTGTTTTAGAAACCACATTTACAAATACCGCTTACCCTATTCATAAACTAAATAATAAAGAATGTTACTCAAATAATAAACACATACCTCATTAAATGGTTTTATTTTACTATTCATGATAAATTGAAATTTACACAATTCACAGCTTCGAATGTCAGATGATTTAATCCATTGTTGTAAACAAGCCTGGTGGACATAACGTAAAGAACCCGAACAATAGCATGGTGCAATAAGAGGTACCTCACTGTCGCCTTCACAATGACATATCCTAGAAGAAGTTCAACAAACAATTATGATAATGTTTCAATATTAATAAAATATCCGACTTGAATGATTTTAACCCGCAAAATTTAATAAAATACCCAAATAATTCCAAATATTTTACCATAATAAATATGAATGTTAAGGACATATAATATTAAAAACAACAAAATTATGCCACTGTCTACATTAAAAAAAAATAATCTAAAAATCACATAATTTATAAACACAAAAATATTAGTGAATGCCCATTAATGCCCATATTTTTTCTTACAATCAATAGAAATTTGAATTCTGCTCACCTACAAATATCATGCCCATTTGAAAGACTTGATGCCTGAGATGCACACCTCTCAGGTGGATGTGATCCAGACATTGCAAAGACAGTTTCCTAAATATACAACAAAAATCACTATCCTTCCACATACACTAAATTATTGTGTACATCAGCTAGGTGGCTATTTATGATCCTTCTGGACAAACTTGAATTACCTGTAATTTCCAGTCATGACTAGTTCTAGTAGTCTGTTCTTTCCCCCATTCCAGAGGAGAAACACTTATTTGTTGTAGAGGCATCGCAGATTTCTGCGACTCGCTATTCTTATTTAATAACACTTTTGTAGGCCCAGTATAACTGGGACATTTTAAATACAATTGATTTACGAATCACTCGAGTTAAAACTCTCCAAACTATGCGTCTTTAAGTATTTCCAAATGAATGCACTTCATACGGCATACTGCGGAATTCCAAGCTCTACGGAAGACCACACGGGAAGACATGTTCAATAACAATCATAATAAACAAAACTATACTGCATTGCTCTTGGATTGTAGACCAAGAGAGCGGTCACTATACATTACAACAGAGTTACTGATTCTATAACTTTCAATTGAACTATCATACATAATGACTCAGGAATTTCATTAGATAATTTACAATTTATTCTTACAAAATCTTTTACATAAGCTTACGTCATTTTAACAAATGGGCGTGGCAGTGTTGCTGCTGGGCTTTCGTCTGCTATTCCGTACACAAAGCAATACAAAGTACGCATCCAATCAGCTGTTTCCAATGGTTCGAAACAGACACCATGGTTGGAACGAGAACAAGGTAATGAGTGGTTTATCTTGGTCATAGGCGTCTATCACTTGTTTCAATGCGAATAAAAAAAAGAAGCTGCTAGGGTGAGCGTTCCAGAATTGAAAATACCGAAATAGCGACCTTTTACATCCTTTTACTCTAGTCAAATGCGCAGTTAATAGTTACGTGAAGAGGAAGGCAAAAGAAAGACCCCTGCGATTGATGTTTTTTTTATCGTCGTTTTTCAACATTACCTTCCATCTCCATTTTCTGTGGCATTGTTTCAGGAATAGTCACAATCAAAACAATAGCAAAACGAATTCCTTCTTTCTGGCAGAGAATCTTATCTCTTTGTGCGCTTCAAAGACGATGTTTCTAAAACAAATTTGGCAGTAAAATCTTTCATAAATAGATGGCTTATCTTGGAATTATTATCTCTTCGCCTGATTCGATTGCTCATCTTACCCTTATTATTAGAGACAAGAATTAAACATTGTTGAAGTAAATCTGACAGTCGCGGCATCATTGCGCAGCACTATTCGACTGGCAAATCCGTAAAATGTTATTTCACCACACATTCTATAAACAATAGAAATTTTTGTGAGTTTATTCATGCATTCTACGATACGAAAGCCATAACCATTTCTCAGTTCTCATAACCATTATTACTTTCTTACATATTTTCTTTCTTTACTAGGTACTTACGAAAAGTTTTTTTTTCGACAGAAAATCTCGTATTGTGGGTGACTGGTACTGAAAGAGTGAATAATCCTTGCTCTCCATGCAAGAATGTCAAATTTTGGGATCCTTAATACCTAAAAATTGGTTTACGGCAAAATGTTTTTTTACCCCGATCAATCTAGCCAAACTCGAGGCCCTGCGAATTTAAAACAGATATTTTGATTTAATGGGAGTACTTTATATGAAGCTTCAAAAAACAAAGCAACATTTTCAAAATGTTCTCAAAAAGTCTCCAAATGTTTTCTTCAATTCCTTCTTTTTTTTTTTTTTCTTCTTCAGTAAAGCAAAGCACGCTTATAAAATTGACGCTAGTCCGATTTTCCTTGATTTTCGAAAATGGCAAAAGTTTATTTGTAAAAAATTGTTTTCGACGTCTTTCTAATTACAATAATGAATTTTTCTTAATGAAATCTGTAGTTCAAAATCAAAACTTAGAATGAGATAAAGTACAATTAAAAAAATAGTAGTTTTCGAGTAATTTTGGTAGGAAAAAAACCCAACGACAAGAAATAGAATAAAGAGGCCAAGAACGAAGCGATTCAATAGAGAGCAGAGTTTCTACATGAATTTCAAAAGTTCAACAAAGAAAGCAATCAAAATAGTTGTCGGTACCTTCCAGTTAGCTAGACGTGCAAGAACAGCACATACCTTTTCATATTATTTCTAAAATTGCAATTTCCGAAAATTCAGAGAGTTCATTAAAATGAGACCTGTTACTTTCTTTTAAGTGCACCTTGTTCTATACGTGAACAAAATTAGGAGTGTTTTTGAGAAAATTTGTTTTTTTTTAAATTTGCATTAACTTCAACCAGAAATTACATGAAAACTGTTCTCGTTTTTCAAAAAATTAAACAATAACTTTTTGAAAGAGTTAATATTTTAGAAGATATTTTATTTAAGGCAAAAATCTCGATCTTCAATTTTGTAGTTTTTCGAAAATACAGAGTTTGCCGGAAATGAGATTATCACCAATTATTTTACGGACTTTTGATAGATATGAGGAAAAAATTTAAAGAGAAAACAGAGCCATTTTTGAGAAAAAAATGTTTAAAAAATTAATAATACGTATATTTCGCAAAAAATTGCCCGAAAACTAACCATCTTTTCGAAAAATTGTACCTGACTTTATGTCAAGATTTGTTATTAAAGAACAAAGTTCATTCAGGAAAATATTTCTATCTTCAATATTGTAGTTGTAAGAAGAGGCCGAAAAAATTTGAACTTTTGCACTTTTCGAAAAATTAGGGGTTTCAATGAAAAAGAAACATGCACGCTTCTCTTGAGCGTTCTTCACGCCATTCTTTTATCTGTGGAAAACATTAAAGAAAAAAATGGAGTGGTTTTTGAAGTATTTTTTAACAATTAAATACATTTCAAGCGAAACATTTAATGTTTAACAATTAATCACATTACGCGAAAACTCGCTTTTTCAAAAAAATGTACACGACCATTTTTACAAACCTTATTTTTTACAACAGACTGTCTGGAGCAACAATATATATCTTCAATTTTGTAGTCTTAATTTGTTAACTTTTTGCAATTTTCAAAAAAATTGAGATCGCCGAAAATGAGACTAGACCATATTTTTTACTGTCGCTTCTTACATGTGAGGAGAAAATGTATAGAAAAAAATTGGAGCGGTATTTTCGAAAAACTAGACAGGAACGTATTCGAAGATCCGTCTTTAAGGAAAACTAAGATTTACTAAGGGCTAACTACTGACTTTATTAAGGAAAAAAATCTTTAATATTAGAGTTGTAGGAAAACGCCCGAAAAAATTGCACTTTTACAATTATCAAAAAATCTGGGATTTAACATGATACCTACACCATTCTCTATTGTCCTTTATGCTATCTGACAATAAAATTCAATCAACAAATTTTGGAGAAAATCGTCTAAGCGGCTTAGGAAGGCACTAGTATTGACTCAAACGAACGGCAGAAGGGCAGACAACACGAGGCGAATGTCGGAGCAGTACCTTAACAAATGACCCACGGAATGCGCGCGATCCCTCCTTCCTCTTCCTTCTCCTATCCTCACACCTCACCCACATTTTCTTACATGCAGTCGGGAGCTTAGAACTTGTCCTGGCTGGGGCGGTGCTGCGCTGAGGAAATACCTGGTAGGGGAAAACCTCGCAAACTGACGGGGAGGTTGACGCCGGATCTCCATCCAGCAGAGAAGAATCAGCTCTTCCTCCCATGATAACAAACAAAATAAACCCACTACACTTATGGACAAATGACCGTAGCAGTTGACGCACATGAAATCACCCAGCAATCAATCAATGGATTTTCACTACACAACGTGTTAGAGGAAATAATTTATAAGAAGATTTATCCACTTTTATTTACCAGGGCCTGTCAAGAGTTTTTCTGTTGAAAAAAGTGTTTCTGACCCCCAATTACAATAGTCTTTTCTTATGAAGTAAGGGCAAGAATGTAAAAAGCTTTTCGATGGCAGGCAAAGCTTCTCTCACAAAGCGTACGTAATTCGCATTCTATCTTGTCTTCACATGAGCACCTGTCAGAGCAAGAGCGAAACTAAAAAATTGTCAAGGGGGCGAATACGTTTTTCAGGTTCTGCAGATCAAAAATAATAAATAATGTTATAATAAAACGTACTACTGGTATAATTATAATAACAGTTTTCAAGAAACATTTTATTTATTTAAATAAGCAGAATATAATATTAATATGACTTTTATACATTATAAAACAAGGTTCAATCTGCTGCTTCATTCAAGATCGGCGATCTCCCCCTCCCCCCATTGATCTGACCTTGTGTCAGAGTCGGTGAACTGGTGCAAAACTTACGCAACCATTAGATAATGCTTTCCATTAAATGCTTGTATTATTTTACACGTATTATATCACACAATTCTAATATGAGAATAGCGACTAGACGCATCGCCCTGCATTTCTCAAGAAACAGAAATCTACAAATGCGAGATATATCTGGATTGATTGTTAGTGATTCCGTGCGCGTCTACAACGGAGGTCATTCGTCCCGTAAGTGAAGTGCATGTTTTTTCATCGGGAGATGGCAGTGATCGTCCCCCGCTGGATGGCGAGATCCTGCGCAAACCTACCGTCATTTTCCCTAACCAGGTATCTCACACCAACGGGGCACCGCCCCAGCCCCTGACCGGTCTCTCGGCATGTGTGGTTGTGTAATGCATGTAAGCGTAATGCAAGTGTAAGCGTATATAAGTAAAGGGTGAGGATAAGAAGAGGAAGGAAAGATTGCGCGCGGTCCGGGGCCCGATTGTTAGATTATTTGCCCCGGCATTCGCCTGCTGTTGATCGAAGAAACCACGGAAAACTACCGATCAGAGTAGCCGGCCGCCAGAATTCTCCTTCAGACAGTGACTGAATTCGACCTAGCTGACAAGTCGAATCGCAGCAACATCGAATATCCTGTCATTGTCGGGACTCGAACTTAGGACCTCCCGGTCAGCTGGACTGCAGTGACATCAGTTGATGCAATGAGCCACCTTTCACGGTGGGATTTATCTGGAGTCATAGGCGCCAAGGCCCTTTCACGCCTAACTTTCAATAAAATCTGAAAGGTGACTAAAAACGTGACCTAAAAATAAAAAAATAAAAACAAATAGTTTGGTTAGTTACTAAACTTAGTTTATAACTCAAGAACAGATGGACCAATTTTAATTATCTCTGATTTGTTGGATTCATCTCCGCCCCAAATAGCAGAATATTTACTAAAATATCGGAAAAGTTCACGAAAAGAACACACAAAACTAAATATTCATGTCAAATGCAACCCGCAACTCACGACAGGATTTTTTACTGAATCGTTAAATAACTTCTAAACAAAGCGTTCTAACACATTAAAACTAAAATTTTGAGGCCAAAGAATCGTTTCTTACACCGTTATATATATATATATATATATATATATATATATATATATATATATATATATGGATCTTCTTAATCATTCTATTACATTTTTGCTTGTGCAGTGCTTCTCAATATTACCCTATTACCCTACTTGCTCAGAGACATGCAGAATTTGCAACTAAAAGTGTATGAAAGGGAGAGAGATAGAGACACAGAGAGACTGAGAGAGAGGGAGAGGGAAGGAGAAAGAGGGAAATGAAGGAGAGAACAACTTGCTGAGTACCACTAGTAATTAAATAAAACAAAACCTGTAAATGAAACATTTATAAATTGTCTCCGGGAAAATTGTGTGTAAATGCCAATTCCAGGCGCGCAATGCAAACGACTGCGGCACTACCAGTCGCTGCGATGTCTGCAATGCACTGGGCGTTTCCCCGTTTTTCAGTTATCGGCGAAACTGCCGATTACTTGTCTATGAGGAAAACATTCCGTGCTAGAAATGAGTGCCTGCGATGGCGTGTCAGCCGGTTTCAACTGCGAACCCCGAAGTGACATTTAAACCCAATTTTCTCGACAACAGTTTTTTTTCTTTTCTTTCTTTTTCTTTTCTTCTTTTCGGAAAAACTAAATCTTCTTTTCGTAACAATTCAAATAAGAGTTTTTCTAGCGAAGATTAGCCGTTTTCCAGAGCACGATTACATAACTTGCTCTTCTTACGAAGAACTTCATTAGTCGAGAAAGTAAAAAGAATCTGAGGTATTTTAGTCACGATTGTTTCCGGAGAGGAGGGGAGAGAGGGTGGATAAAGAGTGACTGAAGACAGAAGACCTGCGGTCTGCTACCGAAAATTCTATGGACAATGCGCGGAGGCCCGGGCCAGTGCATACTGGTATGATACTGTTGCATACTGGCTGTGCCGCGAATCGGGCTGCTTGATCTCGTTGACATGGTCTCGTCGAGTACGCACGCAATCTGCCAAAAACCTTTGTTTTTCGTTTCTGCCATAGAAAAATCGTGAATGTGACCACAAATCGGAAATACGCTCAGAGCCGGGAGTGCTTACCCCGTGCTTGGCGAGTTCGAGAGCCGAGCGCTGTAAATTGTTGTACTTTTTTGCCCTCTTATAAACGCTTAAAAACTCTAAAAATTTATGAATAAATATAAGATACATAGTAAATTATTCATTGAATATTAATTTTATATCGTTCTATTTTTGGCGTACAAATATAAAAACTTTTTTTAAACGCAATTACTCGAAAGGCAACATTTTTAAATTTATGAAAATCTGCAGTAAATTATCAAAATATATGTTTGTTTTAGAGTTACGATGTTTGAAATAAAAACCTGCATTTTCTCCAACTATTTATAAACAAATGAAAAAATTATTTGATCTTTAAAGCACCAAGAAATCTAATGTACAAGGGAAAACAATATAGACCAAAAATTCTAGATTTTTTTTCTCAGGTACACAGCTACCTTAAAGACGGATCTCTAAATGAGTTCAGATGCAATTGGGGGCAAAGGCTCCCCTGCATAAGATGGTAATAAGTTCCCCTAAACCAAATGGCATATGAGTATTTACTCTATAATGCTAACTTTAACATAATATTTTTCACAGATTTCTTAGCCCCAGTCCCAACACCCACACCCCTCTACAAACAGAAACTTTTTTATTTTAATTTTTTCGTCAACTAAACACTATTTTATCTTATTGAAAAATAATTTATACTATCAGAAAAACATTTTATGATATTTTCTCAGCGCCAAATTCAAACGGATTGTGTTTTTTGAAAGAAAAAAAAAAAGTTTTAAAACCCTGGAATAGGTTTGAAGAAAATCTCAAAATTTCTTCTTAAAACACAAAATTTGTTTTTTTTTCAGATTTTTTCGATTGTTGAGCTGCAGTTAAAAAAACAACAGTTTTTACCATTTTAAATCACATACAGCTTTTAAAATGGATGCAACAGTTATGTGCATTTATTTGAGTGTTTAGTATACATTTGTAATGAAAACTGTTTTGTTGTTCAAAAAAACAATGATACATTTTTGAAAATGGTATCGACATTGTGATTAAAACAACAGATTCACCTTTAGAATAACAGGAAAGTGAAATTACTTTAATAACATGGAAAATAACAGAAAATATTCAGTCGAGACAAAAAGGTTCGGTTTTTTCTCAGTTTACACTTGGCATTAAACGAATACCATGCATTAGTTACAATATATCTAACATTATAATACAAAAAAACCTACTTACAAAATATAATGTAATAAAGAGTTTTACTCAACGTCACTCGTATATTTTCACTTTCTCACTTTTTCAAAAATTGTAAACAAGCAGTTTTTTGTCTCTAAAACATTGTATGTTCACGCTAGAATTGCCGGATTACATAAAAGTTAGTCACTCAGTGACATTTTTGAATCCGTTCGTTTCGCAGCGTTGACAAATTTCTTCTTTTGAAGATCCGTTAAAGAAAATGTCTTACATGGACAACGGCCTAAAGTTTTCCATTTGCCGACTACGCTTCCATAGATAACAAGATATGGTAGGTATGGATAGTGCGAATAGTTATAAATTAGTACAGCTCCTATTTTGTACGCTTTTTTGCTAATATACACAAAAATGTACATAAAATTCTGCGTTTTTCTCTAATAAGATCATTTTCAACTAGTTCCAAAAATTCTGACCCAAAATCTCCAACTACATTTGAATCTTTCGCGGATTTGCTTTCCACTTCCATTTTTTTGTCCTCTAATTTTTGAAAAGATTAAAACTCAGTCAGTCAAAACAAAGTCAGTCTAATTTGTATTAACTTTTACTTCTGCAATTTCTCTATAAATCCTTTTGCAGGCCAATATATAAACAGTAAAATATGACCTTTTTTGTGTGTTTATGTGAATAAGTTGTTAAGTTTAATAAAAATAAGTTGTTAGTCACATTCATTTAAAGATCGGTATTTGCACGCTTGAGAACGTCACTGTGAGAATTCGAAGTTAAATGTGCTTTCATTTTGTAGCATTACTCACTGTTCCATATTCACTGCAAGTTGAATACGTTTTCCACAACCAACCAGATTTTTGGTAATCTCTTAGAATTTTCTGGCCGGATCCGAAAACAAATTATCAGTTCCCCACCAAGAGACCGAGTCGCGTCGAATGACACTTCATATGTCTCGATTGGTGAATGGGAAGTGGTCTAACCGTGAGTGACAGATCCGCGCGTACTCGCAGTTACTCAAATATTCTTTAGGTACTAGTTGAATGTGGCGTCGCCGACGCTGTAAACTGTTTTAATAGTATTTACATCTGTTGAAAATTTATGTCATCCATTCCATTTTTTCAAATAAGTTCTTACAGTCTGAAGAACGATTAAGAAAACAGCGCAGGTCTCACGTTAGTTGAAAACTGATTTTTCGAAAATTGAAAAAATTCAAATTTTTTCGTCGTCTTCCTACAACTACAAATATGAAGAAACAATTTTTTCTTAATAAAATGTGTTCATCAAAAGTAGATTTTTAAATAAGATCAAGTTAAAGTTTCCAAAAATATGAGTATTTTCGAGTAATTGGGCGTCAAAGTTAGTCGCCTACTCTGAAAATCCTGCTCTTTTTAATCGTAATTATAGAAGTGTTTTGAGCAGTTGGATGCTACGTACGTTAGAATGGGTATATTATTTCATGTTTAATGTTTCTTTGTTCATTTCTTGCATTTGAGCTTTTGTTATTAATTTACAAATTAATCTTTTCGATATTATTTATAACCTATTTGAAATAAATATGAAAAAAATATTGCTAGTCTTCAGTCGCCCGCTCACAATTTAGGCAGTATGATGCTACGTAAGTTAGAGTTTGTATATTATTTTATTTTATCATTTTGTTTTATTTATGTTATTTCATTTTAAATTGCGTTCTACAATTGTGTTAAATGTGAAAACGAATAGCTGACCGGTCATTGTTGGTTGTTAATGTTTGTTTAAAATGTATTTGGGCGGTGATAAATGGCAGCTGGCCAGAGTATGTGGCAAGTTCGTATAGCAAGGCGAGACCAAAGGAAATAGAAAAGTTCGAAACTGTAGTTAATTTATACTGTGATCTGCTCTATTTTCTTAAGTGTCCTTTACTCTTTCCGAGGGAAAGTTTAATTAAAAGAAATTGGAGCCATTGTTTAGCAAAAGTTGAAAACGTCCTTGAGGCTTCATGTGAAGTATCCCCACAAACTGAAACATCGCTTTCAAATTCAAGGCGCTGTGACGTCAGATCGAGTGGGAAAATCCTGCTTGCGGTTTAGCCGCTGGTGTTGTTCAGAGACAGACGGACAGACGTTTTGCCGTAAACCTTTTTTTCGGGATCAAGGTCACACAAAATATACCACCAACATTAGCAGCAATTACAATAAAAATCATGAAATGAAATATAGTTAAAACATATCCAAACAATAATGGGTTTTGCAATGTGTTCTCCTCATTTTGAAATTCTAGTCCGCTTTTATTTTGTATGAATTCTATTATCTGCAGTTGCCTCAATCCCGAACTAATGGAAACACTTGTTTACTGGAAATCAAAGCCAGAACCATGTGCACTGGAGATGAGCACGAAATGGACTGTACCGCCTACGCATAAAATTGTGTACGTAATTTTCAAAACAGACTTTTATTAAATTAGCTTCAAATAATTAACATGAGTTGCTTACGTTTTTTTAATTAGTGTTCTGCATTTCGGGTATTATATTCCCGTCATTCGATGGAGCTGCAACCTCCATTTTGGGGAGGCGCCGGCCTCTATTGCTTCCAGGCATAAGGGTATTGGAAAATAAATTTGGAATAAGAAAAACTTAGCTCAGCATACTCGTGCGAAAGTCCATTAAGTATTAATTTATATCACCCTTATTACTTAAAAATGTCGTTGCTGGAAGCGATGACGCAAGAAATGTATTTCAGAAGAGAGAACGTTATGAATCGGCGGCTACGTCCCGGAGACATAACACTAGCGTTCTAGGGTTAATTAAATGAACACAATTCCCATAAATTGCACACTACTTTCTATACGTTTATGGACGGTAACACAGAAAATACCCATGGAAAGAAGGCTAGCCTAACAACGGAATTAGACCAACGCAAATATTTGATCGAATATGCACCCGAAAGCTAATGGGCATAGCCGGAACGGGCGATTCATGCCTGCAAAAGTGCTATGCGTGCTGTGCCAATTTCATTGTAATAATCACAATGTGCTCCTCAATCGTACATAATCCTCGGTTGCATTACCCATAATTTTTCAACGCTTTGCAAACTATTTTGATCAATGATTTGCACGAAATATGTCTAAAGAATGCAAGTTCCCTTTTCATGACGTAAGGCGAATGATCGATCCAACAGACATTCCTTTCCATACTACTTCAGACTCAATAATTTACACTTCAGCATGTTGGCCGCAAATGTGATCCTCAGAAATAATCGAGGCGTGTTTTCATGTGTAATTAATTGTCTAACTCCTGTAATTTACGTTTTAACTGTTGCTTTGCTGTAGTTTTGAATATGGTCTGGTTAACAATAAAGCAACAATGTTGGCACACGTACAAACATAACGTATTGCATTTGTTGCGATTCACAATGGGCAAGTATAAATGTAATGTATTGAATGTCGATTATTTTCCATTTCCGGGTATCGTGTTTACTCGATATAACGAGCATATTATGCTCTTCAAAAATATGTGTGATCAGTTAATATCAGTAAGTTGTACTCGTAATCCTAGTATTGCTATCAAAATGTAATTTTGGCCAATTTTTTTCAAATGTTGAAAATATAAAGGATCTTGCACACAGTAGTTTTTTATTGACGTTCATACTCTCTTACCATCGCATTCTAATGCGAACGGTATTTATAAGGTAGATTTATTGTTGGCGCAATTTACTGGACACAGTAAAAAATAAAGAAAAGACATTAATTTAGTTTATTTTTAATATTAAAAATGTATGTCGTGTTATTGCACGAAATTCCATAATATTTTCAGACGTGACTAGTTTGTTCCAATAATTAAAATGCAAACTGGTGCCCTTGTGACAAGAGATATGTCTCCAGAAAAGAAAAAAGTTGACCTTGACAGGTAAACCCAATCCTTTTTCAATGAGTCTTTCAAGTGAAATATAACTCACTATTGTCTGCACCATTCTCATTACTCTGCACATGAAGCTGAATTTGTCTTACTGATTACAGGAATTACAGTGAAGAAACCTTTTACACTGATTCTAGTGAAGACATGCGTTCAAAATGTAAGAGCGCAGCAACATTGCTTCAAAAAAAGAGGCAACTCAGACCAATTCATGGTGAGCTGACATTGAAATACTACTACTAATAATAAAAATATTATCAGGGTCATGCTAGTATTATTATGAAAGTCGTTATTTTTTTGTTACTTTATTTTCTTTCCTTTTAATTATGTGAACATTTGATTGGGACTTTTTAATGGAAAATATATGTTTTTCAAAAGTAATATTATCCAATGAATATTTTATGATCAAAAAATATAAAAGCCATTGCTTCACTGCTAAAGAAATTTCATTGCATGGTAAATAACTTCCAAACAATTTAGCTATTTGGCTAGTTGTTCTCTCATTGTCTCAATTTCATACAACTTTAAAATTATTGTTTTTCTTTATTGTTGTTATTGGTTTTTCAAGTTGCATTCATTGTAAACCTATACAACTTATAAATGTTTAATTGGCCTCTTATTAAGATAGGAAAAGTTTTCTAGTTTGGAATTTTTACTTCCATGTGTTTCTCCAAAATAAATTAATTCTTTTATTTCTTGTCATGACAAAAATATTTTTATACTTTTCCAATTACCTTGACATGAAATTTGGAAACACAACTGTGATTTTCTTGAATATGTTGACACAAATTCTTGTGAATTTCGCAGGTTCAGGCAACCCATACAGAAGTTCAACCAGACTAACATTAACATCATCATCAAAAAATAATGTGAGTTTAGTTGCACAGAAAATAATGTCAGCAAAGTTGCTTCGTGTGAAACAATTGCAAAATGAACTCACTGATGCTCAGTTCCAGTTAAATGTAAGTAAGCAGATGTTCTGTTATGTTCATGTTTTCTTCTATAAGTGTTAGGCTTCTGATTAGTTGTAACTAAGAATGTTGTAACTATTTTTTGGAAAGTAGTTTTAATTGTAATGTAATATAATTTTTGTGACTGTTTATTGGAAATTTTTTCTGCCTGAATCAAAAGAAGTTCTGGTATGGATTTTGGGATGTAAAGCCTTCAGCCTCTTTGCCATGAAATCATCTGGAGAACACTTTTTAAATAAAGTATATATATACAATTTTTAATTGATTACAATTGCGGTCTTGCAATGTGAATAATGAAAAATATACTGTGATAATTTGTTTTTTAATTGTTGGAAATTTTCAGAAGCTAGCATTTTTGATTACTGAAATTAATTTTATTTTAGATCTATTGAAGTATATAACACAGATTATGAAGGTAAATTGAAATCTATTTCCTGGACTTAGTTTTCTTCTCTCCTAAATATATCTTGGTAGTCGTGGTCTTTATCTAATCATTTCAGTTTTTTAACTGTTTGATTCATTTCTGATCATGTGCTGAAAACAGTCTCAACAATTACATATACCAAAACTTCAATTTGATGCTCTTGATGGCCTCAGATTATCTATTATATTCTTGCTTCTATCTATTACATGATTTACTGCTTCAAATAATACATAACTGCTTATTGTACTGCTTTAAATCGTAATTATTATTTATTACTCATTTTGATAAATAATTCATAATTATTCATTGATGTTTATTAACCAACTCTCATGTTTACATTTCGTCTCCAAGTGCCTTTGAGGAAAGATTTTATGATAGTTGTAATATAAAATAAAGAAAACTCCTTTTTTAAGTATTACTTACTTTTGATGGCAGGAATTGTCTACTGAAAATAGAATCTTAAGGACTTTACAAAAACGTCAAGACATGGCTTTAAAGAAATATGAAGGTACTCAAGCGGAGTTACCACAGCTCATTCGTTCTCATAATGAAGAAGTGAGAACTTTGAAGACCAAATTGAAGCAGGTACATTACTGTTTTTATGTTTTCATGTGATAAACACAATGGCTGGAGTCCTCCAAAAGTTGGGTTTTTCAAACGTCCTAAGCAATAGTTCTAATGATATTTCACTTAATATATTTTATATTCCTTTAATAAGAACAATTGCTATGAAACTTATTTTTTAAATAGGCTTTTCTTCTTTGTTTTTATTATTATAGGTTAAAAACCAGTGCAAAGAATTAGATAACAATTTGAAGATGAGAGAAACTGAATTATCTGCTCTCCAGGAGCAGCACAGACATCTCATAAAATTATCAAAAAACAAACATTTAGGTGAACGTGAACAGCTGCAACAACAACTGGAGCATATGCAAGACTTACTGAAGGAACAAGACAAGAAAATACAAGTAACTATAAATCTGCAATGGAATAGTGAATAGAATTTTATAACAGTATTTGTAGAGACAGGATACAATGTATGTTGACAAAATTATCTCCTCACATTTTGTCATTTATTTATTTGAATTGTTATTTACTTTTGAATCTTATTATTTTATCCCCTGCTCACAGACATTACTGATATTTACTATTTTGTGATGTATTTCCACTTCTTTTAAGGCTCTACAACCTTCAAATGAACATCTTGGCCTGCTCAACTATCCTTTCCCATTTTTCCCTCTTCTTCAAGAGCTCAATCCAATTCTCAATTTTCAATCTTCATTTTCCTGATGTCTTTGATCAGATCATATTTCCATCTATTTTTAGGCCATCCCCTTCTCCTGGTAGAAACACCTAGAATTTTGTAGATAATGCTACAAAATCCACTATACATGTTATTCTACATCATGTTACTCTCATATATAATTTGGCCCTTCAAATATATTTTATTGTCCAAAGGGGATCTGAGTTTTGTTTCAATGATGGAAATTTACAAAATAAAACTTTTTGAACCTTCTATTACATTTTTGGAGATGAGCTCATCGGGGAACCTTCCCCTCTTAGCACAGTTGGTCAGAAATGGGGAGAACATTGAAATCCAAGTAAAATTAAGTTTACTATTTGATATTCTATGATATTTAACCATATCAGTCATCATCTTTCTCTTTGTTAATAAACATTTAGAAATATTAGAATGTTTGCCCATGCACAAGATCACACTTATTTATTTAATATTAAAAACAGTAAAAGTTGTGTGATATTTAGGATAGGTGAAGAGGTTTGTGGAGGGGACTACATTTAGTGCACAGAATTAAAGCAAGAGGCCAACTCAGCATTTGCTCAATGGTTCACGGGAAATTAAAACCTGATTGTGTTGGGGTCTTCTACAGAGAAGCTGGTTACAATAATTTTTACAGACATATTCAGTCTTTTAAAGTTATGCCATTCCAAAGGTAACTAATGTGTTAGTATCATTATTATAAATGCGTATGAAATGAAACACACAATTCAGGGCTTCCCCAATTACAGTATGAAGTTATACTCACCTTTAAAACAATGATTTACCAAGAGTGGAATGCTCGCATGGTTACAACTAGATAACACATGTTCAGTATGCAGACTTTTTTTTTAAAACAATGAATTGAAAATAAGAAGTGTTATGAGTAAAGACAAGCAATTCACAAACAATGCATTAAATATATATAATTCATTGGGATTTCTAATTTGCAGTAAAAGGTTTATTCTTCTCCTTACAAATTGTCAAAATCTTTGTGTAGAATAAGGTTACCAAAATGTTATTGACAATCAAAACAATTTGATTCTAATTAATATTGTGAAAACTGTGTTCCTAATGTTTCAATGAAAGAAATAGAAATATTCAATAACAACAGTTATTGTTTTGGTTATATTAGTATTTTGAAAACCTCATTCTACATAAAAAAAGTTAAATGCAAGATATTTTCAAATATTTAAGATATGTTGTGCACTAAAATGCAATTGATATTTAATTATTGTTTCAGGTGTTAACAAGGAAGTTGATGTTAGAAAGCAAAAATTATAAACATCAATTGACTTCTGAAATTGCACGTCACAAGAGAACTTCAAAAGAATTGGATATAGCCTTGGAGAGAATTGCACAACTGGAATCAGTGTTAGTAGCAAAGGAAAAGTACATAGCAGTGAACTTAGCTCGAGCACATTCTAATCTGCCTGTCTCAGCTGCAACTCTTGGACCACAGAGCAGGTAATGTGCTTCCCTTTTAGCAGGGTCCTGTTTTGTTAAAGAGGGCACCATGAAAGTGATTTCTGCTTAAATATTGTAGATAATATCTTACAAATTTTAGTTATCAATCTTCTTTACTCTGTTTTTCAAGACGGATTGTTATTATCAGAAATTTCTCTGCTATATTTCTCCACTGTCTTTGTCACTCTTGCCATGACTTCTCTTTGTACATGTGTCATCCTTGTACATCTCATGTAGTTCTACCATCACTTCTTTTCCTGAAAAACAGTAGCACCTTTCAATTTCTTCCTCAATATGCCATACTCAGTTCCATTGCTTGTGCAAATACAGTGTCTATCTGTTATTTTTAATCATCTCTAAGTACCTTTATATTAATCTTTTCTCACTTCACTTAGATTTTTTCACTCACAATATTTTGATCAGGAAAACAATGTTTCATAAATAAAATATTTAGTGAAAGGACTAGCATTAAGTTTTACTTTTTAATGTACTACTTACTTATGTTGTAATTATAGAGAAAGAATTGAAATGAATTGTAATCCTCTGTTACTTCTATTTTTAGTTGTCATAGTAGTCTGTAATTCATCTAGAGGACTGCCAAGTAGTGTCACCTATGCAATCCTGCGGCACTATCCAGCGGCCAGAATTGAGAAGGAAGTAGGAAAGTGGTAGGGTTTAGATTGCTTCACAGGGGTGTAAAGCAGGCAAAATTATTTTATTGGAACAAATTTCACATGAGGTTGTCTGGGAATTGAACTCGGGCATCCTTAGTGAAAGGCAAGCTACTTTGCTCTGAGCCATGAGCCACCTCCTCTTTGAACGGTTATCTTCTATTCTTTTATTATTTTCAATTTAATTGTTCTAGAAGTGTCTTTAGTCGTACTTCCCAATTTGCAGATTCTATTTCTTTGAAGCTATTGAGTCAATTGTTTTTTTCAACATTGTTTTATTGTGACAAACATTCTTTCTTTTCTAAATGCACTTTAGTTTTCCTTTAGTAATGTATCAGCTCTAACTTCTCATTTATAATTTTCTTCTTAAAACCCACATTTAGAATGTTTCTATAACTTTCACAAACTTTACTTCTGTCTTTTTTAAATTTTGAAATTATTGTGGCATTTTTTCATGCATTTGCAGTGCTTTTCCAGCATTTATTCATACAAGTAGGCATTCTCTTCAGAAAGAATCCTCATGAATATTTAAACAGCTCTGCATTTAAACCATCTGGACATTCCTGGCTCTCTTGATTTAACTGCTCTCTTTAGTTCTCAGACAGAGACTTGAGATTGGAATCACCTTCCAGGCTGCTGAAATGCAGTTTCCGAGAAGAATGCAAGGGCGCAGGGGAGAAGATAAAATAAAAACGCAGACATCACAAAAAAATTAAACATTTTGCCCTTTGTGATAAACATAGAGAAAAGTGTAGAATCTATTTGTGAATGCATGTTAAGATGGAAGTTGGTCAATATCCAAAAGCTATTATATTCACCAGAATTTTTTTCAGCAGGACGGAGGGGAGGGGGGATTATTACAGACTTCAAGATCCCTCTTGTCTGCAAACAATAAACTATTTCCTCTTAGAACCACAGGTTCAGAAAGTTTCAGGGAGGAGGGAGTTGAACCCTCAGTTCTTCAATTGTATGCCCATGTATCTGGAAGGAGGAGGAAGAGATGTAAGAAGACTTTTATGCTGGTGGAAATGTACAATCAAGAGGCCAGAACAGGGAAAAGGCCTTAACGTTCCTCTCCTTTTCTTTATAATTCATCCAAGTACTGTTGTTTTTGTGTACTGTTTGTGTACATTGGTTTTTCAGTTATATTATTTGAGTATTTCAAGTGATGGCTATAGTGTTAGTAGGATAGAGGGAGCAATGTAATAATATTACATACATTACTAACAATACAAGATAGTATGGTCTATTGTAGCTTCACTTGTTTTCCTTCCTTTTTATTGTCTTCTTCCTCATCTTCTTCTTTCTCTTCTCCTCCTTCCTCCTCCTCCTCTTCTTCTACTTTTTCTTCTTCTCCTTCCTCTTCTTCTTTTTTTCTTCTTCCTCTTCTCATTATTTATCTACTTCTTCCTCTTCTAATTTTTTCCCCTCTTCTTTTACTTTCCCTTCTCCCTCTTCTTCTTTTTGTTTCTCTTCTCCTTTCTTTCCTTCTTCCTCTTCATCATCTTCTTCTTCTTCCTCCTCATTTTCTTCTTCCTCTTCATCTTCCTTCTCCTCTTTTTCCTCTTTGTCTTCTTTGTCTTACTCTTCGTCTTACTATTTATCTTATTTGTTTTACTTCTTCTTATTCTTTCCTTTCTTCTTCTTTTGAGATATTGCTTTCTCATCCATTAATTTCTGGAAGAGTTGTCTAATTGATTTTTCTATAAAAGAATGCATTGGGAAGTTTAAGAAGGAAGCGACTGAGGGGATACATTGATAAATCAAAGGATCAGACCATACCAAATCACCAGGAACCTATACCTTAAATGTTCATGATGATAAAGAAAATGATGATATTTAAAATATGCATTTTACAAGCTCTTTTTCTTTTGAAGTGTTGGCTAGTGGCACTTGTTTGACAGCTCGTGAAAATTTTTTATTTTTTTGCGGGGCTTGAACAATGAATTTGTAATTAAAAATTGTTATAGTTGCTGTAATCTGTTAGGTTTTACTCCATTTTTATTCAATACTTTTTCTTTGCAATTTCCCACAGTGACTCCTACAGTTGTATTTCTGTTTCTGGCTTTAAAAACTCTGCACATCATAACACAATAAATGAAAACTAATGAGGGAGTTTTACATATTCTGTAAAGAAGATAATATAGATTCAACACCAAGATACAAAATATACATCTAATGTTATATAAGACATAATTTAAATATTTTTGGTTAATATTTAAATTGTGTTGCTCAATACAGAAAGAATTATATTGCTTGAATTATTGTCAGCATAATAAGACAAATATTTTAAAATTAAATGTAATATATAAAATATTTGAAGTTGGACTATGACTTAAGAACTTACTCCTGAAGTATTGCAAACTCTTTTACTACAAACATTTTGTTAATTTTAAAAATCCTGAGCAATTATTTCATTAAACTTGCTCAAATTAAATGTCTGAATTGAAAACTTGTTGGCTACAGGTTCCCGTTATTCCAGAGTCAAACACAAAGTGCTGCTGCAAGAATCCCATCTCAGAAACATTACAGTTTTGAGCCACCTGAACATGATCAGAAAGACCATTCTGAGGGAGATGGAAATGGGGTAGAAGAAAATGAAGTTTCTGTGCAAGAAGAGCAAAGGCACAAAGAACCAATCCTTGAAACTAGTGAAACCAATAATTTTTCTGAACAAAATGCCCACGGAATATCTTGTGGGAAAGAAGAAATTATAGAGGAAGAAGAAGAGGAAGAAGATGATACAGATGATGATTATCATCAATATCTGTTAAGTGAATCAACTGTAAGTTTTATTTCCTAGCATTAGGCAAAGTCAATGCATTTTAGTGTAGACATCCATTTCTATTAGTTCACGTGAGATTCAGCTGCTTACAATGCACTCACCACACTACACTGGCATTGCACAAGTACTTAGGAAGTCTCTCATAAGCAAGTCACTGCGAATATTTGACTTATTAGATGAAGAGTATAACAAGCTTGAAGGAAAAAATAATTTGTTTATGGAGGGTTTTCACTGTCTGTCAAGTTTTCTTTATTTTGCTTATTTATTTTATTTATCATTATGTATTATTTTTCTTAATCTTAAAATTAATAAAAATACGATTTGAAACAGAACAAGTACAAGGCAATAATGTGGAACTATAGTGAAATTAAATTGTTAAAAGAAGTTTTAAGGTGAAAATAGAAGAACAAAATGCCTAAAAGTTGACATTTTTTGTTGTACATGATGAATATATTAATTTTTACCAAAAAATAAGAAAATTCTTGAAATTACTTCCCCCTCTGAAGCAAAGATATATCCAAGTTACTTTCGAAACATCCAAGATATCTGTTGATTTTTTGTGAAAATGTTATTCAAAATACTTCTTCAAATTCCTCAGATTATATTTTTTAACATCTGAAAATCAACAAAGGGTTTGGTTGTATAAGTTTTCCTTATGTTTGTCATACAAGTTCTGCATATGTATTGAAAGGCTTTTGAGATGTTGAGAAGCATTGTTTTGTTTTATAAGATGGGAAGCTGAAAATTCATAACCTATAATTGATTTTATAAAAGTTCTCAACTGGGCAAAAAAGATGACAAAAATTGGATTACAGAAGAATACAAAAAGAATATTCTTTAACAAGTAAAAGATGTAAAGGTATGTACAAACCTTGAGACTCAAACTTAACCAGAAAGTTCTTATAATAAAGCACCAAACTTTCATTATCTATTTTATTAAATTTATATAATGTATATATATATACATATTGAACATCTGGTAGAAGAAAAATACTTGCCGAATTCTTGCAATGAAGATTTGAAAAACTGTATCATAAGAATTTGAAGATGTGATCACAAACATGAGATAAATAATTCAGAAAAGCAAATCTTGAATTCTCAACAAGATGAAGGGCATGCACCAAAAGACGTTCCTGACAGAGAAAGTGATGTCACGAAGTCACAAATGTGCATGTTACTTTGTTATCAGCCTAGCAAGTATTGCAGTTTAGGGGAAATCAAGGATCAACTGCTCATTAACTTTGAATCGATTTACCTCTGAACTCACCACCCATGTTTGACCTGAAAGACATCACAGTTGAAATGGCAGTGTCACAATGATGCAATTGAGAGGAGCAACTTCCACAGAATTTTGAGTCAGTAAATGATCAATACTAAAGGGGAGACAGTAAACCATTGCAAAGGAACTGAATTGGTGGTCAGTATCTGATGCAGTTGTGCACTTGAAAGAACTGCATATCTACTACTTTAATGTTGAAAATAACATAAACTGAACTAATTGAAAGTAGGGAATAATGTGCAATAAATAAAGCACATTCACACAATAATGAACAAAAGTCATTTATGAAAGTGAAAGTATTCAGATAATCAAACATTTAAATGCTCTTATATATTACTCTTCAGGTGTAGTCCTGTGAGTTAATTTGTTAAAGTATGTGATTAAAATGAAAAATAATGAATTATTTTTAAGAACTGTAAAAATATTTGGTGATAGAGATTCCAAAACTTGAATAGAAGACTTCAAAAATGGCAGTCCACCATATTTTATTATGAAGTTTTACTATGAAGAACACTTTTTCGAAACACTGTTCATTCTCTTCAGAGAGGAAAATGGCAGCCAATTAATTATTTGATGAAAAAATAGCTAGGAAGCTATTACAGTAAGAAGTGTAGTGTGTCTAATTCTTCACTTTACATTTGTAATCTTTTACTGCATTCATCATGATTCCATGAGGAATACTTCTGATAGAATCTTTAAATTTTGGTTGTTAAATGAAGATATTTTTTTAAAGATTTATGATTTGAACAATTTCTCAGTTTCTTAATAAATTGTAACATGTTCATTTAATGCTCTACGTAAATAATATATGATATTAAAAATGTAAATACAATGTCAAATCAGTTTTAAGGCATTAATTTAGAAATATAAGATATTTATTTTTGTGCGCATGCGTGTGTGTGTGTGTGTGTGTGTGTGTGTGTGTGTGTGTGTGGGGAACCATGGTCCCCCTGAAAATTTCAAAAGGGCACTGGTATTAAATTTTTAAAGTACCTTTATTTAATAAAACATTTTCATAAATATGATTAATTCCATATTTTCCTCTTTTTGAAGCTGACAATTTGGGGAATTGATACAAGTTTGGGAGGGAGTTTGTCTAAACCATCTGGCAACCCTGAATATGGTTCAATATAAAATAAATTGTATTTATTGATTATATTGTATATTTTTTAAATTTATAATGTCATTCTCCTAGTAATGTTTAATTTATTTCACTGTCAAATATGCCAATGTAAATAAGAAAGCGTAATGTAAAGGGGGCCCAGAGGGGTTCTGAAATGTAGTCTATCCCCCTTTTTGTTTTAGGCTGCGCATGCCTGGGATATTGCTAAATGGATAGAAACCTAATTGCTGTTGCTAAGAGGCCTTCCGTCCACATCTCTTTTAATTTCAAGGTTCAGTCTTGCAGGCCAGAATTTTAAGTGTTTTTATTATTCAGTTCAGTAGCCTTTGGACGTAATATATCAATGTGACTTTACTGTTCTACAGAATTGATGATTAGCGTATGCAATAAATTCTACAGAATTGATGATTAGTGTATGCAATAAAATTAACAAGAGTACCAGTAGTCTACAGAAATCAGAGAAATTTTCTTCTTAAAGTAATGTACTGTTCGCAATAGTTTCCCTTTATTTTCCACCTCTTATTTTTCTAGTGTAACAATTGGGGAATGCAGAAACATACATGCAGATTTGATCTTTTTCTAGGTGTGATATTGTTTGATTCATTATAATCTAACAAAATTGCACAAACAAAGGAACTATACATAATTAAAGGGATAGCCAAGGTTTGTGTACAAAATATAGACAACTGTTTTCCCATTCTTTGGAAGAACAAGTAGCAATTTTTTAATACGGGGTGGGGGTGGGGGATGGGGAGTTATCTTCATAACATTAACAGGTAATAAAAAATAGTAAATTATTTTTAAAGAATTTTTCTTCATTAGTACCTATATAAAATATCGAAAATAGAGTTTTGCTGCTTTGTATTCATTTGAGAAGCACTTTCACATTATTTCTAGTCTTCATTTTTAATTTTCTGCATCATGTCTTTATGTTGTTCAATGTCAAGAGGAAGGTTTTATTTTATTATCTTTTTTAATCTGTGGATCATTGTTTAGAATAATCAATGCTTTCAGTTTCTCATGTTTATTTATCATTTTTAAGGAATGCCCTTCTTATACATCGCAGATGACTGCTAGCAAGAGCATAGAAAATGTTACAAAGGATTTCAAAGGTAAGACAATTTTCTTCTTAAGAAGAAGAGTTTTTCATCATTGTATCAAAAGTTTTGATGCTCTTTTGGAATACTATTTGATATTTTTGACATTCGATAAGCCAACTTTTTTGAGTGGTTGTCAGGTTTTCTTAATCCTTTGTTTCCAATATTTTCTCTCTGAATGAAGGATATCTCTACCTACTCTTTCGTATTTATGAAGGACAGAAGTGTAAAAAACAAAGCAACTTGTTTAATTTTGTTGTCAATATAATATATACATTTCTACCTTCTGATAGAACAACATATAATAATTTATTTTGTAATTTATAATATATCTATACAAGTAATTTTAGACAAAATTCTTTAAATGATTGATAATTTCTCACAAGGTACAAATTATACTAATTTTAAAATGTTGTGTTTCTTATTTTCTGGACAAATTTAGTTTTTTCCTAATCATAAATGTAAAATTTGGTTACATTACTAGAAGAGGAATGTTGCAGGCAAATGTTTCTAAATTCTTCTACGATCTCAGGTGAAGAGGGGTCTTTTACACTGAGACACCTTTCCTGCTATATGTGACCATTGATGTGAAAATAACAGAATTGAAATGGAAAATTTCAGAAGAGAATACTTCCAACAATTCAGATCCTGAAGGGGAAATGTGATTAACAGAGAGAAAAATTCATTTCAATTGAAGCCCTGGTAGAAATGCATGGGATAGCTTCCAAACAAGTATAAAATAATTAAATGTGATATTCTGCGTATGTTCTTAGTACCTAGATTATTTTGTTGTCATCAAATGTGCTTGCATTTGCATATTAATGTAAAGTGCAAGTGGCTTTTATTTTTATTTTACTAATTGGTACATGCAAACATTCTGCAGTGTTTAAATTATTGTTTTGAAAGTGAAAATAGCTTCATGCTGGGACCCAATTTTAAATATTTCTGAGAACCTGTGCTGCAGATTGGGGATACTTTGAGAGTTAAACTTCTATAAGTGTAAGAGAATGTTCAAAAGGTCTCATTTTATTGTTTATGGCTGAAGAAACATACATCCTTTATGAGACAGAATGGTCTCTTACTTGGTTTTATGAATCTATGATGCATTGTCCCCTGGTTATGCAAAATGATAATGGGTGTAATAACAAAACATGTTGCGAGTTGCATGAGCACTGAAGGCATTTGAAGGGTTGAGGGGCCAAAAAAATACGAGTCAGTTTGACTTGAAATGAGAAAAATTGCATTTGAAGATTCAACACCATTCCTCTGGCCTAGAACCATCATCATTAAATTTGGTATATTTATGTATTTCTGTCCTTACAAAAATTTTTGGTAAAATTAACATTTAACTGGAGATATCTTTTCATACCAGACAGTGTATAGTTTTAAGTAAGTAAATTATGAGATTTAATTCTTCCTGCTTTGCCTTTTTCCAGCATCGCTTTTTTCCTTTGCCTCAAATCTATTTACTTGAACATCATTTGAGCCTAATAAGTTTTTAAAGCTATGTTTGATTGCAAATAAATATTTAAAATACTTTGCCAGATGAAATCAGTATCTCAAAAATATTAATACTTACGTCTGTATTTTCCCCTGACTCTGTACTTATTTTCATTCTGATTGCTCATTTTTTTATTGATATCTTTCTTATTTTGCAGATACATTCAAAGAAAATGAAACAAAGCTGAAAGATATTACAAACAATTTTGGAAGTCCACAAGATGTGAATATTCCATGCCCACAAGCACTATTTCTTCCAGATGTAGAAGTACATGACGAGATTAAATCAATAAAGAAAAGAAATCCATTACGACGGTATTCTGTATCAGGAGACAGTGAATTAATTGTCAATGACCATGTCACTAACAACACTCGTAGAGGATCTTTGAATGGAGCAGGAGATAGTGGTAAGGAAAGAATGTAATTTGTTCTCAATGTGATTTTGAGGAAGTTTCCCTTCTCACTTCCGAAGTATACTGTAACAATGTTGTTGTCACATTGTAGGGACTGCAAGTTCAGGTAAACGAGTAATTCAGAAGTCTCCAATGATTCAGAATTCTGATGACCCAATAGACTTTGGATGCAATGAGCATGCCAAACGAAATCATTTCTGTGGAAATAACTCTGAAATGACAAATGTAATAACAAATTCTTCAGAAATTTCCCAATCCGATATGACTGCAGAGGAACATCAACTGCATTTCAAAGCAATTAATAGTACTTGGAATGAGATACAGAATAGAATAAGAGATGAAACCATCAGAGCACAATCAGTAATTGAAAAATATGATGAAGAACAAAGAAATGTTGGGAAGCAAATAGGAAAGAAGGCTGGAATGTCGGAATCATATGATAAAAATCACTTATTAGCAGCTCTGAGAGCTATTGAAGGGGGTGCTGACCCTGTAGAATTAAATGATCACAAAGATAAAGAATTCCACTTACCTATTTGCAAATCCAAGAAAGTGGAATATGGTAATGTTTCACAAGCTGTAGAAAACATTCATCGAGGTATTCCAACTCGTGCTAGCAGTTCAGTACCTTCCATTGAGAAACCGGCAAAGGAAGGTAATGTCTTTTGGGAGAATGATAGTATCTTACCTGCAAATTTGGTACGTTCAGAAATGGATATGCCAAAACCAAAGTCAGACATAATGCGTGAAATATTTGGTCATCATAAATAAGTGTAAAATGAAACTTTGATGGAGACAGACAAAAGTTAAAGTTACAAATTCTAGAACATAAATTATATAATTTATTCTGATAGCCTACAATAAATATTCAGTACCTGGCAAGTGTAATTGTAATGTACCTTCATGAGTAATAAAATTATAACTCAGTTTAATTATTAATGATATTTGTCATAGGTATTCACAATATCCATACTGTTCTTGATCTGGGTGCCTTCAGGAGTTCACAATTCCAGGAGGAGCTTTTTCTTAAATAATTAATCATCACATGTAGAATAAGAAAAACAACATAGGCTGAATTCTGAAAACAATTTTGGAATGATAACTCATTTTAAAATATACTAACAACTTTCCTGACATGATTGTATAAAAGAAGATTTTTAAAATGGTGCAAGTAGATTTTGAAAATAGAAGCACTTATACAACATATAAAATGAGAACAAAAAAAAATTTTTTTGCTAAAATTAAGATGGATACCAAAACTTTGAGATATTTCTCCTTTGTTTACGTTTTTTCCTTTGTCACCAAGGATGAAGTCAATGGTTAGCCACAGGCAACTTGTTCATGTTCTTAACCCTTTCAAGCCAGAATTATTTATGGGTACATTGCTTTATTTGAAATTGAATGACTTCATGTAGTGCCTTAGATGATGAATTTGGTTTCTGTTTGTTATTTTCTGTCTTTATTACATTATAGACTGGTATATAAGTTTTTTGCTTGGCTCTTATACTGGAAATTAGTGGAAAAAACAACTACAATATTAAATATAATACAAGTGTGTAAAACATGTTATGATTGTCACTCTCTATGCTATCTCATCCAGTCACATATTTACCATTTTCTAGGCTAAAAGAAAAAAATATTTTTGAGGCCGCTCTTTTTACTGTCAATAATAACATATTTGAATTTGGAGATTTTAATATTTTTATTAAAAACTAATTAAACAAATAAAACATGCATTCAAATAATCATTTTATTAAAATTTTTAATTTAAAAGTTTATAACAATCATCTATAATATAATATTCTGTGTTTGATTCATTTAGTAAAAAATCAGTAATAATTGCATGTGACATGTGGAGGAGAAGATCATATGCACTTGTTTTCGGGAGATTCAGAATCCATTTCAACATTTTAACTGAAAATTGTTGAAAAATATATACAAGTTTAAAAAAATAAAATTTAAAAAAAGTGCGAGATTAGCAACATTTGTAGAAACAACACATTTTCATTCTCAAGTTATAGAAAACTTTTATTGGTAAACAAACTCCAGATTTGACTTTTCTGCATTTCTAACAAAATAGTAACTCATCCCTAGCTCTCCTCAAGCTAAAGGACGCAACGAGCTGCACTGCAAGCAAAAGGAGAGTTCAACAAAATGTATGCACAGTGAAGTTACATTTACGTGTTGAAGCAAAACAAGGGGCCATATCAGCATTTGCCCAATGTAACAGAGAAACTGAACAAAAACCTGATCGAGATGGGGCCATTTACCCTGAAGCTGAAGTACATTAATTGTTACAAGCATATTAAATCTTTATAAAAAATTATACAATACAAATGTATTCATTATATATCACTGTTTTGTTAAAATAAACATTTTTCTTTTCGATGATTAGTATAGTCACTTAGTCTCTAATTCTATAGAAACAGTTATGCAACAGAAAATATTTTACTTTTAACTTAAATTTGTGTACCAACTTTAATTGTTTAATGTTATCTGGCAATGCGGAGTCGGGCACTGGCAATCTGGCAATGTCTCTGCGGTGATGGTGTAACGGTTAGCTTATCGGACTATTGTACCCAAGTTCGCGGGAGAGCGGATCGAAACCGTGGATTTTGAAGGGCGAGAAAATCCTTCGTACTCCTTCCTTCGTCGGGGAAGTAAAGCCGACTGTCCCATGTTAGTAGATTTACTCGCATGTAAAAAGATCCTCAAATGACGCCTCTGAGCTAAATTCAAATCGCCTGTTTCGTCGCCCGAGTGATACCTCCTTTCTCCGCTAGTTGGTGAAAGGAGCGTAGCGAAATTTGTGTTCAGACGTAAGAGCGAGCCTGCTGGTCCGAGTCTTGCCACGTAAAATAAGGCATCAGTTCAAATTCAATGCGTTATAAAATAACGTATTCGTACATGTATTGAATGGGGATTTCTTGTAGTGAACCGTTGATAGATACAATTGATGAAAGTGATTTCTGCGACATGTGTAATTATGTAATATGTGTGTATTGCTTGACAATATGTGCCCACCGTTTTACTTAGGTTTTTATTTCTTGGCGCGTGAGGCCTAGTCTTCATGATATTTCGGTATCTCACGGTTTTTCGCTTCTTTCTCGGTCGTGCCACTACTCGATATGGTCGCGATCTTGCGACGTCTAGCGGTACGACTAAATGCAAAACAATCGGTAATATCTTACCGGAAAGATCTTGCTCAGATCGTTCTAACAATGTATTACCCCTCCTTGCTCTTGCTGGTGTAAAGGTGACCGCAAGAAGCATAAGGGGCCATATCAGTATTTGCCCAATGGAACAGAGAAACTGAACAAAAACCTGTTCGAGATGGGGGCCATTTACCCTGAAGCTGAAGTACATTATTTGTTACAAGCATATTAAATCTTGTATAGAATCCCTTCCCATCATTGCTGAAAGATATTGCGGAAACGTATTGCTAATGTAAGGCCATATAAGAAAGTGGCGAAATACCGCGAGGTATTCCGTCGTGAAGACGGCCTCGCGCGTCAAGAAATAAAAACCCAAGTATAAGTAAGTCAGTTTTGACAAAAATTACAGATTCGTAAATAAATAGGCAACTCAATGAAGAGAGGCTTGCAGGGATCACTACAATAGCATTTTTTCCTTGTTCGAATCATTTTCTTTTGCAATCTAAAGGTCTGGGTACTTCAGGATGAGCTTCCCCAGAATATAACCCATATCTCAGGAGGGAAAGATAAAACTCGGAGCTTATCATTTTCACTAAGCATTATTAGTGAATTGATTTTGTCGCGTCCTATCATGGCCTTATAGTAAGTTCGATATTGGTTTTTATCTCTTTAAATTTACTAAATAAACGACGCACTTGTACGGCCTGAGTTGTCAGTCCCATTTTATTAGTTTAAAATTATTTAGGTTTATTAGGTCAAAAAACAGTAAAAACTGTATGTGACGTATGGGAGAGAAGATCATCTGCGCACGTTTTCTTGAGTTCCAGAATCCCTTCCCATCATTTTAACTATAAATAGTTGAAGGAGAGTAAAAGTTAAAGATAAATAAATATATAAAAAATTTAAAAAGCGCAAGATTAGCAACATATGAAAAAGTAGATATTTTCGTTCCCGAGTTCTAGAAAACTTATTTGCAACGCTAAACCAACTGCAGGCTTGATTTTTCTGCAATGCTAACAACATAGTAACTCACCCTTACCTCTACTCCTACCACAAAAAGCAAAAGGAGAGTTCAACAAAACGTGTGCATAGTGAAGCTACATTTACGTCCAGAAGCAAAAAAAGGGGCCATCTCAACATTTGCTCAATGTATCAGGGAAACTGGATAAAAACCTGATCGAGTTGGGAGCCATTGACCGGGAAGCTGAAGTACATTTTTTACTAGCATTTTGAGTCTTTTTGAAAAAAATATACAATACAAATGTAAGTTAATTCATTATATATCACTGTTTTGTTAAAATAAACATTTTTTTCTTTTTGATGATCAGTATAATCTCTAATTGTATAGAAACAGTTATGCAACAGATTAGATTTTACTTTTAACTTAAATTTGTGTACTGACTTCTATTGTTCAATGTCATCTGGCAATGCATTGTAAATAACGTACATGAATTGTATGTGGATTTCTGGTAGTAAGCTGTTGATACAGATACATGATGAGCGTGATTTCTATAACGTGTGTTGTAATTATAAATATGAGTATTGCATGAAAATATGTTCCCACCGTTAAGTATTTCACTTTTGACAAATATTACAGATTCGTAAATAAATAGGCAAGACAATTATAAGATCCCAAGCTCAATGAAGAGAGGCTTCTTGCAGGGATCTCGTGGATGGCATTTTTTCATTATTCGAATAATTTTCTTTAGCATAAAGGTCTGGGTATGAAGGCTGACAGAATTTGAAAGAATTCTGAATGCGTAGCATGAACTTAATTTTGTGTTTAATTTTGTTATATGTACATTCCATTTGAGGTTTGACTGAATTGAAAGACCTAGAAATTTTGTTACCTTAACATCAGCTAATAGCATATTGTTTATTTTTAATGGAGCATGCGATTGCTGATTTGATTTACAAAAATGCATTGAAACAGTTTTTACTTAGTTAACTAATAATTGGTTATTACAAAACCAATTTGAAACTTATAAAATCGTACTATTTATTGATTCTTTTTTGCAAAGAATATTTGTGTCATCGCACACAGAACCGTTCTTCCGTGTTTAATAGACGAGAGCATATCGTTTACGTATAACAGAAAGAAAATCGGACCTAAGACTGAACGTCGTGGGACCTCATATTGAATTGATAAAGAATTGGAAAGATAAGTAAATAATGTCCTTTCGTGTAAGTAAAGTATTTCTACTTTTTGAGATCGATGTACAAGGTACGAAGTTATCCAATCTAGGGCGATACCACGAATTCCGTAAGAAGGTAATTTTGATAGCAATATGTTGCGGTCTATAACGTCAAAAGCTTTCGAAAGATCTAAAAATATCGTATGGGTGCTTCATTTTCGTCCATTGATGAAGCAACATCTTTAAGAAAAAAAACCGACAGTTTCCATAGATTTTGAATTTCTAAAACCGTGTTGTGAGACTGAAAACGCTTCGTATTTTCTGAGAAAAGTTTCCATTAGCATACACAAAAGCCTCTAATATTTTTGAGAAAACTGATAAAAGAGAAATTGGCTGGTAATTTTGAATTTCATTTTTGCTCCCTTTTCTAAAAAGTTGCTTAATTTTTGCTGTTTTGAAACTATCTGGAAATATTCCTGTTCAAAAAGAAGCATTTAAAATGTGAGTTAACAGGTGTATAAAGGCATGTACACATAAAGCAAGTTTTCAACAAACAATCCGGAAATTCATCTAAACCAGATAAATATTTATTTTTTATTTTACTAACTATTCTCAGGATTTCGTTAGAAGAAGATTCGGAAATAAACATCGTGTTAAAAATTTTTTGGGAAGGGAATGATGTTGAATTTTATGTTTTTAGTCCGTGAGTTCAGCAGCAATTCTAGGTAAGTGTTGGTTGAAGAAATTTGTCATTTTCCGGATTTCTTGCTTCTCTTTTATTATCCTTTATGTTGCATTAAAGTTTATGCTCGAATAAATCAAACGTTGAGTACATGAAAAAATACCTGTTGAATCAGCCAATCAGAACGTAGTACCAGTTTTGTCACACACTCGACCAGTTCAAAATGTTATAGATGAGAATGAAGGTGCCGGCCGTAGAATAAACCTGTTTTTAACTTCAATAGTGTATTTATCAAATTTATTTAATTTTTATTTATTCACTAGAACTAATTATAAATTTGTATAATAATATTTTCATGAATGAATATGTAGATATGAATTTTTTTAGCAAATTTGCAATTATGTAAAGTAATTTTTGAGGCTCCGAACTTTAGCTTCTTTAGCTTAATGGTAAATCCGCCACAGACTTCATCTGCATCCTAACCTCCGCCCACACTCTTGACCTTGGCTTTGCAAATTCCACCTTCGCCACCGCCCCTCCCCCTCTGTCGTCCCTCAGACCTTGGTTTCCGCTTCCGTCCTCGTCTCCACCCCCGTCCTGCCTCCACCGTCGTGTTGTCTCCATTCTCGCCCACGCATCCATCCTCCATTCCGCCCTCGCTAAGAGGTGTTTCATCAAGTCTTAGCCTTCTCCGTCGTCTCCGCCCGCGTTTTCACTTCCGCCCATGCGTTCGCCCCGGTGGCACCACCACAGCCGACTCTAATAGAAAGATACTTAAGTTGACCGTGCTTCCACCCTCGTTTTCGCCCTAGCCTCTTCCCTCGCATCCGCCAATACAAATTCAATGATAACTAAATTACTAATTCGAATACAGGCAGGAAAAACTAAATAGCCTCTACACCTGCGAGAGGTATCGAAGGTTTGGTTTAATACCCAGGAAAAATGAAAAAATACAAAAGTGAAAAAGTTTGGATTTTGACTGACTAATTTATACCTGATGTTACGACTAAATTTTCATGCACTACACTTACGATTCTATGCTTACGACACAGCTGATTCTCATGCAAGAGAAATAAATAAGCTTCAGTATTCACGTGTGCCGTTTCAGAACAGTCAATTTTTGCTGCTCCAGGACACCATTTTCCACACATTCTTCAGCTACATTTTTGCTGCTTCAAGCCACTAGTACGGTATATTTATGAAAAAGGTACATAGTGTTACCATCTAGGAGTACAATAAAGTACCAGAGAGATTTACTCCCAACCAAATTAACTAAAGATTTTCAAAACCTTATAATTTTTTCGGGATAAATTACTTATTAAGAAAGTTGTCTGATTAAGCATTAGATATAATTATTGATGAAATAAAAATATATTTTTACATACTTCCATCAATGTGTAATGGTTTTATATATGCAACTTTCTGATATCATTCAAATTAAACAATGCGTTTTCTGGAAACAATGTTATCAATCCAACAAATAAGAGTGATGATTCTAGATCGTAGAAAGTTGATATGAAAGGAAAAAAATCACACCAACGAAAACTAACGAAGCAAATTTAACAAGTATGCATGCTGGTTTCTGAAATGTGCAGGGAGACTGTAAAGCAGGCATGCTCAACTCAGCAGTGGCAAAATGCAGGTAATTTAACTTTAGAATTACATTAAATGAAACGATTATGTAACATAGACTTGTATGGCAGCCACAATGTTCATATGTTTATTTTATCTTCAAAATAAACACATTGTGTATCGAAACTTCTTGCCGTGGTAACCAATATATCACTCTTTGCCCCAAATGGCAATTTGTAATCGCGCTCAAAATTTGGTCACTAGCAATGACAATATCGAGTTTTTGTCTTCATTGATAAGCTTTGACTGTATCTGCTCGTGCATCGCCGTTACCACGCGTTTATCAAACTTCACGCCCGTCAAAAACAGAAATTATTGTAGCATATTGCAGGTTAGTTCAGATAGTTTCACAATATCGGACGCAAATGTTTCATACCATCCTTGAGCGGTTTATGCCGTGGCCGAACAGGCTCCCTTAAAGTTGCCGCCGGTCGACGGTACCGATACTGCTCAAGAGAGTGCGCTGTCCGACAGCGCGGCAGTACCGTCACGCCCGAGCAGACAGCGGCGCGCGAGAACCCACCCTTATCAGCGGGTTGGCCAGCGATCCTTCGCCGCGAGCGAGCTATAAAAGAGCCGCTCGGGCCAGCGAGAGGCAGTTGGAAGCGAGCGCCTGCAAGTGATTAGAGAGTGACATTGTGAATAGTTGATACGTCGAAGTGCTTACGAACTCTGGACTGCCTCTACGGATATTTGGTGATTTAGCGACGTATTTGGACTCTCTCCTGGAATTCTGTTAGAACTTGGCTATTGTAAATTGACTTGCTCTTTTGGATTGTGGAATAAAACACGTCGTGAGGAATCGTGTTTATCTTTGTTGTTTTCTGGTCATAACAGTTTAGATCTCTGAATACCGCGAGGATGGGCCCGATTACTACATCCTCCATTGTCTGTAAAGGTTTTTCGGCGTCCTCGCCAGAAGCAGTTCCACGAGGAAGGCTGCCGCGGCGGCGCCCAGCCCTACGGCCAGCACGTTGCCCGCGCCCGCCATTTGCGTCACCCGGAGGGGCCGAGGCGCTTTGGCAGGTCCTGAAGGGCCCTGGACGGCGATCACTCCGGCGGCGGCCATGTGGTGGCGCTGCATCCGCACCCAGTGGCCGAACAGCCCCGCTTCCACCGCGCGCCGCACCACGTCGCTGAACACAGGGAACAGCGGGGAGTTCTTGCGCACCAGGAAGGCGAACAGTCCGGGCGGATTCACGCACTCCGGGACGAGGTGCAGCATACGCTCCTCCTCGGTGAGCGCTTCCGAGCTGGACAAGTAGGAGTAAAACGTCGTGGGCAACTGCACCCCAACGTTGTTCTCGTGAGTGATTTTACGTACGACATAAATGATGTCGTGGATTTTAAGTACATTCAGTTTGCGTCCAATTTCTCTTAACGCTCGCGGAGAGTTCGGGTTATCAAAAATGTTCGGTGGGGCGCCAAGCGCGTATACTCCATCGAGCACGCGGGCGACGTCTTCCAGCGTTTGCAGGTCGGCGAGACGCGGCGGCGCCGTCAGGAAGCCCAGCAGCTGGCCCGTGTAGGCGTTGCTGAGCACCAGCAAAAACAGCAGCAGCGCTCCCAGCAGGGTGCGTGCGGGTAGAGTAGCTGCGGGGCGGCTGCAGGCGCCCGCGCAACTCACTTGGGCCACGTCCAGCGCGCTGCGTGTGAGCGCCGACAATCTCCCGCTTCCGCGCCCTCCGCCGGGCAGGTAGCGGTGGACAGCGAAGAAAGCCGAGACGGCTGTGCAGAGCGAAATCAACAGCCACGTCCAAGCGAGCGGCGTGAAGGGAAGGAGCAACACTTGCGTGAAGGGCACAGAGGGGGCGCAACGAACCACGATGCAGAGCGGACTCGCCAGGACAGGAACAGTGTAGTTCCCAAATTGATATAGGTTGTGAAAGTAGTAAAAGACGTTGGCTGATACGTCCACTGAAGAGTTTTGAATGAGGCCTAACTCGCCGTTGTACGTTCCATTGGTACTTTTCCCAAATATAGCGAGGGAAGGTTTGACACGCTTCAAACGCACTCCTGTTTTCTCTTCAAATGTATTAAATAAGCGAAGATTTGGGCCATCAAAAATCCTTTTTCCATTTTTCTTATCCCAATAGTAGAACAAGATAGTATCGAAGTGTGCTCGTCTGAAATCATTGTAATTGCGAATAAAATCAAGTTGTTCTGATTCGCCCTTTCCTGTATTTTCATTATGTATGTCACTTGGAACTACGAGCTTTTTTAGAGGAAATAAATTATTACAGCAAAATTGACTAGTCAGTATACATAAAAACAGCAAGACTACATTAATAAATGCCATTGTATAAAACCCTTGATGAAAACCTCTGTAGATACAACGGTCTCGATACTGAACTCACTAATATATCCTAGCCTCTAAATGGTAACTGGGGTTTGCAATCAATATAGCTTTTAGGCACGACATGTTTATGCTCTCTCAAACCATTTCATTTAGAAACGCTTCTTTCTAAAAGTGTACACAAATGCTGTAGAAGCAGGGTTGCCACCCATCCCAATTTCGTAGGGACCGTCCCTACTTTAACCGATTTGGTTTGGCAAAGAAAAGGCGCTAACCTTCCCACAGCATAGTTTTAAGTGGTGTTATTCGCCACTGGGATGTTTGGATCCGTACGGTAATCGACAGGGTGAAACGTAATCTCCCGTTTATCTTTGCGGATCTGAACGGATGAATCTCTGAGAGCGCGCGAGTTCGCGATGGCGTCCATTTCCACCGAAGAGGCGTTGCGACGCTCTGTTCAGCAGAGTTGCGGAGTCCTCCATGCACCGCCCCCTCCCTGTTGTCGACCGTTGATGTAAGTGTCCAGCGTCGTGCTCTTCCCTACGGGCGAAGTAAACGTACGGGCAATGGGCTAAGAGACGGGGGCGGAGAGATTGGCTCCGGGGACTGATTGATTGCTTAGTTATTCCGGGCGCGTCAACATTAGTTACGTAAGTGAAGTGCATCTTTTTATCGCTGGACGTGGAAGTGATCTTCCTCCGCTGCCTGGCGAGATCCGGCGCCGATCTTCATCGGCTTGCGAGGATTTTTCCTTACCAGGTATCTCCCACCCGCGGCGCAACGCCCAGCCGAGACGAGCCTGAAGCTCCCGACTGGTCTCTCGACAAGTTCGGGAGAGTAGTGTATGTGAGTGTAAGTGTATGTAAGGAAAGGACAAGGAAGAGGAAAGAAAAATAGCGCTCGGTTTGTGGCCGGTTTGTTCGGGTAGGTACTGCTCCGATACTGGCCTGGTGTTGAAAAGCAATGAAAACAACCGATCAGAGTAGACAGCCGCTAGAAGTCTCCTCCAAACAGCGATTGAATTCGACCCAACTGACAAGCTAGAGTCGAAAATCCTGCCAACGACGGGACTCGAAGCCTAGGACCTTCCGGTCAGAGGCACGGCAGTGACATCAGTTGATGCCCTGAGCCACCAGTGCTGGTGGCTCCGGTTACGGCGGCGTCGGCGACGGTAAGACGAGCTATTTAAAGCTGGCAGCGCCCAAACACGAAACACAACCAAATCATATCCAACATTAAAAGCTATTTTGAGACTAGTTAAGTGCTGTATTCCCGAATTTGAGGCTCTTGTGGATTTGAGAAATCATGGGTGCTGCTAGTTTTAGTTTCAAGCTAGCAGTGCCCACTCGGCAAATGCCAGTTTGCACAATTGGAAGTCAACGAAAATGCACCAAAATTAAAGGCTTATTAAAAAGATTCTAGAAAAAAAATTCCAACCCATATTTTACAAAAGTTACAGTTGATCACCTAAACGACTTTAGACCTGGTTATTCTTGCGAAAATCGGCTAGCTACAGATTGTTAGGACATTGCCGATTCACTCGATCAAGGAGACATAATTGGTGGAGATGGACGCAAGTTATTTACATTTTATATTTGTCTATTTGTACTTTTGAATTTTTATTTAATGCAGTTTTGTTTGTTTATTTCTATTACAATACATTGTTTTGTTTTCTCGCGTACTGCTTACGCAGTACAAAGAAAGTATTGAAACGCCGCGGGTAAAAAACGGCGAGTTTTCCTCAGAATCACTTATTGTCGGGTTCTGGTGACTAAGTGGATAAAAACACACGGTGTTGTCAAAATCCACGTTTTGTGAGCTCTTAACAACGAAAAACGATTGGAGGCAAAACGCCTGTCTGATTGTCCGTCCATTTGTGATTATCGCTAGCGCCGAAACTGTTTAGGTGATTTTCTCCAGAAGTGATATTGCCCCATCAATCTGAATGATCTTGAGGCTCAGTGAGTTTGAAAATAATCTTTTGATTTTGGGGGATACTTTACGTGAAGCCTCAAAAACATTTTCAAAATTTTATGAAAAATGGCTTTTAATTTGTTTATTCAACTTTGCGAAA
The DNA here is from genome assembly GCA_038098605.1 of Gryllus longicercus. Taxonomy (NCBI): domain Eukaryota; kingdom Metazoa; phylum Arthropoda; class Insecta; order Orthoptera; family Gryllidae; genus Gryllus; species Gryllus longicercus. Next base: position 1,455,067 of record JAZDUA010000157.1, read on the forward strand.
TCTCGGATAGCGTAAAAAATCTACATTTAAATGTGGGGCTACTCTCAATTAAAATTCTTAATTTTTTGAAAATTGCAAAAGTTCAAATTTTTTTGGCGACTTCCTTCAACTATATTATTAAAGATAAAGACTTTTTCTTATTTTTTTTGTTCAAAGCCAGGTTTTAAAATAAAGTAGTTTTTCGAAAATATTAGTAATGTTTTGCTTAATTTGTTTAAAAATAGACAATTTTTAATTTTTTAAACATCTGTTTTTTTAATACGTTCTGAATATCAATTCCTATGTATTATATAATATCCAACATTGAGAAAATTAATAAATAATAATTTATTATTATTATTTTCTGTGTCCCAAAATGACTATGACGGGACCCCATATTGTCCCTGTTGTTAGGTTGTTTCAATATTTTTTACGCTTTTCAGCTTTTTACTACCGAGTCTTCTTATATTTAAGTCTGTGTATCCAATAACGGAAAGAACTGAATCAATTTATATTTCCGAAGAGAACGAAACAAAACAACTGCGTGTTTCAAAACCTCTCAGTCAATTTTCTTGCTGTGCCTTCCAAATATAAAAAGGTGGGAAGCTATTAATTGCTTCAATAGCGTGTTGTGAGCCTGCATGACGTGTGGGATCGTGCGGAAGCGATACCCGCTGCCAAGGTGTCTGCTTTAAATACTTTATTTTCCTTTTTTACTCAAATAGAGTATGTATATATTTAGAATTTTAGGATCGAAATTGAGAATAGTTAAATCGGAGAACATTGAATCATTGCTTAAAGCATTGATTGCATAATTAATTTAATGGCAGCAAAGATAATAATTGTTATTCCCTTTGTATATAGTACGGTAAGGAAATATGACGGGTTTTGACAGTTTGTAAGAAACCATTAATCAAAATCGTTTTAAGTGTACTATTACTTAACAGGGAATCACCTACATGAAATATATTTAAAACGAAAATCGTTTTCATTTCATAGTTAGCAGATGCAATTAGCAACACACAATCGCACTGTGTCTTGCATTATTTCGAACTGCTCCGCAATATTGTTCGATTACATGAACCTGCAAAAGTGTTTTCAACCAGAAAACCATTTTTTCTGCACCGAGACTCACACACATGTCCTCCGACTCACCATGCACGTTATCCCTACACTAGATAGCAGTTCTGACGTACCAAAATACGCTGACGCTTAAAAATTTAATTGTTTCAACCCGATATTTCCTTCACGCAATTTTCGAAAAGAGAGATCAATGAATTTTTTTTGGAGAGATCAATGAAAATGAGCCATCCACCATTCTTTTAAGTCTCCCTTGCTTTGCACATGAGAAAAAAACAGAAAAAATTGGATCAGTTTTTGAGGTATTTCGTGCTCTTATAGTACCATTAGGTTTTAATATACAACTATTGAAGCTGGCATTTTTTATCATTTCTCTATTCTAGTGTCTCTCATAGCTCCGGAAAGATGAAATATGGTTAGTCAATGATATCTTAAGACGTTTTAATAAACTCCTTAAACTGTCGGTATATATCATCGTCAAGTTTATTTTAGTACATGTTCATTATTTTATATAAAGTTATTGTTAAGACAAGGAATAAAAACAACACATCTCAAAATTTTATTTTTATTAAAAAAATAAGTATGAAGATTATTTAACATGATTAAATGAATAATTCGAACGTAAATTTTGGGCAAGAGAGCTGTGGTATCTTCTTCACAATCTTCGCAGATTGGGTGTAGTTATTACCTCTGAAGTAATCAAAGAACAATTCCAATAAATAAGAAAATGCAATATATAAAATATTTTAAATTATATATAAATATAACTCCCAATAGCTTTTCATACCAAAATATTCAAATAAAAAAATATTAACTATCACTTTTCTTGTTCTGCTAAACTTTTTCAGCAGATGAGACAAGTGCTACATAATGAAGAAACCAAGAGAAAATTCGTTAATAACATCTTAAAAATAATGTCAGGCCAGGATTTCGCTTTGGTAGAGTGCTTTAAGTAGGGGGGTAATCGTAATCCATGCTAATTTTATTTGCCACCTTAATTTCTATTAATCTAAACTAAATATCATCTTCTATCTGTATTTTCATTATTTACGAATTAAATAAGACAGTTGAAAGTTTGTGTACTGTTTTTGAGTAAGAATAAATAGAACAACTATTGCATAACATATTTGTTTTTTAAACTGAGTTAATCTAGAGGTAATTAAAAATAGGAATGCACATGAAAAAGTGTCCCTACTTATATCTAAGCACGATTTTCATTTTTTCCTTTGGTTTCTTCAAATCGCTATATTACTTGCAACAAATTATTTCCCGCTAATTAATCAGAGTGTCGTTTAGAATCAACAATTCGGTGACATGGATCAAACGGCTGAGAGTATTAATACTTTTCAAATCTGTTTAGGTTTTAGAGATAACCACAACAAATTATGAATACATTTGCTTGGAGAGGTAGACGCAATGTCATTTGTAAAATATTCCACATTTCTGCTCGAAATATCCTTTCAGAGCGAAAGTAGTCACTGTCGTCTCTTCGAAGTGCGGTGATGAGCACAATAAATAAATACATTACAGTTCTGTTCTGAGCATTTCAATCACTTAATTTTTATTGTATGATGAAAAGAAAGCTAAAGCTTTCATTAACTGGTAACTTTTAGAAATGGGAATATTGCTGTCGTACAGCTTTCGAGATGCCTTACAGTCAACATAAAACCACCAGTTACACTTGAGAATGGTTTGATCAAATAATGTTGATTCTGGGCACAGGAAACTTTTCATAATTAGGCCATCGTCCGTAAGAGCACACACGTGGAATACCTGAAAAATAAAAATAAAAACCAATAATACAAACATGTATGTAGGTACCTACAAATATCGTGATGAATAGAAGTTCTCTTGACATAAACCTGTCCAACACGCTAAAATTGCAGGGGGACATCAAAGGAATTGTGCACCTCTGTGGAGTTTTGTTAAAGCAAACAATTTTTCATTGACCGATGTAAGTTGTCAAGGTGCACACAGTACATATATTAGGGTAGATGAACATGTGTCGTGTATTTTTATGCATTCAATAATTTACTCATCCAATAAACTTAGAAACACACGTACAACATAGCTCGCCCCCAGAGAGGATGGCGGCGGTTTTTGGAGCGGTAGTAGTTTGAAGCAATGAGGTTAGGTTCCTTTCTCCGTTATATTCGAAAATGTAGCTCTACATTTATCACTCAGATCGGGAGCATCTTTATTACATACCTTTCCCACGCATTTTTCCTTTCTAGCATACAACACACGTAGAACAGAGAAAGTTATGTAATACAGCAGCAAAAAAACAGAGCTTTTCAGCAGAAAAATTCGTATTGTAGATCCCTGATACCGAAAAAGTTAATATTTCTGGTTCCTATTTGCATTAAATTTCTTCCTCTAACACTGTCTGTAATCAGAATACACTTTACTTTCTTAGAGATGATTACTAACTTCCTTATTGCATTTAAAAATATTTATATAACCGTCCTCTTCGTCAAAGAAAACATTAGACTATAATACGTGCAGAAAAAAGGAAATTTCGGAGGAGAAATCCCGAGAAATGGAAAATCTCAATATTTGATTCATTACGTTTCTTATTTTGGAAATTATAGTTTGATTAGGGATTAGGGTAAGCCTCAAAACCCTCTTAGATGCTTCACCACTTCTATTAAGTTTAGTCAATTTTGAAGTTAATGCAGCCTCGCGAAACGACTTTCCGCTGTTGTCTATGAACACTCGTTCGGGTTACGTACAGTTGAGAAAAACTGCATCTAGCTGAAGGAAGACAATGAGAGGAGAAATATAGAGTAAAAAAACTGGAACGACAACTTGAGAAACAAAGCTTGGTGCGTGTGTATGCGAAAGTGTGGTATTTCCTTGAGAAAATAATTATTTCACATTACGCACAATCTGAAACGCAAAGTTATACAACTAGAAGCGTCACTGGCACGTGCAGATGCAGATGATAGTTGAAGAAAAACGTTTACTAAGAAAATATACGTAAGCGAGACACTTTTTTTATGATCACGCAATGTTAAGTTAAATTCATCGGGTTATTTCAATGCTACAATAAAACAAAAAGTGCATATAAAAGTCAAAAAGTTATAGGTACACACGTCATGGCCATTGGAGGGAAATTAAATTCTATTTTTTCCCCCCTCGAGGAAGAGACACGTGCGGCCTACTAACTCACTCACTTGTCAATACCAGGGGATTTTACTCTCAGGGGTGGGTTCCTGAGTGATTGTTCTGATCCTCACCTCCTGCGGGTGTACAAGTGTACCGTTGGGCTGGTATCCGGAGCCGGAGCGCGAAGCTCACGCTATTTGCACATCTAGCAAAACCTGGATAAGGCCGTCCTGACAGCTCGAGACTACCAACTTTCCATGTTGGTTACGAAGCTGTTAACGCCGTTCACTGCGTTTGGGACAAGCCGCCCTCTAGTACCCACGAATGTCGGACACAGTCACGGCGAAGTCAAGAGCCCAACCGAGAGCTACCAGGGCTGCTACTCCCGGGGGCACGGAGTCCTTCCCCGTCTCATTGCGATCTATCTTTGCTAACAATCTATTTCCGGGAATCTGGGCGGGAGATTACAAATTCCCGCCAGAACTTCTGTATTACGGGTTACAAAAGAAGGCCGCGGCGCCAACGAAGTCACGTAAATAACCAGGGATTACCGATGTATGCATGCCGGTTCTCGGTCACCATACGTCATACACCAGCCATAGTATGTCGCCCACACTTCGCTGGTCATCTGTCTGTCATGAGGCTTAATGTAAATGATCATGTTCGCCATTTAAATAAAAATAGAGAACAAAATTGATTATTATATAGAAAGTTGTTTATTACATAAATTGCGCCATGAAGTGCCTTGCATTGTGTTAATTATTACTTAACGTAACATGTGAAGCAGAACTGGTCAGCGCAGATGTTCGTCGTGCAGCGTCGTGAGCAGACATTCGCCCGCCACCTGCTATGTGACGCGGTGGAGGAATGCTACTCCATGGCCGGGGAAAGAGCTCCGGGAAGGGATGCAGGATGCAGGGTGTTGCTGTCAACTGCATGACAATACACGATTTGAAACTCATCATGCTGGGTTTTCTTCTGAGTCTTTTACAGATTACCACGACTCCTCTTCCCCGTACAGGGGGAGAAGGACGGGAATCGAGGATCGGGAATCAAGGATCGGGAATAGAGGATCGGAAATCGAGGATCGGGAATCGAGGATCGGGAATCGAGGATCGGGAATCGAGGATCGGGAAGCGTGGATCGGGAATCGTGGATCGGGAATCGTGGATCGGGAATCGTGAATAGGGGATCGGGGATCAGCGATCGGGAATCTGGGTGATGGGATGAAGGGTAATTTCGTTAAGGAAAGATGAGATATTTTGTTAGGGTGTCTTGAAGATGGGGGAAAGGAGGGAAAAGATGGTGCAGGGGAGTAGGATAAGATGTGGGATGGGAAGAGAATTTTGTATTTGTGGTTCGTCTTTCTATTGTAGGTCAGCCGTTGTCCCATACTAGTTGTTGGGTCTAATTTAGTCTTACCTGTGGTCTAGGTTATGGAAGGGGGGTTGCAGGATATCCAGGGGGTACTTTTTCTTGAATGACGGGGGGCGAGAGGGGACTGCCAGTTGGTTGAACGCCAACGGTGAACGGTTTTGGAAAGTATATCACTTCAGGAACATGAGTAATCTTTCGTTTTCCGGCCTTAATAGGTGTGAAATGCATTTAAGCAGTAGTCGTTATAGTATGTGTGTTGAATTGTACGGTTTGCGCAAACACGCAAGAATATAATTTGAAAGCAATTAATAGGTTTAATGATTTTAAGAGCTTAGTGATATTGAACTTATTGTAAATCTTGTTGCTATGAACATCGTAAAATTCAGATTACAATGTAGGATGGTATATTTTTCAGATAGACATGCATCTGATAATGATGTGCAAAATGTGGTACACATCTAAGACTGCGGGCACACCAGCGTCCCTTAACGGACATTACTACGTCCGTACTTTTACGATCGTCAGCAATTGATTTCTTTCATTTGGTGGAGTACCGTGCAAGTTTTATTCTACCCTTCCTAAATTCTTTTCTTTAGCCTTATACTTGGTTCTTCTCTTTCTATTTCATTTCAAACACCAGAGGAATATCGCCTGACAATGCTACAAGACAATGTTTCAGGATTGCTTTAAACCAAGAAACTTGTCCACTTCCATGTCATTCACCGTGCAATACCCTTGTTCTTTTCTGTCATATTATTCGTCTTGCCTGTAGTAGGCAGAAACATGTCTGCTGCATTTTCTCAGGGTCAAAATTAGTTTTTATAGCGAATATCTTATTTGAGATACTATTACTATTAGGTAATGAGAAGTCAAATATAATATTCGAAAACAATTTAATTGTATTGTTAATATATTATTTTCCTAAAGGTGGGTTTCATCATTTTCTATATGTTCGACGAGATAAATCTAGGTAGAGGAAAGTTGTTCAAAATGGGGTCGGCAGGTCAAACGGGAACGTTCAGTTTCTTACTGATGCTTAAGGTGGCCAAACGTGTCACTACAACGTTCACTCGATGGCCTGTCAAACTGTTTGAGAGTTGTCAATGCGTGCCTGCAATTATTTGTTTTACAAAAGTTTCAATGTTTTTGTTGAAAACCGCTACAATTTCATCTACCTAATGTATTGGATCTTAACACGCTCCTTTTCGTCATTGACTTTCGATGAGTAAAGCATTATTTCTCTTAGAGTAAGGTACATTTTAACACATCATTTATTACGTTATCTCGGATGGTTCTAAATGACGCCATGGTTGCTAGCGGTCGGTATGGCCAGCTCAAATGGGGACATTGAAGCGGCCCGAAACGGGGATGTCCCCGTTTTGAACGATAAAGCATTACTCGAAGCAAAAGAACAAGTAAAAATTGAAGAAAAGAAAAATCAAGAATAAAAAGAAGAAATATCAGTTCAAAAATCAAGTGAACATAATGCGCCTAAAGATCAGAAAGAGAAAGAAAGGAAGGCTGAGAAAAAAGCTGATTAGTTGGTGTGTAGTTTGTGGTGATTAGAAGAGAATGCTGATGATGCCTGTATCTTCTGCAACGAGCTTTAGATATATTCCAAGGGAATTGAAAGCTGGATAGAATGTGGTACCTGTGCAGGTTGACATGAAGGGTACATGAAGCCTGTTCTAATGCTGAAGAAGGGATGACACGTTTATTTGCGATTTCGGCCCTATTTTGTTCCTGTACAAACTAGAATGTTAATAAAAACAAATCTACAAAGTGACAAGATGTTTATTCTTATGTTTTGTACTTGCCATTGTTTACTTAATTTGTTTTTTGAATTTCTAAAGGTTTGGTAATAAATGTCTTTAATATTTGATCATTTTAATGTGAGTACCCCACTTTAAATAAATAAATAAATAAATAAATGTCTTTATTGATGGCCCCATTTTGGCCAACCGATTGTCTAAAACATGGACATTACACATTTTCACGAGAACGAACTTTCCCATTGATGTCAATATTTTTGAAAACACAAAAATAATTACTTGTGACAGTCCAAATTCTACTTAACATCGAAATATTTTTCAAACTGTTTTTAGCAAAAAAATTAGTTTGTTATATGTTAGAATATATTAGCGTCCCAATTTTGGATGACTTTCCATTACTCATGTTAGCGTAGGTTCATCCTCATATACTAAATATTTTCATTCTTTGTCATTCTCTTTCTTTAAATTTGTAAAAGAACATAGTTTGCGCTAGTTTTATTTTCGTTGTAACAAATGCTCTGTTTGATTATCTATGTTCGCTTACTAGTTTATAAATGTACACGTAGGCTTCCGCGGCTCGAGTCCATTACTTCTAGGCTGTACGGGTGACGCCGCGTCGTTGGCAGATAGGCGACGGGCGAAACGTCGGCCTATCTGCCAACGACGCGGCGTCACCCGGACAGCCTAGAAGTACTTGTTCATAAAACTGTTACTTACACATTATTTTTGTTGTCAATGTAGCATATCTCAGTTTTTGTTGTCATTAAAAGCTTCCTTAAACTGCATCCGGGCACAAGCATTTGCTCGTTCGGGTGCATTGGTTTTATTGTTACCTTACGTGAAAATTTCAAAAAACATTAAATTATAATTTACCATGCATTTCCAAAGATGATGTTTTTTTGTAATCGTTTCCGGGAGAACGTTTGTTGCTTATTCCAGTTTGCTACTTACTAGTTACCTACTTCTGCATTAAAGCCCCTCTGCTCCCATTTCATATTACATTGTACAATGTAATTTACATTTCATTCTATTGTTTTGACTCGTCCCAGTGTGGATTCTTCGTACTGCTACGCCAAGTGCTTGTTATGAACGCTTTCCTAGTTAGTTTGCTGCGTAACTTTCTAAACTGCACGTAGCTTCAGAATTCATCAATAAGATAATATATTAAGAAGCGTTCGTATGTGTCGCAGTTTCACAAAACGTCTGATCTGTGGGCGAAAACCTTTCGTGCCATCGGCACTATCTCCGCATCGCGCCCGCGCAGGCCGGGGCAGCCGCCGGTCGTCGTGACCCTATCTCCGCTGAAGCGGCCTGGATCCGCGCGCTCCCAGGCGCGTGGGAGATCTCGCCTGCGGGCGATGGCACGCGTGGCCCGAGCGCAGGCGGCCCCCCGCCCCCACTCCTCGCCCACGCACCCCTTCCTCCTTCCGTTTTCCTTCCTTTTGGGTATAGAAGTCAATTATGAGATTTCCTCAAATTAAGCAGCAACGCTTTTCCTATAACAATTATTATGGAAACGTCTGCGATTTAACGCCAATAAATAGTTAAAATGGTTATGTATCTAATTATTATTATTACTATTATTATTATTATTATATTATTGTTATTATTATAATAATATTTTTATTATTATTAGTGTAAAATAATAATAATAATAATAATAATAATAATAATAACAACAATAATGATATATGCTTCATAAATTTAGTATAAATTTCTGCAGTGAAGAATCGCGATTTGTGCAAATCAGGAATCCACTGGGGAGGGGCTTAAAAGTACCTGCTGGGATGGAAAAACAATCCCCCAAAACACCTCAGTGACAAATATTACTTGTAGGTTAAACACGTTTTGGCCACAGACTTCATTTTGACAGAAACAAGATAATAAACCAAAAAATAATAGAACTACAAAAACATATAAAAAGTTAAAGTTTTTTTCACAACCATATTTAGCTCCGTGACGTTTTGGGGATGTGAATTTTTCCCCATCTTCAGGTATTTTAAATCAATGGCGGTTACAATAAGGCATTACTTGTAGGTGTAGATTCATTGTAGACTAAGGTTGTTTCACTTCATGAAATCGTGCAACCTCATTAGGAAAATCGCTCTGTTGCGCTGCCCAATACACTGTAGAAGACGGGTTGAGCATACAAGTTCTATTCAGAGTCCGCATCTTTTAACGATATTTATTTTCTGGTCAACTATTTCATTGAACTGTTTTCAAAATTACGGATAAACAATTCGATTATTAAAATGAAACAAAATAAACCATTTTAATTAACGATGTGATAAGGTAAGATTTTTTATGTTACTGTTACACAAACACGGGCCGTAATTTCTCTGAAATTTCATAGCGAGGACGCCGTATTTTGGATCTTTGATGCTTGCGGGAAATTATTTACATCAGAGGGGTGGGTTAGATGAGAATAGGTGGTTGAGCCATTGCTTGGCTTTGAGGGTGGGGACGGTAGGATCGCGCGCGGTCCATGGCTTATACTCTAGGCTGAGAGATCCATCTGGAGGCAACCACGGGCGGAGGAACGGATGTCACTGATGAGAGCAATCGGCAAACGAAATAGATTCTTTCTCGCTCCACGAGTTCACCGATGCAAATTTCCAGCACCTTGTTGGGACCGAACCCAAGGCCTCGCAATCACCAGGGTTCTCGAGCCTTAAGGCGTTGCTTTAAATGCTTGCCGCCACCAGCATTGATACGATGGTAGACATTGCACGAAGAAAAGGCAAGTCAGTAATAGATACAGGACAATATCATGGAAAATAAAATCAAGGAAACGCAAGTCTGACTAGAAAACAATTCCCAGAGATGCACAATACATGATTTCACGAGTTAAAAATATCCGCAAAGGCGGACATTTTGTGTAGAAATGAAATAAAATATACAGCAATAAAACATACAGCAATTGTACAAAATATAGTATTCCCCCTTCCATAGACATTCATAGGGAATGTGAACTTTATTTCATTTAATGTAAGTAAATGTAAGGCAATGTAAATGTAATTTACCCAATGTTCCTAAGAGTAATTTAGGGTACTTTATATTTATTTTTGTGTTTTAGAAAGTATGTATGAATGATTCTACATAATTAAAAAGGGAATAAATATGCGCGGAATCATTGCCAAATCCGTGAGTTTCAATACGAAGCACGTACATAAATGCAAACAATACGTTCTGAAATGAGAATAATTTTGCACGCATAATTTTACGAATATAAATTAAATAATATCTTTAAAATTGCACAGTGGGTACACACCCACTTGCTCTAACCATTCGGCTACCGAGACGACCAACGCGTTGAACGTTTCATCGGCCAGCTGTATAGTCTGTTATTTGAAAATCAATTGTCACCTCCATGCCACTTATTGGAAAAGCAATTACGTTGGAAATATGACCTTCACAGTAAATGTCTCCCTTGACATGACCTTGTTACTGTGTAAGTAAGAAATGTATTTTAATAATGCAAAGGTTTCCCGAGCGGGAGTCAACAGGGTGAAATTGCCGTGCTCCAATCCTCCAAGGGTGGATTCGCCGTGCCCCCAATTCCGGTCTATTTCTCTCACTTTCTAACTAAAATAATAACGAACTAAAGAGGCATGCCCGTGGAGCAAGGGAGGTAAAAGATTTTTACGTATCGAAATGACGCACTATGATGCTACAATCTATTTTAATTGAGATCCTGTATAAAAACTGCAAGTGTAAATTTCTGAACACCATTTTTTTCTGTTTACGTAATAATCTCATTTACTGTGAAACAAACATTTACCCATTTTCTCGCCCATCCACTCATTCATTCACCCACTCTCACGCACCCACTCACCACTGCCTCAGTCTGACTGTCTTTCTGCCTTTCTCTCTCTCTCTCTCTCTCTCTCTCTCTCTCTCTCACACACACACACACACACACAATTCTTTTATTCACTTATTCACTCTCTCACTCACCCAACTCATTTTCCAACCAGCAGATTGCTCTCTCCCCTCTGTAAGACTATCTCTCTCTCTCTCCCCTCTGTAAGACTATCTCTCTCTCTCCCCTCTGTAAGACTATCTCTCTCTCTCTCCCCTCTGTAAGACTATCTCTCTCTCTCTCTCTCCCCTCTGTAAGACTATCTCTCTCTCTCTCCCCTCTGTAAGACTATCTCTCTCTTCTCCCCTCTGTAAGACTATCTCTCTCTCTCTTCTCCCCTCTGTAAGACTATCTCTCTCTCTCTCCCCTCTGTAAGACTATCTCTCTCTCTCCCCTCTGTAAGACTATCTCTCTCTCTCTCCCCTCTGTAAGACTATCTCTCTCTCTCTCCCCTCTGTAAGACTATCTCTCTCTCTCCCCTCTGTAAGACTCTCTCTCTCCCCTCTCCCTCTCTCTGAGTGTCACACACACACAATTTTTATTTACTTATTCACTCACACACCCAACTCATTTACCCATCGGCAGGTTATCTGCCTTCTGTAACTCTCTCTCTCTCTCTCTCTCTCTCTCTCTCTCTCTCTCTCTCTCTCTCTCACACACACACACACGTACACACAACACTATTATCCTCACCACCCAGCTAGCGCGCAAGAGCGGCAGGCGGGGCCTTACCATGCATCCGAGGTCCTCGTCGCCGTAGAGGCCGGGGAAGTGCTTCTGGTCGCCGCAGTAGAAGGACGTGTCGGGCAGCTCGACGCGCGAGGCGAAGTTGTCGTCGAAGTTCTTGTCGTAGCCCACCGGGTAGTACTCGCGCGGCGCGTTCATCACCTTGCTCAGCGACGCCAGCGGGCTGCGCGTCGTCGACGGCGGCGCCGGCGTCGCGTCGGCGGCCGCGGGGGCGGGGGCGGCGGTGACGGCGGCGGCGGCGGGCGCGGGAGCGGGAGCGGCCACCGCTGGCCTGCCGACACACCCATGGAAGGAAGGTAAGCACACACAAGGCTCCTTGGTGTTATGGTATAGTTATCACACACACACACACATACATATATGTATACATATATATGTATATGTATATGTATATATATATATATATATATATATATATATATATATATATATATATATATATGTGTGTGTGTGTGTGTGTGAGAGTGAGAGTGTGTATCAAATTGGGCGCGCTTGCAGCCGGGCTATGCCACCACCTGGTAAAGTTAGTAGGCGACTGTAGAAGGTGGTGGCTATGCGCCAGGGGCGGATCCAGCCGATCATTTTGGAGGGCGGTCATCCTAAATTTAAGTTAAAATAATAAAAGTACTTGTTATTATGTTCCATATTATTTATATACCGTAAATATCATACTATACAATATTATTGTTTAAATAATTAGATATTTCGAATATAAATAAATAGTAAATCAATTTGGCTAAATAAAGGAAGGTAAACGAAAACTCTAGGCCTTTTTTTGGGGGGGGGGGAGCCATGGCCCCCGTGCCCCCTCCCTGGATCTGCCAGTGCTATGCGGGCGGTGTAGATAAAAGCAGCCACCGTCACCAGAGGCAGAAGCGAGTCTCTGGCGGTGACGTCACCTTGCACATATTAAGTGCGGCTTGCGACAGAGCAAGAGCACTGTATTGAGATAAAGCATCGTGCTATAAGTGTCTGCAATAGTGATTGTGCCTGCAGATTGTACTGATAAATCTCCTGGCGACGAAGACCGTGCTTGTTTTGTTGGACATCTTCTGGTATACACGCTTGTGAGTTATGTATTGGTATGATTGGCAATGTGTTTTGTAAGAAGTAAATAATAAACTTTTGATGTTGATTTACTTGTTGGTGAATTTTTCTGGACGTAACTCAAAGCGGAAACAACTTTAGTGGAGATAGAAGTAGAAGAGTGAGGCAAGAACGTTACAGTGAAGCTGACTTTCGCAACAATAAAGTTAAAGGGCTTCTATACTACTGGATATTTTAGATAGGTTTTGAACATTTTTTTCCACTCGTCTTCAGATTCGGGAGGATTTCCTTCCCGATTTCCGGACTGTAAATACCAAGACTATTTTTGCTCTTTCCTTTGCTTATTATCGGCAGAAGAGGATTCACAGGGTCTTAATCACATCTTATCTACATAATTGTATTTCACAACATTATTATCGGTAATGTTTGGTGGTCACTGGCGTACCAAGGGGGAGGGACTTATGGGATCTATCTTGCGTCTCTAGAATCAATGAAATCATTCACAAATATATTTTTCCTTATTTTATATTGTGACGAGTCATTCGATATCTCCATTGAATATCCAAACATAGAACTATAAATCAAAAAATAAAATCACACTTTAAATTCAGCTTAAAAGAAAAAAATCGTTACGATAAAACATCAAGTCGTTTGGACACTCCATCCACAACCCCTCTCCCTTTGTGATTGTTTCACTTTCGGTTGCGCTTGGATAATCAGCATTTATGTCTTTCTGAAGAAGCACTGCCTTTACTAATAATCGTGTGGGAGTTTCTTTATTTTCCCTCTAAACTTTATTTTCTCAATAAATAATAAACAACAAATTGACTGAAAGAGATTGATTCTTCTTTATCGTGGAAAGTCGTCTGTCTAAAAGAAAATATCTTCCAAAACATTAGAGAAATATCTAATACATGGTACATAACTTATCTTTGAACTCATTCTTATTATTAAACAGTGAAGTGAAGAATAGATTATAACATGTTCAAATTAGTGAAACAAAGAATTAACTGAGCGACCAATAAATCATTAATCAATGATAGAATGCATAATTTAATTTTGGATTTAATTGTTAGCGCAATGCACAGGTGACGATGCAAGCAGAAGCAAAGCGTAAAGGGTATAGATGAATAACCCTAAGAAGGGACCACTTCGCCAACAAATGAACGTCGACAAAAACAAATGAACGTCATGCAGGACGATGCCATTGCAAGAGATAGTCATGAAACCATTTACAAATGAGCTAGTGTCAATGAACGTACTAACAAAATGCGCGCATGGACATAACCTGCTGTTATGTTGCCGTCAGTGGCGAAGCAGTAGTTGTCAAAGCGGTCCCTTCTTATAGTAATCTCTAACGTAAGGAAGTTAATGCTGCATTAAAAGTAGAAATATGCATGCAATTATGCTCTAACATTTGTAAAATATGCGCCAGAACTACTGAGATAATCTCTAACCATTATGAGTTTTATGTGTTCATGGACAATTGCAAAATTAATTGGTAAAGTTAAAAGTTTTGTATTTTTGACTATTTAGTATTCCAGCGATAATTTTTAAAGTAAAATATAATTATTTCGTCAGTATCATTGTCGAAGTATCAATTCCAATGCCACAAATTTTTTATCAAGTATAAATTATCACATCATTCATACTCATTCGGACAAATCTTTTCCGAGTACCAGAGCCGTAATATCATCTAAAAGAAGTTCAGACAAATACTTCTGCAGCGAACGAAAGACATTACGACGATTTCTCATGAAGATCATTCGCTTTCACATTTGTGAAGTACATTTTTCAGTTTGAGGAGACAAATATACATATTACTTGAAATTTCAAGAGAAATATGCAACATTAAGAACAAATGATCAATCAAATATGAATAGTAACTTAAATATAATGGAAATATGATGATTTAACACAAAATGCACTAAAATGCTATATAAAGTCACCGTTTGATTGAGTTTTGTGGACATTTGGTAAGTAACATATTATAAAGCTCATAATTAAAAATATGCTTTTTCATAAATTTCAGAGCCTCAGTAATCTCTCTGTATATTGATGTCTGCCCGTGTGACTCACTCACCCCGAGGCGGGCGCTGCCAACTGTTGCTTTTGTTGCTGCTGCCTGCGCGCCGCGAGCGCCGCCGCCACGGCCTCCGCGCTCACGTTGGCCGCCTGCGCCAGGCGCTGGATGGCCGCCGCCAGCACCACGGCGTCCGACGCGGCCGCGGGGGCGGCGGGGGCGGCGGCGGTGGGCGGCCGCGCCGGAAGTGGCGGGGGCGGGATGGTGGGCAGCACGGCGCCGCCGCCTGTCGCAGAGGGCTCCGGGCCCAGCGCGTTCGCCGACACGCCGGGGTCCATCAGCACGTCCTTCCGCACCTGCGCGCCAGCCGACTCGTCAGATTTAGATTCACATTTATTCACTCAAAAAACAGTACAAACTCTATGTGACGTAGGGGGGAGAAGATTATGTACCAGACCATACGGGCAGTACGATCTTGGACGTGCTTATACAGGGTGGAACAACTATTATATAGTCCCTTGTATATAGCCCAGTAATATAGCCCCTTGTATCTCCTCAACTCTGCAAGATACGAAGACGCCGTTTGGACAGTCGATTGAATTAACAGTCTGTCCTTCAAGCGTCCGTCAGTCAGTCCGTCAGTCAGACAAACGGGCTTATTTAATTCAGCACAGAAACAAGTAATTTCTTCGATACCAATTTTGCCGAAAGATGATTCCGTCTAAAGAAGACTCAAATGCTCCATACAGTATTCCGAAGAGTTCTTGTCTCGTCCCTCAAATGCTATTGTGTTATTTTGACAACTGTGACAACATATTTTATTATAAATTTTAAGTAAATAAAACAAAAATAACTGAATATCGTATTAATCATAAATTATTTGTAACCAACTGTCACCAACAAGACTTCTGTAAGCGAGCGAGCTTCTCGAGTCTTTCTTGGACGGAGTCATCTTTCGGCAAAATCGATATGGACTCACGAAGTTCCCCATTTAGTTAGCAAGAAAGATCGAATGGAAAATCGCCGCCTCAGTGGAAAAATACGTTACAAAAACACATCAATTTCGAAAAAACGAATAGTTTAAATACAAAGACATACACGAGTTTGAATTGTCTTTTTAAATCCGTTGCAATACACTAAAATTTAACAGAGTTTCATTAGAAAAATAACCTCGTATCTTTGTAGTAAAAAAATGTGCAAAGACGAAGTATGATGTAATCAAGTAGCCCCTGTTTATTCACTCAACTGTCCAAACGGTATCTTCGTATCTTGCACGGTTGAGGAGATACAAGGGGTGTTACCACTTAGTTGTTACACTCTGTATATGAAGTGTTTGTGGCGTTACGTAGGCAAGCCACATCATATTCAGCAATCCCCCCCTGCTATTCGTAGATGTTAATATCTAGATTTTCGAAATAGAAGTCACAGGATTTGGTCGGAGTAAATTAAAACAAGAAAACATTGAGTTTAGGTAAACTCAGTGTTTTAATGTTTTAATATACTCCAACCAACTTCTGCGATCTCAATTTCCAAATTTTACTGCATGGATGTAAATCTACTATCATTATCTCGATGTAGGTCGAAATGTCTCATATTGTTATTGCCCTGAGTGTTTCGTAAATATGATAAAAACATACACATACTTGTAGTAAAAAGAAATGCTATACTATAATCGCAAAATGAATATTTACGAATAGCGAGATGCCCGTTTTCACTGTAGTAGCTTGTAGTGATTTGAATTAAGATCTTAATAATGACAGCCAAGCAAAATAAAAAAAAATTAATTCATCAAATTGATTCCTCGTACTTTAATTAAAACAAGGAAATGCAATGTTTTTATTTAAATGCAATGTCACATTTTCATTGTTTCAGTGCTTGAAATTATTTACAATGAAGCATAGGTCGAAGTTAATATTATAAGTCTTAAATGTGGCAAAAAATAGAGTTATAGCTTTCCCTTAAAATCGTTCTAGTTTTTGTAGTTGTTTGCCGAAAAAATAGTTACGTTCTTGCTAGTTACGGTGAAGGAATACGTCATGTTTGTCACATGTTGCTCTTACCTCCAAGCATGGGAATTTAACCAGCATGACTAATAACTAACTAGAATTTAACTAGCATTTAACAGGCATGGTTGGCGACACCGTTAGCTAGCCGACAAAGGCGGACAATCGGCTCACAATGCAAAATAAACACTTACAAATCGTAAATGTTGATGACCACTACAATTACCATTGTCCGTAGACTCACCTAGCATTGCAGCATCGTGATGTCATGGGTGGTAATAAGTGATAGAACAATTAATGTTGGAGCTTCATCATTTAGCTGCAATGAATGGTGCCGATAACCCTTTGAACTATCTTTAATTATAACCCATGAGGGTAACGTAACTCAGGAGATATAGTATAAGAAGTTAATTCGTTAACTATTAACTCACATATTCGCTTGATAGGGGTGAGAGGTTTCTACCTGAATCTCTACAACCTAACTTCTGAGAAAGGTCTTACACAAGGGAATTGCTTTAACATAATAGTTTATTAGCTCATAACCTAACTAGGTAAAGAATACAATTTAATATCCTATCATTGACTGGGACCCGCTGCCGTTGTTAATAATGAGGTTTAAGACATTTCATGACGATGTAGTTTAAGTCGTCTCGGTGATGATATGAAGATGTCACTTCGTGACAGTGGTATGACGCTGCGCCCACCTGGAAGTGGTGCGTGGCCGAGTGCAGCGCCTGCCGGAAGACGGCGGGGGCGGCAGGGGCGGCGGCGGGGGCGGGGGCGGAGACGGCGCCGGCGACGCGCGAGATGGACGGCGGCAGCGCCACGAAGGGCGGCACGGCGGCGCTGGCGGCGGCGACGGGGACGACGACTGCGGCGGCGGCGGCGGCGGGGGCGGCGGGCGGCGCGGGGGCGAGGCGCGAGGGGCGCGACACGGCGGCGGGCGTGGGCGCGGGCGGCGCCGGGGCGATGGGGCGGAAGGGCGGCACCGTGGGCCGCACCTGCCGGATGGACTGCGCGCGCCGCCGGTCGGGCGCCTTCTGCCCCTTCTGCAACAGGCGACGCGCCGCGGCGCGGCGGTCAGCGCAGCGCTCCTCAGCGGCCGGGTGCAAATTGGGTGTAAAAAAATTAATATTAACATGTTATGTCTGAAGTGATTTGTAACGAAACTTGTTTATGATTGAGCTGTGAGTACACAGCAATTTGTAGTATCATACTCCTGAAAGCAAATTACAAATAAAATTGAACTGAATTGAGTTTTAGAACACCGTCTATAAAAAATATCAATTTAATTATTTTTTTTGTGCCCAATTTCCCTCACATAATTCGTTTGAATAAATGTTATTTATATTTTTCTGAATCATTGATTTCTCCCTTTTTGGCGTCTCATTATCTTGGAAGTAGTGAATAAGGCATTATCTAACTAATTCGAACTTGCTCTCAGGTACTGCGGGTTGCGTCTCGGGAAAGACTTTCGCCACTAGATCCGTAGATTCTGTTACGATGCAAACGTCTAGGTCTAAACTATTATCGTTATTCGTAAAATATCAGAATACAAATAATAATAATAAAATAAATAGTAATAATGTCAATAACAATATCTTGCGGATGTTGAAGCCGAAGGGCACCCCCTAAGCAATAGGATGAATATGCATTTATACAAAGTTAAAATATTTACAGCAGATAGTGCAAATGGGAACGGATCATACCATCACACACCTTGGGTCACTGGGTAAATAAATTAAAAAAAAAACTCAATCAAATTTCTATGGCAGAGAGAACATTATGTCCACATGAATTTCCCCGTCATCGATGCATTGCCGCTCCGCCTGAGAGCGAGCAAGCGCGCAGGACTCACCGCGCTGCCGGAGGCGGTGGCGTTGGCGGCGGCGCCCTTGACCAGGGCGGGGGCGGGGCCGGCGCCGGAGCTGCGCGCCGTGGCCGCGACGGCGCGCCGCCGGTTGCTGGGCTCCACGTTGGACAGCGACTCGTTGAAGCGCAGCTCGTCACCCACGCTGAACCCTGCACAGCGCAGCGCCGCGCGCGCGTCACGCATTGGCTGGCTGCAACGCCACCCCACTCATGAGCCTGAGAGGTATCGCTAGGGAACACTCGAAAAATAATCTCTTGGGGCCGGATTTTGATGATCTAAAACATTGCCTAAAGTGATCAATGCACTGCTCTTTAAACGCTTTAAAAATGCCCTAAAAATGACGTACAAAATTTGACCAAAAACACTTCAGATGAACAAGTCAAGTTGTTGGATATATTATTGATGTAATCGAGGCTTCTTCCCTTTGTTCAAGTAAAGTCAGCTTGCAAACTTCGTGTTTGGACTGTTTTTTAAAAGACAATATCCGCCTTTGTTTATCGTGAAATCGATCGAACTGACAAAGGCGCCGAGAAACGTCACAGGAACCTTCGATTACATAGTACACAGAACGGCTGACAATATAATATGAGTGAAGAAATCGAAAAGGCAACTCATTAATTCTGTGGTGAACATTTGTGGGAACTCGTAAATATTGTTTGAAGAAACTACCATTAAAATGATATAAAAATCGATGAAATCAGCAAAAAATGAAGTAAAAATGACGAAAAATGATTGATTAGTCGAAATCGAAAAAAAAGGCAAAAAATATGACACATGGGTCATTGACATATGGGTCATTTTGTCATGGGTCATATGACATATGGGTCATTTTGTTTCGTCATTATGTAAAATGAATTTCTGTACTAAACAGCGTTGTTCTAAACTGAAAAGAAAAAAAGACATTTCATTGAAACCCGCCCCCTAGTAAAAACCAATAACTATGATATACAAATTAACTGATACGAGCGAAGGCAGTTTAAACACTTCTTAGGTATTATAAACCCGAATCATTATTATTCAGAGCGAACAAAAGTCTCTCCATTGTAGAAGCTTCGCTGACGCTCCTACTGCGCGCTTCTGCATTACGAAGTAATTCAATCAATATAAATGGTTTTCATTTTGTCAGCTATTTAAATCTTACTACGTATTATAGGCATCTGAGAATAATGGTGACTTAAGTACTTATAATTACATTTTGAACACTGAAACATTATTAAGATACTCTATTCACATTTACCTATAATCTCTCTCATGGATTAATAAAATGGTGTTATCTTCGATTCCCATATTTGGCACAAATTTCTTCATCTTTCGTAATTATCGTTCAGTTTCAGTTTTCGTGATTCTAATCCTTGACTATCAAATCGTCAAAAACATATTCAAATAGTGATTACTTTTCTCTCACAGAGGTACCGATGAGAATCCTGTTATCCGCTCTTGAGAATACCTTCCTAACGAACTGTGTGACTTTTCCTTCTGCGATAATCGAAGGTGACGTAAGAAACTGCTATCTTTCTGCATCATCGACATTTAACAATCTTTAAAGACCCAATCTTATAGGGGTTTCTTTTACACACTGTAACCAATTAGATTTGATATTTCAACAGGCAACGCCATGAGTATACAAAATCTCGTAATCTGTGATAATTTAATTTTTACTAATCATATTGCTTTGTCTTATGAATGACAATAATCTCCTTATCTCTGTATAAATTAACGCGTGATGAATAAGAGGAGCGAGATGTATGAAGGTGAATGTAAATGGAGATGACAGGCTGAGGGTGAAGATACATTTTTAAAATTTATTTTTCAGTAAACTTTCATAAATATCTAGAAAAGATAGAATGAGAATACTATAGCTGATCCACTTAGGGGAAAAATAATAAAAAAGATCACTGTGTAGGCCCAAGTATTTGACAGCTGTGCCCCTTCAATAACTATCACCTGCGGTCGGAGAGTGAGAGTAATTTTTTTTTTTGTGTTGTCGCCAGAATTTCGATGACTGTGACAGATGATGTGCATAGAGTACTGCTGCGCTACACGCACAGTTGGAGTGCTACGGGTATTATAGATATATACTCATAATTTTTCTTCGTTGCTCACTTTAAACGTATACTTTCGATAAAAGATTTTCTACATTCTGGACCTCCCGAACACTTTGGTGGTGAAAACGGCGATTAACAGTCCCTGTGAAATAGAGCGCGAAAAACTGTAGCATAAAATATCCATTGAATATAAAAACAGATAAACCTCTCGAGTTGACAGGAATGCTTTCCCTTCGGTGTGAAGAACAAACTAGTCTTCAAGGTGGTTTACTATGAGGTGCGTCTATAGTGTTATTTCCACTTCAAATGGTCGTAGAGGATTGTACGGATGAATAATGCAGACATTCGTTATTTTCTTTAATATATTCAATTTTACATCAATTAAAAAAATGACAGTGTGTTTTTGATAAACACTATCAATTAGTGAAAGTTGCCATAAAATATAACATATTGTGGTCATTTACTTAATTAATCTAAAATCACATAATTGTAATTAAGTACATTTGGGTCGTCTCCGTAGTTTGCCCTTCACTAAGTGAAGGGACTTTTTCCTCGAAATGACGTTTTAAATGACAACTTTGTCACATTACATATTATTATATTATTTGTGAAAGGATAAATGAAAAGGACATTTCAAGGATAGCTACATGGACCAATAATAAAAAATGCAACAGTTATCATAATAAATTGCTTGCCAGTCTATTGTGAATGCATTAGTAGACGTTGTTAAACTGGATACTTCCATATTCAGGTTTCACGTCGATTTTTCTCTCAATAGAGAGATTGTACTTGATACATTCTCCATGGGCATGATAAAAACTCGGCGTATAAGGAGAAACAATGCAAGGCCAACACTGCAAAAATAACAGTTTCTAATGCAACCTTGACATAGCACAGAAAAAAAACTCACTTAGATATTTTAAGGAGAGGAAGGAATACTCAGGTTTAAGCTTGACAATGTAGATCACTTGGCACAGCGAATGTTTGAATCTTTGGAGTATGGCGTTTGACCAGATAATATGAAGAACCGTTGAACATTAATGCTTAGAACATTAATTTTCTTTAACTCAGAAACAAAAATGATTATTTTTCAAATCTTGCTAATCTCGCGATTTTTAAAATTTATTTTTATTTATTTATGTTAAACTTTTACTCATCTTTCAACTATTTATAGATAAAATGACGGAAGGGATTCTGGTACACAAAACATGCGCAAATAATCTTTTCCCCTACTTTTCACATACAGTTTTTACTGTTTTTTTGACTGAATAAATCTAAGTCTAAATAAATCTAAATCCAAATCTAAGAAGTGAAACGATCAGCATAGATATTAATTAAGAAATACAATTTTAAATTAAATTATCGAAATATATTCTATTAGAATTTCAATGATTTAATGCTCGAGGAATAAACACGAAGCTTCTCGGAAAACAATGTGCACATAAAACAATGTGTGTGTGTGTATGTATGTATGTATGTATGTATGTATGTGTGAAGGGGGACCAACCGCTACTGAGACCGTAGACTGGAAATGTGCAGAGAAGTGTCATATCTTCGAGGAATCAATGTCGAGTAGGAACAACGATTGAAATTAAAGAAGAGGATATTATAAATAGAACACAGACTGATTTGAGTAATTTATTATTTCTTGTTTTCGGGCGCACAAACTGCTACGGTGTAGTGCATGCTTTATCACGGGAGGTGGGGGTATCCTTCCCCAGCTGGATGGTTTAGTTACGAGTTAACATACACGTCGCGTCTGCGTGTGTTAGCGGCTTGCGGAATTTTCTCCATCCAGGTATCTCCCATCAGCGGGCCCCTCTCCAGCCGGGGCAAGCTGTAAGTTCGCGACTCTTCTCCCGACATGTGCAGTAGTGGAGAGCATATAAGTGCACGTGTGTGTGTGAGTGAAGGGGGGAGAGGACAAGGAAGAGGAAGGAAAGACCGTGCGCGGTCCGTAGCCCGTTTTAGGGTATTGCTCCGGCTTGCGGTCGGTGTTGATCGGAAAAACCACGGAAAACTAGCCATCAGAGCAGCTGGCCGCTAGAATTCTCCTCCAGACAGCGTCTAGACTCGGTCTAGCTATGTCGCTAGTGTCGAAAATGTGGTAGCGTCGGAACTCGAAACCTAGGACGCCCCTGTCAGAGACACCAGCAGTGACATCAGTTGATGCCCTAAACCATCTCAGCCGGTCCGCAGGCTGGGAATCTGCCAAGATGAAGTGTCCGACTTTCAAGGAATAGATGTGTAGTGAGAACTACTATTTGGATAAGCACCGGTGGGACCGCATTTTTTACCACGGGCGTCACGAACGGCACTGCCTATGGAGCGCGGCAAAGCCGCGATCCAGTTCGCTGGCAACGGCGGTGGAGGTGGTGGCGGTGGAGGCGGCGGGGGCAGCGGCGGGGGCAGCGGCGGGGGCAGCGGCGGGGGCAGCGGCGGGGGCAGCGGCGGGGGCAGCGGCGAGGGCAGCCGTGGCTGTGGCGGCGGTGGAGGGAGCGGGGATGGTGGCGGGGGCGGGGGCGGGAGCGGGAACGGTGGCTGGGGTGGCTGGGGTGGCTGGGGCGGTGGCGTTGAGGGCGGTGGCAGTGGAGCGGCGGCGTTGGGGGCGGTGACGGTGGAGCGGCGGCGGTGGAGCGGCAGCGGCGGTGGTGGAGATGGCAGTGGGGGCGGAGGCGGCAGCGGGCGCAGCGGCGGGGTCGTGGGCGGCAATGCGGTGCGGTGTTGGCGGTGGCGAAGGAGGCGGCGCTCCAGTGTCAAGAGAAGGGCGGCTCCGCGCTTGCCTCACGGCCCTCGGCACAGTTAACGGGCGGCGGCCGCGACGACGCAACCGGCGCACCATGCGTGCCGTTCGCGCGCCTACTGCCTATAAAAGCGAACGGCCGCTCCCGCCAGCGGGCGGCGGCAATGCCTCAGGCCGTTCCATTAGATTGCGCACCGGCAGGGGTCGGCCCAGAGCTCTTTGCTCCAAGTGACGGCATCTCACATTCGCAGCAGAAGCATGAGAAAGAAATTGTCATTGCTTTTAAATCAGGCGTTGTGGATATGTGAAAAATCAGACTGAAAAATGCCTAATATTTTATTATGAAATAATTTGTAAAGACTAATGATTTCATTCTGATTTGTAAAGCTAAGTAGAGGTTGTGTTGAATCTGAATACATAGAGAAAGAAAAAAACAACGAAATGTTCTTTGTCTTTGTAAAAAGGCGATAGAATCAACACGATTGAATGATTGGAGATTTCGGTCCCGTCAATTACTAACGTTATTCGTCCAGTAAGTTTAGGGCCCGTTTTTCCTTTGGGAGGCTGTGTTAATCTTCGCCCAGTAGATGGTGAGATCCGGTGCCGACTTACTCGTTGTCT
The DNA here is from genome assembly GCA_038098605.1 of Gryllus longicercus. Taxonomy (NCBI): domain Eukaryota; kingdom Metazoa; phylum Arthropoda; class Insecta; order Orthoptera; family Gryllidae; genus Gryllus; species Gryllus longicercus. The sequence goes on from JAZDUA010000157.1 coordinate 1,479,347, forward strand.
AACGCGCTTTTCCCCTATCAGGTATTTCCCATCAACTGATTACTGGGGAGATCCCTCCAATATACTCCACATACACACAAATATTGCTCGGAATCCTCCATTCTGTTTTCTTCCCCTCTCCAGATGACTGTCATGCTAGGATTCAATTTCCACTAGAAAGAGGAATCAACATGGTAGAAGACAGAACACATTTTTCTTTGTTGTTGGAATATAAATTCAGGAGTTTTAAATAAAACCGTAACTGACGTTCTAACCAACTGATGATATGCTGTACCACGGATCAGGTGAATATTACCTCGTATTTACAGTTTTAACCTTTCGTTCCCAACGTAGGTTTGCTAATGATCCACCCGCAACCATTACATGCATAAAAAGAATATTAATGTTTTTATACATTGGCGTCCGGAATTTACAAGTCAGTTGGTTGCTAGTTGTCGAGGACTGACAAAATACGCAAAAGCGTTCTGCGCAGAAGGTTTGTTTGTGCATCTCACCATTAGCAGACAGTTCTCAAGAATACAAGATAAAATAATTCTTATTTAATCTCTCAGATAAAAACTCCAATTTAACAGAGCTATATTTAGATTTATTTAGTAAAAAACAAACAAACACACACACACAATAAAAACTGTATGCGCTGTAGGAGGGGGAAGATCATCAAAGCACGCTTTCTAGAGTTCCAGAATCCCTTCCCATCATTTTAACTCTAAATAGCTGAAATATGAGTAATTTAAGATGAGTAAAGATAAGTAAGTAAGATGAGTAAGCTAATGATTGATATTTCTATTGATTGATGTTTCGGACATGTCGACTGCCATGTGAGAGTATCGTTAGGATAATGAATGTGTGTATTCCTGGAGTTGGGGGCGATTTCTTCCGCGCTGTGTGGTGAGATTCGAAGCGTTCCCAAATTGTTCTCCATACCTGTGTGTGGCTGAAAAACGACACAGGAAGGATGCGGATCAAAATGTTAGATGAAAGAGAGGTGAGCTTTTATGGTAAAAATTCAATATAATGCAAACAACAATGCATTTATATAGAATTGCTGAGAGTTTCCAAGCGTCGTGGGGTAGGGCCAGGCGAAGTCGGTAGGACAGGGAGAACGGAAGAGCCAGGATGGGCAGAACTCATTTACGCATTTCCGGGCAGGTGAATTTCTATGGTCACTAGTCCCGTTAGTGTAGTAGATTGTGTATACCGAGAGGTGGTGGTGTTCGCCTCCCACTATACTTGGGTCCTATTGCATGTGAGAAATTCCGCCGATCAACACGTCGGCTTGCGGGGGTCTGTCAACCCTGTCAAGGTGTCTCCTCCAGCGAGGCTCCGCCCCAGCCAGGAGAACCTCTTTATCTCCCGACTTGCCTCCCGATATGGGAGTTAGAGTAGTGATCATAAGTGTACGTGTATGTGGGTGTGAGGAAGAAGGAGTGACCGTGTGTCCGGGGCTCGTTTGTTAGGGTACTGATAAAGCATGCACCTGGTATTGATCGAAGAAACCACGGAAACCACCGACCAGAGCAGCCGGCCGCTAAAATACTCGTACTCCACCAAACAGCGGCTAAATTCGACATATACTTGGGTTTTTATATCTTGGCGCGTGAGGGCCTGTCTTCACGATGGAATATCTCACGGCATTTTGCGTCTTTCTCGGACAAACCGTTAGATGTCGCATGTTGGCCAGCACTGCTCCATACGGTCGCGATCATGCTACATCTTGAACCCGACCAAGAAAGACACAAAATGCAGTGAGATATTCCATCGTGAAGAGAGGCACTCACGCCCCAAGAAATAAAGACCCAAGTATACCTAGTGTAGCTAGAATAGCTAGTGTAGAAAGTCCGCCACCGTCAGAACTCGAACCCTACGACCTCCTGATCACAGTCGCTACAGAAACATAGGCAATGTTGCTACAGGGGCACAGGCTAAAGTTAAATCCAGACGTATGTTGGTTGTTTACCCATTTTAATAAGTAATTACGTAATATATTATATCTTATATTACGTAATTACTTAGTAAAATGGGCAAATTACGTATATTACGACTTATATTACGATTAGGTACAACCCGCGTATTGTCTTACAAGGTTAGGACTTCTCACTGTCTTTTCGTGCATTGTTTCTCCATTTTCATGGCCATCTATCTGTACCATCTAAATAATACTAACATTTTCAATTTATATTAGGGGTTCCCAACGAAATCGCTCTCGACCCTCTGCGCGGCAATGGAGTTTTAAAATGGGGCAATGATGATCAAGGTGTTGATTGGTGGGCATAACCGAATATGAATAGGTGACATATGTAAAATCAAGATACTGTTGATTACAAAGAAATATTAATGTATCTGACAATTAGTTTTTATATAAATAAAAAACATAATAATAAATTACATTACTCACTTTCGATCCGACAGTCATTATTAGATTCACGGCTTAATTAAGCTGGTGCAATCGGTCCACTGCATTGGTCAACCGAATAAGGGGCCCGGCCCTTAATAAAGCCCCTGCGGGCGAATATCGGCAAAGAATAAAACAAATCCCACTCCATGTTTATTTTCTCCATTGCATCAGCCATGTTCTTATACCAGTTAGATTTAAAACACTTCATTTCACTGTTTTTTTAAAGTGAGGCCATTTCGACTCTCTGTAACGGGGCAGCCGAGAACCTAACTACGTGACTACTTAGAATGTTTAGAAATGTCAACAAATTATAACTATGTATTCACAACGATACTCTATCGTGGAAAAAAATACTCCCTGCAATACGCACTAGAGAAATCTGATGACAACTTAAACTAGCGGTGTTTCAGAATGGCACGAACTTTCTCGTATTACATTTCTATTATCTTTGGTCTGTGCCAGCCACCAGCCAGCATGCGGGCTTGCCACATACACATGCCAGCTGCCACCTATCGCAGCCCAAAGTACAATTTTTAAACATTTTCTCAATATTTCGATTTTCTAATAGTAGAAACAAATTATTACTTTAAGAATATTAAAGAAGAATAAAATATCGTCTTAAATGGCAATTTTTACTGACACATTTGGAGCGGTTTTTAAGAAAATGGTGTTTAAGGGTTAATGCGAAATTTGAACCTCTTTTTACAGAAAACGATTGAGTTTTGAAAAAAATTCATATGTAGTCATTTCAATCATTTCTCAGTAGCATGATGTTGTTTTCGTAATTTTTTAAAATTGCACAAATTGCACACAATATTGCGCGAAAACTACTAAACTGTTCAAATAATTTACATGACCTTAATGAAAGAACCAGTTGCGGACAACAAATTTTATTTGAAGGAAAAATTTCTATATTTCATTTTGTAGGAAGATCCCGAAAAAATTTAAACTTATGAAATATTCGAAAATAAATAACCGTGAAAATCGGACCATTGCCACCTTTATAAATGTAGTTTACTCTATTTTTAGAAGAAATTTAAAGAAAAAAATTAGTGCCATTTTGAGAATATTTTGGAAATGTCCAATGGGCCTCGTGTGAAGTACCCCTAAAAACTAATGAATTGTTTTCAAAATCGCAGAGCTTCGACTCAGGGCAAATGGATAGGGGTTTCTTCAATTTGAAAAAAATCCTACGCATGATTTACCCGCTAGTGTTGTTCACATACACCAGACGGACAGACAAAAAACAACAGCCACTTAAAAAAGACACTTAAAAAAACAGACACTTAAAAAAACAACAACAAACAAAAACAACAAACAAAAAGCAATTTTTTATTATTTCGGCATCAGGGAACCACAAAATGTGTATTTTCGTTGAAATCTCGAAATCGATTTCCGAACCCTTACATAACTTTCCCTATGCTCCGCATATTACTTCGTATACATGTATGTATACGGGAAAGAAAAACCACCATGGAATCTGTATTTGATAAAAATAAAATTAACCAATACGGAATAATGGCTTACGGAATAAGATGTTACGATACCAATGTCAACATATTTACATTTTATCCTCTTAGTTAAAATACCAATATTTTTTAAAATTTGATTGTCAATCGTGCAAAGTTAACATTAGTATTCAGTATTAGTGACATTATACATTGATTGTAGTTCATAGGAGGACTATGGATTAGTTTCAATATTAATTAGGTTATGAAACTGATATTGGGTTTTTATATTTGGCCATAAAATTGTAGACCATTTGTTTTCTAATAACTTTTATTACGGCACGTATTTCAGTTTCGTACAGTTTGGCTAAATGCAATCACAATGGATAAACAAAAATATTTGATTACCAAGCAAATAGTTTGAATGCGTTGTTATTACTTACATTTGTGCAATTTACCTGAAGCATTATAAAAATAATATTATACTTCTGACAGCCAGCAGCAACGCACTCGCGGACGCGAGGATGGTACAATTCCTAGATTAAAGTATTTAGTGTGCAGTTTTTCTGATAACTTTCCTCATACAAAAATCAAAACATTTTAAGTCTACGAACAATGTTTCTGAATATTATTTTTCACTCTCATATCCAATAAAAAATTACAGGATGGCTCTTCTGAAATTAACTTCTCAGTATTCTTTATTCATGAGTATCTTTGAATCGTGGTGGCTCTGAGCAGTTTTCAGTGGTTGTTATTAATTTAATATCAAAACATTTCATTCATTTCAACATATTATTCATTTTTATAGGCATGTTACTGCTAATGAAATGCTGGCGATTGCTGATTTCTATGCAAATCAATTTTGTATTGAACATTTCTAGGACTACATTTCATTCATTTAAATATCTTTTTCAGTTGTTTAAAGAATATTTTGAGTAATATAAAAATATATCAATTCGAAGCAAAAAGTCTTAAAATACAAAGAGGTAATGTTCAAGAAACCTGACATCTCACAATTACACCATGTGATCAAAAGCATCCGGACACGTCCAAAATGGTGTTATGGCGAGTTCGTATTTTTCATGGAGGGGACTTGCACCCCTTGTTGTTTTATGTGACACTATCACGGCACAGGCGTACGTTATTGTTTTCAACACCACCTTGCGGTGTTGAAGAGTACTGTTGCACTGTTGAAGAGCAATTCGGGGATAACGATTGCATCTTTCAACACTTACGAGCACCTGTTTGTACAGCACGGCCTGTTGCGGATTGGTTACACGACAATAACAACTCTGTAATGGAGTGGCCTACACAGAGTCCTGACTTGAATCCTATCGAACACCTTTGGGATGTTTTGGAACGCCGACTTCGTGCCAGGTCTCACTGATATTAATCGATATCTCTTCTCAGTGCAGCACAACGTGAATGGGCTGCCATTCCCCAAGAAATCTTTCAGCTCCTGATTGAAAGTATGCCTGCGAGAGTGAAAGCTACCATCAAGGATCAGGGTGGGCCAACTCATTGAATTCCAGCACTACCGATGGAGGGCGCCACAAACTGGTAAGTCATTTTCAGCCACGTGTCGGGATCACATAATCACATTTTTGATCACATAGTGAAGGTCTATCTAACCAGCAGGATAATACTGAAGAAGTATAGTCTTTTCTAAATTAGCTTGCATATGCTGGAGTAGGAAGGTCCACACGTCAAGTATGATTATCCATGGTTTGGTAGTTTGACTCCAGCGAAGGCAAGCGTTAGTGTTGATGTTAGAAGTTTTCGTGTTATTGAAGCGGGAGTATGCAGTGAAAGCAAGTAATAGATTAGTATTCGCTGACTAGCTGTTCACTGATGTGCATTCAAGGTTGCTCCAAGGCTTTGAAACAAGCTTTCAGAAATATTGTAGGCAGATCCGAGACACTTGTTATTCACCATGGCGAAATCAGTGAATGTCAAATTCCCCTTCAATTCTGTGCAGCCCGTTGGAACGCATTGTTAAAGAAAGCAATACGAAGCGATGGGCTTGTGCCTTGATAGTCTGATCATTTGATGCGCCGCGCTGCTTGAAGTAATGAAGTGTTATTCATCACGGCAAAATCAATGAATGACAATAGCTCATTTAATACTGTGCAGCCTGTTGGAACGCATTGTTAAAGAAAGCAACATGAGGCGATGAGCTTGCGCCTTGCCCGTTGGAATGCATTGTCAAAGGCAGCAACATGAGACTATGAGCTTGTGCTTTACCCGTTGGAATGCATTGTTAAAGAAAGCAAAATGAGACGATGAGCTTGTGCTTTGCCCGTTGGAATACAATGTTAAAGAAAGCAACATGAGGCAATGAGCTTGTGCTTTGCCCGTTGGAATGCATTGTTAAAGAAAGAAATATAGGGCGATGAGCTTGTGCCTTGCCATCCTGACCCATTGGACGCGCCGCGCTGCTCTAAGTAATACTTCCTAGTGCGTGCAACACCCGGCACGTGTTTTTTCTTGGCGCGTGTTGCGCGGGGACGTGGGGACGTGGGGACGTGGGGGAGCGTGTGTCGCGCGCGCAGCCCGCTGTGATCCCGGAACAATCGCAGGCGTCACCTTTGCGAAGGGGGCTGCTCCCTCGGCGCCGTTTTTTGCGGCGAGCGGGGTGGGTGCCTGCCTGCCTCCTCCTCTCCCGGACGCCAGACGGGTTTGCGCTCGTTTTGCTTCTTCCTCCCACGGCACCGGGCGCGCGCGCCGCCCGCAGACTTTCTCCGCCGCCTCGCCTCTCCGCGCCACTGACACATAGCCGATACTGTACTCGGAAAAGCCGCCTTCGGCGACTCAACGCCCGGCCCATCCTGTTTGCGGTATTCCGCTAATGGCGACGCGCTATTCACACGACCCTCTTCAGTTGTTTGCTTCGCAGATGACAACGCGCTTTTCTTCGTGGCCCCATAGACAAACCGAAGCTTTGCAGTTAAGTACATGAAAAGGTTGGAGGTCTAGACTTCCTAAATTAGATAAATCAGTCTCAGTAACTTTTCATACAGAGATTCTTATATTTTTAAAAGAATAGGGCCGTGTTATTTTTAAAAGAATAGTATTTACTTTTGAAAAACAGAGAGTTAGCAATTGTGCGCAACATGTCATTCAAAAACAAATTGTTTTGAAATGTGACCACTCAAGATCAGTTCCTAGTATTGTGATGGTAAAACTATTCTGTTGTGGAAACGATGGAGAATGTTTAAAGGAAGAGTGCGAACTATTTACTTTTGAAAAATATTCAGCTAGCAGTTGAGGAAACCACGTAATCCAAAAACTTGTTTCTTCAAATGTAACCACTCGAGATCAGTCGCTGGCATTCAGATGGAAAAAACTATTCTGATGGTGGAAACGAAGGTGATGCTTTCCATTTCGTCTGAGGGCTCTAGGGCAAATCTGGTTCCACTGGCAATAAGTCGCCGTTCCGGTTCGGCGGACCCCCTGGCCCGGTTGCGGGGACGCGAACGCCGGAAGCGGGGGGCGGGAGGCGGATCCGGGTCCGGGGGCGGCTCCCGTCCCCCCGCGGCCTACATGCGCCCTTTCTCCCGGCGCGGACCAGCGCGACCAGAACACCGCCACGTCTTTCAAATATATTCATAGGCAGCGAAACCATGTTTTGATGTGGGGAAAAAGCACAATCCAGCCGTTAGGTGAAAAAGAATAAAAAAACGCAGGGAGAGTGCCCAGGAAGAATAGGAAAATATGCATGTATGTAAAAAGAAAGGATAAACAAGAAAGAGGTGCAAAGTGGAGAAAGGATCGAAGGACGAGAGGATTCGAACTTACACAAGACGTCAATACGCCCTGTCCAGAAGAAGTTCAATGCTTCACCTCTTCGGCAAAATCAAATATTCGCACGCTCGCACAAAAAATTCTAATATTCGTCAATAAGAGGTGTGACTGTGAATAGAAAATTATGGCAAAAGAAAAAAAAATGCTGTTGACCTCGTACATCCATAAATGAGAGGGCTGGTTGTAACGGGTCACGGTCACGATTATCTGTGATGATAACACGATAGTTATAACTTGATTAAATAGTTCGTTGGTGGTAGGTTTTTTGGCAACAGACACATACATGCAATTAAGCTGCTCTCTGGAAGAAAATTATAGCGGCCGGCTGCTCTGATCGGTAGTTTTCTGTGGTTTCTCCGATCAATACAAGGCGAATGCCGGAGCAGTACCCTAACAAACAGCCCACTGACCACGCACGATCTTCCCCTCTTCCTTGTCCTATCCTCACCCTTACTTACACCTACTCTCACCCTTACTTACACCCACTCTCACCCTTACTTACACCCACTCCCACCCTTACTTACACCCACTCTCACCCTTACTTACACCCACTCTCACCCTTACTTACACCCACTCTCACCCTTACTTACACCCACTCTCACCCTTACTTACACCCACTCTCACCCTTACTTACACCCACTCTCACCCTTACTTACACCCACTCTCACCCTCACTTCCATGCACTTCACTACCACACATGCTGGGAAACCAGTCGTGAGCTTAGAGCTTGTCCTGGCTGGGGTGGTGTCCCGCTGCTTGCAGATACGTAGTGGTGGAAAACCCCGCTAGCCGACGGGTAGGTCGGCGCCGGATCTCGCCATCCAGCAGGGGAAGATCAGTCTACATCCCGGGATAAAACATGCACTACCCTTACGGGACTAGCGACCTTAGCTGTTGACGCGCCCGGGATTAAATAGCTAATTAACTGTACGTAGCCCTTAGGAGACACGACTTCAAGAATGTGACTCGAGGTGTTGGGCGTTGCCGGAAAATCGCCCGTCTGCACCCCGCGGTCCGTTTTTCCTCACCCTCACTTCCCAGCTAATCCCCTTTCACTTTTCGTTATCTTCACAGCCCAGCTCCATCACATTTCATTCATTCGGTGTTTCGGAAGGGGTACAAATTTTATTTAAGTTTGCATTCGTAAGTAGCCTATGGATGTTTTCGCACCACTCTACAAAAAATCTCGAACACTTCACTGGAACATGGCAAAATCTTCTGAAGTGTGAATGTTAAGTACGCGAGGTAAAAAGATGCTCGTGAAAGGTTATTTCATGTTCTGCTTGCACAAACTTTTAAGCGGTGATTTTTAACGTTGGCAGTGGTATAAAAGGACAAGCAAATGTTTCATGAAAACAGACAGAAGTGGATAAATTATAATCCACCAATGTGATTTTTAGCAGACCACGGGAAACGTACTAATCAATCCTTATACTAAGGAGGAAGTCAGAATGGGATGGAGTCTGACTAGGGGGTCGGGGAGATAGGTACATGGCTTGGGTAAAGTTGACTGCTGGATGCAGTCGTAATACGCCCATACAGTCGAGATTTGCCTTTTTGGGGAGGTAGGGTAAAGTCGACAGCGGGATGCAGTCGGTATACGCCTAAGCAGTCGAGCTATGCCTTTTCGGGGAGGTAGGAAAACGACTTAGGTAATGTTGACTGCGGGATGCAGTCTGTACACGCCCATACAGTCGAGCTATGGCTTTTTGAAGAGGTAGGTAAATGGCTTAGCTAAAGTCGACCGCGGGATGCAGTCGGTGTACGCCCATGTAACCGAGCTGTGCCTTTTTTTTTTGGGGGGGGAGATAAACGTCTTAGCTAAAGTCGACCGCGGAATGCAGTGGGTACACGCCCGTGTGCCTGAGCCGATGGGCGCGCGGCGCTGGTGGAGCTGCTCTGGGCGCGCCGTTGCGGAGCGAACGAAATGGAAATGGAGGGGAAGGCGGCGCAACTCCCTCCGGAGGCGGCGTTGTGCAAAACCGAAACACCGCGCCACTCGCCTTCCTGCCTCCGAAGGCGAAGGCCAAGGAACGAAAGCGGCAATGAGGGGATGCGCTTGCGCAGCCGCGCACATCAGCTAGATTAGTTACGACGTCTCGTCAAATTACGTCCGTACTTGCATTCGTTTAATAAAGCTCTCTTGGCTGCATTAAAACGCATTCAATTACGGCGCTTGCAACGCTTGTGAATATTAAAGAGAATTTTGCAAGAGCACTTATTACAATTATCAGAATTTTTGAATTAGGGGTCCATGACGTCACATCATTGCCGGATATATCATTGCAGTATGCGGTTTTTCTCGTTCCATACAACAGATCGTTATTTATGACTTTCAATAGGTTTAATAGTGAAAAAAAATCTTGTATACAATTAATCAAAGATAACGAAATATGATTCAAAGAGTAAGGATATTGTGAGAAGGAAACTGAATCTACCTGTTATTTTAACAGTACTTCTAAAATGAAGCATTTATGAAAGTCAAAGATAAAGAAAGCTTACTCGTTGCAATGTATCATTTACTGTGGGTTTAGAGTACATAATTGTAATTAGCGTTAATGGCAGGTTTAGTAAGATGTTTTGAGAAATCGTCCCGGACATTCGGAAACTACAGAGAAATTTTAGCATGGAAGTTGGGAGATTGTAAATTAGGGAAATCCTAATTGGCGGAAGAAGAGATCTTCTGATCCTCCTCTCATGGATCGTGATGCTTACCATCTAAAAAATGTCAGCCGTCCCCTGATTTTTTACTTCTTTTCAAATACATTCTGAGTGGTTAGACCTAATAAGAGCCTTGGAGCGAGGGGTACGGCCTCGGCAGAAGCTTTGAACTCGGTCGCAAACTGACTTGTGGAAACATACTTTCTGCACATTTAGCATACCCGTTCCGCGCTTTCCTCTCACTCACCGACGCCCACGTAGCCCTTGACGCCGCCGAGGTTGCGCACGCGAAAGAGGCCGGACTTCTTGAAGCCGCAGTTGAGGATGAAGCCGAAGTCGGAGTCCAACACGCACGTGGCGTCGGCGGGCGGCCAGCTGCACAGCCAGCCTGCAAGCAAGCAAAAGCCACCGTCAGTGGTAGGCAATCGGAGAAGCATATCCCGTTAAGCGGTCCACATTGCTCTTGGCACACACGGGCCTGATTAAACGGCAGGTGCGATTACACAAGTTTTGGGATCAAACAGATACAACGCACTCAACCACATAAAAATTAGGGGAACACAAAGTTATTACGTGTTCTGTTGATAAATTCTATTATAAAATTAACATCACTCATTACATTACGCTAGCGTCGTAACTATTGTATATAAAAGAATTTCGATTTTCTCAGTTTTAATTTCTGAAAATGCTGTAAATATTTTCTTTCTTTAATGAGTAGGACTTAAAAAAATAGTCACTTGCTTCTTTAACATACTCGAACTATATTAAAGAATTATAACATTCATTTTTTCATACATTCAGGCTCTAATATTAACTTATTCACGTGAGACAGATTCGGCAAATCCTTTCAAACACCAATCTTACCGAAGTAAAATTACAAATGTTCTTATGCATTTCTGCAATTTCAGTGTTAGCGATTCCAGAACAGAAAGCAGAAGTAGAAATGTTTCCTGGCTTTCATCAAATTTTGGAAATGAACGCTAGTTGAGTACGTAGGAAGAACAAAAATTTCAAAATTGAAGAATGTGAAGGGTAGATCGGTTGTGTGTTCATTCGACTTAAAACTTTTCCAACTTTAGAGAAATTACTCCATTTTAGACGAAGAGTTTGCGTCATTCTGAAGTATTTTATTCCTCTGGAGCTCAGAAAACATTTGGATTTATTTGCTTTGGGTGAGTGGCTGGGATGGGTTCCGCTGCGGAGCGCTATTTCAAGGGGCCGTTGCCACAGCAGCATCGGAGACCTCGATGCACGGTCAGAAGAGAATCTCACGCTCGGGTCACTCACGAGAAGCTGTTAGGCGGCTTACCCACGAGAATTGAAGCTTGAAAACACAACCAGAGTCAGTTAGATCGAAGACTAAAAGGAGTAAGAGTTCAGTTTGAAGTGATAAGAAATTGTGTGCGTAGTTTTTCAAGAATTTGCCAAATAAAGGTTTTTAATTTTGTTTTAAATTTGATATACTTAAAAATAATTCAATCTTGTAAGACAAGTACGTTATCAATCTTGAACGGAATAACTTGATTCCAAGTACAAAGAACCCACAAATAACCTATTCTTTTAAAAATAACATCCATCTTAACAATATGAATGTAATTTTTAAAATAATATTGTAATGAGCATCTAGATTCAAAATATATAGAATATATTTGGAAATAAATAATACATAACACATGAGAAAAGGTAGTTATTACAAAGAAAATGATAAAAATTGAAGGAATTTAAGGTTTTTCAGCTTCGAAAAAACGAAAAGAAAATACGAAAATACCTAAAAATAAATTAAAATTGGCTGGTGTTACGAGATGTTAATGTGATAACGCAAACTTTCAAGTACAAATCCAAGTAAATTTGAAGCATGTAGGTTTTAGTTGCTCGGTAATCGTTTACTGTAATTATTCGTTTACTCTAATATTGTAATACCTACAGGTACAAATACCCACCAATAATAGATGGACTGATGTGAAAAGTTTATCGAAAACAATTGGACAACTCCAACATATTTCAATACATTTCTCTAATTCGTATAATTCAGTGGTTTTCAAATCGTTTTGGCTCACTGCACACTCTTTCGACATGGTGAACATTGTGGTACAGTCATAATTGAAGCAAACCGGTTTGCATGAGGACTAGGAAGCTACTGTCTGTACGGGTCTGCTTTCAACATCGCACCGACGCAAACCAAGATTTTTCAGAACTGGTTCACGTTAAAACGAAAGAAGAAAACGCGCTGAACTTTCTTCTCTGGACGATTAGTTACTAACGCGCTTCTTTAAAATTTCACCCGTACTGAACTGAGTTACATGCGAGAGTAAACGATCCCACATTTCCAATTAAATTTCAAAATATAATAATAATAATTCACATTTAATTTGTGATAGGTAATCTGGTAGAACAATTGTGTAGTCTTGGTCTCCAGGTTTAATGAGTTCATATTTGCTTGTTGATTTACTTTCGCGAGACACCGACGTTATTTATTGGTACGTGTTACGACACTGCCTTCTAAATCCACTGGCGACTTACAGACAAATAAGGCAAGCCATCAACCAGACATAACGCGAAGATTAAAAGGAGAGTTCTCATAACCGTGACAAGCGAGAATACAATGGGGAAAAATATAGCATAAATATGAACAAAAATTAAGCTATTTAAAATCGTAATTTCTCGCCGAAAGCAACTGTATTCTAAGTCTCGCAAAATAGACAAAATAACCTTTTTTATTCAAAAACTTCCCAGCTAAATATTGCTTTTTATTTTCTACACAAAATCAAATGCAAAATTCACTACAATAACTTTAATGAATGTGGCTGAGTGCATCAGAAATATCTTGAATATAATCAGAATAAAGACAGACTCTTGGATTTCTTAGAAACTTGTTAATTCGATTGTTCCGGTTTTGTGCATTTTATTGATTCTGAAAATTTGGTGTAAAAACCTGAGTGGTGGTTTGGTGTAAAAACCTTTGGTGTAAAAACAATTCTGAGTTTTAATTATATTTTTTCTGATCTGGCTTTACGTTAACCCGCGTTTGAATAAAAAAAAAGACAATATTTTGGACGTATGAAGCCTTGTCAATTACTCGTATGAGTCTAGAGCTGCATTTCTAAACGTGGGGGGTCTGGACCCCTTCAGGTGATAATAAGGGGGTCTCAACAACAACCTACAATTCGAGACAAAAAATTGAAATTGTAAGAAATTAAACATTTATTATACACTTTTAGCTTGCAATTAGAAGTACACATGCAATGAAAGTAAATTAATGACTGTAACTTTTATTCTTCATTTAAACGTTTCTCTACTCGTAGATGTATGTTAGAAACATAAAAGCAAATTGTTTCCAGAGATAAAACTATTTCTGAATTTAGTTTTAAGGAATACCCTTGACAAACTACATTTACACAGAAGTTAGACGTGGTGAAAGGAATGAATATTTGTAATAGTTCTATAACTAAATACAAATATTCACTTGGACGAGGAAAGGTTGGTTGTAACGTTCTATTGGCAGATACTTCGATAAGTTGGTCGAGGAACTCATCTGGTTACTTAATAACTACAATGTTTTCAGTAATCGATCCAGGACCCATCATTTGGACCATTCATTTTTATCTTTTGGAAAGTACTCTTCCAACAGAAAGCTTAGCTCACACAAATCCATTTACATGCTATCCTAATGTAGTGAATTTTAGTGTTCTCATAGATTTTATTAAATATAATTGGGTGTGAAGATGTTCAAAATTTTACTTTCAATACGATTATTCTCGATAGCAAGCGTACTAGTAAAAGTAAGAATTTGTTATTAATAAAACAGTTTTATCATATCCCAATAAATTCACATAGAATATTTTTAAATGCAAAAACACATCAGATCGTTAGTTAGTTAAAACATCAGCAAGTTAAAACATCAACTATACATTCATTATACTAGTAAAAGAGAATAGCTTATGTTTATTCTGAAAATAAGAATATATTCTTAGTTCCCCTTGCATTTCCAATATCGGAATTAATGTTTTCCTCCGTGAATACCAAGTAACTTCTGCATGTTGTTTTCTTTTCGCCTAATTCTCAGCAAGTGTTCTATCAGCCTGTTCAAAGTGTTGTAACAGACAGCTAATTTGCAACAGCCTGTTCTGCAATGGTAATATTTTAATAAAATGAACTTTTTTTACAGCTACATAAAGACGTTTTTGGGATGATCCGGTACATCTTTGCAGCAAACGTATGTCCGCAGGTTTAAGTGCCTCCTAACTGCCTGTGTATACGAATATATATTATGTTTGCCAGGAATATACTGTTTTCCTGTAATCATCTGTTCACCATAACCACATATTGCAATATATTTTGTTTCAACATGAATGTTATATTTTTAGGTGCTCTTCATAAAAACACCATAAGGACATTGCCATGTCACGAGATCAGATTCTGCTTGAATATTGACGTATCTATCACTATTACATTCATACATTGCTACATGTAATAATTCATCAAATTGAATACTTCAAAAGAACTAGCTTAGCTTGGAGCCTCCAGCGAGTATTAAAGATTTACGCAATTTTACAATACAAATAAATTTTAATCATAATAGAGTTGCTGGACTCATGCAGACTCGGGTATAGAAATTTACATGAAAAGTGTCGAAAGACAGGTTTTTAAAAATATTACGTTTGCTACAAAATTTAGGTTTAATTGTTTCTAATCTTACGAATCAAATCGTATGCAGTGTAGTAATTCACAGCGTTTTACCTCTATAGGTGTCTTGACCTGCCATCCCCAAACGTTTTTCCTACTACAATTCTTCCAGAATATTTTAGAAGGATTCGTAAATCTCCCAAATCACAATTTATTTATAATTCTATCAGAATATTCCGGAAAGATTCTAAAACAGTAAGTTCTCCACCAGTAGGCCGAGTCGCATTGAATGTCACCCTACTTTCCCCGAAGGGTGGACCGGAAAAGGTTTAACAGTGAGTGACGGACTGATGGACACATGCAGGTTACTCGATTTCTGGACACGTTGGATTGACACCAATTCAGTCGCGGAATTATATGTTCTTGAAGATCGCTGGCCTTGATATTGAGTCATTAGAAAGCGAATTTGTCGACATTTTTTCTCCTCTCATGACCATTTCGACATTAATCATATCAACTGCAGAAGGCAAAACGAAGTTTTCTGTGATTGTACTGGGTTTGGACGCATCAACTACTCTTAACGCTGCGAAATAAAATGATTCAAGTATAGTTTTTCAGTATGACTTTATTTACAAACATAAGCTTTTTGATTTTTTCAAAATGTATGTCATTTTATTTCGAAATATTGAAAGGATTGCTTTTCTGGTCAAACTGTTTAGTTTCCAAGTGTCAAATTAATTTTGATGGTTTTATACAATAAATCCCTTTTATAATAAATTGAAATTACCCATTTTAATTACATTTCCTTCATACATTAATAGAGAAATTTTGAGACTTGCGGTGGTTTTCCATCCAATGAGGTAAATCTATAATATAAATATATACATAATTATCATAAAATATGTAAGAGGAAATCAAATTCAATTGATTGAATGTTTCAGGACACACAATCCACTCTGATCCTCAGTGCCGTTAGTATAGTGCATGTTTTATCCCGGGATGTAAAGATGATTCGTCCGCGCGAGATGGTGAGATCCGACACCGACCCTCACTTCGTTGGGGAAATTTCCCCCTCCAGATATCTTAACTAAATAGCCTAGAGCACGTATTTGCGTTGGAGCTTCCTGAATAAATTTACCGGGAAAGCACTAATGAAACCAGGCGCTTCAAACATTCGAAGCCATACAGTGCACAGAGCGAAGTCCAGTTGCCATACGCGAGCGTCTGTCCTGACCAACGAGCTGGAAAATGCGCAAACCGGATCGGGGCGGAAATGCGGAGTGGGTATGGCGGGGCGGGGCGGCCTCGAACGCACTTGCGCAGTGGAGCACGCGCAGGCGCTGCGCTGGACGCGTTTCCACGGCCGCTGCGCGCCGCGTTGCCACGCGGTTTCACTGCGCGGCTCGCGCGAACGAGCGCGTGCGCCCGCCCGCGCAGCGAAAGGACGCGCAGAAAGCACGACGGCCGGCAGCGCGGCGCGCGGAGGCACCGATGCCAGTGGACACTCGCAGCAAGCGCGTGGGCTGGCCAACAGGCAGGACTCACGATCGTACTTCCACACTCACTTCGCAGATTCCTATTTGAATTGCTAGTTTTCGTGCGTTCTCCAATCAATACCAGAGGAATGCAGGGGCAGTACTACACGCGCAAGTTTTCTTGATATTTCCCAGCGGGGGGTGCGGGGAGAGAAGGGCTCTGGCTACGTCACGGCTTAAAAAGGCGTACCAACTGTGAACATGAACATGTCGCCCCAAAGCGTGCCTCGAGAAATGCGAGTTGTTTTGAACGTACGAGGTGGTTGTTGCCAGCATTGTAAATTGGTACATGCCGTTCCGAGTCGAACCTAAGAATCTCAACGTGCCGTGCTATTCATCGCTGGTTGAGGACGAGGGTGCTCGTGTATCAAGAAAACTTGCGCGAGTAATACACTAACCAATTGGCCATGGACCTTGCGTGATATTTTCTTCCTCTTCCACTATCTTCACCCCTTACGTACACACACACACACACACAAACATACATTCACTACCACACACGTCGGGGGTTCAGAGCTTGTCCCGGAGGGAGCGGTGCCCCGCTGGGGGAGATGCCTGGAGAGGGATATCTCCCGCAAGCCGTCGCATAACTCTGTGCCTGTGTCACTAAGCAACGGGGAAGGACCCTCCTGCGAAAAAACGCTCACTTCACTAACGAGACTCATAACCATAGGAGTTGAGGTGCCTGTAAACAATCAATCAATGCTATTTAATTGCAGTCGTTTTTGTACGGTCTTGAAGAATGGTTTCTTCTGTTTCCTTGAGAGGTGCGTGTGTAGATATAACAGATGCCAGCATCAGCTCTCCGCTATTCCTATGCGGTTTCTTTCATTCTTTAAGATAACGAGGTGTAAGAGATACATGAGATACACGTTGTTGGCTGGGCTATCCGGGACGAGCCGCGTCAAAGTCATGGTGGCTAACGTTTCGGCCAGCGTATTGTGGCCTTCTTCAGAGCGTACTGAAGTAGGCCCAACTCCGGCCGCGAAAGCCTACGCAACCACATGAGATACACGTTCGTATAATCGACATCCACAAGGAGGTAGGCAGTAGGAAGTAGGCAGATCTTGCCTGGCGTTAATTCTTCTTCAATAATTCCCTCTACTATCACTATGGTCTGTCGGAAAAGTAGGCCATCTGAGGCCTATTAATTGTCATTGGTTTAATTTAAATTATATTATGCAACATTTTAGGCACATTTTCTGTAATAATTCTTAATAACGTTTTCAGCTGATAAAATAATAACTCATTTCCACCTTTCTTATCTCAGAACCTAAGTACAACAGTAGTGAGTGTTCATATGAGTATGCAAGTACCATTGTAGAGCATTTAAAATTTATAGCTCGAGTACCAATAAAACGAAGCCCATATTACAAAAAAGTTTAAATAAAAATATTTAGAGCATAGAGTTCTTGGGAATAATTTACTTGTTCGTCAGACTTTGCCTATCCGAACTTGCACTGCTCCCTGAAAGTTTTCTTCCCAACGTTTATCCGAAGAAAATTTATCACATACTTTAAACAATTATATAAAGCAGCTTCGAGGGAACAATCTTCAATTTTTTCATTGGCTATATACTTGCAATAAACGAATCGCAAAATAATAGTTCTCAATAGAACAGTATATGGCGTAACAAGTTCACAAAACAGGTGATTCACGCACGAGTCGAGACAAAAAAAAAAGCCCGCGAGTGCCCTCGCGCACGTGCTGCGTGTACTATTTTTAACAATCTGTGCGCGAAAAAATATATCGCTCACGATTCGCACACGCTTCTCAATGTTTCGCTCGCTATTAGTTAGTATGAAAAAAATGCAGTTTCGCGCACAGAAAACAAACCAGAGAGAACGCGTTTCACGATCGCCGGGTTCAAAATAATTTTTGAAAACTTTCCTCTAATACAAGAAATTATTCGCGCATTAATATGGAAAAGAAGACAGTCGTGTTCGCACATCAATTTCACATGCACGTCGTCTATGGAGATGAATCGTCTTAAGAATGAGGCCATTATACCGCCACTCGCGACGTCGTCTCCGTATCAGAGTGGCGCCTTTGCATAGCTCGACTGACCTCATTACGACTTCGCGACCGATCCCCGACTGGAACGGGAGCCACCTCACTCTTCCCGCGCCACTACTTTCCACAGCGCAGAGCTAATGCGCCCGTCGCCTGTCGCCTCCCACCCCCCACCCCCGCGCGTGTGAAGCGGCGCACAATCAGTCGGAGCGAAGCACGGCACGCGACGTTCTGCCGACGCGGAGGGGGAAAATGTATTGTAATCGGTATCGGTAGACGTACCTGTGCCAATATTTTAAAATTTATTATTTTTCTTTTACTTACTTAAATGTCGCTTTTCAGCCGCTATTGTCGTATAGCTACCATTGTAATTTAACATCGGTTTTCTAACTTTGGGGCAACGGTAGCGGAACACGTATACGGACACACACAAACATCTTTGACTAGAACGGTATTCGAACTTCGACCTTTAAAGCCAACACAGGCACGGCCTTTCAGCCTTAGCAACCTATCCAGGCCGACTTTAACATTTGTTGTACGCACAGAAAGTTTTCTGTAACTCGCTAACTCTTTTTGAGACGCAAAAACGCGCGCACAAATCTGCTGGTTTATCCCCATTGTAAGTAAGTCAGAGTCCAGAAAAATATGATTCGCGACTTGAAAGGTTTATTTTCAATATAGAATTGTTATTTTATTTTACGAATAAATCATTTCAATATGAAATTATAACGTACATTTATCAACAGTTATATTGAAATTCTGCCTGTTTTACTTAAATTTTAATTAGTATTTACTATTTATCTAAATAATTTCTATTTATTAAATATTTTTACACAACTACAGCATAGCTAAAAGAGCATTTCTACCATTTCATTCCGCTGAAGATAATCTTAATTTTTTACATTTTGTATATTATTCACACATATATTCAAATTACATGACAAGTAATAATGTACTAGTCTGGTCTCTTAGAGCACAACATTACCACTGAAAGAAACAAGTGTGTGCCGCCTCCACCATCTGTTAATTTATTGCATTTTGCGAAAATTGCGACGTGAGTGAAGTAGGTCTGTTCGCAGCTTTTCTGGAGCTGCAATTATTTGGCCGCAAAAGCATTCATTATTGAAAGTTGTACATTTTAGTTCAGCAGAACTGTTGTGAGCATGTCCTCATTTCTGCGGAAAACTTGAGCACCATTTGTCGTCTTTTTGTGAATAAAAATGGTACATGCAGAGGTGAAAACCTACTTTGCAATAACATTAAAATGAACTGTCATATCAAAATGAAGTGAAGAAATGTGCGACTTAGTAGCATTAGAATAATTTGTATCACCGATTTATGTTACAGGTCTACACGTGGTTATTAACATCGCGAGGTCCACAGACAGCAAATACTGAGTCTGTAATTTTGCTACCGACCATGTGTTGAATACTTTTAGTTTTACCATCTTCTTAAAATAAAAATCATACAAACAAGAAATACCGTAAGGAATCAGTGCCTATACCAACTTTGGCAACAACTCATTTGTTTCGATTATTCTTAACGAACACTGGTCATTAACAGAGGCCATTCGTTTCTGTGTTTGGGTGTATTAAGCCAATGTAATAGTACGCTGTTATCAGGGCCGGATTTACCTACAAGCAAAACAAGCAGTTGCTTGGGGGCGCCCATTCACCAGGGGCCCCGCGTTTCGGAAAAATTCGCATACCATATTTTTTTGTCTGTGAAATAATTGTTAATCAAGTAGTCTACTGTGAAACAAAATGTACAATTTCAAAACGTTTTAAAAAAATATTTATAACATGTTAAATTAGTCTAATATTAACTATACTTTATTTTCTTAAAAAAAATATGTAAAACGTATTTAATTTAAAAAATGTAACACAAGTAAAAATTTCTATAAAAAATTATCAGTTTTCATTTGTATCTGTACAGAAAGTACTTGTACTATAATACATTTTTTATTTAATAAAGATGGAGCTATTTTTTCGGGGGTGGTCGACGGTCTCCCTTCGCGGCCCATGGCGATTCCCTTAGGCCACGCTGTTATCATCCCGCACCGAGATAAGCGCCGGTGTCGCCGCAGGCGGCGGCTGCGAGGCGTGGGGAGACAGAGAACGCTGATGGCGCGTGGCGCAACGCGCGTTGGCTCCGCGAGAAAGCGCGAGGTAGGTGTGAGGGTTGTGGTGGGGAGGGGAGGGGAGGGGAGGGGAGGGAGTCAGTGGAGCGGCGCGTGGCGGGCGATGGGCCGAGGCGCGGGCGCAGGCGCTGCGTTTTTGTCCGCGCGTGTCCCAAGCGGCGCCTTTCCCAACGCGGGCGGCACGAGCGGGCGCGCGAGCGGGCGTGCAAGCGGGGCGGGGTGGGACGTGTGCGGACGGGGCGGAGCGGGACAGGAGGGTGCGGTACGGAGCGGGACAGGAGGGTGCGGTACGGAGCGGGACAGGAGGGTGCGGTACGGAGCGGGACAGGAGGTACAGGGCGGGACGGGACGGGACGGGATGGGGCGGGACGGGGCGGGACGGGGCGGGACGGGACGGGGCGGGGCAGGGCGGGATGGAACAGGGCGAGGTGGGCGAAACGGGATGGGGTGGGCTGGAAGGGGTGGGTTGGAGCGGGTAGGTGGGATGGGGCGGGGAGGAGTTGCTCTGGGGGAGGTAGGGATGGGCGAGGCGGGAATAGGCGAGGTAGAATGGCCGGGGCGGGGAGCAGCTGCACTGGGGGAGGTAGGGATGGGCGAGGCGAGAATAGGCGGGGTAGAATGGCCGGAACGGGGATGGGGGGCATGGGCGGAGCTGGGCAGGGTGGGCCGGGGTGAGGCGGGAAGCGACATGCCGGGAGAGGCGGGACGAGACGAGGCGAGACGAGGCGAGGCGGGACGAGGCGAGGCGGGACGAGACGAGGCGGGACGAGGCGAGGCGGGACGAGACGAGGCGGGACGAGACGAGGCGGGACGAGGCGAGGCGGGACGAGACGAGGTGGGACGAGACGAGGCGGGACGAGACGAGGCGGGACGAGGCGAGGCGGGACGAGGCGAGGCGGGGCGAGGCGGGACGAGGCGGGACGAGGCGAGGCGGGGCGAGGCGGGACGAGGCGGGACGAGGTGGGACGAGACGAGGTGGGACGAGACGAGGCGAGGTGGGACGAGACGGGACGAGGCGGGACGAGGCGGGACGGGACGAGGCGGGACGAGACGAGACGAGGCGGGACGAGACGAGGCGGGACGAGACGAGGCGGGACGAGACGAGGCGGGAGATGTGGGGCGGGGCCGGTTGGAGAGCTAATCGACCGAGAAGCGATGGGCGCCGCCGGAAGAGGGCGCCAGCGCGTGTGGCGAAAGAGTTGGAGAGGGGCGGGACGCCTGTGGCAAGGCCGCTGCAAGGGCTCACTCGCGCGAAGCAGCACGGGGTAACGCATGGCAGCGGAGATTCCCACAAATTGCCATCCACTGAAATGAGGCTTTCGTTCCATTCTTGAAGGTTTGTATTATTCTGTCTCACCCTTTACTTCCAAATCAGGGCTGTCCGACTGGCGGCCCGCGGGCCGCATGTGGCCAACGGTGCCACTTATTGTGGCCCGCGAAGGGTTATTAGACAAACGTGAAAGTCCCTTACATGCATGTCGGGCGAGAATATGGTACGGCCTGATATCAAGCATGTTTTCACCCCCTCTCCCTTTTTTGGTGCGCACCCGAGCCAACTGCCGAAATCAACAATACCAGATCATGTGCGGATCGCACGAGTAGTAAAAAATATGGCCCGCAACCATGTTAAATGTTTTAGTTCTGGTCCTCGGGGCCTTACAAGTTGGACACCCCTGTTTTAAATGAAACTCATCAATCGATTCCAAGTATCTTACTGGAAAGAAAGGGTTGCATCCAAATGCCAATAAAAGAATTTAAAAAATATTATTAGTACGATTATTTTTGAACGCTTTTTTCCAGGAATAAAATTTTCATTCAGTTTTTACTTTATCATAAACATTTCATACCAATTTTATATATTTGTTGATATTTCTAGTAATTATTTTGAATAACTTTCATTCATTATTGTATTTTTTTCATTTATTGACAAAATTGACATGCGCTATGAGTAAAATTTTCTTTTTGCGCCCTGTCTTCAAAGCTGGCGCTTGCTGTCACGAAGAAGCAATAACGCCTTACAAGACCCAAAGACTCATGACATAAATTCTTTAAACAAAAACAATCGAAAGTTTTGGATTGATGTTTAAGAAAAAATACTTCCTGATGTAGCAACAGTCGGATGACACGCGAGCATATAATGCTAAAATCAACGGTGTCTGGCAACATGTTGCATCATGAAGTATGACAAACCATTTCCTAGATAATTTGTCAAGACATCTATAAAAACGTGATCAACTTTCTCTCAGCTAATGAACAAAAAAGGGACAAAAACAATACGTTACACACGCATCCGAAACGACATTCACTGCGCCTAAATCATCTTCGGTACAAATCACCTTCAGCAGAATAAATTCCCTCGTTCACAAAAATGTTATTTAAATTCAACTAAAATATTATGTTGCACTTACATTCGTTTATTTTCAAGATTTCTTTTAAAATATATGTTTATTAATGAACGAACGTTCTTAGTTCAGTGTTATTTATACTTCATCATATGTATTTTCTGTCTTAATATTTAACTTAAATGCTTATCTTACAATTATATCTACCTACGCATGAATACTAAACTCAAAGAGCACCTACGCAATTAATTCAGTTCTGAAAATATGCTGAGGAATGAATATAATGGGTATCTATTTTTTATTCTAGTTGGGAGCTGGTAGGTGGTGGCTAGATCGTGATGGGTAACTTGGGTTATTGTGTTTATTTTGGAGAAGTTGTTAGATAGGAGCTTAATATAGTGAATTACACGGGGTAAATTCAATTCTATATGAAGTTGAATGTATGAGATGAACCAGGGTGCATGAGTGGCAAGTCTGAGGAAATGATTTTGGATGATATGTAATTTATTGATGTTACTTTTGAAGGCGTTGATCCAGAGAGGGCATGCATAGAGCATTACGGGTCTTATTTATAGATGGTGATGGCGTTCTTTAATAAGAGTTTACTATTGCGAGTTAAGAGTGGCTTCAGCTGAATTAGTTTCATTTTAGCTTGCTGTGTTTTTACTGTTATGTGATTTTTCCAATTTAGTCTGGTATCAACATTCAGCCCTAAGTATTTGACAGATTGATTGTGTAGGGTCATGGAATTCGTTGATTGTTTATTTGGAGTGGATTTGAGGTTGAAAATGTTCTTAATGAGAATATATTGGAGGATGATTTTTGTAGGATTGCGTTTGATTTTCCATTTGACAGACAATTTATCATTTTATTTAGAGGCGTTTAAATTTGTTTACAGATTTCGTAACTTGAATGATTGGACATGCAAATTGCGGTGTCATCGGAGAATTGCGCGATGTATGTACGTGATGTTATAATATAATAATATATTTATTTTGGCCACAATTGGCGTCTTTGCCAGGTGGCACAATGTTATGGGAATTTCGGGTGTGTATATGTTGAAAAGCATGGGGGACAATGGTAATCCTGCTGTAATTCTGCGGGGATTTGATGTGTTTGTCAACTGTGACTGAAAATGTTCTATCTGAAAGTAATTTATTAATGATATTAATTAGATTGTTGAGAGTAGCTATATATTTAAGTTTGAATGTAAGCCAGAATGCCACACTTCGTCAAATGCTTTCGAAATGTCAAAAAAGATAACTATTGTATGGAGTTTTTTTAACAAAAATGCAGTGTATATGTGCTTCGCAATTCTTAATAATTGATGAGAAGTAGAAACTTTATTAGTGAAGCCAAACTGGTGCATTAGAATTGTTTAGGTTTTGTTCAGATAGGAATTTAGTCTTTTAGGAATTAATTTTTCTAGGATTTTTGATAGAGAGTGAAAAGGCGGGTCTGTAGTTATCGTAGCAATTACAATTTTTGTGGTGATAATGTTTTATACACTTTCAATTTTTCAAATCAGAATATATTTTTACCTCGAGAAGCTCATTTCTCTTCCAAGAAGTATTACATTTACCGTATTACAATTAAATATTATATCTAGCACTTATGGATGATAAAGTGCTGGTGTCCTTAAGTCAATGTTTTTAAGCAATGGGTACATTAGGAGAAGAGGTAAGGCCAGCACAAGAACATGAACAATCGGCAGATGATATGACACACATGATGGTAAGATGTTCCATACAATATCCGAGAACAACTCAATATATTATTTGTGGTTTAAGATAAATTATTAAGTACTAAAACAACAAGGAATTTAAATTGTCCGATTATTATAAATCTTGAATAGTAAATAGCTCTTTATTTTAAATCACTCTTAAAATATCCTTAAAACTTGTGACGGCAAAAATATGGGCAAAAATATTTTAAGGAATGACGAAATTGTGCAAGAAACTTCGTTTAAGTTTGTGCTCCTTTCTATATCTAAAAATTTACTGATCGAATTCGTTATGGTACAACTATTACCAAATTCCCATTACCGAAATTTGCGAACGTCATTTCCTAAATTAATGTTCACTTCTTAATGTAACAATAAAGAGAGAAAAACTTGGAAAACATTTCTTCCACGAACTTCACAGCTTCTTTTTCATTTTTCCTCCTATATTGTATTCGAGCATATCTATTAACGCCTTATATTAAATATCTGCCGGACCCCGCAGCGCAGAAGTTACAGCGGTAGCCGGGAACTGTAGGGTTTGCGGGTTCGAATCCCACCTGGGCGTGGATTTTTGCTTTGGTGTTGTAACATGTTGGGGCCTGACACAAACCATGCTTCTCCTTCAATACTTCATTCCGTCCCAGACTTCTCCCTGTCTGAATGTTGTGACCGTGACTTCCTGTGTGCCAGGGGGAGAAAAAAAAGATACTTCATAGGCTTCATAGCTTGTGAGCGTCACCTGGCCGCCACCATACTATACCTCCCTACTTGTAAAAGAGTTTAAGCGCCGATCCGGGCTTATGAGCCATAAGCGGCAGGAATAAGTGCTCGGCCATCGAATAGGCTTAGGAGCCCCCTGAGGGGTAAGGAAGTAGAGGCTAGAGGCAAGAGGTTCTTAGGTGTCAAAAAAGAAACGAAAAGAAAGCCAGGGGTATTAACTGAGGAAGGAAGCGTCAGCTGATAAACGTAAGGTTATTTGACGTAAATCACTCAATGATTAAATATGTTCTACGGGGACCGGATGTGGGGGAATTAATCAAATGTTTAGCAGAAGCTGGCTAGTGTCATTCAGTGCTACGAAGCCAACGGTTCTCATGCCTCTGAAGGCAGGAATTCTGGTTTTTATGTAATTCCTGGTTCGGCATAAGTCTTGCGGTGAACGGTCATCGACCAGCCAACCTGGGCGAAACCCGACGTTTCAACCAGGAAGTATCTTGAGTTCGAGATTTGTGTTTTGCTTCACTTCTTACTTTTATTAGCGTCGTACTGGTGCCAATGACTATGCTTCAGATAACGTTTCCCATCCTGCTTTACAACCACTATATCAAGGTTCACATCTTCTATTTTCCCACGAGAAGAAAGAAATAAACAGTTAATAAGCTATCATATAAATACTAACCGTCTCAAATGTGGTTACTCGTAGGTGAAATTTAGCTATCAGAATTAAGCTATGATTAAATAATTTAGTACACATCTATTTGACGCATTCTTCTCAACGGCTTCAAACAGGCTGGAACGACTGGATATTTTTCAAATAAAAATAGAAAGGGGTTGTTATTATTATTATTATTATTGCTACATACCTCTAATTGAAATTATTGCATTTGGAAAAACGAGTGTTGAACTGAATATGTGACAAAGATGACTCACTTTCTTACGACATTTTTCATTAGTACTCGTACAGGTTTATTCATCGTTGTCAGTTCGTAACTGTCAAATATGTTAGTTTTTGTTGCAGAGTTTAATGCAAATTAACTAATAGTGTCCGTGGCTATCACTCGTTTTGCATCTTCTAGAGCAAGTAGTGATTGTTTATAGTAGTAAACAGGGGTCGTAAGCCAACAAATCGCATGCCTCAAATCTCACAACACTCAAAACTCACTATAAATTTGAAATTAAACGTGTGCAATTGCAATTGCAAATGCAAGTGCAATTTTTTTTCTCGGGAGATGGCTGTGATCTTTACCCGCTGGATGGTGGTATCCGGCGCCTATCTTCCCGTCGGCTGGCGGATTTCTCCCCAACCAGCTATCTCCCACCAGCCGGGACAAACTATAATTTGTGACCGGTCTACCGATGTGCGTGGTAGTGTAGTGCATATTAAAGTAAGTGTGTGCAAGTAAGGGGCACGGTTAGGGCTAGGAAGAGGAAGGAACGATCGCGTGTGGTCCGTGACCCGTTCGTCAGGGTACTGCACCGACATTCACCCGTTGATCGAATAAACCAGGGAAAAATAGGGATCAGAGCCGCTGATCGCTAGAATTCTCCTCCAGCGACTGAATCCGACCTAGCTGTCTAACTAGTGTCAACAATAATACTACCATCGGAAATCGAACCTAGGACCTCCCGCACTGGAAGAAGAGTACTGTTAGAGAGCAGCGGAACGAAGAGGAGGCCGAAGGCCCGACCGTTTCTTCCCCACTCGTCACGCTCCGCTTCCCCGTCACAACTCATCAACTGGCGCTCGCGTGTCCGGTTGCACTTCAGCTCTCGGACCTTTGACAGGGCCTCGGCGAGGGTCAACGGCCGCCCTTCACGATACGTCCTGCGCGAAAACGAGTCAAACCTTTCTTGTTTGGTTATTTAAGGTCGCATTAACATCTAGGGCATTAGCGACCACTATTGGATTTCACGTTATGGTAACTTTAAAGATGACGTGATTTGGTGATGATAGGGAGTGGAAGGATGGACACGAATACAACCATGCCCGAGGCGGGACTCGAACCCGCGATCCTTCGGTCCGAGATCGCTAAGGCACTACAGTCTTAACGATCTCGGCAATCCGTACGACAAAACGTATTTAAAGTCCAACCCGATTGTAGTTTTCATCCAACTTTCTCAATGATCCATAAATATAATACAATGAGAACTGTCCCAGGTTTGTTCGTATATTACATACAGTCTCTCCTCAAATCACACGATGTTGTGTTTTGGTACAAAGACTTTCAGGAGTTATTCTTGTATTTCTAAGAAAATGTTAATTTTAATCTGTTCAGTGGCCATAGTTCATACTGTTGGCTCTATCATCTTCATTTTGTTAAATAATAATATAAAATTATATATACAATTATATTATATATATATATTTTTCCTAAAAACGGTGTAAATAGAACATGAGAGAAAGGTAAAGCCGGGAATGACAAAACTTCTGTCCCATTGTTATGTTCGAAATAATGCAGGAGACTGACACTAGTTTTGCACATAAAAAACCTTGACTGTATATTTGATCTCGAATCGCATGATTACAGAAGAAACCATCATTGGTATATTGTCAATTCAACATACGCCCGTGGAAGTACTCAAGGTTAGGGTCACGGCCCTAGTATGAAGGTGTGCGAAGTCACTTTCACTTTCCCGCGCGAACGACCAATGGTAAAGCGCAGTGGAGGTGCCAAGACTATCGACTTCCTTATGTGCGTTGACACTGCCGTCCCCTGTCGCTACGCCTCAGCAACTGTGACGCCAAAGGCCCTGAGATGGTGACGAGAAATCGCGTAAGTGGCTGTTAGTTGAGGCACCGGGGGATTCGAAAGCCCTGATCCCTCTCGACTCTTCGGTCCATTTGCTCTTAAGGAGAAGCTTCTCTCCGCGCAAACACCCGGAATAGGAATGCCGTGCGATTTTTGTATTTGCATTCAGCTAATATACGTCCCGTAAAGGGCAATTGGCCTCGATACCGTTACTTCCCGGGGTTCCTAGTCGGTCACCCAAACAGGAACCCGTGATGTCTCGAATTCGCTTAACCCTCGTGACTTCACGTAGTCTCGAATTCGGCTAGCGATGTCTCGAATTCGGCTAGCGACACCGCTTTCGCGGTCGTGGCCTTTCAGTAGAACCATCCCAGCATTCGCCTGGATGACCGAGGGAAGCCACGGAAACCCCAGTCCGGATGGCCGACAGGCGGATTGCACTTGTGCCTCCCGAATGCGAAGTCAGCGCGCTGTGCCCTGAACCACTTCACTCCTTACCATGCAATTACTAGAGATGACCCGAGGAACCACCACACCGTTGGCGATCTGACTTCGTTTATAAATGAAAGAAAGAGAATCAAACCACGTTACATACGTCTAGCAAGAAGTAAGACCAACAAAGGTTGAATTCTTTTAAATATAAATTCAATTTTCAAAACATGTTTAAATCATGAGATATTTATAATATGTTGAAAAGTATTTCCACAAACAAGAAACTTGTGCTAAATTGTACTGTTGGTAAATTATATTACTTGAGCGGTCAGCAGCGGTTTCTACTCGTATGAGCTTTTTTTCTAGAAAAAATAGCAAAACCGTTAGATCAAAACCAAAGGCATATAGCAGCTAAGCACGTTTTTAGGTGAAGATTCGAGCCGAAGCAAGTCATGAATACACCTTGGTCAGGAGCGTACAAAGCTCAAGCGATTTATCTAGTATTTAGGAATACCAAACCATGCTTATGTGGTTCGTTTAGGATGACTACGTCTATTGAAGAAATAAAATATGCAAAGTGCAAAAGAAACAAATTTTAGTAGACCAGAAATGTGAGTACTCAAATGACGACGCTGGGTGTTAATGGGTATAATATGCAGGAAATTATTTCCAAAAACACGAACTTATGGATATTGAATACTTGACATTGAATATTGATTTTTGTCAAAAATGATTTTAAAATATCTTTATTACTTTATTCCACAAGTAAAGGTTTTGGGGAACAAGGAAGTCAATTTTTACGATGGCAATAAAATGAACTCAATATTCAACTTTTGTGCATCAACGTAATAAAATAATTTGTCTTGGTTTGCTTCAATAAATGATTACTTAGAGATGGTGTGTATTCTTATTGCTATTTTCAAGGAAGTAATTATTCCGACTGACGAGAAAATCTTTTGATAAGTTTATGTATTTCTTCTACACATGAAATTTTTTTGGCACGTTTTTCAAGAAAAATGAGTAACAAAATTCTAAAATTTGCAAGTAATGATGCGAAATACGGTGGCATCTCGATTCTTGGTACATTCAGTTTAAAGGTACCCTTTATAATGTGTCCATTTCAATTTGAAATACATTTTAAAAACAAAGGGATATCACCATAACGAATGAAAATGATTTATGAATTCAGTTGAGCAAATTGATTTCAAAGGCTTGTGGCGAAACATTTATTTGCTTGAAAGTAAAAAAGTGTAAAGTTTTGAAAGTTCCCGCGTCGTTTCACGCCTCCTAAATAGGTATTAGTGTGCTTATTTTCGACGTTCGCTTGTAGTATTTTTCAGAAACTCTGGTGCCTGGATGAGAGATGAAGTTTACTTTGCACGTTTACTTCGTAAGTACGTGTCAATTTTGCTTGTTCAAATGTAGACAACTGAAATTTATTTAGTGTCCTTTATCAACATCAACATCATTTATTTAGTATCATTCCAGATAGTGGAAACGTGAATTATATCTAAAATATTTATTTATCTGTGTTTTAAATCAGTTACGGACAAACATTTGTTCGAAAATGTATGTGCAATATCAATGAAATTAATATATTTGAAGAAAAGTCAATACTTCGTGTATTCTACATCGATTTTACAACAGAGTCGTCTTTTGACTACTTTCCCATTTTCAGAGTATTTACGCACCTTTCGCTTACCACAAGGGTTTCGCTTCTTCAAGACGTACAAGGGATCGGCCACTGTAACCTCAGAGTCGTTAAATACTTAGAAGCCAGCAACGTATTCCTTTCTTTTACGGCGGAGACCACCTGTTTCTTTCGCAACCAGCCATTTATGCTGTGTATCTTTCCTCCGCGACGAACGGTCTCTGACGGAGGCGCGCTCCTAAGCTGGCTGGACAGCGGTCGGCTGGGGCGAAAGCGCCGCCCGCCCACCGCCACCGATGTGGCGGGCGATGTAGGTCGGTCGCGACCATAAGAAATGAGCTGCCGCTTTCGGCGGATGTTTGGGCGTTGAGGCTGTTGTTTTGAGAGTTACGGCTGGCGGGTGAGGTTTAGAGGGATTGGTCGGGCGTTTGCATGTTTATGCGGGCGTTTGGATGTTCAGCCAGCCGGTTTGGATGTAGGTGGGCGTTTTTGGTCGGAGTTTGGGTGGGGGGTGGATGACTAAAGAAGGGGTTGAATGAGTGTATGCGCCTTTAGGCAGTCGTTTGGACGAGCTGGCTGTTGTGGGTTAGACGGGGGATATGAGTATAGATGGACGTTTGTGCCTTGGGACAGGGGAATTAAAGCGGGCGGGAGGGCGGGCGGGCGGGCGGGTGGGTGGGTGGGTGGATGAAGGGTGCATGATTACGGCGTAGTTTCAAATAGCCGAGAAGGCTAAATAAACCAATCATTCAAAAATCAATCAATTAATTATTCGGTGTTCATTTTCTACAACCACTACTCATATCAAAAAGATATGACCTCATACACGTCACGTAATATCGCATATGGCACCTACAAATTGGCTTTTGGTCCACATAATTTCTTCGTTTACGTTTAACGTTTTCTTCGATTACGTTAATAAAATGAGAAATGCTTTTCGTTATATGAACCAAATTATAAGTAGGTTTGATATAGAATTCCTTAACTTTGTTGAGGAGTTTTCAATAACTCTTCAATATATAAAATGAAAATTTAGAATAATTTGCATGGATGATGAATATTATTTTGATTAGACACTTTGTTATATTTAATGTATTACGTATTTTTTTTTATTTACGATACCACGAAATCGACAGTGCTTCAGCAATGTTCACCACAAGAAGTGTACTTTCAATATTTACACTCCGTGCAAACCTTTCGCACAGCACTTTTCTTGAAAATCCTAGAGCTAAATATCGAAGGTTCCGCAAAGGTGAATTATCTTTATAAATGTTCCTTCATTAATTAATCATCGATGAAATCATTATGATACAACAAATATATTATGACGCTTTCTTTATCCACAAAAAATAACGAAGGCTAAAGAAACGGTTAGGTAACTGTTCAAGATCTTCACGTGGCTT
Organism: Gryllus longicercus; assembly: GCA_038098605.1. Classification (NCBI taxonomy): domain Eukaryota; kingdom Metazoa; phylum Arthropoda; class Insecta; order Orthoptera; family Gryllidae; genus Gryllus; species Gryllus longicercus. The sequence continues at coordinate 1,510,987 of JAZDUA010000157.1, forward strand.
TCGTAAAAAATAACAAATTATCAATGTCTTCTTTTAAAAAAAAGTGATACTGACTGTGCGACAGATTTTTTTATGGGAATTAAATGTACTTAACATGCTCTGCGGAGAATTTTTGGCTTGTAAGTTAAAGACAAACATAATAACTACAGCGTAAAATGCGCCAAACAATCCCTTTAAGAGGCCATATTCAAAGATTTAACCCGATTTTGCCAGTCGCGATCTTCAAAAAATGCCTTCGTTTTGATGTATACAACCTTGAATTAATTGTTTCTCAGTTCCATTTAGACACGGGTTCTCGTATGTTTGACTGCCACGTGCAGCCTAACACAATGTTTCCCTACCCTGTGCAGATAGGAGAGAGATGCCAAGAGAAGGGCACACCATTGACTTTCACCGAGTGTGATCGAGGCGGCACATCAGACACCTCAGGCAATGCAAGGAGCGTCCGTGGGTTTCATTTTTTCCATGCGTGTAATGCATGCGCGCGCATTCTCTTCGTCGACAGCTATTGTCGATGGCTTGGTCATCAAATTAGGACCGCTCACAGTGAAGACGTTAACGCACATGTGAGGACATAAACATGTACTTTGAACATAAACATTGACTTACCATTCATAATGACTGAACGTAAACGTCAGGGATCTCAACCTTTTTCTTGCAACGACCCCGTTTAAAAGAATGGTTTGCATCAACGCCCCCGTCAGTTATTTTTCTATAATACACAGCAAACAACCAACTGCACAAAATTGACCTAAATGTAACAATTAGACTGAGAATTTTTGAAAAAAATGGTTAATTAGATTTGTTTTATTATTTTTGTACAATTATCTTTTTAATTTTTAGTGATATTTGTTTTCAGAAGTAAAATCACAGATTTTAATTACTCAAAAGGTCGACTTTCATTTATGGGAATGATGTAAAATATTCAAAGAGGAGTGAATTTCTAATTTAGATGTTTTGAAGCTTTAAGAACACAATTATCAACTCCATTAGTATTTTTTGTAAACAATAGGATATTCGCCTTGATTATATTGACCAGCCACGAGTGAATATTCGGCTAATGATCCCCAATCAACATCTCAACCTTTTGATCATGACTGCCACCCTTTAAAATTCCATCTCCTCCTACATCAACGTCGTTGAAACCACTGGTATACGGGAATACTGCCTCTTGTCGACATAAATTAAATAAATATCCGACACAGAAATCGAATAAACAGTCGAACGACATTAATCAAAATGGATGCGATCTTGCTTACATGATAATTATTTCGTATACCTAGAGCGTCTCAAATATTTGCAGGGAGTGTTTTGTGAACAATGATGTTTATGTATGTCAATTTACGCCCTTGCAAACTGTATTTCGATTCTGATAAAATGCCTAAAGTTCTTTGAATCTTGCTGCAGTAGATGATAGCGTGTTGCTCTCTGATCACTTTAAGATGAACTTGAAAGATTGCAGTTAGCGAACTTTCACAGTCACAGCTTATGTTCATATACTCGTGTATATTCACATTGAACCATGTGATTAGTTTTTCTCAAAACAAGGTACCAAGTTTTTGCGTTTAGAATTCATTGCGAATGAGACTTGATAATAACAATAAACGTAATACGTGTTTCTCATCGTCACGTTGGCGGAGTCATTTAAAATATTGTAGCACCACGAAGGTCAGAAACTTTGTTATTGCACGTTATTGCACAGGTGCAGCTATTTGGTTTTTGTGTGAACTGTTCAACTAGGTTAAAACATTTGACGGTCTTATGAAATTACCTCGCACTCTTGAAACTAATTTGTTCTTCCAAGACACACGCCGAAATATGTCCATGCTATACAATCTTGTTCCTAATCATAGATTATAAAGAAATACTCATGTGTGTCGTTAAATTTCTCTTAATTTACTTCAGATCCAATATACTGTCGACTCCGGATATCGTGAATCACCGAGGACTAACATTTTACATTCACTAAATTCGATATTTACAAAACATAAAACAGTCTATAGTTACTTTTATTTTTATAATTATTCAGAGGTGTAAAACAGACAATAACTGTGAAGTCAATATATTCGAGATTTCTTCGCTTTTAATTCTACATTATCCATACACTGAATACATGCATCTTAGTGCAGTCTCAAATCCATTCAATGCCACTTTCCCTGTTGCAGCACTTTCTTCATCGTTGTATCCTCTTCGGCATCGAACTCGTTTTCTTATGTTCTGGTAAACTCATTTATCGCATTCCTGATGCCCCAGTTAGATCGGAATTCGCTAGTTTTCAACTTGTGTACCGCAACGATGAAGTTTTCACACTGGAAAGAACTGCCATTGATGAGCTGAAGCAATTCTCTCAGTGGCACGTTTGCACAATCCCTTCCATGAACGTTACAAAAACGATTCACAAGACAGTTATTAAAGCACTTAGTGAGTTTGCGGAATTGAGACGATTTTTATCCTGTTTTTGTTGTTTTCTTCTTACTATCTTTATTACTAATTTTCAATGCGAACAGAACTTGTATGAAAACAATGCAGCCTACAGCATTTGAGAGGGTCTATGTATTTGTTGGACAACAAGGAACTCGAAAAAGAATATCAACAGTTTCGATTATGAATTTAAAATGCATTATTCATTACAACATACATCATTTCAATATATTATTCCGCAAATTTTCACATGCGCGTTCTGATAATTCTTATACTCAGTGTGTCACGACACAGCTGACGTCATGTAAAAGCAAGGATTCAAGGAAGATGCGGCCAGCTTTTAAATATTTACTATTCACATGTTACGTTATGGAAAAGAAACATTTTTATAGTCTTGGTGAGGTAAAAATTGTTGTTCTGTGCATTCCGGTAAACTATACTATGTTATTAAAAATTTATAAAGTCTGTTTTTGTTGCAATATTTAATTTGGTGCACACAACCGTGAGAACTTTATTTGTGTTCTTTAGCATTGTGCGTACTACTTTTTGGAAAACCACCTTGTGCGGCATTGTTAAGCAGCTGTTGAGATGTCACTGCAACTAAATCTTCTACTGCTTATTTATGTACGTGGACTGCTTATTTATGTACGGTACTGGTCCAGTGGCTTTAGTTTACTATAACCTAAAGTTCACTATAACGGAATTTACTATTACGGAGTTGATTGTATACGGAACGAAGGATGTTACGGATGTTAAACGGAACGAAGATTTCAAAGAAATAGATATCCTACATCAAAATTTTGACATTCGTTTGCCATTGCAGCGTATTTGCAATCAGTTCGGTTCGATGTAGTTTGGAGTAGTATCGATGAATTTAAATATTCAAAAGTTCTAACCGAGAATAAGTCAAGGAGTTCACAAAGCAAATTAAGCTAAGAATCTCTCTATTGCTTTCCATTAGTAAATTTTCAAGAAAAAATAAAATTATGCGCCTGCATCATCATTTAATTTTAAGTGACTGTTACATTTTTCATCGCATTGAACTCTGAATTTCCTCTGATAGGATACTCTGAGGTTCATAATAAAGACCGTTACATAACGTTGCATTCTGTCTTCTTATCCATTAGCCAAGATCCCCAGACAATGCGAATTTATGGGTAATTTTGAGATTAATTATTAAAAAAGGAGAAAGATGTATCAAATTGTTAACATACGCGTACCTACAGATTTGCAAGATCACGTAGATGTCCCGACAACAAAAATGTAGAAAAGATTTCGTGTTACTACTGTGTACCGTTATGCTGATGCATAGTGCTATACAAATAGTGAATTACGTCAGAAGACTGGGAGATAATTCGGAGCGTGAACAAGAGAGCGAGGCGCGTTGGCCACCCGGTGACGAAAGGCGAAGCGCCTGCGCTTCGGGTAGCGGTGCTCGCACACTGAATGAACCCTGCACAAACGCCAGCGCATGATGGTCCGCGTCGCGTCGCGTCGCATCGCGTCGCCAACACAATACCCGCCCCGCCCCCGCCGCCCCGCGCCGCCCACCTCAGCAGACAAGCGCCACCGCACACCGCTGCTCCGAAAGACGACGGCACAACAATGCGGCGGGGAAGGGGACCGGGCCGTAAAGACGTTGAGGGTATGGGGATGCCACAGAGTGGGCTACAAAGGGCCGAAGCACGCGTAATGGGTTTCATGTGTAGTTCTGTACGTAATATTTTTACAGATGTCGAAGTGAATCACAGATATTTAATCTAATGTAAGGTTATTTAAAAGTTCCTCATTACAGATAACGCCACCTCCATATTACTTTCATTATAAACAATTAGTGCTGTTTGACGAGAGGGTAGAAATTTTTAATTAAATATACTAGTAACTGCAGTTTTATGTATTACATAACTTATATGTATTTATTCCACACGTATTATAACTTCCTTTCTGAAAATTCTAAACTATGACGTGTACGTTTTTAGTATCGAATTCTAATAATTAGAATGGTTGATAATTAGTCGAAAAAATTGTAAGAATAATAGAACTGCTATTGAAGAAAATCTTCGTTTTCTGAAATTTTAAACACATTTCAAAATTGTGTATAACTTTCACGCTACAGATGGTCATAGTTGCATTTAGCATAAAATTATAGCTCTTTAGATAGACGCTTCTCTAAAAAAATCAGCTTGGTTGCGAGGTTCAAAAAAGTTACAGCATTGTAAAGCAAGATCTAAGTTACTATTGAAATCACATGATTATAATTTTGTTCTTTAATGCTGTTTTTTGCGTGCTCCTTTCTTACAAACAACGCTATCAAAAGGAGGGGTAGTACTTCATGTTACATGAAGCTTAAAAAAACATAAAACCAATAAATTTCGTTTTGGCATTATCAAATATTTTGTTTTTCCTTCCAACGAGCCAATGTTTCTGACCGGAAGATAGGGAAATCCAGATTTGAGCCCCACGGAGGTGGATTTTCGTCACCATTTACATTACAGGGCCGAATTTAAACAGCCTGGAATATAATTGTAACGTCCGGCTGCTCTGATAGGTAATTTTGCGTGGTTTCTCCAATCAATACCAGGTGAATGATGGAGCTTAAAAAACTGGTAATGGACCGGATCTATCCTTCCTCATTCTTGTTCCTTCCACTTCCCTTCTACACCCACACAAACACACTTACATGCTCTAACACACTACACAAATCGGAAAAAACAGTTGGGAGCTTAGAGTTTATCTCAGGAGGGACAGTGGTCCGCGGGGGAGATACCTGGATGGGATAGTCCCGAAAAGCAACGTGTAGGTCAGCGGCGGATCCCATATCCCAGCAGAGGAGGAAAACCGCCACCACCCGGCAATAACATGCACTACTTATATGCGTTGTCATTGCCAACAATAGTATTTATTACAAGAGCAGCTTTCGATGGCTTAGCCATCATCAGTTGTCTGCTGAATGAAAGCCACAAAAACGGCTACCTATTGTTGGCAATAACGCATATAATTATTTCATTAGAAATGCCAACGATAACGCACCACAACATCTATAACATGCACTACACTCGCGGGACTAATGACCAAAGTAGTTGTCGCGCCCGCATACACGAAATCCTGACTGACTCATTCTAACGCGCGGGTTTTCATCTCATTTCACCGCACCGTGCGTCAGCGGCCGTTAGGCAAGCAGCCGCGCGCGAAGGAAGACACACAGATCGCTCGGCAATCTGCCACACGCCCCCGCAGCGGGCGGCGGCCGGACGCCCCAGCGGGCGGGCGGGGATCGAGAATGCACTGTGGCCTTGCGCGCACCTGCCGATGCCATCTTCTCGGGCGGTGCATGACTCGCACACTTTCCTCGGCGGGTGCCCTTGCAGCCGAACAGCCACATCCCGCCGCGTGCGCATCAGAGGCGTCGAGTGGCGGTCGTCTCCGCCGGCCAAGAGAGAACACCGCACGCGCAATCGGCCCCAAGTGAAAGGGGAACAGATATCAAGTGCCTAACAGGATGAGATCGAAGAATGGTTTGATGAATCGGTGCTGAAATGAAACCTGAGGGCTCTCCGCTCGTGATAGGCAGGGATCTTCTACACGCACGTCTGTTGTGGAATTCTGCTGTATTGCAGAATGCATATTTTGCAATAATTCGTTTTTTGAGGTCTCTGACATGATGTGATGGTGATGAGATTTATTTTTAGGCTGGTTCAATCAATTTTTTCTCCCCCCCCTCACATTTAATTTTTTTAATTAGCATTTTCCAGTAAAATCTGGAAAGCAAGAAAAGACAAGAACGGACGAAAACGCGGATCCTTCCACAACACCACACACACGAAAGACAACGAATTCTGTCCAAGGCGGGATTCGAAGGTTTTGGGGAGTCTTTGAGAGCTAAGCTCTGAATCAATGTGTGCTCACCACAGCGATAATTTAGGTTATGAGGCGTGAGAATGCAAATTATTCTTATTTCATAGTATTGTTAGTTTTCTTCCACTATACATATTAAGAAAAACAATTAGAATCTGTCCAAAGATCGGAGGTCCAAATTTTGGTTGTAAAAATACAATTTGAGAATCCCTGAGATGAAACATTTTTAACATGACTGTGTGGATGGATATGTACGGGTGTGTCGCATCGCTTGAGACGTTAAAATATTTTAGGCTATCATTTGATACATTAGAAGTTAGTGACATTTTATATTGGTGCAGATAGTGCGGCAAATACAAAGTTTTGTGCGAAAAGGTGGAAAAATGACCACTTTAACCTGCAGTTCGGGAGATAGGACAAAGGGATAAGGCGCTATACTAGCCACTCTGTCCCCATTTCTTACCCCACACATCTCTGGCACATAAGACACGGGGGAATCATCACATCTCTGGCACATTACATCGGGGAATTTGTGGGAAAAATACTACGTTTTAAATGAAAAGTGGCAAAACCGTAAAATAATTCAGTGTTACCTAACGAATAAAAGCGGGAACAGTGGTATCTGCCGATAAGCTTTTTGGTCGGTCCCAGTGGGCCTACCCCACTTATCATTATTATTTAATTTTTGTGCAATTCGTGGGGTTATATATAAGTTAGTTTGTAAATAGAAATGTCAAATACCGTTCAATTATTTAGTTTTACTCAACCTATAATAGCAGGGAGAATGGGATCTGACATATTACTGACAAAATTGAAACCTTCGAATTAATTAGAATATAGATGGTTACATTGTCTCCAAATCATTAAAACAATATTCAAATTGGGCATTCACTTCAAAACACGAGGAAAATATTCTGATGTTAGGCACCCCATCTTTGACAATTAGTTTTCTTTTCCAGATTTCCATTAATCATTCCACATCCTTGAACATCAATTATTGAACACAGCATGATATAAGGAAACCTTTCTTATTCTATAGAATAGAAAAAGTTTATCATTCTCACTAATGATATGTGTCTAAGTGTAAAGTTGAGGTCTTCGTGTGGAGTTTGCCGATCTTTAAAATAGCACGCACAAAAGATTATTTCACACTCAACAAAATTCTGGTCACTTTCTCGATCGTGTGAACACAGAGCCAAGACGCTGATTTCATAATAGACTTTTCTTTGAATGTCTCCACTTGACGTGAAAGTTTACGATTATGTCACAGTGTTGGTTGCTACAAAGTCACAGAATTTCAGATGATTCAACATGATGGGTGTTTCCACATTAATTAAGAAAACCTAAATATTTATTTAGAATACCACAAATGCACTGTTTAGACTGTGGTCGAATTTCATCACCAAAGCTGGATTTTTCTCTCGTGAGAGACGAGGAGAGACAAATTTTCTAACTTAAGATTTTTAATAACTAATAAGGAGAGACTAAACTCGTAGGAGCGATTTTTATCGAATCTGAATCCAATTTTTATTCCTACAGGCGCGTCCACGGAGGCGAGTAGAGATGTAACCGCAAACGGAAGCGAGCACAACTTATACGTGATCAGTTAGCCCAAACTGAATTAAGAATTAGAAAAATTGCTCACTATACCGCGTAATCGATTAGAATTTGAACAAATAAAATTTTTATCCGTTTTAGAGGTTAAGTGCGAAAAATGTAAATATTAAAAATAAACAGAACTAGAAACACAGCATCAAGACAAACGCACACACGTGATACAAATATGGGTCGAACTTGCTGCACAGCGGCAAATCTGAGCAAACCGCTCATTTCGCTGTTCTAATCCGCAGCTGTCAGAACGCGCTGTATCATGACAATCGCGGTCATGCGGACTCTGACGCCCAAATTGACAAGTATTCGTAAACATGATCCTCCAGAAGGAGGGTGGAGCAACTTGCCCCAGGCCCCGACTTAATTGGGGCCCCGAATTTGTTTCACTCGAAATGAAAAATATATATTTGTCTCTAATCCAAAAACGCTATTACATTATTTTTTAATGCGTGGAGAAAAGAGTTCTAATTATGAATTTAGAGAGGAGGAAGTTTTTTGTTTGAAATAAGGGTCCCCTTTGCATTAACTGCGCCAGGTCTCTGATTTTCTCTAAGAGGCCCTGTTCGTGAATATTCGATTTGCTTGCGTTGCCCTAAAGGTTTACAAATCATTCATATGAAATAATAACAATAATTTATTGTCATAGATTTAGCTTCAGAAGGAAACGTATTGTGATGGAATGGTCTAATCATGAAACAGGTTTGATTGCAATTAAATGATATAATATAGACATTAAAGAAAATGCATTTAAATGCACGTAATAAGATGAGCGTTTGCACATTGAAGAATTAGAACAATACAATATCCGAAAGCTTAGTGAAGATTACTGTAATATTTTTAGTTGTATGGATAAGTGTATTTTAGATACAACATAAAATGCAATTAATAATTTGGGACACGAACAGTTTGAATTAGGGGGAAATCTTCAAGAATGTAGTATTTTAGGGTTCGAATGTTCTTTCCAAAAATAAATATTATTATCTATGTTACACGTGTTTTGAGAATTAGAAGGCAAGTACGAACTGATGAAGACAGATTTGTTTCACAATTAATTTTTAGTATACCGTGAAGATAGAAACAGTAGTAAGAAACAATATAATGCATAGTGCTAGATTACAAGTACTGAGAAGTTACTCTAACAAGGGACTTGGACAGGTCGGGAAACAAATAAACGACACGCAGGGCGATGGCATTGCAAGAGAGTGATAAAGCCACTTACAAACGAGCTGTGAACGAACGCACTGACGAAATGAGTGTATGGTCGTAACGTGCAGTTATATTGCCAGCAACGGTCAAGCAGTAACTATCAACGAAGTCCCTTCCAATAGTAATCTCTGTAGTCCGAATAAATTTCTGTGTACTTGACAGTCGGTAGTGGGGTAAACGAACACTTATCCGGGTGGCAGACACTTGGTCGTGTGGTATTCTTGCATCAGATCACAACAGCAGCAGCAGCAGCAGTAGCAAGATATAAATTGCATTGAGAGTACACACGATGAAACCAAATAAGTAAGGGTAATAATATAAAGGTGACAAATGTCACTCTTTAATTTTCAGTTGCTTCACTCTGTACGATTTCATTCCTTTCTTTATAAGCATTAGTAACTCAGCATTGATATCACAATTTAAAGCCTCTAATTGGATAAAGAAATTTCTCCCCCTTGACAGCCACTAGCATTCAAGAAGAGAGAAATACTATTCAGACAATATAACGTGCGGTTTTCCTTCCAGAAAATAGACTTTTCTGACGTAGGGCACATTTGGAGAGCGTGTGGAAAGAGGTAAACGGGAGGCCACACGTCTGGGAGTCGACGTAATTGCTATCTGCAAGCCGCGCGGCGTCCTCTGCTTTTTCCAGTGCGGTGGGTCTTCACCTTTGCGTCGGCTCTTCCCACGTACAACACAACAGCCGACACACCCGTGAAACAGCAGGCGACTCGCCCCCCCCCCCCCCCCTAAGCACCGCGCGCGAACTCACGAGCGCAGGCACTTCCTGCTCCGCACTCCTCCTGCCGCACTCCGATTATTGGCAGGGCTGTTCAATTTGGCGAATTGAGAGAATGCAGATGACCCTAAATGTGCTGTACGAAAGGTATGCAAGCCTGCCAAGTGGCGTGGATTCAATGGTATGTTTGGAATTAGGCACATCGAGCTTGTTTAGTTTCTTTTATTGCCGTGTAAATTGTAGGCAATATAACCTCTTAGTATGAGAGGTCTCTCTCCCAGAGCAATGCAGTGAATTTCTTAGAAGTGCGAACTATCCTTTATAACACGAAACAAACAGGTGTGTTGTAAACATCTCTCAGAATACGCTACATTCTTATACCGTGTAATTCTTGATAATTTTTAACCACGTAAATTTTATATCAATTAAGAAAGGTATCTATTACCTCTTTTGTATCAGCCGCGAAAAACGTATGAAAAAAATTTAATTTCCGAACTTGCACTTATTGATTCCAAGTTGTAAAATCTCAGTGCAGCACATCATAGAACAAAGCTGAGTTTACTTCTCGCGCGAATAGAATTGTTCCCCATCGCAGCTAGGGAAGAGTTTTACAAGGAAGTACCGGTCCGGACGATAACGAACTTCTTTAAAGGAAGTCGTTGGTTAACAGTTTCAGAGCAACTGATGTTCATGCCGAACGATGAAAAGATGCACCCTTCAGTCAGCCCCTTACTTCGCATGACACATCAGCGTCGCCTTTGATGTCCACAACGCTGCACCGGTGCGTTGTCGTGCCGCTATGGCATCCCGATCGCCCAAGTGTGTCAGTGGCTCGCTCGCCGCCGACGTCGGCGTCGCTGCCGCCGCGACGCCGCCTCGGACGCTCCCGCAACGCGACGCGACGCGAGCGACCCAGCGAACGCGGATGTTTTCATTCCAATTGTTTTCTGTATTTCTTGGCGATTGTGTTTCTTTTCTTAAAGCAAGTTCCCATATTAATTTTTAGACAATCAATTTCTAAATTTCACTTAATTCCATACGTACTACGTTACGCAGTCCAAATATGACTAGATCATCAGGTACAGTTTCAAATTAGTAGATACAATGGGCAGATTTGATTTAAAATATTCTAAATTGCACAGGTAAATTAATATATAAATGTAACAAACAACATATTTATTGTAATTTTGTAAGTTATAAACAAAATTATTATTGTAATATTAAGTTCATATTTCATTTGGAATAAGCTAATTCTAATTATGCCTTTAATTTAAGAAAGAGCATTAAATTGTATGCTTTGACAAAGAAGACGACAAATAAAGCGCCGTTAACTTTGAAAAAAATGCCAGCTTTAGAGAAGAGATAGGTAATGAATGTGGTATATTGGAATAGGAACATATATCCAATGTACAGGGTTTATAAACTTTAATTTTTTCACTGTACCCAAATTTTCACTTTGCTAGCCGTGACAAACGTAAGAGAATGAATAGATTATGTATTCATAATTCTTTCCCAACGGTACAAGTATATTTGCAGAGATCACTTCCCTGTTGTCCAAACAGGGTCGCAGGTGAAAATACTTTTGACACGCAAAGAAACTTCAAATGAGGCGACAACCTTCTTTGCACTCTCGATAAAACATTCTTTCTTAACTGTCTTCAACAGTATTTCTCAAAACACAACTCTCTTCGTCTTGAACAACTTGCTCGATGTTGGTTTCATCTCCTGCCCGCTCATGATGTGTACAACATTAACGGTAGATATTAGGTAAAAAAGTCCCGGAGAGTTTCATCGGACGGTGTCCCAATCACGCGAGTTCAATTACGCCGATTCCTTGTTCGCCGCATTGTTCTTGGGCGGTCGCGCGGAGGCGAGCGGGTCTGCGATTCGAAATGTGGCTCGGTCGGAGGCCCCAGAGGTCGAACGGCGACCGGGCGGTTTCACAAGCGCCGCGGCGAGCGCTGGTGTCCCGAATGGCCCAATTGGTGGCTGTTCCTCCGCCGCCTCCGCCGCCGCCGGGGGCTTTCTCGCGTGGCGTGGACCAGTCGCCCGCAGGTGGCCTGAGCCGCGCGCACCTCGGGGGCCCGGGTTCGACCAGGGGGGCGCGGCGCGGACAAGATTCCAGGAATCACGCGCGGCAAAAAAAAGCATCTCCGTTTGAAGCAACAGGGGTCAGATGAATAAAAAATGTCCAAACCGTACTCAAATATGTATTAAACATAATAGGTTTCCATCTAATAATCATTCAACGGTCGTGTTTACCTCGTTACCCGGATTCGGCGAGGGGGCACGCCGCGGCCTGAACGAGGTTCCAGGAATCACGAGAGGCATTAAGAAGAAACAAATCTCCTCCACGCGAAGCAACAGGGTCAGGGGAATAAAAATGTGCAAAACTGTACTAGAAAAATCTGTATTAAGAAGATTAGTTTGCCACCTAATAATCATTCACCGGCCGCGTTTACCTTCTAGCTAGCATTCGCTACATAGCTACTGTTTCTGCAGCGATTCAACCGGGAGGGTCTAGGTTCGAATCCTGACGGTGGCGGGCTTTCGACTCTAGCTTCATTGCTTTGTCTCGTGTCCATTCGTGCGTATTCAGCCGCTGTCTGGAAAGGAATTGGCTGACCGGTAGTTTTCCGTGGATCCTCCGATCATTACCACGTGAATGTCGATAGCAATAATTCCACAAATGGGTCATGGACCGCGCGTGATCGATCTTTCCTTCCGCTTCCTGGTCTTATCCTCTTCGCTTACTCCCACACATTTACAGGCAATACACTGCCACACGTGTCGGGAGTCTAGAGCTTGTCTCGGCTGGGGCTCTCCCCTGCAAGAGGGAGATACCTGGACTGAGAAAATACCCCGCAGACTGACGAGTAGGGCGACGCCATTCAGCGTGAGAGGAATATCGCCACCTCCCACGACGAAAACATTCACTACATTAACAGGACTAATGACCATAGCAGTTGACGTGCCCGGAAAAATCAACCTGATCATTCTTATCAAACAGTTGATTTAAAGAAAATACTCCAATATTTCGCGAGTTTTTTTTTCAAGAACGTACATCCTAATATCTGTTCTAATTATTTATTCATCCGTAGTTTCCCAACCTACCCATGCACGTTTGTTAGCCCATACATTACAACCTATCCACAGTTTTATCACCATTGTCACACTTTTTCCATTGTTAAATTGCTTTTCCTTTCAAAATCCCTGGCCCAATATCACCAAAGAAAAAAGCTCTCATTCTCCTATGGCATTCTTCGGAATACGTACTACTTATCTACCACGTTGACATCGATATTTTTTGAGCATCATAATTGGCGGTGTTCTGTCGTTCGTTTTCTCTCGCGTCCGTTTAAATCAAAGCCGCTTCGTCATCCCTCTCTCCCGAGCATCCGTTTCATTCTCATGCACTGTTTTTGCGCACATGGAATAGCTTGCCACGCTCATGCGGTACGTGAATTGAGCTCACTTCCTGGTAGGAGATTGAAGTATGTATTACCACGTACAATCCCCCGCATTAGCGCATAGAAATTGAAGCGTCTCTGGAAATAAATTTACCACCGCGCTACTTCACCTCTTCCGTCGCCGATGACGTGGAAAAAGACGGATCCCATTTGTCTTTTGACGGGAAAGAAAACTCCTGAGAACGTTGGTTCTCAGCCGGCACGATTCGCACAACAGGTCAATTTGTTCCGGAGCAGCGCGGGAGGGAGAGGAGCTCACATCGCTAGGCGGCATAAAAAAAAGGAATCAAGAAAAATAAATTCCTCTACCTACATTTGAAACGAACGTTCCGACTCGAAGAGAGGGGAAAAATTAGAAATAAGAGGGGAAACCCTAGTAGAAGATGTCGGATTTAGTATGGAATATTGTGCGAAATAACGTTTTAGGCAGGTGTCGCACTAAATTCAAGATACAATTCACGATTTACAAGACTGATTTTTAGGACGTGTGCGAGCCAGCGCCAATAACTGAATAATCCTGTTTCTGATCTTCGTGATGGTACCCACCAAGATATTCACACCCACTTATGTGCCATCACATTTTGTCTTCTTTCTTTTTTTCTTTGCAGTTCATCCCCAAATATAAGTAGTCGCGCACGATCTTAACATAGGCCAGCGACCGCGAGGGTGCGGGCAACGCCGCGGGAGCGCATGCAGGCAGGTAGGTAGGCAGGCAGGCGCGTCGGCGAGGGCGCGAACTCCGGAGGTCGCCGACGCTGCAACTCACCGGCAGCGGCGACCAGCAGCGGGAGCAACATTCGCGCGTCCATGGTGCGATGCCGGGGCGAGGGAAGGCGACGCGAGGAGGAGCGGTGCGGGAGCCACGGCGCCAGGGCGCACACTGCCTGCTTCGAGGCGCGGAGCGGTGCGGAGCGCTAACCCAGTGAGGCGAGCGCTGACCCACTGGCACGCGCAGCCAATCCCGTAACGGTACCGCGGGCGCGCCGACGACGTCTCGCCGCGCCGCACCACGCCACGCCACGCCGTCCCTACCTCGCCACGCGGTCCGGAGACGAGACGCTCAACCCGATGGACCGCCCCTCCCACCTCCCACCCCCTCGTTCCACCCGCATGAGGGTCGCGTCTGCTTCCACAAACAAAGCATGCCTACTTCAGTAACCTCCAGACGGTTTCAAAAGCGGACTGTGCAACTCCAACTTTCTTAAATGTATTAGCGATCGTTATACGGCTTTTATGCATCCATTCTTAAAAAGATGTGTTTTGTTGAAGAGGTTAGACAATCTCGCGAACGGTCCTGAGCGATTCCCATGAACATAGTGAGAGTAGGGATTTCACTCGTATGACTGGCACAAGGAGTTGAAGTGATCAGTATTGGATATATTTAAGCTCAAGGCTATACCGCCACAAATCTCAAGATTTCGCGCTTTCGTGATTGTTTATGTTAAAATCGAATTATTATCTTATATTACTGAATACTTCATAGAGATCGATCGGTTGACTGATTAATGGTTCCGGACATGTCAACTGTTAAGGTCATTATTCCCGTAAGTGTGGTGCATGTTTTCATCGCGATATGTGGCAATGACCAGCCCCCGCTGGATGGCGAGATACGACGGCTTGTGAGATTTTCCCCAACCAGTTATCTCCCATGAACGGAGCACCACCCCAGCCGGCCACCCAAAGCTTTAAGCTCCTGACTACCCTCCCTAAACGTGTGGTAGTGTAGCGTATGTCAGTACGTGTGTGTGTGTGTGTCAGTAAGGGGAAGGATAGGACAAGGGAGAGGGAACGGAAGAGGAAGGAAACATCACACGCGGTCCGTGGCCCGTTTGTACGAACTGCTCGGGAATTCGCCCGGTGTTGATCGGAGAAACCATGGATAACTAACGATTCGAGCAGCCGGCCACTAGAATCCTCCATCACAAAACACCTGAACGCGACTTAGCTGTTAAGCTAGAGTGGAAAATACTGCTATCGTCGGGACTCGAACCCTACGACCTCCCGGGCAGAGGAACTACAGTGACATCAGTTGATGCTCTTAGTCACCTTTGCTGATCTTAGAGTTTGAATGGTGGAATAGTTTGCAATTCTAATCATTCTTTCGTCTAGGATCCATTATCTACTCAACCTTCACTTTAAGGGGTAAACGGTTTCATCTCCGCAAATCCGAAGAACAATTAGATTTATTTTATTACGCCTCCCTAATTCGTTCCAAAATTTCTGGACAATTCAAGACTAAACCTCTACATTAATGATAAGAAATTTGACTCCGACGAGTGCACATGGAGTGAGTGCACAAGACATTTACAGTAATCAAACTGCCTTTGTGTCTTAGTAAAATCTGATGCATCTACTACTTGCAAAAGGTAACTAATTCTTATCTCTCGTGTCAATGTTGAACGCAATTTTAGAAAAGCTCATTTATTAACCCGTAATTCGATTTTTTCCTTCTGAAAAAAATGGTGTCCAGAGAAAACAAGAGGTCTGGGTCAATAGATCCACGAAATACCTCTATTTCAAACAAAATTCCAAAGTAAATATATTTATTTGTTTTCAGTGAAAGATTGTTCGGAGCCCCAAACTAAGTTGAGCCAGAGGACAAGTTGCAATTCACCCCCCTTCTTGTAGACCCTGCTGAAATTTCTTTTTTAATTTTGATTTAATTAAATGAAATTTCTTTTTTTTCGAGAAATATCATGATCGTAACAATTAATAGAAATGATAAAACGCAGAAGGGTGAAAAAAATTAGCTAAATATTCCTAAACGACGTGACTGATAAATGACAGGAGTATGATTTGTAGACTGCAACATCACGGGAATATTCGTCTGTAAGGCTTTACTTTCTCGTTTACATTTATAAATTAAGTTAAGTAATGTTGAAAAATCAATCTCGAGATTTCCATCTAGAGATGAAAGAAAGGAAAAAATATCAGAAATAGTGAATTATCATATAAAGTTGGGAATTCCCTATTTCCGATTTTTTTTTTAATTTCTTCGAAACGTCTGCTCGTCTCCCTTCTGAAGTACACCACTCGATATTCTTCAAAATGGATTTCCCCTGATTGTCCGCACTGAAGGCCCTACGAATTTAACATGGATCTTTTAATTTTGGAGGTACTATATGTGAATCCCTTAGGGAATTTTCGTAATTATTACCAAAACAGCTCCACATTTTTCTTTATTTTTTTTTATCGGAATAAAGTAAAGTGTGTTTATAAAAATTAGCATTCTTTTTCAATGAAACAAATTTTCGAAAATTTCAATAATGTTTTGGACCCTCCACCAACTTCATTATTTATAAAAAGATTTTTTCTTTAATTCTTTTCTTCAAAACTAGATTTGACAAAAACATTTTTTCAAAATGTGAGTAGTTTTCGCGTAATTTTATGTGAAATTCGAGATTTTTTCAGGAGGGCTCCAATTTTTTTCTTTAATTCTTTTGCTTGAATAGATCAGAGGTTTCTTAATAATATGGAATACTATGTCCGATATTCATTAAAAACTTATAAAATTGAATATTAAAAATTCCAACCGTTTCAAAATTGTTTGATATCGTCCTACAAATTCACTGTTACACTGTTAAAGATATATATTTCTTAATTCACTCTTTCTCCCTATACCACATTTTTAAATAATCTCAAGAACACTTTTCAAAATATTAGTAGTTTTCTCGACATCATGAACATTTTCATTTTTGGTCCTTTACCCTTTAATATTTAAATTAGAGATTCATTTTCTAATGAAACCCATTTTTTCAATATTATATCTTTAAATTATTTCACTTACACGTCTTTCAAAACATTAATATTTTCACGTACTTGACGCAATATTATTTGTGATTTCCAAGACAGGGCTGAAAGGTTAGTATGACAGAAGTTTCTATATTTCATAATACGTAACTGTGATGAATATGAGATGGGTATGTGCTGTCGTAGCACGTACTAGTGATGCGACATCGATAACATAACATAACATAAATGTTAAAAATACATCGACTAAAAACCATCGATGTTTTCAAGCTGGTTTAGTAACCTCTGACATTGAATTCGTGTGCAACAAATTTTAATTTGACAGTGTTTATGTTTATCAATTCTCCGAATAAGGGGCAAACCCTACGCCCACAGCGTATTTGTTGACCATATCTGGATGGACAAAACGAATCTGAAGAAAGAGGAAATACAAGGGCATGGAGGTCATCTCAGGCGAGAGTTTGGCCGATGAAGGTAGTGCAAACAGCGTTCCATTGGTTCCAACATATGAATAATAGGGTTACATTATTATTTCTTACTAAAGTATGTTAGTAACTTAAACAATATTATGACCATGAGGATTTTTCATTCAGAAACAAAACATCGGAAAAGAAGAAACATCGCTGTTAAAAAAACACCGGTGTTAAAAGAACATCGGTGTTAAAAGAACATCGGTGTTAAAAGAACATCGGTGTTAAAAGAACATCGGTGTTAAAAGAACATCGGTGTTAAAAGAACATTGGTGTTAAAAGAACATCGGTGTTAAAAGAACATCGGTGTTAAAAAAATATCGGTGTTAAAAAATATCGGTGTTAATACATCGACGTTTCTACAAAAACCTCGACATCGCATCCCTAGCACGTAAGGTTCCTAATGTGCCCCACCGCCTCCGCGACATAACGTTCCGGGAAGCAGCGCGTCGACCTTTCTCCTCCTCCGGCACCTGCTCAATGGGCCGCGCGCGCGCGCGCGCGAGCGAGCTGCGACCTTGCGGGCGGCGCGGTGGGGGGAGGGGGCGGGGCAGCCTACTTGGGCGCCCCGCGCCGGAATCCGTGTTCCGCTCGTGGGGCAACGCGTGGGAAGGGCAGGAGGCGGAAGATTTGACGCAACGCGGCCGCGCGACGTCTCACGAGGGTGCAGGCGCTGCCCTACCCCTCCCCGACGAATTCCTCCGGAAGAAACTCCGACGACTAGCCTCCAAGTGCATTCCACTCCGCAGCGGACCTCTTAGCCTTCGTCTTATTTACTTCAAATAGATTTTAAAAAATTGATCTTATCAATAACCATTTTATTTCATTAAGGAAATATTCCTAATAAGGATTCGGCTTCCTTTGACGACTTTCGCTGACACATCCACCGTATTCAGACATTTTCAAACAATTTACAGAATACCAATTTGTCGTCGTCTGTCTTTCTGAGTGACGTGATTCGAAAGTAATGAATTCATCTTACTAAAATGAATATGGAGACCTTCTGGGTGCCAGAATGAAACTGATAAGCAGCGGATTTGTTGACTGCAGCGCCCGTGATCGACCGACTGTCTGCCGCCTAGCAGTGGACGCTCAAGCGCTTTCGGCAGCCGAGTGCCTCTTGTGGAGCGCTGACCGACAGTTCCGGGCGCCGCCAACGTTCACGCTTGCTCCCTTGACTGCGTGCCTTGTCGCCACCGAAATCCTTTACCAGCGCAACTTTCCTTTGAATGAACGCGTCTGCGGAGTCCTTTGAAAATTCTGCCATTCATGAAGTTGGGTGTAGGCTTCTTGGATGTGTATCTAATACATAATAAGAAATGTTTGTTTGTTGGTTCGTACTTAATGCGCTGCCATACCGTTCATCCGTTTGTGAATAAACCGTTTCAACTTATTCTTGAACTTGGGGGAAGAGGCATAGTACGATACAAATATGCATATGCTAGTGCACATAGTCGCGCGTTGATGATGATTTTACGCTGACTCAAGCGCCCCTGAACAGGGCGCTCTACGCAACCCGCCGCATCCTGAACTACAAGTATGAAGTCGTCTTCATTGCTTATTCTGGCCCTGCGATAGTGAAATTTCGCCCGAGAGAGAGAGGGGGCGAGGGAGGAGGAGAGAGAGGGGGAGGGGGAGAGGGAGAGGGAGGGGCAGAGGGTGGGGGAGAGGGAGGGGCAGAGGGTGGGTGAGAGGGAGGGGCAGAGGGTGGGGGAGAGAGAGGGGGAGGGGCAGTCGGGCGGGGAGGGGGAGAGGGATGGGCAGAGGGAGAGGGATGGGCAGAGGGAGGTGGGAGAGGGGGAGGGGGAGAGAGAGAGAAAGACAGACATACAAAGGAAGACAGAGTCGCAGAAAGAAACAGGGAAAGATACATACGGAGAGAGAGAAAAAGATGGAGAGAGACGGAGACAGAGGGACAGGGACCGTGAGAGAGACGGAGAGAGAAAGGGAGAGGAAAGAAGAAAGAGAGATGGAGGGCAGGACAACGTTTGTCGGGTCCCGCTAGAAGTAAATAAAACACCATAAAAAATTACATTTCCTCCTCAGCGAATTTCTGCGGATATCCTTCACTGGTTCCTGCTGGATGAGTACAAGCACTATTCTAGCGAATTAGCACGCAACACAATTTTCTCACTCATTATTTTGATTTCTTCATTCAAAGAAAAGTTTAAATCAAAATAATTACTTCATTTTTCTTAAATGTACGTCTTTGTATAATTGTTATAATCTTAAATGTACGTTCTCATTCATTCTTTCCTGATAATTCTCTCTATTGCTAATTTCCTAATTTCATCTGGCTTCTGCATTGTTACATCGCTATTTTTTCATTGTTACATACGCTATTTTATGAACGTAGATACAGCGTTCGATGTATACTGCTTCCTAAGATGAGTCACAGTTTACGATAGGCCAGTGGGTAGAAGCAGTCAGAAAAATCGGATATAAAAAGCGCTAACCTTTTTGAGATATACCGCCCTGATATTTTGTGTGTATACTCTTAGTTAAACACTATTGGTTTTAATTTCACGAGTGGAATAGTTCATTTAAATTGGTACGACCACACAAAAATAGTACTTCAAGGGTTCCTCCAATGCCGAGGGCCGCGCCTCCGACGGAAGGTCGTAGCTCGCCCGGTGGCTTCCGAAGTTCATATTATTCGCAGTGGCGCGGCGAGGCGATAAAAGCCTCCCCGATTATTCTCCCAGCGCTCGACAAGTACAGCCGGCGTCAAACACATTCCCTTCCGATCGTTCGCCGCGACGACACCAGCGCTCCCACGCCACTATATCTCTCACCGAGGTGCGACACTGTCATTATTTTAATGTGATCTTTAATGTGATCCGTGATAAGCGTCTGTCAACAAGGAGGAAGGCCTAAATATACGATTGGAGTTTAAGAACGTATTATTAGGCATTAGAAGTACTATCAGGTATTAGAAGAAGGTATTATTTAAATCAGATTGAAAATTAGCTCTATAAGGTAATAAGCCTGTATGGAATTTTAATTATATTTAGTCCCAGCTATTCTCTAACTTGAATAATAGATGATAAACCATGCTCTCAATTGAAATTTGTGAATTTTTTCCAAAAAATATACAAATGAAGGTTTTTTAAGTATCTCTCAGTTAATATTTACATTGTGGGAGTTTTTATATATTTTATTGCATTTGTGAGTACAAATGCCTCAAATTATTTCTTGACGTTTCTCTAGAGTTTTCTGTGAAAATTTTCTCGAACTTGCGTAGTTGAAAGTTTTGCTACAGTCAGCATATGCAATGGATTAATCACAAACGCCATTTTGTCGTTTTATTTCGATTTTTCAAAAAGTACACACACGTATTCATTTTGAAATATCTCGCACGGCATCAAAAGACCAATACTTATCTAGAATTGCGGCTGAACTCACGAAGGGGCTAAAACCATAAAATTCAACATCATTTCCTTCCAAAAATATTTTCGACACGATGTTTATTCCCGAAACTACTTCTAACGAAATCATGCCAATAGTCAGTAAATTAAAAAATAAATATTCATCTGGTTTCGATGAATTTCCGGATTGTTTATTAAAAACCTATGTATCTGCCTTTATACATCCGTTATCTCACATTGTCAATACTTCTTTATGTACAGGAATATTTCCACATACTTTCAAAGCAGCAAAAATTAATCCACTTTTTAAAAAAGGGAACAAAAATGAAATTCAAAATTACTGGTCAATTTCTCTTTTGTCAGTTTTCTCAAAAATAATAGAGAGGCATTTCTATATGCAAATGGAAACTTTTCAAACTCACAACACGGTTTTAGAAATTCAAAATCTACGGAAATTGCCATTTTTTTCTTTTCTTAAAGATGTTGCTTCATCAATGGACCAAAATGAAGCACCCATTGGATATTTTAAGATCTTTCGAAAGCTTTTGACGTAATTGACCATACGCAATTGAACATCTTGCTATCAAAATTACCTTCTTATGGAATTTAGGATATAGCCCTAAATTGGATAATCTCGTACCTTAAACATAGATTTCTAAGAGTAGAAATACCATACTGGCACGAAATGACATTATTTACTCATCTTTTCAATTCTTAAGCAATTGAATATGGGGTCCCTCAACGTTCGATTTTCTCTATTTTGTCTTCTCCAATTCTCTTTCTGTTATACGTAATCGATATGATCTCGTTTATTAAAAACGGAAGAACAGTTATGTTTGCCGATGACACGAATGTCCTTTGCAAAAAAGAATCAATAAATAGTACGATTTCAGAAGTTTCAAAATATGCAATTAGCTGATATTAAGGTAACTAACTTTAAGTAATTTTCTAGGTCTCTCAATTTAGTCAAACCTGAAATGGAAGGTACATATAACAAAATTAAACAAATTAAGTTCGTTATGTTAGGCATTCACAATTTTTTCAAATTCTGTCAGCTTTCATGCAGCTCGTTGCGTGAATTTTGCAAATGTGCATTCCCACCTCAGATATTGCATAATATTCTGGGGAAGCTCATCATTTAGTACCCACCCCTTTAGATTGCAAAAGAAAATTATTCGAATAATGAAAAAATGCCATCCGCGTGATCCCTGCAAGCCTCTCTTCATTGAGCTTGGAATCTTACCATTGTCTTGCCTATTTATTTACGAATCTGTAATATTTGTCAAAAGTGAATTACTTAACGGTGGAAACTTATTTTCACGCAAACTTATTTTCATGCATATTTATAATTACAACGCACGTCGTAGAAATCACGTTCTTCAAGTATCTGTACCAACAGGTCACTACCAGAAATCCACTGACGTGTTCATTACTTTACAACGCTTTTCCAGATGACATTAAACAATTGAAGTTGGTTCACAAATTTAAGTTAAAAGTAAAATATTTTCTGTTGCATAACTGTTTTATACAATTAGAGACGATACTGGTCATGAAAAAGAAAAATGTTATTTTAACAAAACCATGATATATAATGAATTCGTTTACATTTGTAATGTATTAAAAAAAAAGACTTAATATGCTTGCAACCAACAATGTACTTCAGCTTCTGGCTCAATGGCCCCCATCTCGATCAGGTTTTTGTCCAGTTTCCGTGATAAATTGACCAAATGTTGAGATGGCGCACGTTTTGTTGAACTCTCCTTTTGCTTGTAATGGTAGGAGTAGAGGTAATGGTGAGTTACCTCTACTATAGTTGTTAGCAATGCAGAAAAATCAAACCTGCAGTTCGTTTACCGTTACAAATAAGTTTTCTATAACTCGGGAACGAAAATGTCTAGTTTTTTCAAATGTTACTAATCTCTCGCTTTTTTAAAATGTTTATTTATTTATCTTTAACTTCTACTCATCTTTCAACTATTTATAGTTAAAATGATGGGAAGGGATTCTGTAACTCAAGAAAACGTGCGCAGATTATTCTTCTCCCATACGTCACATACGATTTTTATCGTTTTTTAATTTTTTTTACTAAATAAATGTAAATGTAAATCTAAAAATGCGCCTTTTATGTTCAAACGCGTGTCACAAAACAAAAATGTATGTTAATACGAGCAGTGTTGAGGAATGAATTACAATTTTATATTTCTGTAAGTTCATTTTTCGATCAATTCATTTGTATTTGCTCCTGTCAGGTATATTTTTAATCCTTTATCCTCCCAAACAGCAAGTCGTTCAAGGACGCTTTATTTTCGTACTAGGAGGGATTTTACTCACCCCAGAACGGCCACCTGCTTTCACAGCTTATCTTCACCCGTTCGGGTTATACTAAGACACCGTCTGGCTGGAATCCGTGTACCTCGGAACGCAACGTTCCCACGAGCGTCTTCCCAATTAAGGCTGGGTATGATCAGCCCATCAGCTCGGAGTTACCGCTTTCCAGGCCAGTTTGGGCACCTTACTCCAGTTGGAGCACCACTCACTATCGTATGCGCCGAAAGGTATCCTTCTGCAGTTTCTCAAGAGTATCAATGACCGCCACTACGAAGCCAAAGCCCAACTGGGTACCACCCGATTCGAGATCCGGGCAGCTCAGAGCCCCCAACCCCTCTTCACTGCTCTATCGTTATGCGCGACGCGTGTTTGGCCGAAACTCACAGCGAAGAAGCGGGAGATTTCAACCGCTCGCTAGGACTGCGTGTGGGGCTGCGATCAAGGCTACATTTCCTTCTCATTGCACTCGCGCAGACGTATCGTCGAGAATTTGGGCTCTCCGGCAGATTTCAAATCTGCGCGCCGGACTTCTTTCTGAGAGACTATAGTTCGGGCGGACGGGTTGGAGACCCGACGTTTTTCGGTATAACGGAACCAAACTGAGATATTATAATACTGCAATTGCTACCCATATTAACACATTTCAGTCATCTCTTGTAAAATTCATTACAAATCGTAGAAAATAGGAGCGAAAACTAATTCTTTTAAAGCTAATATATCAACACAAATTCGACAATTCAATGCTTATTTTAACCTTAAGTATTAGAAAATTGTAAGGCGACCCGGCGGTGGCAGTGGCGGCTGTCCACAACCCGTTGTGGCAAGCATCAATGGACGATTCGTTTAACGAAAACATTAAAGAAAATATTTCCATAATTGGTAACAGAAAATACTTAATGATGAACTCTCCCTTGTAGACTTGATGTTTATAAAGTCAATTGTGACGCACTGAGTACGCATTCAGTTGGTACACACGTTATGAGAAGTGGAATAACACAAATATGTGTATTTCTCAGTCAAAATGAAAACTGTTTCATATCTTTGGATTTTCCTCGAATTCCTGTGTGTCTACAGAAACCATGGACATCTCTCACATGGTTGAGGCTGTACAGTTTTCATTCAATTTCTTTGCGCTCCGGAAATTATAAATATAGATGTATTTTCCCTAAGTTTCTGGGTATGTAGTGTAGTAAAAAACCACAGACACCAACCTCAGAGCCAGAGAATGAATAATTTTTGCAAATCTTAGAAATTAATACTACAGATATAATGCACACAAAATAAGTTCACTTGCAAGTACCTAACAGTATGAACTACAATTTTGTGATGTACATTTTATCTTCTTCTACCTCTTTCTTTATGCTACTATCAATTTTAACAATTGCCATTTGCAACGAATTCTGCAGTGGTAAAATTGTAGGGTTGTGAACTGAAAAACAGTGTGCCTGAGGACTTAGTCATAGATATTTACTCTGACTACCAACTTTCACAAGAACTACCAACTAAATAAGCCTATAACTTCTATTTATACAAAACCTACGATAACTTTTATTTATACAACAAACTAAAACCTAATACAAATGTCACTAGGTACCATGGAATGAATCCAAATGCCTGTAAGACACAATCACACTATAACTCACAGCTATAATAGCATTTCATATAATTTTCATTGTCGCATGTAAGTTTTAGAAATTAGCCCCCCCCCCTAAATGTTTTGTTTATGCTTGAAACTCTCCTACAGAAATTGAAGCATCATTTATGTTTGGTATCAAGACCTAAAATGAACAACATTTCTCATTGTTGAATAAAAATATAATTAATATAATAATGTATCATAAGTTTACAAATATATTTTTTTAAGTTTTATCCATTTTTTATAAACAACAGTTAAGCATGTCAAATTCTCATGCTCGCCAATCATTGAGCCTTGTGAAATAAATCTATTTGGTGAAAATTCCAAGAATTTAACCTGCAAAATTTGACCTTTTATCATGCTTAAATCACAGAGCAGGGAAGATTCCACTATGCTAAAACCGTACCTGCAGATATTTCAGCCTTCAGTTGAAAAACTCCTAAACTTAGATCAAAGTTAAGTTTGAATGGTTTTTTCATGTCATACAATTATTTCTATAAAAAACATCCTTTTATTTACAATGGATATCTGTTTAACTAACACTTTCATCTGATTTTATCAGTATTTTGGAATTTGTTTTTCTTAATCTATTTTGTTTTTTCCCTTTCTTTCTCAATTCATGATAAATGAAATCACTAAAAATCTGTTCTGGATCTCTAGGTCTCTTCATAACATCCAGTGCTGAATTCGACAGTTTTCTTCTGTTATCCTCTTCCATATTCATTGGCTTTCTTTTTCTCTCATTCTCTCTCCCACCCACCCCTCATTGATAATTGCCTCTGAAATTTTCTGCAAAGGTTCAAAAAGCATGAAAAATGGAACTTTCTGAATTAATAATGTTTGAAATGATAAGCATGATTTTGTAAAAGCAGCATCAGCAACTACTATCATATTAATGTTGGAAGCAATGGCAGGAATTTGCTTGATAGCATGTAACTCTTTGAAGTTTATACACGTTTCTTGAATATGGAACTTTGAATGTTCCAACAGATAATGCATGTTGACAAATGGATTTACAAAAGTTTCTTGTATGATTGTGGCAAATATATAAAGAGGACTTACATTTTGAAACAAAAAACTAGATGCAGAGGTCCATATAAATATTAATTTGTAGACACCCTTGAGATAGATTAGTAGTAGCAAATGTTTTCAAGATTATGCCAGCATGTTGGAGATTTCTTAGAATATCTACTGAACTCTTCAGAAAAGGTAAGTATTGTTTCAGCTATCTGTGCATTTCTGGTTCACATCCGATAAATCCTTTAGCAAAATTTCACCAAACTCTTGCGGGTGCCATGCTCCAAAAGAATGTAATATCATGATATCATGAATTAAAATGAAGTTTTACAATCTAAAATAGAGATGATAAAATAGAGGTTCAGATAAACATGTACTCCCATATGAAAAATTATTTACATGTCTTTACACACAAACTTTCTCAAGAAATTAAAACTTATATTTAAGAACAAATCCTCATTGTTCCATTAAGAATTTCTATCCATATTTTTAATTTGGAGTTATTCAGCTGTTTTCCCATCTTGCAGTATATTACACGTACACATAAACTAGTGGAACCATTGTGATTATAAAGCACAACAGAAAGAACTGTAGACAAGTTATTACAGAAAAGTGTAACGTATGCACTTGAAGGAAAACTGCAAACTTCAAAATATTGTTTTATGTCATTCAGTACTACTTATTCTATCGCACTAATGAGAAGAGGTGGTTTACCAGTTTTGGAACAAAATCTCTATTCACTGTAAACATACTTTAACACATTTCTAAAAATATTAGTGAAGTGTTCATAATTACCCAAATCTGTATTTGTATGTTGCAGAGAACTATAGCAGGGACTTCTGTTATCCACCTTAACTGCACAATGTAATGTATAACATGTCATTATAAACACTAAAATCTTTTTTGTAAGGTGCACATGTCAAATGATTCTTGGATAGATGTGTTTTTATACTCTCAATAATCTTTGCATTTAAATAAACTCAACCTTTATCTCAAAAGAACATTCTTCACTTTGCTAACTATAACCTCAAGAAACATCGAATGAATTTGATCTATTGCTACTCGCACAACAAAATAGCCAAGACCAATTACATTCTACCAGTACTTTGTACTTACTAGTTGGTCTTAAATACAATGAAATTCCAGATGACACATGATTAGCATTCATTCGATTAATTTTGAGACATTATTAAAATTTAAGTGTTTATACTATAAAATCTCGTAATAAAAGCACGTGATAACACATCTAGGCCCACTACCCTTCATTCAAAACAAAAATATCAAAATTTAGTTAGGTAGAAAGCTTAAATTCCATTCTAGATGAAAACCGTTAATGATTTATAAAAAAGATGATAAATATTGCAATACAAAATTAATACAATTTCAAAAATTGAAAAAACAAAACAAATTTGTATATGGATGTAGATATTATTCATATCATACAGAGATTTTAAAAAAAAATTGTATAATATGGCTATATGATAATATTTAAAGACACAAAACCAGTGTTATACGTAGTAGGGTATAATTATTTCATTGCATAGCCCCATATTATAGTTCTAAGATACCTTGGACTTTGCTTGACTTCCCATATCTCAGTAACAGAAGTCAAGAATAGTTCATGTCTAAGCAATCAAGGAGGAAAATGGCATCAATGGAATAGAATGGTTTTCCCAACATCTACTTATGAACAGTTCTTTTAAATTTATTTTTTGGGGTGCTGTGGACAGTTGTTGGGAGCTTGTTGTATAAAACAACATTACAAAAACAAGGATTCTCCAATCACTAAGATCTGTTTCCTTTATACAGTGTGAACAGGTGGTCAAGAACTGAAAGTTCTTTCCCATATCTCAACAAAAATGTATTGCTAAATACAGCGTATGTGGGAGGATGAAAGGTTTGGATACAATGGATTGACTCATTAACAAATATCAATATTAAAGGGAAACTGACGGTGCATAAGCACATACTCTCTCGCGTTATTTGTAACTGCTCGCATTCTTTGCAGCACATTATACAGACCAAAAGAAATAAGGATAACTTCACATACTTCACATATAATATTGAACATAGGAAACTAAATGTCATTCAATATACACTATCACTTTATGGAGGCACACGAAACTACGATACGGTATCGTTTATACTAGTGTGTTTTGGATATCATTCATAAATGCAATATATACCAGAGTTGTGAAAGTTTCGAAATAAAATAACTTTATTTCGATATAATCACCTTTAGCGGCAGCATTAATATCTACTAGTATATTCGCGCGAGATCTCTCGCATATTAAACCCCACTCTCTTCCTTATCCTTCCATATCCATAATAAGATGGAAAGTTGTTAACGAAACTTGTTTATTTGTATAAATAATGCATAAAGATAACAAAAATGTTCTTGGAACGGTTCATAAAGCGTCCTTAAAAACATTTCAAGCAATTAAACAAATACATTAGCTTTTTGCTTTCCTTGTTAGTCACAAAAATCTTAGAAAAACGTTTTACCCTTGAGAAAGGTACGTAAAGTTGTCTATGTGAAGAACAGCACCGGGCAAGTTCAACTCTACTCTTTGCAATATTATTTAACTATTACCGATCAGAGGAGTACACCCGTGTAGTTTAATCGTATAGAAGATAAAGTAATTAGTTTAATTTCACACACTGGCAGATTCTTCGCGTCTCTGAACAGTGGGGTACTATGATATTATCATACAGTAGCGCAGCTCAGCCCGTTTTTACTTTCTCGCACTTACTAACGTAAGAAGAGAAAGTATTGTAATTGTGCGCTAGAAAACTCAGAATTTTGACACAAAAACTTTCGTTGTCGCACCCTGGTAACGAAAAAGTGGATAAATCCAGTTGCTAAAAAAATCCTCGAACGGTGGTATAGGCAGAATTCAAATTTAATGCGTCCTTCATATAGAAAAAACGATTGACGGCAGAACTTCTCTCTGCCCGTCCGTCTGTGCACAACGCTAGCGCATAAACCGTTCAGCCGATTTTCTCCAAAATTGATATTCCCCGAACGCTCTGGCTGATGCCGCGAGACCTGGAATTTCAAAAAGATTTTTTTTAATTTCGGGGGGTACTTTACATAAAGCCCTTTAAAGACATTTTCAAAAAAGGCTCCAAATTTTTTTAAATTAAATTTTGATGTTGAATAGTGTAAAAGACGTTTAAGAAAATGGTTCAGGTCTAATTTTCGATGAAATCCCCTATTTTTCGAAAATTGCAACAAAAGAAAACTATTTTAAAACTAAAAAATTAAAGATAGAGATTTTAGCCTCAGACAAAGTCGGTTGTACAAAAATAGCTCTTTAAAAAAGGCCATGTACAATTTTGTTTGAAAAACCGAGGAGTGTATGCATTTTGCAATTTGCGCTTGAAATTTACTCTATTCTCGATTGTTTTCTGAAACCCCGCTCCAAATTTTTCCTTTATATTTTCTCCACTTATGTAATGGAAGAATGTGAAAAAGATGGTGCTAGTCCAATTTTCGGCCATCGCTTGGTTTTTTGAAAATTGCTAAATAAAAATCTACAAAATTGAAGACAAGTTTTTGCCGAGACAAAGTGTATTGTACAAAATTAGCTTTTTAAAAAAGGCCATGTACAATTTTTTGAAAAAAATAGTATTGTTTGTGTAATTTGCGCTTGACATGTACGCAATTTTTGTTTCTCAAAAACCCGCTCCGAATTTTTTCTTTAAATTTTCTCCACATATGTAGTAAGGGATTTTTACCAAATCTTAGATCTGAGTAAACTCGAGGCTTTGGGAGTTTGGAACTGATATTTTTATTTTTGAGGGTACTTTACATGAAGTAAGCTTTCAGGTTTTAAGCGTCGGCCCGAGTAGCGCCCCATACGGCGCTCTGTGGTATAAGGCAGGGGCGCAACCAGAGATGAATTGGGGGGGGGGGGGAGTATATTATAAGGTAAATTATTTATCACAAAGTGCTTTTAACAAAATTAAAATGTTAAATTTAATATTTAATGAATACTTTATGGTTTTAAATTAAAAATAGTAATAATTTGTCATTAAAATCGTTGAATTAAGAGCAGAAAAACGACGAAGGATTAGGGTATTATATTTTTCATTCTACGATACAGACGTGGACAATTTAAATAAATACGCATGATCTTGATTTACAAATTAAACATTCGCTTACTTACAAACATTACTGTCCAGGGTTGACGAAAGTCGACAGAATTTCTCAAAATTTGTCTCAAGCCTCTTCTACTCTTTCTTTTAATTTGATTTCTTTCTCTTTTCGTCTTATTCTTATTAGATATTTTCTTTATCTTCTTAAGTACTTATTAACCGCGCCGTCTCCATGTGCATGTAAGCGATCTATGCCATATTCTTTTGTTTCGGGACGCTGTATTAGCGTGAAAACTCACGCGGCCCACGATCACTTTCCCTTGGCACCTAGAGACCTTGCTTCGTCGACGCTGTTTCCGCTTGTGTCGACCACACTTCAATACGTGGAAGTCGCCGTGCTACGGCTTGTCAAGCGGAATAAGAAGAGATATGAGCTGTCACACGTCTCTGGAGAACCTTCGAAGACATTTTTTCCATACGTACCATACAGCGACATTCAGAACAGTCTGAAGAACGCTAGTGGCTAAAATGTTCAGCCGATTTTCTCCGAAGTTGATATTCCCCAATCGATCTGGCCGATGTCACGGCTTCTGGATTCTGAAACCGATATTTTAATTTTGGGTGGAACTTTATATGAATCCTCCGAGACATTTTTCAATTTAAAAAAAGGCTGCATCGTTTTTATTTTTTTAAGATAGTGTGAAGGACATTTAAAATAATGGTGCAAGCCTCATATTCGTTGAAAACCTTGATTTTTCGAAAATTGCAAAAGTTCAATTTCTTGTTAGTCTTCCGACAAATAAAATATTAAAGATAGAGCTTTTTCTCTTAATGAAATCTGTTCCTTAAAGATAGAATTTGAAATAAGGTCAGGTACAATTTTTAGAAAATTTGAGTTCTTTTCGCGTAATGGCTATAGCCGGGTAAGATGGTCAAAAGTGCCCCCGCACGAAATGAGTAATCAACTAGTGAGTGCTTTTACTAACACAAAAAGACTATTTGTGATGATATAATTCAGTCCCCATCCCCTCATCTCGCCTCTGAAAATGAGAAAACCTGAATTTTCACAAATTATTTTTTTAGCGAGATTTTTCCTACAAACTTATACCGACAAAAATACCCAATTAAAGTGGAGTAGTTTCTCTTTCATATGCTATTTTTTAAAATATTTTTTGGCGCCAAATTTGAACGTAAAAAAATTCCTAAATGTAAAAAAATGGAAAAAATCGTGAATTTCAGTATGTTGTTTTAGAGGTGGCGATCCCAAAAAATTCTCAAAAATGCCTGAATTATATACCTATTATCCCAGTATTTTTCCAGATTTTTTTTATTGGTGCGCCATATTGAAAAAAAATAAAAATCACATTTTTAACCTATTTTTGGCATATAAATACATGATTATTCGTTGTTCTATTACGAAAAAAATTCCCAAAAGTTCCTGTGATATCAGCAGGTATATCGGATTTTTTTCAGATTTTTTTTTAATGGTGCGCCATATAAAAAAAATAAAAACTGCATTTTTACCCTATTTTTAGCATATAAATACATAAATATTCATTGGTCTGTTATGATAAAACTTCCCAAAAGTTCCTGTGACATCAGCAGGTATACCAAATTTTTTTTCAGGATATTGTGATTAGTATGCCATCTATAAAAAAATAAAAACTGCATTTTTAACCCATGTTTATCATATAAATACATAAATATTCATTGGTCTGTTATGAAAAAAATTCCCAAAAGTTCCTATGACATCAGCAGGTATACCAAAATTTTTTCAGAATTTTTTGATCTGTGTGCCAACTATAAAAAAATAAAAACTACATTTTTGAGCTATTGTTAGCATATTACTACATGAATATTCGTTGTTCTGATGTGATAAAAATTCTCAATAGCTCCCGTGACATCAGTCGGTATAACAACATTATTTCAGATTTTTTGACTGGTGCTCCATATTGAAAAATATTGAGAAAACAATTTTTTCTTGTTTTTGCCGTATTTATGCCATATAATAGTGAATTTATTCCTTTATAACCATAATTTTGTATTAAATATAATTATTTTACTTTCTATTTAAAATAAGAATGTATATACTGTATATACATATTTTTCAATTTGGTTTTGGTGCCAAAGTCTAAATATATATTACTAAAAAAATATTAAAATGCAATATTTTTTTATTTTATTGATAAAATTTTATGTAATGTAATTTTATTTAATATTGACAAAAGAGATGTTTATAATAAATCGCAATTTTTAAACAGTTGAATTAAAAATATTTGAATTTATAGAATGCACTATTGAAGTTTCACTCACAGTTTAGTCTTCATCGGTGTCATCGTCTAACGTTGGCACAATGCCATCGGCGTCAAAAATATTTTTCAATTTTTCAGCTGGTTTGAGAATGCGAGACAGGTAACGAGCATGAGACAAATAGTATATAATACTAGCTAAATGCGAACAACAACCGATAGTGCGTCTACCATTAGCGCAGTCACATGCATATCGTAGAATACCCGATTTTCCGATGCTATTGGGGTTATATTCTATAAAGCATTTATAAACTGTTCTTTTCTTGTGCCTCGATGGAACCTCGAATTTCACGATGGTTGTTTTTTTCTTTAAGAAACGCAGTTTGATATTATCATTGCCATTTAACATTTCTGCTAAATATGATATTGCCTGTGATAATTGGTATGTCCCGGTAAAGAAGATTTTCAATTCCTTTTCACTCATTTCCGGGAAATCTAACAAATCATCGGAAGTGATTTGTTTAAAGGGCACAGTTTTGCGGTTCCATTTATTATCGTCAATTTCATTTGCCAACGTGTTCTCTACATCTTTCCTGTTATTGATTTGATCAACAACTTCTTGCACCATATCCTGGTCTGAATTTAAACGTTTGCCAAATGTGTTGTTTAGGTAACATGCAATTTTGCATAGCGAACCAACTTTTGGTAATAGTTTGTTGTCCAACTGATTGTGCAGTAAATTATATTTTTTACCTAAAACGCCGTGAACACTTTCCACTGGCCAACGAATTTTAGTTACCAAACGCGACTCATTCGATTGTTTTGTTGACAGTTGTTTCTGCTTTCCCTTAAATGCTGGCATCAATACCTTATAACCATCAGTTTCCAATTCATTTTTGACGTCTCTAAATCCTCTATCTAAAACGAACACATCTCCATCCTTAAGTAAAGACTTTAAGCCATCTGTTTTCGACAGAATATCTCTTAAAATGGTAGCATCATTTTGATTCGCATAATACGGTCCCGGTACGTCAATTACAAAACCATCAGTGGTACAGATTGTAAAAGGTTTACACAGAGGTAAGCCTTTCTGAACGGAGTAAGATTTGCGCTGATAGTCGTTGTTTTTGCTTTTCTGGTGTCGATAATACGTTCCGTCACATATGATCATGAGATTATTTTCAACATTATGTAGTTTCTTTGCGACAATGGCAGTATGATTATCTATGAAATATTCTCTACTGAACGCCTGGAATCCAAATCGGTTGGGCAAAACATCTTTTTCAAATGAATTTAACACTGATGTGATAAAATCAGAAACTTGTTGTTCACGCTCCAAACCAAGAACAGTAGATATTAATTTATTTGAATTTCCACTCCTCAATTTAAACAAAAATACAACGAGTGCTTGGACTACAGTTCTAGATTCTGATGTTCTCATTGAGGTTAACAATTCAGCTAACATGTTAATGTTTTCCCAATTTAAACTTGTTAACACCTTCAATTTTTCGTCACTCATAGAATAATTGC
This sequence comes from Gryllus longicercus, assembly GCA_038098605.1. Lineage (NCBI taxonomy): Eukaryota > Metazoa > Arthropoda > Insecta > Orthoptera > Gryllidae > Gryllus > Gryllus longicercus. The sequence continues at coordinate 1,544,738 of JAZDUA010000157.1, forward strand.
CAATTTTGTCATGAAGACTTGAATCTACTTCGATTGATAACTGTTCCATGAATTTAGCAACCTCTTGTACATCCATAGAACAAGAATCAGCAACAGCATTAATATTTTGAAGTTCTTCATCTTAAAACCGTTTCTTTATTAAATGAGCTTTACAGCATCTATTGCCATTTGGAATCATAATTCTCATTTTTGCAAACACTTGCATTCGAGCATCAAATGGTATTAGTACTATATTCTTTTTTTCATGGCATAAACAACAATATTTGTGTGTACTAACGACTCGTGGAAATGGCATTTCAATGTATTCGACAGGTACTTTTTGCGGCGAATTATACGTATACTCATCTGTTGATTCCGAGATTGCTTGACTATTTGATGGTGTAACTTCATCAAGCGATAAATGAAAAGAATCTTGCGAACAAGTTAACTGTGCCTCATAGTAATCCGCTCTTTTTGTTTCTTGCATGTTTCGTAATGCTTTGCCAATAATTTTCTTACACTTTGGACATAATTGATCTCCAGCTGTAACATTCTTATTTAAAAAACTGCTTATAGATGTAACTTCACTTTCTGAAATTGTCTCTTTAGTTCCTGCAATTTTCCTTAACTATACGCTGCAACGACAACATTTACTATTATCCGTTTTCGCCTTTTTTGCTGGTACATCCAGTGATTCAGTAGACATATTCTATAATTAAAAACAATGAAACCATAAACTTAATATAATTATTTTTGCAAATGTTATAACATATACTAGAATCTAGAATGTATAAAGGTTACTTACTTCACAATGATAATTATTACAATTAATAAAACAAAACTTTCACTTGATTTTATTTTATTTCACGATTTAAGAAAAAACGCACGTATTATTTCTTTCGCCTACTAAGCTCGTCGAAGAACTGAGAAGTATGCGCGTCAAAACTGATTGTCGGAATTAATAACTGACTGTCGATCTTTATTATTGGCAACAGTGCTTCGGCGAACCCAACATCTATGAATGTTTAATTTTTATTAGCTTATTCTATTTGACGTATTTATGTCGAATTTCCTTGTTTTATATTTATAAAACAAGAAAAAATTGTTTTCTCAATATTTTTCAATATGGAGCACCAGTCAAAAAATCTGAAATAATGTTGTTATACCGACTGATGTCACGGGAGCTATTGAGAATTTTTATCACATCAGAACAACGAATATTCATGTAGTAATATGCTAACAATAGCTCAAAAATGTAGTTTTTATTTTTTTATAGTTGGCACACAGATCAAAAAATTCTGAAAAAATTTTGGTATACCTGCTGATGTCATAGGAACTTTTGGGAATTTTTTTCATAACAGACCAATGAATATTTATGTATTTATATGATAAACATGGGTTAAAAATGCAGTTTTTATTTTTTTATAGATGGCATACTAATCACAATATTTTGAAAAAAAATTTGGTATACCTGCTGATGTCACAGGAACTTTTGGGAAGTTTTATCATAACAGACCAATGAATATTTATGTATTTATATGCTAAAAATAGGGTAAAAATGCAGTTTTTATTTTTTTTTATATGGCGCACCATTAAAAAAAATCTGAAAAAAATCCGATATACCTGCTGATATCACAGGAACTTTTGGAAATTTTTTTCGTAATAGAACAACGAATAATCATGTATTTATATGCCAAAAATAGGTTAAAAATGTGATTTTTATTTTTTTTCAATATGGCGCACCAATAAAAAAAATCTGGAAAAATACTGGGATAATAGGTATATAATTCAGGCATTTTTGAGAATTTTTTGGGATCGCCACCTCTAAAACAACATACTGAAATTCACGATTTTTTCCATTTTTTTACATTTAGGAATTTTTTTACGTTCAAATTTGGCGCCAAAAAATATTTTAAAAAATAGCATATGAAAGAGAAACTACTCCACTTTAATTGGGTATTTTTGTCGGTATAAGTTTGTAGGAAAAATCTCGCTAAAAAAATAATTTGTGAAAATTCAGGTTTTCTCATTTTCAGAGGCGAGATGAGGGGATGGGGACTGAATTATATCATCACAAATAGTCTTTTTGTGTTAGTAAAAGCACTCACTAGTTGATTACTCATTTCGTGCGGGGGCACTTTTGACCATCTTACCCGGCTATAGCCTTTGTGTGAAAACGCGGGCGAGAAGATACGTGCTGTTTAAGCACCACTATTTACTTAACAGTTTCGTGAGAAGCTAAAATTAATGGTAACTGAAAAATTGGGGGGGGGGGGGAGATTTCCCTACTCTCTTCCCCCCCCCCGTGGATCCGCGCTTTATGACGGCGAGTTAACTCTGAGGATCTGAGTTCGATTCTTGGAGCGGAATTCTTGTCGTTTGAAAACATTTTTGTAGGTTTATGTAGTAGTATAATATAGTGGAGCAGTAAGAAAAGTGTGCTTTTGCGAGAAAGTATGTGCTTTTGTAGCAGTAATTTAAAAAAAAATATGTTTACAAGGGTAGGTGGAAATCTTGAAAGATACTGGGTAGCCCGTACTCCCCCAGCAAGTGAGATTTTTACTCACTAAAACCAGGCCTTCCGTCTCATCCTCTCCGAGGAACCGCGTAAAGGCATTACATGGCAGGAAGTGGAATTGTGTCCCAGTCACGTTTAAAAGAGTGGTTCAGGTCTCATGTTCGTTGAAAACACATCGTGGCGTTAGTCGAGTGGAATCATGAGATTTCTGTTTCTCCGGGCGTTTTAATTCCATCAATACTCCTGGTGCAAAATTACACACTGCTCTCCAACTGATTGGAGAAGTAAGAATATTTGCAATTTTTTGGGAGTCACACGGCCAATTCCAAGCTTCTCGCTGTTGACTCGCCGTCGAGGAATGAAAGATGGTCACTGCAAAAACCCGTGTTCGGCGTCCTCGACAGCAGGTTTGCACATAGGACAGTGAGGGGTATCATCCAGTTTGCACCTATGAAAGCTCTGAAGCATCCATGACCCGGCAGAAGCTGTGTGAGATAATTTACCCATCCGTGTTTTTGACCGACCCACGATTGAACTGTAGGAATCAGGGATAGGTCCACCTTCCCTTGGGGGAAGTGTCCCATCCTGTTGCCATTCTGCTAGTGGTTCCCAGCATAACTTTAGTCGTAACGCCCCTGCCGTTCATGGGCCGTTATATCTATTGGGATCATCCCGGTACTTCGAGACGACGCGGAACGCACATGCAACCCTGAGCACAGATTGCCGATATATGGACGCCATTCCACTACGTAGCTCTTCGCATCTATACATGTGTCCCAAACTAGTATTCCATAGAGCAGAACCGATGTAACGACCGCAGCAAGCAGCTTCTTCTTTGCATTACTAGCCGCGGCATTAACCTAGTCCACGCAGCATTTCACCTCCGCTGCTTTCTTACCGCTATAGTCCAAGTGATCTCGTCTCTAAAGGACAAGAGCGTGACGGTCTTCATTCCGATAAACTGAGTTGGTGAACGTGTGCGCTTACGTTGTTGGTGTATGTGCTTGTGGCACGAGTCCTACATAGGACACGAACTCATGGATACCCAAAAGGTCAGCATTCGTGAAATCAAGCTGAGTGTAATAACTCAGCATTTTTGCGTCTCGCCAGCACACGTAATGCGGATGCGTTGAAGGCTTCAAACCCCAGAGCCTTCCTCCTATGAAGTGAAAGCAAATACTAGCTACATAGTATTTGGCGTAAGTTCGCAATTAAGCGGGAAGCTCAGGACGCAAAACCTTGAAAAGTGACGTGAAACGTGGTAAATGTAAATTGGAAAATAATCAATCAGCTTATGAAGCAAGGGGAACCTTTTCCGTGTCTCATTAAATGTTTGGGTAGAGACCGCTATGCTACCTAATTGACAGCTACGACACGGTACATTTGAAGTGATATTTCAAGGTATACCACAGTATTTAAAAAAAATTGTAATGAACTGTACATAATTATATTGCACATGTTGGTTAGTTGAATACGTTTATGTTTTCTCTACAATGTGCTAGCCCTTACGTTGGTAATACTCAGAACTGTTGCCTTTTGAGAGAAAAAGAACGCGTTGCTTTAATTTGACTTAATACAATAAATATAATATTTATTCTAATAATATTCTTTTATAATTGATTTAATTATCTCGTGTGCAAATTAGGAATGGACAAAGGAATTCACATAGAAGTGGAGATGAAACCTTCTCTTCGGAAGATAAAATTAATGTGTACGAAGGCAAAATTAAACTTGGGGAGGGTGTGAAGGCATTTCAATGTCAGCTTTGATAAGAGAATAACCTCCGAAAACTTAGTTCATATAGTTTGGAGAGCACTCACAGAATTACTCATTCGAAAATAATAATAATGTGTAATCGCAACCCTTTAAAAACTGAAGTAACCTCCGCGAGAGCCTCACTATTAATAGGGTGCATTTAATGACTCCTGGACCTTTTCGTTAGGTGTCGTCCATAAATTACGTAACGCTGAAGAGCGAGGGAAGGGGTCTGAGGCAGCTTTACATTGGGGTAGGGGGGTATAAGTTAAATTACCTAACACTGATATTAAGTTTTTTAGATTTTTCAACATTTGCTAAAATGACTCCTTTTTTGAGTTCTGTACTAAAATATTAACTTTTAAAATCACAAATCAAGTTATTAATTGTAAATTGTTTTAATAAATGGAAATACTTTTTCAACATTCTTTTGAATTGGTAAGGTTACAAAAAAATTCAAAATTGATATGAAGTATATTCTAAAATCCATTTAAATTGGCGCAGCAGACTCTCGCTCATGCATCATCTACGATTAGATGCTTGTGTGCATTTTGTGATCAACCATTTCTCGCCCAAGCACTCTTCCGTCACTGACAACTTACCCTAATCTTATTGTTGGGTGCCACCAGGATTGCCAACTAATTTCTACTTCATCATTGATTTTAATATTCAATACAAGTAAAATAAATAAAATGTTTTACTGTGCTATAATTTATTTTCACATCTTGCATTTACAATGGGGGTTGTCGCAAGCGTTACGTAATTGTTTAGTGGGAGTTCTAGCGTGCGTTACGGATGAGTTACAAGAGGCAGAGGGGGTATTGAAAATCCTTTAAATTTGCATGTCGAAATTTATGGACGATCCCTTATAATTTTCAGCATCACCTAACCTTCTGTTTCAATGGCGTCAAGTACCGAAAACACAGCAGCGCCGTGAAGCGCAGTAAACCACGCTCGTGTGCGCAGGTATCGACGTGCGTTGAGTTTGATAACGCGCGTTAACACAACGCTCGTGTACCTTCGGCCTAAAGACGCAGAGGGCTGCACTTCTTTCTTTAATAATATATAATCAAATATTTTTAAAAAACTAAACATTTCGTTGTTGCTGCTATTAGTAAACATTTTCTTGACACACAAGAAAAATTATTCAAGACAATGCTATCATAGAACCCACAAAGTAACAATTTTTCATCAGGTAAGAATGGAAGATAAATATTTCCTTCAGCTACAAAATATTGAATGGTGTTCATTCTTTGGATGAATATTAATAAAAAAATGCTTAAAATCTTATCATCCCAAAAGTGGCTTTCCAATTCTTTACACTTACTAAAAAAAAAAAAAAAAAAGCTACCTAAACATAAACCTCCCTAACAGTGCAACTTATATTCATCTGTTTATTTTAAATATTCAAGGACATAATTGATTAACCTATATGATAACATTGCTTAGAATATTTTTCATTATCCTTATATGCAGATGGCAGTTTTGAGAAAATTCACATAAAAATTGTTCAACTGCGACAATGACTTTCTTTGCACATGCATTTCTGCAGCAAGTATTGTAATATAATCCCTAGGCCAATGACCCCATCTCGATCAGGTTTTGTTCAGTTTCCCTGGTCCCTTGAGCAAATGCTGAGATGGCAACTTGTTTTGCTCCTGAACAGTAATGTAACTTCGCTCTCTCCACCCAAGATATCATATTAACTAGTCATACACGATTGTAATTGTATATGTGACTCGATAAATATTATTATATTTATTTTCTTCTTAGCATAACAAATTTTATCTACTGTATGTAATAAACAATCATGTAATTAAAGAAGGTATTTTTACAGCCTTCAATATTTTAGAAGTATATAATACCCAATTTCCTTTCTAAAACAATTTAAGATTTTCCCCATTTTAAAGAAATATATTTTTCATCTAAAATAATTAACGTAGCTGGAGGGATAAGTAGGAGATTCTCTGAATTCAACATATTTTGCCATACCAGAACTGTTATGAATTCATCAATTCTTAAGTACATTACCGAACTGCTTAGGACCTACTTAATTACTTGTGCCTTTAACAATCCAATCTTTACCCTCTTCAGATTGTCTGAGCTGCAGTATGTTACTTTTAAAACTGTTACATGGTAATGGCTTAAAAGTGATTGTACAAAAAAAGATAATTAATATAGAAAAAGAAAAATACTTTAACACTTTTATGAACAATTTCAATGTTTTTGCTTTGAATGAGAGTCTTACTAATTCAGATTCCACATCCACATTTGTAAACATTATAAAAGAACATGCTTCTTAACTTATCAACACACGTCTGGCCTAATAAATATTTTTTCACCACAAACGTTCATGAAAGGCTTTGAAAGGGGTAGGATTTACATATTCATTCATGCGCCAACATTCTTTAACTGAGGAAAAAGTTGAATGAATTTTATGGCACTCACATTACAAATCAATATTTCTTACCACATGAAATAACCACACAGGCTTTTTATTTAAGATTTAAGGAATGTACTGACGTTTTACAATTTTTATTAAATTAATTGTGCTTAAGTTGGGCTAAAATTTCTCTATTGTCAAGAATTAACATTGGGTTCTCCTTTTTCATTCTGAAGGTGTTTGACTGCTTCCTCTAAGGAAAACAGATGATCATCTACAATACCAGGTGCTAATTTTCTCATTGCCAAAGCTAGCTGCAAAACATATTCTGAATTAGTGCCACTAGGACCTACTGCACTGACAACCTGCTTTGCAATACTGTTGACATCTGCAGGACCTGCAAAAAACTTATTCTGTTCTGATCCTACATAAATAAAAAGTTCAAATGGTGCAACAGTACTTGCACCATCATCAGAAGCTTTGGGATAAAACATTACTGAAACTTTATCATATCCATCCTTTTCTCTGTAGTCAAGATGATTCATGACAAGTTCTTCATTTTCTTTGGCAATTTCATAGGCAACACCCCACACTTGAGCCTGAAACATAATGTTTAGAAACTGAGAGGAATTTGTATATTTTATCTATTATATATATGATGTATAAAATAATTTACCTCTGGGTCTGATGCTGGAAGCAGTGTCACAACACGACCTGGCTACAGAAAGCACACTATTATAGAATCAATACCTTACAAAGTTTCTCTATCAATGAACTACACATCTTTAATAAATTCAAAACCGGAGAATCTCAAAAGCCGTGTTACATATCTCAAATGAAAATATTCTTTTTAAATATTTGCCAAACTGATAATTGACTGTCAGCTCCAAAATAAGTTAAAAATATATATATTACGTGAGAATGTACTTAAATGCGGTACCTTGCCCGGCACTCCTCTATGGTCTTCGCTCGATTGCCAGAAACGACGAATATAACCTTTGATGTAGCCAACGACACGAGCTTTATATGGAAAGTCAACTTTCCAAACTAATGATCCATATCCAAAAATCCACATTTTGTCACTAGTTGATTATCATTGTAGGACGGCCAACTCGCCTCAGGCGAGGTTGGCGAAGTTGGTAAATTCAACTTCTGCCAACGCTTTCATTTCATAACAACACCGAAACAGCGCAACATCGATGTGATGAAAAAACAACACAGGCGTGCGTGAAAGTTAATCTTGAAAATTCAGCTATTTGGATATTCAGTAAATATATAAATTAGCATATACCGTTTGCCAAAAATTTAAGGAGGATCCTGGGTGTGTTTTCGATTAAAAAACTCATTAAAAATCACAGCAAGTAATCATAGGTTAGATCGTATGAAGAGACATCCAGATCATTAAATTAACAAATCTAAAGCAAATTGACCAAGAATTCCCGTATTACACATAAAAATGCGCAATGAAATCACAAGTGATAATATTATTGTCCTTAATATAAATAGCGAAAGAGTTGATGTTATCATTAAAAGGTTGACAATTTATAAAGTACTAATAAATTTCAGTTAAAGTAAAAGGAACATGAGTGAAGAATATCCAATTGAAGAATGTTCTACTGTAGTTTTATGTAATACAAGCGTGTAATGTGTTACGATATTGAATGCATTTTTTCTCGATTCCATTTGTGTTTTTGGGGGGGATATGATGGCACCAAGGTAAATCTTTCATTGATGATATGTTTTTCCATGTTATTCAAATCTTGGCTACCATTTTGATTTAATCTAATTATTGTTTATTTTTTATTCTTCCACCTACTGATATTTTTTTAAGTTAATGAGTGCTTCCTAACACCGTACCTTTGCCTGGCCCCACAACTCCTGTTTTGATACATATACTGTACCTGGAGAGAGTGCAAAATCTATTACGAAATACAAAATGTTAACTGTGTTTTGTACTCTTTGAACAATTTCATGTTCCTCACTGGCACTCCTATACTATTGTTTCATTCAAAACTGATGTGTCACATTGCTTGCTAATTGTACTGATTTCACAGTATTTTACTATTTCACATTTCTATCTAGGTCAATTATTTGACTTTTTTGATCAATCAATTACACACATTAATTGACATGATCATTAATTTAACAAAGCTAAAGTAAATTAACCAAGAATCCAGATTAAATATTCAGAATATGCAAGCAAGATTTTTTATGGCTGGCACGGACTCTTGCATTCCATCTTCCAGAACTTGCGGTCAACCCAATCCTTGCACTGCAGACCTCTAGCCTTCATGGCTTCGTTTACTCCATCTTGCCATGATCTTGGTGGTCTTCCCCATTTCCTGCTTTCTGGAGGGCTCCATTTCCAAACTTTTTGAGGCCTTCTGGTATCTTCCATCCTTTGAAGGTGACCATACCACATTAATTGTTTTGTTTCACTTGAGTCTATGATGTTATTTTCAACCTCCATTATTTTACTGATGGTATCATTTTGAACATGTTCCATCCTGGAAATGCCACAACTCCTCCAAAAATTCATTTCAAGAGCTAACAGTCTTTGTTTCTTTCATTTAGCTCCCATGTTTCAGAGCCATATGTACATATACTCTCAACAAAGCCTTTATACATTGATTTTTTGGTTTTCTTTAAAATTTCATCGTTCTGTAGCACACAATTCAATTTGCGGCATTGCTCTCTTTCCTTGGCTAATTTTATTTACTATGTCCTCTTTGCTTTTACCTGTCTCAGCTAGTGTCACTCCCAGGTATTTAAAATGTTTCCAATGGCGCACTTTTACTGTTCCTAAATCTTAAGTCATCAACATTTTCGTCACCTGGTACCCGACATTCTGTTTTTTAGTATTAATTTCCATTCCCTACTTTTTGTACTCTTTTTGAAGATGTCTGACCATGTAACTGGAGACCTCATTGCCAGCAACTACAACAACTTGTTCATCCACAAATAGTGGGTATAATACAAGACTTTGTTACAAATGTCTAGTTTGTCAAATGTTGCTAATCTCGGCCTAGAGAAAAAATAATAAATTGGGAAAAGTGCAGGGAGAATAACAATAAGTAATTAGTAGAATTATGTAATTATTTAAAAAATAATATTATTATGCAACATCAATATGTTACAAAAGTAATAAACAATGTAATAACTGGAAAATTGGGAAAAGTGCAGGGAAAATAACAATAAGTAATTAGTAGAATTATGTAATTATTTAAAAAATAATATTATTATGCAACATCAATATGTTACAAAAGTAATAAACAATGTAATAACTGGAGTGTTGATTTTGATGTCCTAAACATAGCCAAAAATGATCAATAAAATGCTCTTAAAATGTTTTAAAAATGTTCTCAAAAAAAGAAAAATGACATAAAAAATGTGATCACAAGCAGTTCGGATGAACAACTCAAACTGTTGGATTAGGATACTGATGTAATTAAGGTTTCTTCTAATTGTTCAAGTGAACTCTGCTTACAAACTTTTCGTTTGGACTGTTCTTTACCAGGAAATCTGCCTTTGTTATCCAGAAGCGGGCTGAACCAATAAAGGAGCTGGGATAACTTATTGCATCTCATAAATATTATTTGAAGCAAGTACCATTAAATGATATTAAAATGTATGTCATAAGTGAAAAATGCATTAAAAATGACTTAAAAAGTAGTCTTAACTTAGTTGAAATTATGAAAAATGCAAAAAGAAAAAACAAATTACATATAAAAATGGGTCATTTCTTTTTGTCATAACATAAAATTAATTTCTGTACTAAACAACATTGTTCTGAAGTGTGTGTGTGTGTGTGGGGGGGGGGGAAGAAAAGAAAAAAACAAACAAACAAAAAAACAAAAAACATTTCATTAAAATCATAATAATCTACTAATAATAACAAATATGTTTATTATTTAACCAAATCTATGATGGTTCCCTCTAAAATGATCACCTGGAACTGTCTCAGGTATAGATGCCTAAGATCCTAGCGACAAGTATTCAAAAACAACATAGTGTGTGAATAGTTTTCAAGATTTGAATTTGAAGAAACACAAGCTAAAGGAAAGATTTCTGAACATACTTTAAACCATAAGCAGGTAAAAAAATAAAAGAAACGAGGACCGTAAGGTCCTTCCTTTCTTTTTCAGCTCTATTTATAAATAAGGTAAGGGTATGGCTTGTGCCATGAATGATATTACCAAATGATGACACCTTTGTGCAATGCCAGCGTGCAATTTTACTTCAAACTATTATTTAAAATATATTTTCAAAAGCTTTTTTTAGCTTAAACATTGTAATTTTTGTTATTTGCTGAAACAAAATAACTCTTATAGCTTTTTGTTTCTAACTTTCACATTTATAATTTTTTTTCAGGGGTGCATTGCCCTATTGTTCCAGGCCCAAAATTGTCTAGCTTCAGCACTGTCTGTATGAAAAATTGTCATGTTTGACCAATTGATTAAAATTGTGATTATGTACATATAATTAATATTTGTTAGAATTACATTATTTCCATGCAAATTAATGTATTTCCAATGTATTTACTTTGTTAATGTACATTATAACATTTTTAATGTCAGACTATAGTGTCTATAATAATATATGATTAAATTGTGTTTCTATTGCAGTTTTAATTGATTCGATTAGTTCAACTACTACTTTTTTTCTTCAACTAGTTTCAATATTGGTTGTCCGTAGCCAGTCATATGGCCAAGATCGTTAGGGTAATAGTGCCGTTGCGGTCTCAGACCAGAAGACCATGGTTTCAAGTCCACCCTCTGGCATGTGTATCTTTCATCTCCTACCACCACCACTACCATCATCATCATCTCATTGTCCATACCCCCAGGGCTAAGAACCTTGTGAGATAAAAATCAGGATTCAGCTAAAATGCTGATCCCCCCCTCCCCAGAGACATACTTGCACCTGCTGAAGCAAGATGCATGCGTGATCTGAGTTGGCCTATATTAAAAAAAATATACGTATAAAAGAAAAAAAAAATTGGTTGTCTTTAGTGAAATTAATTTGAATTTTAGTGACTTAAGATGGGATGTGAGTTTACAATGATTGCTTCGAAACAATTCACACTATATCTAAAACATGAGTCCTATGTTGCACATCCAATATACATTATTTTTTCGAAAAGCAAAGCTATATAAGTATAAACATTAACAATAATGCAAAATAAAACAAATATGTTGAAAGATTAAGGTAGATTGCATTTACTTACACAGCGTGGATAGTGATAATGTGGTATGTGTTGTAGGAAATGTGTAGTAATTATATTTTTTCTCTTTATTACCTGATTTTGTAAGAATTATAAATTAACAAATCAACACACTAGCTTGCAAAAGTTTTATATAAATTTAAGCAAAAATCAGTAGTACTTTCATCAGAATTTTTTTATGCTAGTGTGCAAGTCTGTTAAAACAAATAGAATAACAATTTAAGTTAAAACCTTCTAACATATTAGTTAAAACCCCCCGAGTTTTTGACCTTTCAGACCCTGTGCTAACTTCAAAACCAGTATTTTTTCAGACTTTTTCGTTTTTTCGATATAGTTCTTTAATCTTAAGTCTTTTAGAAAAATGATCCCAATCAATTTTACAGAGAATAAATTTCGTATAAATTTTGTCTGAAACATTTTTATCATAGGTAATACCACGAGTGCTTTGGAATTTATCTGAGAATTTTCAAAGTACGAGTGGTACAGGACAATTCCATGAGTGAAATTATTTCTAAGAGGTCCAAAATGCGCCAAATATTGAAAATAACTGAAAACTGTGTTAAAATCAAAGAGGTTCCTTTGCTGTTTATTGGACATCGACATATACCACCTCCTAAGATAGATGAATTACAGTTTAAGATTGACCAGTAGGAAGCAGCGGAAGAAAAAGCGATAAACTCTTTGATATACCGCCCTGATGGTGCATTTTGTATGTATAGTTAAACATAATTGGTTTTAATTTCACATGTAGAATAGTCGAAACCAATTTCCAAGGGATCTACAACTAAAAAAAACAAAAAAAAAAAACAAAACAAAAAAAAAGAAACGCTATTTTAATCACTTTATATTATATTTATAACAATAACATTTAATTCTATTATTTAACTCGCCGTCTGGGTAAATATAATGTATTAATTGTGGAAATTATATTTATATCGCCGTCGGGGTAAATATAACGTACCAATTGCGGAAATTATAATAAACAATAAAAAACAATGTGTGCGCGCGCACTGCATCTTAACTCTTCACAAAGCGGGAACAATGTCATTTCAACAAAAATTCGTATACACTATTATAGGGGAAAATAAAACTGTGGGGGTATACCCCTAGAGGAATGGGAGAGAAGGGAGTCACATTTACAAACAAAACAATTATGCAACTCACAATGAACATACCCCATTGCAGGGCGCACTGAGCGGGCACAGTGGACGAGACGGGCAACTGTTTAATAGAGAATTGTATTAAATAAATGCTCTGGCAACACCGGATATATCTCGATAAATAATAAGTAAATGATGAAAATGTACTTCGCCTACTGGTGTCAGACAGATCGGATGAAGTTTACAATAGCCAAGACGAGGTGGCTGGGATATGTGAAGAACGTTACGGTGACGAGAAATAACCTATGTGATAAACACGAATGATAATACCGGTGAGATGTGTAAGGCCAGTGACAGACAGACAGGATGTATAATTTTGAGAATTTTGTTTCAACCAGCCACCCAATGTACGAAAGTCTTACTGGAATTTACTCTGGGTTCTAGGGAACTCCGGTACAACTACACAAAATAAATGCACAATGTAGTATTTTACGATTTTTTCTTTCGCTATTAATTTTCTGTTTGATGAGAAATTGTAAGTAGGTAGAGAGGGATATAACCGACCAGAGAAGGAAATGAAAGTAGTAAATAACTAAAATGAAATGTAATATTCTAGATGAAATTACGTTGTACATTAAAAAAATGTTTATCTTTCTTATTTAAGTAACATATTAAAGTAATAACATTATTCAACATTATAAGAAAAAGATTTCGACGGTTTTCTCTTGAGCGAAATTGTGATCGATAAATGAAAGGCTATTCTCAATCTCCCCAGTTTCAGGGCAATTGTCACATGCGTGCTCGGAACTGTTTGCCTACAGGGCAATTCAGTTCAGATTTTCTGCAGCTACATAACCTATCTGAGCCATTTGATCATATAAAATAAGGGTTCTTAAGGCGCATTTCGTATTATTTTATGTATTCGGACACGAGTGTCCTAGACCCCCAAAATGTTTTGCCTTTCTAAATTTTACTTGACAGTAGGTGCGACATCAATGTTGGCAGGCTGCATCACATGTAGGTGGGTTTATGGCAAGACAAAAGATTTTATCACCGATTTCGAAAGTCGTGATAACGGAGATCGTTCGGTGCGCACATGTTCTTAATTTCTTTTCCGCACAAATACACAAAAAGATTTCATCTGCTTTAGAAATATTTGCTGTAGCTTGTCTGATAACGCAGAATATTTCAGACAAATCAACCGTTTCCGATAAGTACTGCAGAATAGATCCTTCTACTGTCCACACTGGATGACAAAAACATTGGAAAAACGTATGTTCTCAGTTATATTTGAATGATTTTGATGAATGAGACTTGTCTATTCTTCCATAAAAATAGATGTTTTGATAAGGAGTTAGTTCTGTCAGTAGATCCACCCCTTCATGAATGATGGTAACACTAACAGGCTTTGTATCGTATGAGTATATTGCAGTATTTACTATCGCGACTTAGTAAATTGTTCATATCTTTATGAAAACTGTTAAAAGGACATTTTTTTCATTATGGATTCTCTTATGTTATTTCCAAAATGATTCCGAGATTGACACAAGCATTTTTAAATTACAATTTATTGAGGATAAATTGCAACAAAACATTTACATTAAATAAGGTGAATTCAACCATTTGTGAATAAATTGTAACTAATTATTGAAAACCTACTTAATATTAAACACCATAATTCATTATTGTATTTGTTCAAAATGGGAAATGCAAATATCATTCACACTTGTTTTAAACAGCTTAATATGTTTTGTTTAAATGAAGAAAATTAATTCGCTTTATTAATTAGTATTTGGCTTTTCTGCTGAATGAATAATAAATAAAAAAAACTAGTTTGTCACAAACGTGATACTTTGTGGTTAAATTGTACAGTACTATTTACGATGATATTCAGAAGTAAAAAAAAACCTTTTGGACAATTAACATATGTTATTCAGAATATTAAATTTTAGCTTTTAATAGGAAAAAATACCTAAATTTCTGCGAGAAGAATGTCTCGTAGCTTTCGAATTTCCAAACCTGCTCAGGCCATAAACGCATAACATTCGTGCAGGGGTTAACTGATTATAAATGAAACTAATTTCATACATTGTACAGAGTCTATGACTAGTCAAAAGTTCATTACAGTTCTTCTAAAGGATGCAATTCGGCTACATAATAGAACACGGTACAGCTTTAGGAAGCCCTTTTAAACCGGCACTTCGCGCCGCTCAAGGGAAAAATTCATGGTGGGAGGTTGAGGAGTAGTTCAGGATTTTGGTAGACACGGGTAGTGACCAATTTACGTCCTTTGGTTGGTCCTTTCTTCATTACGTAATTTCACATCCTAGTACCTTGTCGGAGCACCCTTATTTTGTTGAAACGAAAGTTCACAGCAGTAATTTTACATTTTATTTTGATTTTTTGTGTCTCGGGATGGCTGTTACAGTGGTTATCTAATTTCCTACCTAACAATTACGTTTCTTGTGCTTTTCTGATTGGTTGTGATTTATGTTTTTGAACACATGTTCTACAATGGTGAGAAAAATGTATTGCTTTTTACGTGCATCACCAAAAGGCGTGTTTGATTTTCATAATTTTAGAGGGAAAGCTTAAAGAGACACCTATTACTTCCTCTTGTACCCTCTTACTCTCCCCACACCATTTCTCCACTCTTTTTTCTAAGTGTACAGTGTTTCTACTTTAACTCGTAATTCTAATAGCTAGTACGTTTAAATGACTTTGCACGAGGAAGCGTACAGCAATCGTTAGCCATATCTCAACTACTCTACACCACTTTTGTGCGCATTCACAGCTCGAACTGAGTAGGAACTGAAGGTCGATATTGCTGTCGAATCATTGAGTTGGTCGGTCGATGTTAGTATTACATTTAGACTTAGTTTATAAAAAACGACAAAAGTATCATCACTTACTCGAATCTTGGACGGTGGTCTGTCTTCAGGAAATCTCGTACGACGGACGGACGGTGACCTTGGATGGAGTCTTCCTGTCACTCGAATGACAGAGCCCCACGAGCAGCCCACGAGCAAGCCCTTGCAACAGGCGTTTCCTGTCTGCATCCATAAAATGTGTAGGTTGATTCCTCAAACCTTGAATTTTGTTGCAGTTCTGCATATCGAGTAAGTTCGGTGAACTTTCGACTCTTGGGCGAGAGGCAATAGCTCCACTTAACGCCATTCTGTTCAGTCACAAATAAAATATTTCCTCTATGAAATGAACGTTCGCTATTGAAATTGGCACACGCAAATGTTCGGTTTCATTAGACGTACAAACACGCTTACGGAGTACTCGCATTGTTCGTCCCAGACTTACATAGTGATTTTCGACTTTCATAGTGTTCGTCCCAGATACGTGAATTTTTTTTCCATGCAGCAAATAAAACCGGTATTACAAACACTTTGTATTTCTCGCTACGGATTTGAATATTGTACTCTGGCGAAATTACTTTCACAAACAGTCGCTTGAGTAAAATTAGCTTAGTTCCTATTGCACATCCCGTTACAAATATGTCCAACTTGCTAAAATCATTCACGTTAGCTGGATTTTGAAATTCCTAGTAGCAGAACACTGGTTAATTGCGACGTCACTCCCGTTTCCACAACGCGTCTTGTCGTTCCGAATGTCCGTTAGCGAAAATCTCTCATGGCGGGGCATAATATACTCTTTGGGCGGGCGTCTTCCAAGCTTGCAACGCACGTGATCTGCTTGCTGACCAATCACAATGGTGAATATGTATTCGGATGCTGACCAAGGCGGCCGTAGCTTCCAAGCACCAAATTTTGTAATGGGAAGTTAGTTCATCACCTCGTCCGCCAGGGATCGCAACCATGCGCCCTACGACTGTCAAAGGGCGGAGGGATCAACTTAGTTCAGTTGTGGCCAGCAGTTGGGCTGAATATGCGTCTTATTACATACTTTGGGAATGTTGTGCTACCGCCTTTCAAAAACGTTAAAGAATAGTATTTGAGTATTTGTTTGAGATAAACTTGTTTACATATTCGTGTAAAATGGCTAAGAGTTTATTAAAAATTACTCAAAAAATACTCATAACATAACCTCTCATAATCTAAACATTCTAACATAACACAAATCTCATAATCTAAACATCTAATTTGAAATACAAATTCCAAACAGAAAAATGTTTAACTTCAATAATGTAGTTGAACGAAAATATCAAAAACATAAACTTCTGCAATCTTCAAAAATGTAAAGAGATTAATGAAATTAGGACATGTTCCCTATTTAGAGGCGAACTTCGCTCTATTCGAGTAAAAAAAAGCTCTCTAAAATTAAACGATTTGTCTTAAAACGATCTAATGTTCCAACATCCTAAAATCTTACTCCAAAGTAGGGTCACGCCCTATTCAGTGCTGTCGTAATATGCACCCCGTTTCCATCAAGTCAGAAATTTTTGTTTTTATTCATTTGTATTTAAAACAATGTAGATTTTCTTTGACACGAAGAAATATTTTCAGAGCTGCGATTCAATATAAGCACTATCTTCTGGATGTTCTAGTAGAACAGAAATTGTCAAGGAACTACTGTGCGGAAACGAAGCGTTTTCAGCAAAATATCGTATAACACATTTGTTCATCTAACCGCGGAAAATACTTTGATATGTATTTTTACCACCTTCAATTACTCACCTGTAATCTTAATGTTTGTACGTATGTATGTATGAACGTACTCCAACATTCCTACCTTATCAGACTCGGATCTCGGGCTCGGGATACCTGTGGTAAGTAGGTCGCAACCCCTTCCACCATTTAATAATAATAATAATAATAATAATAATAATAATAATAATAATAATAATAATAATAATAATAATAATAATAATAATTTATTGGCATTCTCGTTACTTGCGTGATGCTTTCATTATAGGAGCCATTTGTGGAAAGCGAACTCGCTACCCAGAAGCCACCAGGGGGGCTATATATACATTGCATAAAATTAATTTTCTCTAAAAGTTTATAATTAATTAATAAAAATATATAAAATAGAATAGGATTTATTATACGGGTTTTATCTTATAGTACTTGCCGAGTTAAACAAGCATTCTCATACATTCCACACTTACGTGAACACGGGCTATACATATTTTCCACTTGGTACTATTCGTATACGGTGTACCATACGTATACGTATGCGTATACGGATATCTCACGTTGTGGCGACGTATGACTTCACGTGCTGAAGGTCAAAGTTGTGTTTCATTCTTTCACTTTTGATGAATTAAATCGCATATTCCTTATTTGATATGAGTTATAGTTTAAATGTTATTGTAGCTTGCAACACAAATTCCTAACATCGGTTTTCATATTTCCCATGTACTGGATCTACATTGTAAGATGTGATCAATATGAAATTGTCGTTCTAAATAATTCTGTGTTTGATTTGCCTGAGTTTCGAGCACGGGAGGGGGGACGGACGGATTATAGCACATAAAATGGAAAGAAAGTTTCCAGGAATATAATAATGAAGGAAACAAGTTTCAAAAAATATAAACCTGCTTTCAGTAAAATTTTCAAGAAAATATATCGTGACAAATATTTTGCCTGGTCAATATTGTTTATAGAACTATGATATGAAATGACCTTTTTTATACAAACAGATTTGTTAACTTTGTTACAGCTGTTTTTGCAGCATATTTGCTTTCAACATTAAGTTCTTTAATTAATGCCAGGTACATGTTTATGAAATAGAAGTTTTCGACTAATTTTCAGTAAAATATGGGTAATATTAGAAACAGAAATTTCTCAAAAATGGCTCTAAGTTTTTTCTTTAAACATTTTATAAGCATAGTGCTAAATGCACTTAATGCGTGACATGTACTCTATTTTGAAGTTTTCTTTTCCTTTTTCAAAAATTACACAAATGTATTTTTTGAAATATCTGTCACGTTAATACTTACATTACAGTCCTTTTTATATATTATTACATTTGTGAGTGCAAGTGCTTCAAAAGGTTTCTTGCAAAGTTTCTTGAAAGCAACATTTGTGTAAAAATAACCTCAAAATCGCATATTTTCCGAAAAACTCAAACGACGTTTCCTCGAAAAGGACTACAAACTATTTAATGAAAATGTACATATAGAACCTGGGCTTACTGTTTTATAATATTCCTTAAGTCATAATAGAACTATATAATTAGGAGAAAGCAAAATTGATAAAATGTGAAAAAATGTATGTGTTTTTGATCAAATATCATTATAAATAGTATGTGAACGTAAACTAAATCATTGCGTTAACTGATACGTGCTGCTAATATTATGTTTTACTACATTTTATGTGGGATTAGTTAATTTTGATGAAAATGCTCATTACCGAGAACAATGTTGAAAAATTTGAATGCTAAAGAAACTTTGTTTGCATTGTTTCTATGAAAATGAATGGCGTGGAACAATTAAAATACATAGATTCAATACTGCAAAGCCCATTCCAGGCCAAAAGAAGATCAGGCTCAAATATATTATTGATTTAAGCAAATTATTTTTCTGTTATTATTATGTTAAAAAGCTATCCTGACCGGGATGGTCGAGTTGGCTAGAACGTGTGCTGACTCAGCGCCTGGGTCGGAAGGATCGCAGGTTCGAGGCCCGCCATAGGCAGTCTCTTGTGTTTCATGTGTGTGTGTTATCGCGGCCTTGCGAGTATGCTGACCACAGACCGAGGAGCCCGCAAGTGTGTGAGTGTCTAGTGTAAAGGTAAATACGTGTCCCCACGAGGGGCACAGTGGATAACCGACGCGGATAGTCGAAAACAGGCATCCCCTAAAGCTGGAAGAGCCCCTGGAAGAAAAGGAATCATGTTGTAAAGCCGTAACACGTTTACATTCGAGTGATTCTATCTCGCAAGACCTGAGCTTGAGACAGGTGAGCCAAAGTACGTAGACTGTAACGCTGTGGGGTGATCTGGGCTGTCCGGGTGACGCCGCATCGAAGGCTGTGTTGCCGATGTTTCGACCATCCTGTCGTGGTCTTCCTCAGGGCTGGCTCATACCAGCCCTGAGGAAGACCACGACAGGATGGTCGAAACGTCGGCAACACTGCCTTCGACGCGGCGCCACCCGGACAGCCCAGATCACCCACATGACTCTGGCCGCGGAAGCCTACGACTTCATGTAACGCTGTGGGTTCGAAACCCGCGTCAGTCATGAATGCTTTCGGTTGTGTTTGAGGAGTGGAGGCACTCTGAATCGCTCTATACTTCCATAATATCGTGACCTGACAGGCAACTGTGTGTTTAATTGCACTGGATACCACACTTACGACAATGATAGATACCCCGAGGTGGGGCCAAGAAATACCATGGACAAATATATGAAAGTTCAGGACCAAGAGGCAATATCTTAGGTGCTGTTCACTAGACCGCAGATGAGCGGTAGGGTCCGCGAGAGGCTCTGATAGTCTTTTAGAAGCCGAAGAAAACATGAAAGGTACTAGTACGAGAAAGTTTCTGTCATTCTGTAGCACCACTAGATTATTTATGTAGTCGATTTTTCATGGTCAATCCCCCACAACTAAATGTGTAGGGCGTGTGATTTTATTACCATTTCTCCTTGGCCCTCTATCGGATTAAATGATTTTAATCAAGAAGTAGAATGAAATTTAATAAACTTACACAAAGTAATATAAAATTCACTGCTGGTAGTAAAATTAGCATTGAAAGGGAAAAAGGTTTTGAAAAGAACTACAAGTTGAAATTCAAAAACTTGTAATAATTGAATACTGTATTGGGTTTGGTTTTGAAAAGCAAACACAACTGTTAATACTTTACAAAGAAATGCCAACAATAATATTAATGAATATAAACAAAGTGTTCACAGTATCTCTACTGCAATGAAGTGTAATTAACTTTTCACTATTGCACATTTGACTTTGAGCCTACATTCACATGAGCACAAGAATTAAAGCACTCCATGTAGGAATTACAAAACCAACATAACATTAACTAAATGTACATATAAAATCTATTCTTATGAAAACCAGTGCCAAAATTTGTTTTGCTTATGGATGAAAACATTTTTGTCATAGTTTAACAATGAACATATTTTCATATTTATTTTTATATAAAAAGACAAACATAACACATGAATTAAATCAACATGATTTACTCAACTATACTATGCAAAGATTAAGCATTCCTGAAAGAGTATCAAAATTTGAAAGTGAAATGATGACTATTTCTTTGACTGAATTGTAATGAATATTGAATTAATTTAGTTTTTGTTTTTATATTGATAAGATTTTGGTAACGTGATTACAATTGCATAAATATATTTAAATATATGTATAACTTACTGTTTGTATTATTTATAAAGTTAATGAAAACAGTCCACAATTTTATGCTCATTTATATGACTTAGAACAGAAGCTGAGACGGATAGCAAATTAGTAATGTACAAGAGACCCTAAAATGCATTATGCCCACTGAAACAATACTGATAACAGTTGCACTTCTTAAAGTAACATAGTGTATCTTTACAGCTCTAGTTTTTCTTGCCATCATATTTTTCAAGAGAGGAAATTGTTTGGCTTTTCTTTAAAACATCTTGTACATAAGTATTGTATATTACAGAAATATAATGCGTAGCACAGACAATGGAGAACACCAGATGAAGCTAACACAGAACAGAATGTACTTACAGAATAAATTTATCACACACAATGAAATGATCACATTTAGACTTTTCGTAATATATTTTGATATAATACTATTGTGTATTCTGTTTCCTTCCTTACAGATACGATTACAGATAATTCTAAATATCTGTAATCAATGCCCATTAAATAAAACCAGCTATATTCTGTAATTTGTACAATAAAAGGGTTTCTTAACATTTAAGACGTAACTATTTACACTTTCACAGAGAAATGTAAACTCTTTTGTAAACTAAGCAATAATCCGCTTTTTGTCACTATGTTCGCAACACTTGAACTACAAGCTATATAAAAGTACAGTTATTGTAATAGACACCTCCTCACCCACGCAACCAATCAGCAGAGGCATACATGTTGATTCACTTCACTTTTGCAACATTTGAAGAAAACATGATATACCACGTACACAGACTATCAGGGAATTTAAAACATATTTTAAAATTTTAAAATTTCACAACGTTTCTCACGCTGCTGTTTCCAACATCACATTACACCGCGTTTCTATGCACATTACTCTAGGAGATGATTCGCGAAAGTGTGGTGCACTCGTAAAGCCATCCTGTCAGTAGCACTCGTTCGCAGTGATGTGACGTCTGTGCGTGAAGTGAGTCCTCCCTTGTCCGCCAGGAGCGCGGCACTCCACTTCCGGCGCCGCCCGGTGTTCGCCCTCACCCGCTCTCCGCCGCCCCAGCAGCGGCGTCCACCGATCGACGTTCGAACGCGCATACGAAGATAAGTTACACAACGACATAGCTAACCTTAAAAGATACTAAGTACAAACGGGGACGAAGCACGGGGCAGCCTAAAAGTACTAGGAGGCCGTCGAGTACCAGTTGGTGGAGTTCTTGAGCGCCTCGGGGTAGACGGTGGCGGTGGCGGTGACGGTCTTGTTGGCGGCGGGGTGGTAGAGGTGGAAGCCGGCGCCGGCGGCGGAATGGTGGTAGAACTGCGACTGGTCGAGGGAGGTGGAGGCGGCGTAGGCGGCGGCGGCGTCCAGCGCGCTGTGGTGCACGGCCGAGTACACCTGCGGCTTGAGCGGCAGCGGCTGCGCGGGCGCCTCGCCCGCCGCGCCGCCGCCGCCCCCGCCCCCGCCGCCGCCGCCGCCGCCCAGGTACTGGTGGCGCAGCATGTCGGAGTAGGGGCTGTCGAAGGCGGTGGCGGCGGCGGCGTGCAGCTGCTGCTGGTGCTTGTCGCGCGGCGACACCGACGACGGCGGCGTCATCGCCGAGTGGTAGTCGACGGCGTAGCCGCCCGTCGACGAGTACGAGGAGACGAGGCTGTTGAAGGCGTCAGCGCCGCCGTTGACGGCGCCGCTCTTGTGCGCCAGCACGAACTGGTGGTCGCCGTACGCCGAGGAGGCGTCGCTGCCGGGCGGCGTGGGCAGCGGGCCCACCTGCCCCACGTCGCCCGCGTAGAAGGGCCCGGCGCCGGGCCCGCCGCCGGCGCCGCCCCCGGGCGGGCCCACGCCGCCGCCGCGCGCCGCCGCCGCCGCGCCCGCCGCCGCCGCCGCCGCGTGCACGTTGGCGCGGATGACGCTCTCGCGGTTGGCGTACAGCTGGCGCAGCAGCGCGGACGCCGGCAGCGGGGCCGCCCCCGCGCCCGCCGCGCCCTGCCCCGCCGCCGCCGCCGCCTGCGCCGCCTGCGCCGCCGCCAGCTGCTGCGCGTGGTTGAGCGAGTTGAGGTGGTGGTGGTGCGCGCCGATCCACTGGATGGTGCTGCGCTGCTGCTGCTGCTTGAGCAGCGCGTCGGCGCTGAAGTCCGTGGGCTGGTGCTGGTGCGGCTGCAGCGAGAGCGGCGGCGGGGACACCGAGCCCTTGCCGCTGAGCGCGGCCGCAGGCAGGTGCTTCGACATGGCGTGCTCCAGGTCCTTGACGGACGTGCCGCCGCCCGCGCCCGCCCCCGGCACCGACGCCGGGTCGTCGTCCCCCTTGGGGCTGGGCTCCGCCGCGGCGGCGGCCGCTGCGGCGGCGGCGGCCGCGGCGGCGGCGGCGGCGATGCCCGCGGCGGCGGCGGCGGAGGCGGAGTGGCAGGCGGCGGCGGGCGCGGCGGCGGGGCTGAGCGAGGCGGGGCGCAGGCCGGAGCCCGGGGCCCGCGCGCGCGCCCCGCCCTGCGTCCCCGCCCCCCGCTCCTCCTCGTCGTCGTCCTCGTCGTCCGACGAGCAGCAGCTGCTGTCGTCGTCGTGGACGGCCGTCAGCTTCCGTTTGTGGCCGCGCCGGTCGTTGGACGCCGCTGACAGCTCCTTGTCCACCGACGCCATCTTCTTAAGCGCGCCCACCAGACCGCCGGCCAGCTGAAACAAAAGCATTGCGTTACCTTCCGTATTCGAATTGACGGTAGAGGAGACCAGCCCTTTATGGTCAATGTAAATATTCACAAAGGACATTAACAATTTTAATGAAATATTTATACGAATCTCTAGAATGATACATTGCTTTCACTAACTTGCTGCTCACACCTGAACATATGAACACATTGTTGATCATTAGATAATTAACTAAAATACTGGACTAACGAGAGTCACATATTTATGCGTTAAAATTGTCATTTAATGAATTTTGTTTGTCTGGTGAAATGTTTAAATAAAATGCCACAGGTACTAGTGTAAAAATGATAGACAATGATCTGTATTTTGCGTTACTAGTGTATAATTTAATTAGGCATTAATGTACATACTTTGGTGGGCTTCATCCCTCCGATTTTGTTACTGTTACTAGAATTTCGCCTCAACTTCCTAAATGGTAAATTCGTATTCTTTTCGTTGAAGTCTTCATTCTTTGTGCGGCAAACTCCTATATATTTATGCCCTTCGTGAAAATGCCGCATCATTTTCGTTTTTGAAAAACTGCCTTTTTTGAGAAGTCTAATTTGTTTTTTTCAAGTTCTATTTCTTTTCGCTCTCTGTATCTGTAATAATTTCACTTCTTCCTTATCCCATTATAAAATGAAAATGAAATGAAAATTTGAAAATGATATATACATCCTTTAGTCTTTGAATATAATGTAATAAATTGTATGTACTTAAATCATATTTCACATTAGCTTAGTAATAGTTAAAAGCCAATACTGTACAATTCCTCGCGATTCCTTAACTTTCTATTTTCAAGAGGAGGAAAACGGAGTCATAGTAAATGTTTTACCAGTGGCGGTTGGTGGGTAGCAAATTAAGAGGGGCGGCATATATGTCCAAACAATCACTTACATATTATGTCTTCAAACTTTTCTTGAACAATGAAAAACTACAGCATGTAGTGTACAACCGACTTGCATGCATCTGGATTTTAATCATTGTCTAAGACAACTTTTACGTTGATATCGGAAGATACAGTTGTGCTCACACGAAAGTAAGAATTTAAAAAAAAATATATTTTCAGCAAAGAAAACTAATTTATGAAATTAAATGGTAAGGGTCGGTATTCTTAGCCAAGTAATAAGCGTGGTCTTTGCCGAAGAAAACCCTAATAGCAGGACGCAGCCCCCACCCAATTCCCAGAACCCCCACCCCCACCCTTCCTCAAGCTTCCATTGCCTTGCAAACAACAGCAACAGACGGACTTGCGGTAGTCCACGATGCGAACCATTCTAAAATCATTTTATCTTTTGTTTAAGCGGATACATAAAATTTAATTCGTCCTCAATACTGCACTGATGGTATGCACAAATTAAATGAGTCAGTTTATTGAAAGTTTAATATTTTCAGTAACTTTTCCCGAGATTGTTTTTTCTGGCGATGGCGCCGCCCTAGAGCCCTTAAGCACCAGTCGCCGATGCCCTGGACGCATGTTGGCCATTTTGTCTAAAAATTGCATTCATGTTTGATTGTTAACGAAAATTAAACCTTTTATCAATACTGGATTAAATTGCGGCAAATGTATTCCGAAACCTTCATAGTTTTATTCAATTTGCCCGCATATTTTAATTGAGCAAGTCTGTTTATACTATTACGTACTTTTGAGATGTAATTTTCCAAGTCCATTAACACATTTGTCTTTATGAACACAACATGCAGACTTATATCAGAAAACAGTTGTGATATATACACGCCATCTTTAGAAATAGAAAGAGATTTGTGATTATTTAATCTCTACATACGTGTAAATACTGTGAATTTGACTAGTTGGCCAATATTTTTGTTAAGACGAGGGAGAATGTTGACATTTGCTCAGAAGGAAAACAGAATTGTCCCACGCAATACGAAAGCTTAAAACATGAAAATAGCATTTGAAAAATATTATATGTTTCATTTCTACAGTTGGAAAATTTCAGAGAACAAATTCATGCATTTTGAAAGATTAAATTACTGTTTGTGAAACGAAGCGGCTATTCGTTGAGTGATATGAAATGATGAGTTATCGTAATTTTCGTGTTTGCTAGAATTCTATTGGTAATAGCTATTAATATCTCTTAATAAGATAAATATTTTTTTAATACTGCGAGGTTCATTGAATGAGATATTATCTTTTCACACGTTAAACATTTTGTTGAGAGTTTGAGTTTTGTTACAAATGAGATTGAATCTGTACAGATAAATTGAGAAGACTTGTTGGACTTTTACTGGCTGAAAATGCAGCTGCCTTATTTTTTATTTCTATTAATGAACATTGAAAAGAAACTGGGGAAAGAAATAGAAATTGATTACGTAACATGTCCGTATTTTAGTAAAATGAAACACAGAAGAGTAGGAAGTTTTTGTAACAATGTGTGCTGGTTGATGATTATATTTAAAAGTATTTATGAAAAACGTGGATCCGGTATGATTCTGAGATAGTTCTGCAGAAGCGGCATGGATTGTATCCTATCAACAGTGAAAAGAATTAATATGCATGCATAACATTCCATAAAAGATCCTTGGTCGTAGACAAAGTAAGGATAGCTGTCTGGTAGTGTTACTAATTAACCTAAAAGACCTGTGATTTTTCGTGCCGTGCTCTCTTTGGATGGTTCGTTTGCGACGGTCGTCTGAGACCAGTAGTCACCTTAGCAACGACTCGTGAGACGGGGGACGCCTTGCACCAAACTATAAATGAATAATTCGGTATTGATAAGAGCACATTCAAGCGAATTTAGGATTCGAGCTCCCGAACGGTTGCGAAGGGGAAGAGAGGTGAGGGTACACGAGTGCAAAGAAAGTGAGCGGAGAAGAATATTAAAGAGGAAAAGCGGGAAGGGGAATAGAAATAGCGAAGAAATTGGGAGAAATTCGCGAGTAAGCATCAGAGAAAAAATGTTCGAAGGAGGTAAAAGAACTAGCTGGGCGAGTGGCTCTCATAGACGAACTTGGCCAGAACATTGAAAGGACGGGGGGGGGGGAGACGAAGAGGCGAATTTGGCAGGGTATTGAAGGGGTGAGGGTGGGCGAGAAGCTCGAAGGGGCGAAGGTCGAACAAGGAATTGGGAACGAAAGGATTGAAAGGTAGAGGGGGTTGGTAGAGAGGGGTTGAGGGGGTTGGTAGTGATTGAGAGGTAGAGGGGGTAGAAAGGTGAGGGGTTCAAATGGAGATGAACAGGGAATGGAAGAGCCAAGAGGATTGTTGTGATGAGGGGTCAGAGGGGTGGAGGGATAAGGGGTACAGGGTCAAAGGGGTGAAGGTAAACGGCATCGAAGGGTGGACAGGACCGAAGGGGCGTGGTTTGCCGGTGAGGTCGGAGGGGCAACGGTGGATAGGGACTGGACGAGCAAAGAGGATCGATGGCATGAGGGGGGGGGGTAGAGAGGCGGAGATGAGGGGTAGAGTGTCGAAGGGATGAAGGTGAACAGGGAATCGAAGGGGCAAGAGGATTGAAGGGCCGAGAGGATTGAAGGGCAGAGAGGATTGAAGGGCCGAGAGGATTGAAGGGCCGAGAGGATTGAAGGGCCGAGAGGACAGAAGGGCCGAGAGGACTGAAGGGCCGAGAGGATTGAAGGGCCGAGAGGATTGAAGGGCCGAGAGGATTGAAGGGCCGAGAGGATTGAAGGGCCGAGAAGTTTGAAGGGCCCAGAGGTTTGAAGGGCCGAGAGGAGAGAAGGGCCGAGAGGATAGAAGGGCCGAGAGGAGAGAAGGGCCGAGAGGATAGAAGGGCCAAGAGGACTGAAGGGCCGAGAGGATAGAAGGGCCGAGAGGATAGAAGGGCCGATAGGATCGAAGGGCCGAGAGGATTGAAGGTAGGGGAAGTGATGAGGGCAGAGGGGTCGAAGGGGTGAAGGTCGACCGCATCGAAGGGACTGAAGGGGCGAGGGGGGGGGCGTGGCGCGCTCACCTGCGCGGCGTCGGCGGCGGCGTTGGCCTGCGCCTGCTGCTGCTGCTGCTGCTGCTGGGCCGTGGGCGGCTGGGGCGGCGGCGGCGGCTGGGCGGCGGGGGCGGGGCCGGTGGCGGCGTGCGCGCTGGGGTGGCGCGGCGCGCGCGCGCGGCCGTGCGGGGGCTGCTGGCGCTCGCCCGGCGCCTCGGCCGCGCCGTCCTCCAGCCCCGGGGAGCGGCGCTCGGCCGCCGGCGGGTGCGCCGGCCCGCCGCTGCTGCGCCCTGCGCACGCGGCCCGCGCCCAGCGCCCCCTCACTCGCTGCACCTCGCTGCGCCGCAACAGGTGCGTGTCGCTGGCGTGCGCCCCCGCCCGCGCGCGCGCGAACGCTCGCAAGCGCTGCCCCGCGCGCCCCTCACGCGTTTTTAACACAAGTAGTCTCACACCAAACAGAATGGAAAAGTATTTGACACTAATGTCGCGTTTTAGTGACTATGCAAGGTTATACAGTCGGGGCAGGATATCCACAATAGCTATGCCACTCTTGTGCATGCAAAAGAACCCTGGCAGATGCCCGGCAAAATTAAATCCCTCCGAAAATATTCCGCCCTAACGAGATCTCACTAACTCTCCCAAACAGTTAGTCCGGATATAGTTAACTGAGACAGACATCTAGCGGAGAAAGTAAAAGTCACACCGCAGGCGCACCAGGGGACCGCCCGCAAGGCGCGCCTGCCCCACAGATCCCCAGACCCGCGTCGGAGGTAGAATTCAGAGGATTCATAAAAGAGGCTGGCATTCATGTGCTTTGAATATCATCTTAGGGGATTCACATGCGATATATGTTTACTACGTCTAAGGTTATACAGTAGAGTTACGGCTATCTGAACCTCGCCAATCCGAGATTCTTGAATCCGGCCTGACGTGCGGCAAGTCACCAACCGAGCAAACAAGCGGCGATAATCAGGAGCTGGCTCTTTGTTTTGAGAATACTGCGTCGAAGGGCACGTGTGTGTCCAGTGTCAGTCTGCTACATTTTTGTGGCCGGTTCACGCTTATTTATGTATGTATGTATGATTCGGTAATTTTTATAGTATATGCACATTAAATTTGACTTCGTTCTACATTGCAAATTTGAAAATTGAATTATGTATTTTCCTCTTCTCTGTGAAATACTTTTATTTTGTAATTTGAGATTCCTTCGGCCTTAATTACCTCGTATTATCGCGAATTGACTGTTGATTCTATAACCTTAAGTCTATGCTGATTTACAACAAACATGCTTTACTGCCAGGCGGAATAACGTACGTTAGATTGTCTCAGTCAGCAATTCCACATACGGAAGAAAATAATTCCCGTTTGATCATAAGTCAAGCTGGTTATTAATTAATATTTATCTGTGAAACCTATATTGTTACTAAAGAATCAGTAGAGAATTAATTTTAAAAAGAATAAAAGTCATACTCGCACTATTGGAGTAATGCTTAGCAAGAGTAATCATTGGTAAGGATGTAAATATGATTGCTCTCATATATACAGAATGATGTTATAATGGCCATGATAAATATTTCAAAATTTCATATGATTGAACTTTTGGGCTAATAGTCGTAATTAACATTGTTATTGTTAGTAAAAATTCGACAAACGAACAATATTGTTTATTATTAATTCGACTGGTTAATTAAAAATATCATAACCACTCTTATTGACGGTTCATTTGCTTCATTTCATTATACCTTACGAGTAAGATATTCGTTGAGGCATTGCAAACAGATTTCATCATTATTATTTTAATTTTTCTTTAGGGAACTAGTTATTTTTGGAAGAATTCATTATATAAAAAAATGTAAGTCTGACCGCCCAACATTGGACTAAAATGTAGAGATTTTATTTAATGTTTAAAGCAATTGAGGCGCTGAGGATAATAATTGCAGATCCCAACCGACTTTATTCTTTCAGTTAGAAGTACGACAGTAAATTCCTGCCATACAACTGTCATAAGCTGAAATATCAAAATAATTGGTATATGGGAAAACCCCCAAATTTCATCTTAAAAAAATTGTCCGAAGTGAATCTGAACGTGAACGAAAACAGAAAAAGTCATTTTTTTCAAAACGAACTTCGGTTGGGATTTGCCGTTATTGTTCTGTGCGCCTCAATTATTTATCCACGGTTTTATAGCATTAACAATCAGTTGTCATCGTAAAGGTATAAAATAGGCAATTATATTCGCTTCGTAGTTCCAAGCGAGCACTACCACGGAGGTGGGCAAGCGCAGCGACGGCGCGCGGGGGTGCGAGGGGGTGTCGCCGGGGATCGATGGCTGTGCGCGGAGATGCACCCTGCGCCCCGCCCCCAGCCCCGTGCTCCGCGCCACACCCACGGGCGTCGACACTTGCCACACGCGGCTTGCGGAAGTACTGACATGCGAGGATGTAGATTTTCGGCCGCTATTATCTAATGGATCCGACACTCGCAGTCACTCAATTCTTGTGCTATGTGGCAGGCGGACTTACTAGTGATTAATTTTCATAAAAATTGAGACAGCTTATATGTAATAAATTCTTCTATAAACTACATTGGCGTGTTTAATAACAATACGGAACACTATTATATGCTGTTTATATAAGTTTATTGAATTTATTGACAAGAATGTTTAATGTATTGTTCTCCCCCAAGACGTAATAATTTTCATTCTTGGGGCTTTAGTTTTATCCCTGTTTGTTTTATCTCTTTTTGCGTAATATTCATTATAAGAAGTTGCCATTCGTTCGGAAAAAGGTTGAAAAGAAAGGGAGTAAAATTCCGCAATGCAGTACATAAACTTTCCGGCATCTCAGTCAAGCAGGGGCGTAGCTAGGCCGTTGCAACCGGTGCGCAGCAC
This sequence comes from Gryllus longicercus, assembly GCA_038098605.1. Lineage (NCBI taxonomy): Eukaryota > Metazoa > Arthropoda > Insecta > Orthoptera > Gryllidae > Gryllus > Gryllus longicercus. Next base: position 1,575,453 of record JAZDUA010000157.1, read on the forward strand.
AGAGGCCCCCAACCGGGTCACCCGCCGACCCCAGTAAACATGGCCATGGGAAATGGCGAGACCAATTTAGACTTCTGTAGCCCCAGAATGTAACTACGCCTCTGCGATCAAGATTAGAACTAAGCGACATGTTCTCAACTGCAGAGACACGTGCAGATGTTAGAGATGACTAGATGAGCGTTTGGAATCGTTCACATTAACTTGGCTATTTTCTCCAATAAATATTTTATTACTAAACGCTTTGAATAACAATAATTTATTAACAATTGTTCATTAATATTGACTTTGTTCGTTAATAAAATTTACAATTAATAATTTAAAATGTTTATAACTGCTGTCATGTCACAAATAAAACACAAATATGTTTCAAAGCTCTTCCTACTAATATGTAACATGTTCCTTTATCGATATTAAAAACATATTTTTATGTAATATTTTGGAAACAGATTATTGTCTTTAAAATGTTAAACTGAGTTGTTCATGTCGAGTAGCCACGAAAAATACTAGAACATTTTATGATATTCTGAAAGAGATATCGGCAAACAGCGGTTCTAGGAACAGCTTTTCCTCTGTTATCTTTCAAGGATCTTCGAAGATATACATTTTATGTATGAAAACTATAATTTCATATACCTTATGAAGAAGTTACATCAGGCACCTATTCGTTTACTAAAATATATTGTCAGTTCACCTTCCATACTGCTACTGCTGCTACGATATATACTGAGTCAGGACCCCCATTCTGTTATGGGATGCAATTTTGAATTATTATGGGGCTTATTATAATGGAACGTACTTTCCTAAAGTTAAAAAAGCTAATTGAATATATTTGCAAGGAAGACAATATTGAGTCACATTCGAAACAAATATTTCGAGATCAATTGTTTTAGATGCGTCATATTTATATAATTGTAGATAAATTTACGTTTCCATTCTTGATATCAAATCAGAGTTTTTTTAAAGAAGAATAACCCTGTAACGAATGTTCAAGATGGTATAATTATTTTATTCTTTACTTCTGTATACTTTTTGTGCTTGTTCACTTATTATCTCCCATCAAATTTCTTCTGAACATTTTTACAGCACACTTCAACACAACACTGAAGAGGTGGTATTTTGCCCTACAATGGGGCATTATCACTTTGAATTCCTGTTGAACAAGTTATTTGTGTCGAAAATGGTAAATGTTTTATTAAACGAGTCAAGTGAATGGGACGTTCATTTATGCTCACGAGAAGTGTTCGCAAAACTTATATTCCCAGAATGCAATGAATGTACGTAATCATGCAGTATGTGAGTGTGAACTGGTACCACTAGTTCAAATTTATTTTCTCTGATCTTTCACTGGTTAATTCTGTAATGACAGTTACTTTATCTGAATTACGCCAAACTACATCATTGCGAACTCAAATGAAAAACTATAGTGTTCAAAGTATTCTTGAATATCTTGATTAGCAAAGTTACTTGTAGTATGCATTGCAACGGTTGTTTATTATTTACGGAATTCGTCAAACACTGTTGATGGATTTTTGCTGTCAAAATAAAATATACACGGATGAAATGTATTCCCGCGCTACACACCAACGCAAGACTTAAACATTACTTGTTTTGTTTGGGTTCCCCACGCTAAGAAATCGTGGACGAACCTGTGGATAACTCTTGCAGACAAGGAAAGAGGGAGGCTGCGTTACTAGTGCTTGCACGTACTTCTTGTAAGGCCCACTTGCGCATTAGTTATGAGCAGCGACTAAGCGAGTCGCTGGATAGGCAGCGGTTGGCGTTTGCCCAACTGCGGAACGAGCACACAGCAGATACCGTCACGATTCTCGAATACACGGCAGAGCACACAATACAGCGTGGCTCGTGACGTGAAAAACAACGAATATCTCGACGCTGCTACCTTTGCTTAGATTCCAACTAGATCAGTGGTTCGCAGATCCATCCGCTAGTACAGCAGCTAGGGAACTCTCCTTCGGTGAATTTGATTTGGAACGCGCATCTGAGATTGTAGTTTTACTGAATTGACCTAACGGCTTCTACATTTTCGTAAAAAATAACCTATCTCCTCTCGGAAAATCTATTTAAATATTGATTACTTTACGTGGGATATACTGCGTTGAATGGGTTTTCAAGGGATATCAGATCTTCCTTTCTGTTAATTACTTTTTAAATATTAATTTCAATAATTAATTGATAAAGAAACAAATAGTAGAAGAAAATTACCGATGTCTTAACCTGGAGAGAATAATAAAGTATTTTATACATATCTCAATGCAAACTGTCGAAATGGCTACCCTTTGTAGTGAATATTTTGGGGATATGTGTATTCAGGGCAATGTTAGCTAACAACAAACTAATATTTGTGGTATCTTTATTATATATTAATGTTGGATGAACGCTGTAATCAATAAAACCACCAAAACCAACCAATCAATAAAACATTAAATACATAAATTAAAAATATTGTAAGAGAGGAAATTGTCTGAGCATCTATCCACTTTTGGAAGCAAATGCGACATTCAGAGAAGACAGTAAAATAAAATTAAAAAACAACAACTACAAAACGTTCTATCAGAAACACCCTCATCATATCACCCACAAATGGATGAATATTAATAATATTGTTTATGGGATGCACAAACGAGCAGCGAACGATTACTCTCAGTTTGCCGTGAAAGCACCAACGATGTTTGCAGCCCGAACCATTCTAGGACTTCTCGGAAAGCAGACACCGACCTATACGGTGAATTTAATCACATCACCCTCGATGCATCTCTCCACTCCTCGCATTGGTAAAGCATACTGTGCTAAACGATGCCTCATTTCAAAACACTAGGCTTAACGCAATTCAATACATATTCACTAGCCACTCATGCACTTAGTTTCGACGTTCTGAAAAATGTTTCCATGTAGATTTATTCATTCACTTGGGTTGCGATCAGGGAGTCGCCGTCAATTTAACACCTACGTTAGTGTTGACATTTTTATGGAAACAATCAATAGGATAGCGCAAAAAAAGTGTATGAATGTGATTACAAAAGTATTTTTTTTTCGAAAATTGAACAAGGAATTGTGTATTCTTTAGAATTTGTATAGATTAACATAAAGAGAGGGATAAATCGCTCAATAGATTTGAATCGATGTGTTAATAATGTAATGTCTATCAATATCAAATGAGGCCTCAAGATAGAGGTTTGGAAATAAGCAATCGCATGCTTTCTGATGCTGCCCCGAAAATGACAGGACAGTTTGTCCCAGGTTACAATTAAGATGTAAGAACGTGTAAGTAAATTAAAATACAAATATTACATCCATATTGAATGAATGTACACACAAGGTGAATATACACTTGGAAGGTGATTACGTTGGAACGAAAACAAATTATTCTTCAGACTAACGTGTACGGCTAGTTATTAGAAATATAATACAACTTTTATATCGGAACCTATTTATGATTTTCCAATAATTGACCTTTTGTAGTAAATATGTTGTAAATTAGAATAGTGGTAGATTTCTTAGGTGTCTCATTATCTCCCATCAAGGAATTCTTTTGGCTAACTGCAATAAATATGCGAAGAAAAACCTGTAAGTTTATACATTTGCCAACTAAAATTGTCTCAGGATTTTTTAAGCATTAACACAAATCCTTGCAAAAATATGATGGAAAATCAAGTTCTGGTGCTCGTTCCAACCGTACAACGGGCAAAAAGGAGAAGGTAAACTAAAATTGGAATAGTAAAATGAACATTAATGCAAGACTAAATTGTCTAAGAATTTCACTCGATTGATGTAACGGCGGACCCATTGTTTTATACACAGATTTTCGTAATGAAACCTTTGTTTGGTCATGGATGCCTGAACACATGTGACAGGTCTGTTGAAGATGCATGCATCACTTTACCATGCCTAGTATTGCATTTATACCTCAACAGTACAATTATTTGCTACAAAAAACTGCCATAAGACTTCTCGAATTGAATGAATGGTTTGATAAACTAGTTCAATCTAGACTTCTCAATTTTATCTGTAGTGCCGACGGTTGATCAAAACCGACAAGTTTTGTTCGCAATGCTTGGTGTAACTTCTCTCCCGAATTATACAAAACTACTCCTCTCCCGAATTACTCCAGGTTTCTTCATAGAAGAGAATATTAAAATGGAAAAGTGAAATAAGAATAAGGCCAATGGTATAGCGGGGCGTCAAAAGTTCTATGAAAGTAAATGAAAATTATCAAAATGGGTATGAAAGTAGATAAAAATTATCAATTTTTATCTGACTGCAAGAGTACAAAGAAGCTCTTGTAATGTGTTTGGCCGTTTATATTGAATATTTGTTTGTTTGTTCATATCTATGGCAAAAAAACACACTTGAAAGTTGAGAATAGGGTCATGAAAGAATAACAATATTGCACCGGGGGTGCATTAAGTTTGGTGATATTGCTTTTAATTTCGAAAATATTTTTTAAAGAGAGGAAATTAAAATTGTGTTGCGAGTTGCATAATTCTTAGTTATGCGTTACCATATTCTCGACGAATTCCCGTTTGATATATATTTATTTCATTTTAAATTTCGGTATAATATCAATGAGTAGAATTCTGGATATCCGGAATTCTGTAATGACCAATACAACATGACAGGCGACTGACAGATGTCTTCGTTTTACGTCAATAGTGGAAGAATTAAAATGTACGCATTGTGATAAAGCTAATACTAGGATTTGCACGAGCGCGCAAATAAAAACTCAACTCATCATACATAGAGATATTCTTTAGAGAAGCCAAGTCTTTTATCGAATGACACTGTTGTTGAAATATCTACATGTTCTCGACAAACATCGCAGTGTGACTTCCATATCAATATTCAATCAATTATGCGTACAGATTCAATCTTCCTTTCATCTCATCTTTTATGGGTCTCCTGCTTGTGTGTATTCGCTTGAAAGTATTCCTGGTACGTTTTCTAAATGTATTACTTTCAGAAGGAAACGCTTTGTTATTATTTAACTAATGTGCTAGTTGAGTAAATTCGTAGCCAAGTTCCTTCGAAAGTCAATTTCACTCATGAAATGTACTTGCACTTAACATATGGTTAATGTATACATGAAGAGCTAGACAATAGACTAGGCTAGACAATATTTTAGATAGAAATATTGCTGTTTTTTTCCTATTTGAGAGATGAAAACACGTTGAAATCCAAAGATGAGTATTACATAATTAAGCTGTACTATTTATAGAATTATAGCGTTATTCATTCTAAATGTACCTAATAAATCTGAATTATTTCTTAGAAGGGGTCGGTTTTATCGCTTTTAATTTCGATAGTAATTTTAATTTTAGGGAAGCTTATGAACGTGGGGGTTGCATACTTTTTAGAATAAATATTTTGTTTATAAACACCAGAAAAATATATCTCAACTCAGTAATTACATCGTTTTCATCCCATCCAAGCATTACAACATCGTTTAACTAATTGAAGTGGATACTTGAAGGACTTATTCGTTATTTCGCGTTGTATGTGCACTTTAAAATCTTGTCGACAATAGGTTACTAAACGCAAACATTAAAAATTAATCTTTACAGTCGTTTTTTACCATTGATACTGAACGATTTGCGCTATGTCTTCCGAACAACCATGTCTGAGTGAAGAGTTAACAAAATATTAGGCCCATTAATGTATACTCATGTTACGTCATTTAAGTGAGTTAAGTGAGTACATCTCTGAAGATGTCCAATATAGAGCCGAAACTTTGGCAGGTTCGTATTTTGACAGAAACCCAAGAATACATCCGTTCGTTAAACAAAATCAAAGATGAACTTCATAAGGTTCACTTAATGATTCATTGTGTTATTATTCATTACTGGATTATGCGTGAAATTCAATGAACATAATGAGTTTCGGACGCAATCAAATTAAGAAGGTTACAAATATTTACTGTAGAAGTTCCCTGCGTAATGCGAAATGCCTAGTCTGGTTCTCTAAGGCGCTGCACATGTATAACACTACCGTGAGTACATTCTTCTTTCCAATATTGGAGTAAATATTTGTAATTATGTGAATTATGAAGGAATCATATTTTTGATGCATACTTTTATCAAATTGTAAGTGAAGAAAATTGACCTGTAAAAAACGTCACAAGAGACTAGCTGAAGTAACCTGGGCCGGCCCGGGTGTTCATTTCTGTTGGACAGGAAAAGAAATCACTGCTGTCAGTAGCGTAAGGCGGAGGTAATTTTTTTTCTCATTCCCGCCACGTCTCTATCTTCCCCGCTGGACCCCGTAGTGCCTCGCTCCGCTCCGGCCCCCCTTCTCCACCCCACCCACCCTGCTCCGTCCCCTTCTCGTCCCCGTCCCACCTTCCCCTGCTGCGGTCATCTGGCCCCGACCGTACCCCGCCCGCCCACACCCCTGGAATCCCTAACGCCCAGTTGCATTGCGAATGGTTACACACAATAAACCCTTTTCAAATATTACGCAAGCGCACGTGACAAGCTTGTGGGGTAGAGAACTAAATGTGCTCATCGTCTACTTGACGAATGAAGAACCCTAGCGCCGTTATCCGCAAGATATGAAGTTTCCTATTAGCAAAAATAATCGTAGGTATATCTCTGGATTTTCTGGTACAATCGTATACACTATTCTATTAATGCCCTAAGCATTTAAAGTATGAAGCTCAATGGAAATGTCTATTACGGAGTTATTTATGAATGTAAGACTCATAGCGACTAGGTATTTGTTAAGTTTGCGTGGGTGTATTGATTAAATTGATAGTGATTATTCTTGACGTCATCGATATAAAATTCCATATTTTTGTGTTTCTAATGTTATGGTGGTCTTTATGCATGCAATATGTAATGATTTTGATACATGTGTCCGATTACTTCAAAAACCAATTAAGTCCAATAAACCATTTGTATAGATAGTGATTTAAATATTTTTAATGTATGATAATCAGATTTTACTGTCATAGAAGAATTATTTTGTTAAATGTAAGAAGAAGTTAACAGTAGTTACACATAAGTTAGCGTAGGATTCATTGTGATATTCTAGGACATGAAAACCGAATCAATGGATGTACTTAACTCATTTTGCCGATAAAATGTAACTTTACTATTTGTGCACGCCTTCTACAGTTCAGTGGGAAATATAGTTACACAAATTATCGTTCTCCATGTTGTCGCGGTAGAAAGTAAATTCCTTCAAAAAGGACATGATGAGGGATGAGAGCCCAAATCCATTGGTGATTTGCCCTTGAAAATATATTTTATTACATCGGTGCGAATACTCTGTTTACAATTCCTGCCAAAAACGCTTATTTCTTTCTGTATTAAGAATTTAACTTGTATACGGCTTAGGGTAGGGATCCTATGTGCGCATAATGCACTTCTCCCCGCCAACGTCACTGCTTTAGATTTAGAGTTAGATTTATTTAGTCAACAAATAGTAAAACCTGTATGTGACATATGGGGTAATGGATGATAATCTGCGCAAGTTTTCTTGAGTTCCTGAGTCCCTTCCCATCATTCTAACTACAAATAGTTAAAAAATGAATAAAAATTAAAACAAATTAAAAATAATAATGATTAAAAAAGTGCGATAGTAGCGTCATTTGAAAAAAAATAGACATTTTTGTACCCAAGTTATAGAAAACTTATTTGCAACGCTAATCGAACCGCAGATTTTATTTTCTGCATTACTAACAAAATAGTAACTCGCCCTTACCTCTATTCCTACCACTACAAGCAAAAGAAGAGTTCAACAAAAAGTGCGCAAACTGATCTGAACTGTTTTAGGAAGGAAGAATGAAAATATGGACTTAGCGTGTTTTAGAAGTACAGTGCGCCTGGAAAGTCTCTCCGTACTGGGCCAAGAATCAAAAACGGCAGTGCCTGCTATTAAAAATTACATTTATGTTGGCAGCAACCAGATCACTGGGAAACAAGAGCCGGGGACAACCCTTCCAGCATCTACAATATTATGATTGTGGTGCGTGCTGTATGAACGTTTTCGTTTGATAGAAGCCGCAGCCAAGATACTTTCTGTTGCTAGCGCTCTCACCGGAGGGACTTCCCTGGCGCGCTGTGTTATGGCATTGTTTAGACATCCTGTGGCGCGGATGCCCGTCCGGGCCCCCGGAGGGCGCAAAGGGCCTTGCGCGGGACTCACCGCCGCGGTCGGCGTCCGGGGAGCCGTTCTCCGGGTCGTTGCCGCCCGCCTCCTCCCGCTTGACGGCGTGCGCCTGGCCGCCGTCCTCCAGCTGGCAGCAGTCCATGATGAGGTTCTCGAACTCGCGCCCGCTGCGAACACACGCCGCGCTCACTACGGGCCCTCCGCGCGGCTCCGTGCACAACTGCACCTATCACCTGTTCTGGGCCATTTCAAAGGCTTACACTGCCAGTGGCGGGTGCGGGAGGGGGCTAAAAGGCCTCAAGTTTTCGTTTGTTACCGGCTATTAGTTGAAAAAAAAAATGATTTAAATATTTATTTATGTTAGAATTTTGTAATTATTAAAAAAATAATATTGTCTAGTATCAGATATACACTATAAAAATAATATACAATATAACAAATTTGTTTATTATTTAACAAACAATTTCGATGCCTCCCCCCCAAATGGTTGGATGGATCCGCCCCCGTTCACTGTATTATGTTACATTACATAAAGTGTCCTCTATTTCGCTTAAAATGCTCTTTCTGAGATAAGAATTTTTGCTCCTATTTTGAAAACAGTATTAAAAGCCAAAAAAACTAATTTTAACATGCTTCAAATATCAAGGTTTTTCCCTTTAAATTTGTCATATCTCAAGTGTCTGTTTATTTTGCTAATTCTGGAGCATATTTTCCAGATTTATTTTAATATTTTTTGGTGACATGTGCAAACTCTCTGAACGTTATTCAGTCGCAAAAATAGTTTCCAGTGATAAAATTTGACAGTGTTTCAAATTCATATATACTCGAATAAAGATGAAATTAGGAATAAACTTGTCAAATTGAACACAGTTCATTTTAGAAATAATGTGTATTTTCAATTTCATTGTACATTTTCCCCCTTCCTTTGGGAATTTTAAATTTCAAGGATTCAGAACATAAAATTTTTAATTTCTTGTAAGAAACTCCACCACTTCTGATTTCAGTGCGTTAGAGTTTAATACGTTACGTAATACCGTTAATGAAATAGGCACTATTTTCATTATTTTAAACACAAATTTGAAATTATGTCGTTACTGTTTGAAATAAACTCAAAGCTATATGTTAAATTTTGCAAGTGCCAATAATTTAATAAATGTTTGAAATATATAAAACCTCTTTCAGTTGACCGAGAATTCTACATTGGACTCTAACCTCAAGGGCTTCTTGCGAGGACATGGTTCGTTTGTGATTATATGTAGGAATTTTGACATGCGACGCGTTCAATTTAAACAGGTCAATCTATTCAAATTCTTTGAAATATCCAAGAAATATAACACAAGAAATATTATTGACATTAACATGATGGGCTCTAATTTGTACGTTTTAACATATATTTAAATATATTCGCACGTGAAATTCCGCACCAATATTGCCATCTTGTGTTCTATTAAGCGATTGTCTCATATGTGATTTTATGATTTGTATACATGACTTTGAATACCTGATGATGTAGTTGACGCAAATGATGTTCTGCTCTTCGGCGTTCTTGGAATTGCACACCACGGTAGCACACGTCTGCATCCACGTGTAGCCCCCGTTCTTGTTCATTATGCGGTAGTACTGCGTCATTACTTGCCCTTTGTTGATTACTGCAACAGAGTACCAATACATTTAATTTCAAATTGAAGATCACACGAGTACTTTGTATTTGACGCATCATTTACGCAACAATAACGCTTACATGTACTACATCGCTCAAAAGACAAAAGTAGAAACATCAGTAAATATATAGAAGAATTGTATATAGAAATAAGTGTGAGAATCAGTGAATATATAAATATATATATTCACTTTGTCATGTATATGATAATCTATTTTTTCTTTGATTGTTACCTTCATCAAAGAGTATGTATAAAAAGCTAAACATATCAACAAAATAATGTTAAGCAGCAACCGGCAGCAGATCTTATTGAAAATAAATATTTAAAAATATAGTAAATATATACATACGACTGACTTGAAGGACCTCTTCCTTTTATGCATCTCTCTAAAGTTTTGAAGTTATTTCTTGTTATATACAGTATAGTTTTATGTGTTACGAATTGAGTAAAAACAAGCATGTTTAATGAAGTAACTACTTGTATCTTTCGAGCACGATTAGAGTATTAGAATGCACGAAAATCGCAGCAAAAACATTTTTTCAGTATTTTAGCTTATTTTTTGATGTGTAGTTTTTAGGATATCATTCTAATCAAAGTGTAAAAATTTAAAATAACTTGAAACATTCTTCTAGATAAAATATTTAATTGGAAATATTGAATATTGTAAATTTCGTGGTTTAGGTAAGCATTTCAACTTGTCGTACTCTCAGGAAAAATAGTTGCTAAATAGATAAGAGAGAGAGGGGAAGGGGGAGAGGGAGGGGAGAGAGGGGGAGAGAAGGGCGTGAGAGGGAGAGAGAGGAAGAGAAAGGGAGAGAGAGAGAGAGAAAGGAGAGAGAGGGAGGGAGGGAGGAGAAAGAAATGATTAAGACATGTGGTCTCATTTTCTTGTAGTAAAAATAATTAAAATAAAAGTGTTGGTGATTGGCATCTAGGATCTGTAAGGAGTTGTGTAAGTATGTGAAAGAAAAGTGCGAGTTGTTACAGATGTCCTCTTACTAGATATGTACAGTACGTTATTAAAGTTGTTTGTTTGGATGGGATCATATACTTTCGACGATACGTACTTTCGATTCGAGTTTCGAAATCGAATGGAAAGATTCCTACATGGGGGAAGTGTGTTAGACAAGTTAATATTTTCTACAGTGCTGAATATTAAACATTTATTCTAATACATATTACACCATATGAACTTAAACTGCTACAAATTCAGACTTCTCGATTGCAACGGAATGTTGTAACTGAAATGAATTGTCTTGTTATGTAAACCAATTGCAGGAAACGGAGAAACTTATTATTCTGAGATAAACGTTCCTTCTAAACATTATCAGCAGTCAGGGAATTTTATGATTATATCATTCGATTTGCGCAAGCTTTCAACTACGTGAAACGTTATTTTCATGGAAATGAGTCTCAATTATATTTTTCATTCCCAATTACTTATGGTGGATATTTGTGATAACATTTTATAGAGGGAACGATCTCTAGACCCATCTGCATGACCAAAACTACGATTGTAAATTATATAAGTGTATGATAAGATGTAAAATGATGATTACGTAAAACCAGTATAAAACAACAAACACCTGGTGAGAACTCAAGCACTGAATTCACACTTAAAGTGGAACTCAAACCCACATTCCTTCGAACTGTCATTACGCCCCCTCCTTTGCGACGCGCGTCGACAGCGAACCTCCTTTGTAACTGAAGGATACCTTCCGGGTGCCATCGCCGTGCGATTACCTGGCAAGACCTCTTTCGCAGTGAGGCGTCTCGCGCAGTGGCGGCCTGCCGACGCGAGGGGCGGAGGATAACGCGGGCGCGAGGGACGACGCCCTTGGCGTCGCGATCCGCGGCAACGAGCTGCGCCGGCGGCGAACGGCGCGCGCTCCGCACTCGCGGGCTTTACGAGGGCGCGCCGCGGCGCAGGGCGCGAGTTCCTCAGAGCGCTCGGCGAGGAGCGGCGCGGGGAAATGGGTGGGGTTGGGCGGGGGCGATGCGATGGCGCGGGCGGGGAAATGGGTTGGAGGGGCAGAGCGAGGGATGGGGTGGGTCGTGGCTGGGAAATGCGACGGCGCGGGCGGAGCGGGGATGGGAGGGGCGGAGTCATGCGGTGGGGTTGGGCGGGGGCGATGTGATGGCGTGGGCGGGGAAATGGGTTGGAGGGGCGTGGCGAGGGATGGAGCGGGGCGGGGCAATGCGACGGTGCGGGCGGACCGCGGGTGGAAGCGGTAGGGCGGGATGGGATGTGGGTGGGGGGCGATGGGATTGCGCGGGCAGGGAAACGGGTTAAAGGGATGTGGCGGGGGACGGGGTGGGCTGGAGCGGGAGCTGGGTGGGCTGGAGCGGGGGTGACGAGACGGCGCGGGCTGGACGAAGGTGGGAGTGGCGGGGCGTGGTGCTATGGTGGGGTGGGACCGGGACGATGCGACGGCGCGGTCGGGGCTAGGATGGGAGAGGCGGCACGGGGTGACGGGGTGGGGCGGCGTGGGCGATGCGACGGTGCTGGCAGAGCAGGGTGAGAGGAGCGGGGCGGGAGGGCGGGAGGGTGGGGTGGGGTTGGGGGGAAACAGTGTAGCGCCGCGCCGCGAGGGGCCGCTCCCCATTTCGACGCCGTCGCGCGGGGGTGGTGGCGGGGGCGGGGGCGGGGGCGGGGACTGCGAGACGCTTGAGATGTACAGCGCATCCGGCCGCGGGTCTCGCCTTGCATACGTAAGCAGCTCCCCGCTCCCCGCCCCCGCGCACTCCGCCGTCGCACCGGCAATTCAATACTGCTCGTTTCCGGCGCACAAAAAGGGAAGCAGCACCGCCGGGCGGCAACCCCGCACACGAAACTTGCTTCCAAACCGCCGACGCCTGCGTGTGTGCGGGCGCGGGCGCGGGCGCGGGCGCGGGCGCGGGCGCGGGCGCGGGCGCGGGCGCGGGCGCGGGCGCGGGCGTGGGCGCGCGCGCGCGCGGTCGGCGAAAAATAGCGAGGGGAATTGGTGGAAATCGCTGTTAAAAGTGCGGTGGTGCCGAAGAGGGCCCCTCCACAACGCGATGTCTATGTCAGAGTCGTTCTAGGATCGTGGGGCCCTTAAGACATGCGGAAAATGGAGAAGTGTTTATTGCAATTGGGATATATTCCTAGAATGACTACTTGATATATTGTCACTAGCTGGACAACTTTTAGATCTATATGGAAACAATATTTTTCTATGGCAATTAATATCTCGCTACGACACCGACGATGGGGTTCGTTTTGGATCTTTAAGGCATATTTTTGACAATACCTCTAAATAAGTAACGGAGGAACTAAATTAGGTATTCTTAGAATTGCAATTTGCAATAATTGGACCGGTCTGGATACCCGTTCGTGCACTCAGTTCCCAGGAACTATGAGTATTACACATATTTACTATCAATCACGAAGAAGATTATGTTACGTTAAACATAATTTTCTCCAGGTTCTCAAAACAAACTTATATTAATTTTAAAATAAAATTTAACTTCAGATAAGAAATGTTTTTTTGGGGATTCCCAAGACATTCTCCAAAATTTCAGAAGGCTTTGGAGTCGTTAGAAATCTGATATTTAATCCCAAACATTTCGGAGTTAAGTTCCCGCGGTCTCTCTTGAATGGATATAAGAAAATTAGTTAATGGAGGATCAATTCGACGTCAATACGCAAATACGCGAGGAAACTTGGTTGAGCACGATGACACACATAAGTATCATCTGTCGTCTAAGTAATCACTAAATGAGATGAAGATAATTGTAGAGAAACCTTCTTCTTGTTCTTCATCATCATCATCATCATCAGTATTATTATCATTAGTATCATCATCATCATCATCAGTATCATCATCTTCTTCTTCCATTAGCACTACACCCCTTCGTGAGTTTGTGAGTTTTAGCTTTCAGGACTATATCGTTCCATTTGTTCTTGTCTATTACAGTCACTGTCCCCTTTATTTCATTAAGCACTCAGAGATCCTGGCCCAAGACATCCATCCACCGAGTTTTTGGCCCTCCTTTCTTTGTCGACCTGTCCATTCCATAATTTTCTTTGGGAGCCAACTGCTATGCATTCTTTACATATGGCCTATCAATTTTATTCGCTGTGCTTTAAAGAATTGTATTATATTTTCACAGTTTATTTTGGATTTTCAATTTCTTGGTTCCACTGGGATAGCTCATGAAAATCGTACCAGCTTTTCATGGTGCGGTCCCGGTTTCGATTACCGGTGGAGGCAAAAATATACTTGTAGGTTTCCTTTAAATCGTCTCAGTTTCTGCAGCTGTATGACGAAGATAGGTTCAGGCAGGTTGCCAGTTAAGAGAATACAGCATGCTTAACACATCCCGCTCTTAGCCCCAAACGTTGGAATTATTCAAGGCCCAGGCAAGGGGACTCCATTAGGTGGCCGACCAAGTCGGACTATCGATTCAAATATTGCCAAATACATACAATTTCTCGCTTGGTTTCTTATAGGGAAAACTACTTTGGGCAACTATTTAAATGCCGGTTACTACTCACTATCGAGGTCTGCGTAACCCAGAAAGCCGTGGGCGAGTGCTCGGAAGGCAGAAGTTTCGTAAGTAACACATTTCGCTCTTAGCCCCAAACGTTGGAATTAAACTAGCCCCAGGCAAGGGAACTCCATTAGGTGGCCGACCAAGTCGGACTATCGATTCAAATATTGCCAAATACATACAATTTCTCGCTTGGTTTCTTATAGGGAAAACTACTTTGGGCAACTATTTAAATGCCGGTTACTACTCACTATCGAGGTCTGCGTAACCCAGAAAGCCGTGGGCGAGTGCTCGGAAGGCAGAAGTTTCGTAAGTAACACATTTCGCTCTTAGCCCCAAACGTTGGAATTAAACTAGCCCCAGGCAAGGGAACTCCATTAGCTGGCCGACCAAGTCGGACTATCGATTCAAGAAATGCCAAATTCATACAATTTCTCGCTTGGTTTCTTATAGGGAAAACAACTTTGGGCAACTATTTAAATGCCGGTTACTACTCATTATCGAGGTGTGCGTAACCCAGAAAGCCGTGGGCGAGTGCTCGGAAGGCAGACGTTTCGTAAGTAACACATTTCGCTCTTAGCCCCAAACGTTGGAATTAAACTAGCCCCAGGCAAGGGAACTCCATTAGCTGGCCGACCAAGTCGGACTATCGATTCAAGAAATGCCAAATTCATACAATTTCTCGCTTGGTTTCTTATAGGGAAAACAACTTTGGGCAACTATTTAAATGCCGGTTACTACTCACTATCGAGGTCTGCGTAACCCAGAAAGACGTGGGCGAGTGCTCGGAAGGCAAAAGTTTCGTAAGTAACACAATTCGCTCTTAGCCCCAAACGGAATTAAACTAGGCCCAGGCAAGGGAACTCCATTAGCTGGCCGACCAAGTCGGACTATCGATTCAAATATTGCCAAATACATACAATTTCTCGCTTGGTTTCTTATAGGGAAAACAACTTTGGGCAGCTATTTAAATGCCGGGAACTACTCACTATCGAGGTCTGCGTAACCCAGAAAGCCGTGGGCGAGTGCTCCGAAGGCAGAAGAAGCGGGAGCGGGCGTGCGTGGAATGGCGGCGCGGGGGCTCGAACATGACCGGGGTGCGGAGCGCGGCGCGGCGCGGCCCGGCCTGCGGCGAGCGACGCCCCGCGGGAGCGCCGGGCGAAAACTGCTTCGCGCGGGGCGGGCAGGGGCGGCTCCCCGACGTGCCCGGGCGCACCTGCCGGCGCGACCTACCGCACGCGCCCGCGCCCTAATTGCCAGCCCGCGCACGGCCCCGCCCCGCTCGCCGCCCCCGGGCACGTCGGCACGGCCTGCCGCTCACGCGCCCCACACGCCCCCGCACGCAAGGCGCACGGTGGGTCCAAATGACTCCGAAGGTGCCGCTCGTAACAGTTTTACTCTTCGTCTGGGCTTTCCTCGCTATTCCTCAAAAGGCTGAGACTGGTCAGCAAAAGCCACACTTTTCAAGTCACACTTTTTGAAACCTCGTGTTTTCTTCGCACTTCGTTATCTATTTTTAATTATAAATATATAAGGGTATCTGAATACTTTCATCGTTTGTTAAGTTAAACGAATGTCTCCCTCCTATCTTGTCTTTTATATACATACATTTTCATTTCATTTACTGCATCGTTTCAGGAAGTTTTATGGGGATCTGCAATTTGTAAAGAACTGTTCGTTCACGTTAAATTATCAGTTCTTTTTACTAACCAAGCTGGAGATACACAATCCAAAAGAAAAAGATATATGCTGCAATTTAATAATATTTAGCGATGAAGTTAAAATGGAAGCAGAAAAATGCAAAGGAGTGCATTCGGTTGTAATACGTTTACTAGCTGCTGCCTTGTTATGTTTTATACTTTATTTACAAAAATGATACGTTATAAGGTAAGAAATAACAATAAACGTCCAACTCATGTGTCAATATTCGAGGAAGTATTGAAATAATTCAATCTTACTTCGGGTTATTCTAATAATTAGATTGCGTGTTGCTTGACTGCTTTATTAATATGTAAGGCATATGCGTCAATACTTGATTTATTCAAAATTTACAAAATAGAAATTTCTATTCTAAATTTACTACTCTACAAAAAAGGTGACCATATCGCATCATCGTTCGAATAGAATTCATAACTTTTAAATAGATCTTTTGGGACGCAGTACATGTCTGCCTAGCACATTGCATAACTTCCCCTGACTTTTAATTTTATTGCGACGATTATAACCAATACAGATTATTTGAAAACTAATGAACCGATTTCTAAGCTCTATTTCTCAGTTTTCAACGATCTCCTCGAAAGAAGCACAAGCCATTCAAAAGAGCGAGTTTTTAACTTTTGAATAGTCGCCAGCAGAAGGCTCTGGATGTCACGCCAGAGATAGGGCACATTTTGTCGTGTAGCCGCAGTTTGTACAGTTCATGTGTATGTCTGTAAAACACGTCAGATAACGGGTTGAGGCATATCAACTATTTGACTACCGCGAGTTGTCGGTTTCCGAGGATTACACAGAAACGCCTCCCAGATATTCTCAGTTTCCTCGAAAACTCGTAGCCATACAGAATTTGTTCCTATGCATAGATTAAAAGGCCTCAAACTGACGAAAGCACCATCGAATGTTGTTGGGATAAGACATATTGTGGTTAAATTTCCTTCTAAAAACCAGCACCACTGATAACAGAGCTCGATAAGTGGAGAATATAGGACACTACCTGCTGAGGTACCACCATGCTGAGCAACTGATCTGGGAGGATGGCACCTTATGCAGAGAGTGATATCCAGAGCGCTCTGAGATGACTACTCAAAACTTAGAAGCCAGCACTTTTGAATGAATTCACTTGGAAATCGGTTCATTTTTCAATAATTTTATAATCCTGTAATGATTATAAATGAAGACATAAACCGTATGCATATGCATGGTGATTAACAGAAAGTCAACAAAAGCATAAAGAAAGAGTATTACGCAGAAATGTCACAATAGCCTAAAACATCCAGTCAGTTTATCCACGAGAACGAATTGGGGGGGGGGGAAGCATTCAGTTTTAGAAAATGTCATAACAAATTACACAAGCTGCTGCTCAATAAACATGCGACTCGCATTGACTGTTCGCGCTCCGATAATTGCAAAATGACAGTGAAGTATGTACAGTTGTATTAAACGAATTTCAGAAATCCGAACACCCAATTTAGCATTTCAAATACACCCAATCCACTACTAGGACTGTGTAGACGTTCAGAGGTTAATAATTTAATGTAAAGCAGTTTTATATATCGTGTTTCTCTTTCTACTGCGTGAACTTGGACCTTTTCGTTTCAACTGATTTGTCTATGCCATATCTACGGTGAATGATATTTATCTAGAAATTATTAGGTTGAATTTTAACAATTCTTACTAACCAGGCCTTATTTTACACAGGTCGTTCAACAAAAGCATCGGTTTTCAAAAACTGTATAAACTGAACGATGGAAATGAATACCGATCATGGGCGTGCTCACCGGCAAGCCAGGGGGAACATGGCCCCTCCTGTGAAAATGACCCCGCGCCTTTTCTTAACAAAATATTTAATTTAAATAAATATATTAAATTCGTGACAAAATGATATATGGGACGAATATTTACATTTTAAAATTTACAATGATGACCAACCGATGGACACTGTAGTGTGTCAATAATGTATGTTTTTATATTTTGTAGCGAAACCGATTTCCTCATGCCAGGAAAATTAAATTAAACAAACTGACTCGGCCACCATGAGTCCTACTGGGAACAGATTGCGACATGGCCTCACGCGCGCAACCCTACTTATCTGACAGCCGTCTCCGCCTCCGGCACATTAAGAAAGTCGTTAAAGGGTCAGTCGTCGACAGATTTACTGTGGAGCACGTGTTCACATGGCCAGCTGCGCGAACCTTCTAGATCGCTTTTGAAATCGACAAATTCTTTCACGGACAACGCCCGTCTTGTGCGAGCATGTTCTAGAAGGGCAAAGAAAATTCTGGACGCTCACAGTTATGCAAAGAGTCGGAACTCCATTCACTACCCCTGTCACCATTGGTCGAAATAACGTAATGCGCCATTTCTTTCGGCCAATAGCGACGCAACTATCTTAAGGAGCCAGAACATGCGAGAAAACGAGTGGGGGGTAAAAGTTAACCTAATAAGATTTGACTTATAAAATTGGCATTCAAAGCAGGGCAGTCGGGAGAGAAACTTCTCTGAGAGGGAGAGCTATTCACCGACCAGAGGCAAGTTCGCCTCTGATGGACTTAGAAAAAACTTCGGTGTGGGCTATTGTAATAGAGCAGAGTAACGTGGGCAGAGAAAATTCTCTGAAGCGGGAATCAGTTGCAAAGTGAAGCGAATGTGTCGCTGCAGGATTTCTAGACTTTCTAAAGTTGCAATTGTGAATAATCACGAGTATCAGAAGAATCCGTGACTGGTTACTACGCTCTTGAAATCGAGAGTGACTGCCGGCCGACCCCGAGCTCAACCAGACTGCCAGGCGCCGTTACAACGCCGCACCCTCGGCCGTGCCGCCGCCTCCCCTCGGCCGCGCCGCCGCCTCTTTGGGTGACGCCTTCAGACGGTTGACCAGCTGACGTGCGTGCCTGGGTGGGCACAAGGACATCGCCCCGGCCGCGCCCTCTGCGAAGGTTGCCGCCGCCTCCCCTCGACGGCAACGCGCCCGTTTCGGGCCCACAAAAAGAAACTTTACCAAGGCAATATAATTCAGGGTATTCATCCCTGCGAAAATCCTGTAATGCGGTGTCGCGCTAAGACACACTGATCTGTAATATTTGTTACCATTGTGATGCTAACTATAAGTCTTCCTAATTTCTAAGCTTTACACTGGCTACTAACTTTTCATCTTCTTATCTGTCCACCTAATTTTCAGATTTCTGATTCTATTTACATGTGTAACTTCCCTGGGGCATTTTGAATTATTTTGCCCAGGAATAAAAGTGATTTTACCAGTGATCAAAGTGTTTCTTTCATGTTACCAGTATCTGTTAACGATTCCTTCCATCACCGACTGAGCTATTTCAGGGCCGCTTACCGGGCGTTCTCTCACGAGACGACCGGGAGTGTTACAATTTATTTTTCAGTATGAATTATTTTCCATTTACTTAGTGATATAAAATTTGAAACATATAGCAGTTAAAATATATATTTCTCTTGTAATTCTATGTGAACTATTGTTTCTGGAATTGGAATTGTCTCTGGCCATTTCGTAATTTGTTTATTACAAAAGCTCTGATTAAAAACGTGTTTGCCTTAAAAAAATTAAAAAAATGGCTTGAGCTTTTACTTGATTGTAAAAGTGAACATTTATTGTTCTGTATTGACAGTAAGTAGTTTACTTGTTCTTTTTCAATAATCAAAACGAAAATGTATTTATCAGACGAATTCAGGTAGAAACAGGAAGAACGTTTGGAATCTGCCCTTGAGAGGGGGGGGGCAAATTAGACTTGATTCTCCCATATAAACGCGTCATAAATACAAAATTGGCCGAAAACAATTTAAAATGTCGAAAATGTACATAAATACCCCTAAAAACGCGTCAGGTCTGAGTTGATTCCTCCTACAACCGTCCAAAAATAATCAAAAATTTGAAAATATTTAAAAATAAAAAAGTAGTCTGAAAATTGTTGTTCAAATAAATGACATTTGCTGATAAATAAAGCTTAATGGATGAGAGGGGCAGACATGTAGTTGACCCACCCTCTTGATTTAGACTGCTCACGCCTATGCGACCGATATATGATATCTTCTGGTGCTGTCAGTTCGCCATAAACTACAAATAATCTTGAAGAGTGCACGTCTCTAACTGCAAAGCGGGTCATCCTTCATTCGCCCTTTGAGAGACGTGCAATTGTCGTACCCAGAACTCTAAGGTGACGAAGAACGCAGTCAAAAATCGAATAAAAAAGCTCAACAAAACTGTGTAGGGAATATCTTTACTCCTCTATTTTAAGATCTAACATGGCATACGTATAATACTCCAGGAACCGCAGTAAAAATGTGCACAAGTACACGAAAACTGAATCGTCGACTTGAATCTTCGAACAACGTTTTTCATCCGTTATTTTGTTTTAACGAGCGCAAATGTGAATTCCTTCACCAGCGACACATTCAGTGCTATAGCAGGTTTTATCGAAGATCTTTGACAGCGTTGTTAACAGTGCAAGGTGGGCAGGGCCGTTCCCAGCGGCACGGTGCGGTACGGCGCGGTGCGGTGCGGAGCGGTGAGGCGGATGGTTCCGGGAAGCCGCGTGCGGGGGGCTGGGAACTGAATGGGCGGCCGTTGGTATTCCGGGAGCGGCGCGCGCTCCGCACGACGCATTGTGACGGGCGTCGCCGCGCGCCGCAGACGTATGTGCGTCCCTTTTAAAATATTCCCGGGCCGTCGCGCTGCGCGGAGAGGGGTCCGCGCGCCTGCATGCTAACCGCTCGCCATCGCGGACCCCGCCACCACAGCTCGCCCGCCTGCTCGCTCGCTCGCTCGCTCGCGGGCGCTGCTGCCATCTCGCGGCCGCTCCGGGACACGTGCCTCCCTAGTTCCCTGCCGATCCATAGATAGCGCGCGCTTGTCGGTCAAGAGGATTACGAGTACCACGGGACGAATTCAGAATTTGCCGCACTTGAAAGCAAAGTACACGGATCTTTCCCGCAGATTTCATTGCTCAAGGGATGTAGCGAGGGGGTAAATAAGCATTTCGTTAGTGTGAAGCTGTTTGTGTGCTTTTAAATTTCCCTAATTTTGCGTCACTGAGATTTGCATTGCTTTGGCAATGCAACAACAACACTGGATTATTTTATATGTAGATACGACAAGTAATTCTATTTGTAATGTTTCAAAAATAATATAACTATTAAAATATTTTCTCAAATTCTTTTGAAGACTAATTTATTTATACTTAATTTAATGAAGTATCTATTGAAAAACGATCTGAACATACACTTTCATATTCGTTTTGTTTGCAGTTTAACGCTATACACAAATTAAATAAATGTGAAATTTTACCATCTTAAAAAACGTAACTAACAGAGAACAATGTATGAGTAGTTAAAATTCAGAAGCAAACTACAAGGAGACAATATATTGGCCCGTCATGAATTACTTTCTCCACACTACAATTCTTTGAATACGTCCTAGCTAATGATTTGCGTAATTCTGCTCCACAAATGCATAATTCTAAAAAAAGGGATTTTATCAAATAAAATTAGTTCTGTTTGTCTACTTCGTTCCTAATTCAATCAAACCTTTTACGTTCTATACAGAACTTACACAGATCACTTTTTCGTAAATATGTGGTATAAGAATTATTATATGAAGTACGTATCACAGCAATAATATCCCATTATGAAAGCGTTTTTTTCCAACCATCGCGTCTAGTGTTTTGCATGCGTGAACAAGTAAACGAGGAGATTAATGTTGGAGCCGTGATAATCTCTGATTAACCAAAATAATTCATGTTTGTTCATTTTCGCCCACGTAGACGAATCTTCCATTTCATTTCATTATATATTTATTCCAAAACATTCTAACGTAGAAATGTCACATTACAACAAGACGTTCATGGAACGGGTTTAAGACAACACAAAAGTGAACGTGTGCTGTGAAGGCTCCTGGCGTTCTGGGCAATAGTTAAAGGAGCACGCCCTGGCGGGGTGGGTGGGGGGGAGGGGGTGCGGGCCGCGAAGACGAGTTCGCTCTCGGGCGGAAACAGGGTCCGAGGGCGGCGGCGGAGGCGGCGTCGTTGCGGTGCGACGCACGGTGGCGCTGGGGGGCGCTGGGCAGCGCGCGGAATGGGAAGGCGCGAGGCGGGAGGTGGTGGTGGGGGGTTGGGGCGGTGATGTGGGTCGGTGGGGGGCGGGGCGGGCATTCGTGGAGCGGGGCGGGCAGCGGCGGGCGGGCGGGGTGGGCGGAGCGGGGCGGGCGTGGCGTGGCGGGGCGTGGCGGGGCGTGGCGGGGCGGCGGGGAGGGCGGAGGCGGGCGGGGCGGGCGGGGCGGTCGCGGTGGGCGTGGCGGGGAGGGGCGGGGCGGTTGCGACGGCGGCGGGGGATTAGCAGGTCATGGGGCTGGCGCGCGGACGTGCTCCCGCCGACCCACACGCGGCCGCAGTGGAACGGGACGGGGCAGGCCGGGGTGGGGTGAGGTGAACTGCACTCGGGAGCGACTGAGGACGCGCGCGTACAAACAAAGCGATTTACTGTCACCGGTAGCAGCAAGGCGAGACGGTTATTTTCACGAATGCTGTTCTTACGTTAAACATTAAATTCCTGAATAATTAACATTTAGTAAGATTAATATTTGTGTTGCATATGCGAATACATCCTTTAATAGCAAAAATTCTGCTAAAGGCGTGTATGTGAACCATCGAATGTTGACAAATACATGCGCGCATTTAATGAAATTGCCCCTAAAATTTACCCAGCGAATTTGGTTAATACATTGATGAATACAATTTAAAAGCTCTGTTACAAAATAAAAACGAAGTAAATGATTCAGCAATTTACCTATTGAGCTGTGCACGCTTGTCTGAGACTATTCGGGAATTTCACCATACACCGAATTACTTTCATTTTTAGAATATGCTAGGGAAATACTGCAAACTGGGTTTATATCGCCAAGCGTCAGAAACTCGGTGGGAATACACGGAAAACTGGGCACTAGTAACTCCTCAAGGATACTACGTATGGCAAAATTTTTGAGCAATATACAAACGTATGATAGCATAAACCATTAGAAGGCAAGAAATACAATACACATTATATATAGACACTTTTCTCCCTTCACAAAAAATATTTTCGAGCACTTCTAAAAAAATGAATTTAGCCGCACAACTGTATAATTCGATTCCTCTTTTGGGTACCAATCGGAGAGATATTTGTTGGCATTGAAACCATTCAGCAAGTAGTTTTTAAAGAATGGAAATATAAAACAGAAGGATTATTATTATTATTATTATTATTATTATTATTATTATTATTATGACCATTATTATTTACATTACCATCAATTTAAATATTATTCATTATTCCATTTTACCATTGATTTTTGAACCTACGTAACATGTTTGCAAAACACATTTTGGTAGAGCAATTTCGTCTTTAGCGTTTCACGCGCGAAAGTCAGGTAGACAAAATGGCGGTCAGCGCGCGGCAGGCAGCCGCGCCGCCCGCCTCGCCCAGCGGCCATTAGTATTCCGGCGCCGGCGGGCGGCGGGCGGTCGCGCGCCAATTAGCAGCCATTTTTATGGCCAATTTGTCAATCGTTTCAATTTGCGGCGACCGGCCGGGCCGTTGGGCGACCCCAGCGCCCGACCGCGCGCTCGCGTGCTCCCGCGGCGGCGGAGGGCAACACGGGCGCCTGCAGCGCGCGGCAGGTGCCCGCACTGAGTGACATTTTGTTGCCTAATGCACTAAAAATGAACAGTAAGCTTTCGTCTCGTAAGTTTCACTAAACATGATTTAGTTTCGTTCAGTAAATCAGACTATTGGAAATCGTAAATGAACGAACAAAGAGAATTATCAGTGATACTATATGTGTTTCGTAGATAAAATAATTCGGTGAGAACTACGTTTCGTGTCTTCACTCTTACTAAACCCTGCATAGTAAGCGCGAGTTTTCAGAAATCTGACGAATTCGAACGGTAATAGAGACTACGTGAACTGTGAGAAATCAACGATGTGTATAGCTGTATAAACACGGTGTTTAAACGAGGTGTTTATAGTATTTTATTGATTTTTTATAATAATGTTTTATATTGTAAACCATTGGTAAAATACCGTCAGTAGCCAAACGTCGGCAGCCAGCGTCCGTAACCGTTCTGCTTGGCGAAGGTATGTCAGGTTACAGAGGTTAAAGAACTGCGAGTTCACGGGGCCATTTGTGTCTTGTGTCACGGGGGTGATTTGCAAGATGAAATTTGTTCCGTGATGCGTGGAGTACGGGCTGCACTTTCATTAGACTGGCGATGTTGTTCATCAATGAAATCGAGTTTTATAAAAAACGTAACATGACAATGGAATGTGACGCTGAAAAATACTATCTACCTACGTGATATCTAGCGATCGACTGCCGTCGACTGCCAAAACTAGATGTGTTCTAAGAGTATATGAGAATGTCTTTTGGACATGTTTAATTTCATCAGATATGTAAACTGTGATAAAAATATGCACTCAACCAATCCTTTAGGTATATTTGTTGACATAACATTTTATATTTATATTAAAAATTATCATTCATTTTATATTAAAAAATTTCTAAGCCTTATCTAGGAACCTATTCTCCACACACGCGCATCAGTAAATCTTAGGAAATCATAAAATTCTTGAAGTGAAAGCCCGACTTATTCGCATACTAACATTAAAGTGTTTAGATAGCTGACTAGGAAATGCGAAGTCAAATCGACTATAACATGCCAAGATGAAATAAACAGATAAATGAAAATCAGTAATGGTCCAGTAGTTACAAAGTGCGTGGAGATATTCAAGAGGCGTTCGTGCAAAAACCAAATAATTCGAGCACATTGCGTTCTCCCGTTTTTCATATGGACTTTCTCGAATAAAACAGCTTAGTTTATACACTCGTATATAGCACCACTTAGCTGAAATTAAACGATCATCGTATGAACTGCTTCGACTTGTACACTTCAAAAATATGTCCTTTCCTAACATCAGTCAATCATCAAGTAGAAATCTAATATCGCTTTCAGTTCACTGGTGTTTTTTTTCTATTGACCTTAGAGAGGATATATTGTAATACTTCGGTGAACTTTCATGTTTACACATTACATTTAACGAAGTTATCTGAAAGGGAGTGAGTACTCAATATGTTCGACGAAAGTAGTTTGGGTGCAGTAATTATACCCTTTTTTATCTAATCTAACCATAATACATTTTTATTTTTCCCACACGAAAACATTTATCTTATCTCTCTCGTACAGTACGTGTGTATCATGAGCTTGTGTGTTTCATACCAATTAAAACTTATATTTCCCTCATTAGTTATCAATGGCATAAAAAGTCGTTTCAAAAAGAGGCAAGGTTGTAATATTTAGATAAAGGGCGTGTGATAGCATTTACCCTTTGACAACTGTTTTCAGCATTGCTTAATGGGTAGCGTGAGGATAATGTGTATGATCGTGGTGGGAGAGGGAAAGTAGAAGTATGGACGTGGTGATGGTGGTGGTGGTGGTGGCGTTCGAGGGAGATAGAGTTGGTGGTGGCGATGGGACTTGTGATGGTGGTGGTGGTGGTGATGGTTGTGGATGAGGTGGTGGTTATGGTTGTAGTAGTAATTCTAGGTGCGGTGTCAGTCTCGGTGGGAACAGTCGTGGTAGTGATGGTGATGGATTTTAAATGCTAGTAGCAGAGGTGTCTGACGGGTGATATTCGGGCTGGTAGTAGCAGTAGTGGTGGTGTGGCAGGTGGGATGTTCGGGCTGGTAATAGCAGTAGTGGTAGAGTAGCGGGAGGCGCTCGGGCTAGTAGTAGCAGTAATGGTGGTGTGGCGGGTGGTGTTCGGGCTGGTAGCAGTGGTGGCGTCACGGGTGGTGTTCGGACTGGTAGTAGCAGTAGCAGTAGCAGTGGTGTGGCGGGTAGCATTCGGACTGGTAGCAGTAGTAATGTGGCGGGCGGTGTTCAGTCCGGTGGTAGCAGTAGTGGTGGCGTGGGCCGGTAGCAGTGGTGCAGAGTACTCACGGTCCATGTGCGCCTTCCGCAGCTTGTTGGCGTCCTCGCCGTGGCACAGCCCGTACAGGTTGCGGCCCGTCAGCTCGTCCGCCGTGTAGTCCAGCAGCTCCGACACCCTGCAACACGCACGCCGCCCCATCGCACCGCAGCTCCCGCGCTCGCCAGCGCCTCACATGGGCCTCGGCCTTCAGTGGGTCTTGGATTGGGCGCAAATATGTACCCAATATGTTAGTTAATGCATTTGTAGAGAATTATATACATTAACCTTTGAAGGAAGTAAATACGTCATCCAATTTATTGATCAACAAAAAAATTAGAAGATAATCATAACACGCTTAAGTAACAAGCATCACGTGATCCATCAATTGGCCCCTTAATTAGCTTGGTGAAAGGTCACTCCAGGTATCATTCCTATTATCCGTACATTACAATCATAAAATAATGTTCGTAAGTACAGGTAAGTGTGTGTTTACACACCCCTGCAGATGATACTGCTGTGCTACGTATGATGGGTTCCTAAATAGTTTTGATTAATGGGGCTCAAGTTGTAACGAACTGAACTAACAATTAAGAAAATTAGGTAATTTAATTAATTTTTTTAAAGGTGGTAAGATTAACAGTTTTTGTGACACGAAAATTAAACTTTTTATATCATGCCAAAAGCTTTAAATGAAAAGCAGTATTCTGGTCACGCAATTTAAAGCACATGAGCTCCTTGCCAACTTCACTGCTCAACAAACAGTATTTGTAGCATATCATGAGTCTGAAACCTTACCTACAAGCTGTAGTATGAGTAAAATAAAATGTATTATTCAATTTATGATTTATATGCACTACTCTCTTATTCATGACGGGCGACTAAACGGGAGCCTACAGCTTATCCTGGTTGGTACGTTGCCCCTCTGGGAGAGATACTGGGAATGGGAAATCCGAAACAACCTGACGCGCAGGTCGTTGCGGAATCTCACGTAGCAGTGGAAGAGGAACATCGTTACCTCTCGGATATAGCACGTACTACACTTTAGGAAGTAAGTTGATCTGAATTAATGCAACTTACTCATGTGACTTTTGTACTGCAAAACAATCCAATACATTTGACTGATTTCTTTTATGTTTTAGATCACGAGAGCGTATCATACGATGCAAAATTTGTCATTGACTCTGATGTATACTACTATTACTCTATGATACTCTAATCGATTTACGAATTATATACTTATGTAAATTTATTTACTTACCACAACCATTGTGAAGGATATTTCCATAAATAAATGAATAAATTACACAAGCACCCGCAATAAACCTTGTCTGATCAAAAGACTTGACACATGTGTATCTATGTATTTCGACGCGCTAAATCCCAATCCGTAGCTAGAATTGTACCATCACCCTCTAATTTATTTTAAATCTCAGAAAAACATAGTAAAATTGTATTTTTAGTAGACTCAGTAATTGATAGAATTGCGCCACCACTCTTCAGTGTTTTGATATTGATAAAATCACCGTGAAATTGTAGATTGTAAATTTTACGTTTTCTTTGCAATTAAAAAATCTGAAGGGTTGTGGCGCAATTCTGGTTTCAAATTCGGATTCGGAACGCGTCGTTATACACAGAAAAACATGCGTCAAGTCTTTGGGTCTGACAACAGCTCCCGAAAAAATAAAAAAAATGCAATTTTACTAAGTTTTTTGCTATTTAAATCAAATTGGAGGCTGGTAGCGCAATTCTAGCTTCGGATTCTGATTTAGCGCGTCGAAATACACCGATAAACATGTGTCAAGCCTTCGGGTCCGACAACTTTTTTTTGTGTGTGCCTGTGTCATGACACCCACTCCTGACGCCTGCGGGTGGGAGGTAGCGGGGCGGGGGGGGGGGGGCGTTGCGGGGCTGCACGGGCCGGGAAGGGGCGGGAAGGGACGGGAAGGGGCGAGAAGGGGTGGGAAGGGGCGAGGCGTTGCGGGGCTGCGCGGGGCGGGAAGGGACGGGAAGGGGCGGGAAGGATCAGCAAGGGGCGGGGCGTTGCGGGGCTGCGCGGGGCGGGAAGGGACGGGAAGGGACGGGAAGGGGCGAGAAGGGGTGGGAAGGGGCGAGGCGTTGCGGGGCTGCGCGGGGCGGGAAGGGACGGGAAGGGGCGGGAAGGATCAGCAAGGGGCGGGGCGTTGTGGGGCTGCGCGGGGCGGGAAGGGACGGGAAGGGTGGAAAGGGACGGGAAGGGTGGGAAGGGACGGGAAGGGGCGAGAAGAGGTGGGAAGGGACGCGAAGGGGCGAGAAGAGGTGAGAAGGGGCGGGGTGTTGCGGGGCTGCGCGGGGCGGGAAGGGACGGGAAGCGGCGGGAAGGATCAGCAAGGGGCGGGAAGGGGCGGGGTGTTGCGGGGCTGCGCGGGGCAGGAAGGGAAGGGACGGGAAGGGGCGGGGCGGGAAGGGACGTAAAGGGGCGGGGCGGGAAGGGACGGGAAGGGGCGGAAAGGGGTGGGAAGGGGTGGGAAGGGGCGGGAAGGGGCGGGGCGGGGCGATGCGGGGCGCGACGCGGGCACTCACCTGGGCTCGCAGTGCGCGATGCGGAAGTCGAAGTTGATGCGCGTGACGAACATGTCCGACTCGAGGCGGATCTCGTGCACGGAGGGCGGCGGCAACGCCATGGCGATCGCCACCATCCCCAGCAGCGGCGGCGCCGCCTTGCGCGCGTGCGAGAAGGTGTACTGCGGCCGCAGCCGGCACAGCACCAGCACCACCTGCGCACCACGCAGCACCAATGCAATTGAGACCGAGCTCCCACACAAATACCAGCCTCAATTCTACTACACTCGACTTTAAATAAATGCTACGGTAATAAATTATGAAACGATCGGTATTAACACACATATTAATGTCAATGAGTATTAATACATGTATTAATACGACGAGTACGAAGTGCTATTACAACACGAGCGAGGAACGCGCTATTGTCGTAAACTTCATACCCATTACACCAAATTTTATTCAGTGCTTCTTCGACTACTAAGTACTGCTTTTACAAGTTAAACTTTTACATTGATCCGTTACTTTGCAGCTGGCGTGCAGGATTCACTCAACGCCACCTCGAGGTCAGCCACCGAAGTGTCTCAGGTGGCATTGGTTTAGCATAAGCTCGACTTCAAAAGAGCTGTAAACGAACCAGTAGTTCGTTATGGATTCAATTATTAAATAAATACCAACTAACTTCAATGACTTTTCTTATTCTTCCAGTTTAATAACTGATACAGTCCCCACCGAGGCTTCGGATTTTTTATTTGCTTATGAGTTATGGAAACTGGAGGGCGGGGAGGGGATATGTGCGGGCGCAACTTCTCGAGTTGCCTCGACCTAGAAACAATCCGTCGAGGCATTCAATAGAACGTTTACCTATGTTTGATTTCTTCCCAACTGTAAAAATCTCTGAACTATCTCAAATAACTGTACTGTAACTGTAACTGTAACTGTAACTGTAACTGTACTGACTATGACTATTATTAAGTAAAGGGAGAATTATACAATAGACGTCGAAAAAATATTAACGTGAAATATCAGTACAATAAGGGGAATTATGGCGCTAAAAATTCATCGCTTTCACCAGAATTTAATTTGTTTACATATTATTATCGGATGTGTAGGATAATTAGAGCATTTTCACGTTACATGGATATTTGTAAATACGAGTTGTCATTATAGACAATTTTTTTCTACTAAGAAAAATGACGTGTCGCAAATGAATATGAATGTCATTGTAATATTTTTTTATTGCAATTACAACTCGTGAGTAGGAAACAAATACCAGCCCCAAAGATAAATCTCGATAAAACATTTTTAATGTTTCAAAACTTCTTCTTCTTCG
Source organism: Gryllus longicercus (assembly GCA_038098605.1). Taxonomy (NCBI): domain Eukaryota; kingdom Metazoa; phylum Arthropoda; class Insecta; order Orthoptera; family Gryllidae; genus Gryllus; species Gryllus longicercus. The sequence continues at coordinate 1,605,306 of JAZDUA010000157.1, forward strand.
AAGAAGAAGATGTTTCAAAACATAAAATAAATATTAACTGACTTAATTGCACTGAAAGGGCATTTCGACTGTTTCTGTACAATTATTTCATCTAAACGGATTTCCTCATTAGTGCTGTTTGACATTAACACTATTTAGTGACGACTGAAAATATTTGTGGTTCAATAATATATTAAAATTCTGATTTGAGAAAATTCAGTATTCCTGCATTTTGCTTTCAATCCTCTAAAAATAAAAGTCATTCATAATTTACAGAAAAAACAACAGAAAAATAAATTTCATGAACCACTAACTTGTCACATAGAAATAAATCCAATGTATAAATGAAAATTTAGTTTTATTTCAACACAATCTGAAAATTAGTTTGAAATCAAAACTCACGGAGAATCCTCAATTAGAACGAACCAAGTACCTCGCATCAGTGTGCAACCGGGCGAAAGTGCCAAGGCGCGGAGCCAGGAAGTTTGAGTGACGCGCTTGAGTGACAAGTCGGTAGATGCTCGGGAAGACCCGCGTGACGGAGAAACCCCTTACACCTCAGCGGTCCTCTGGCAGGGGCGGAGCGGGGGCGAGGCGGGAGCGGAGCGGGGCGGAGCAGGGGCAGAGCGGGGGGAGCGGGGGCGGAGCGGGGGGAGCGGGGGCGGATCGGGGGCGGACGGGGGCGGATCGGGGGCGGACGGGGGCGGAGCGGGGGCGGAGCGGGGGCGAGAGCGCTGCGGAAATCCCCAGACGTCGCGCAAAGAAGAGATGAGTATCGCCCCTCGGCACCACAACCCTTTCAATCTACGACGCCCTTCGGCCTCGCCCTTGCCCCGCACTCGTCTCCGCCCTCGCCCCGCTCCTTTTCTTCAGCCTCGGGCAACGCCTCCGCCTTCGTTACCGGTACTGCTTCTGGTTCTGCCACCGACTCCCCGTCGCCCTCGCCCCTAACTCAGGTCCTGCCATCGCCTCCGCTATCGTTCCCACCCCTAACCTCTCGCCTCTGTAGAGCCAGTATTCGTCTTCGCCATCGCCTCGGCATCCGTCTTCGTCTCTGTCTTGCTGCCCTACCTCCCACGTCACTTCAGCTCCTGCCATCACCTCCGCATCCCCCACGCTATTGTCCCAGTCTCCGTCCCCACCTCGCCGCCTGCTCTAGCTCTGGTACCGCATTCGCCCCGCCCCCAAACCCACCTTCGTCACCTACTTCAGTCCTCGCCTCCACTATCCCTATCATACCCGCCCCTAGTTCGACCACCACTCCGGCACTACCAAAAAACCTCTACACCTGTCATCCGTCTATTTCGCTCTAACCACCTCCGCACCCGTTTCATCATAGTCTTCCGTCTTCCACCGCCCTCTCCATCGTCTCTTCTCCACCCACGCCTCCTTCTCCGCCCCGTCTCCTCATCAAGCCCGCCACCCGCCAGTGCCCCTTTTCCCCCCCAGAGCGCGCCGCCGCCGCGCGGTTTCTGCCCTCTGATGCCGCGGTCGCAGCGCCGCCTGGGGCGCGCTAACTGCCCTCCCTACTTCCTTCTTCCTCGCGGGCGTCTTCCCTCCGCGGGCGCCGCCGCCTGCACAGGTTGCCGATTATCGCGCTCGTCAACGTTACGAGCTGCGCGACACCTTGTTTATGGAGGTCACGCGGCTCGGGAATGAGTGAGAAGAGCGCGCCGCTGGCGCGTTTCATCTTCAGGCAGACGATTATACTTTTATTACTTCCCCCCTTCACGTTTTCATTTCTACTTTTCTCGCGGAGGGGGGAAGATGTAATATCCTTGGGGCATGGCTTAACGTGCTCAAATCATGAACTTGGGCTGTGTGTATATTTTGTTTCTGTGGGAAAACAGAACAAAGGAAGGATGGAATGTACCGTCTTGTATAGAAGGAATAAATATATAAGTACTGAAGAAGCTCGACGTAAATGAAGAAAAGAAAGGATGCCTCTCGGAGACAATAGAATTATATTGACAATGAATAACTTTGTTCAAAGTACAAGTTGGGATAAGACTAGCATGAAAAGAACTCTAATAGTTTGTGATACGATATCCAAGTAGTGCTGTTTTTCGCCGGAAGATGGCGATGATCTTCTCACGCTGTATGGTAAGATCTGGCGCTGACCTACAGTCGGCTAGCGGGGTTTTCCTCAACCAGATATCTCCTACCAGCGGGGCACCGTCCCAGCCGAGACTAGCTGTAATCCCTCGACCGGTCTCCAGGTGTGGTAGTGTAGTCCATGTTAGTGGAAGTGTGTGTGTGTAAGGGGTGAGGATAGGACAAGGAAGAGGAAGGAAAGACAGCGTGCGATCCGTGGCCCGTTTGTTAGGGTACTGCTCCGGTATTCGCCTCGGGTTGTTCGGGGAAACCACGGAAAACTACCGATCAGAGCTGGAAGCCGCAAGAATTCTCCTCCAGACTGCAACTGAATACGATCTAGCCAGTGTCGAAAATCTTGCCGCCACCCGAACAGTCCAGACCCGAAGGATATTGCATGATGTATGACGGCCCAACTAGCCACAACACACAAGTAAAGACTCATGCCTAAGCAGGAGTCGAACCCTCGACCCGCCGAACCGAGGTCACTCCTTCACTCGGGGCTTGGCGGTCTCCGCTCAAAACAATAGAGGTAGATGGCCGTGAGAGGTACTTGTGTTGCGGGTAGGAGGATAGGGGAGGGGGGTCGCGCACTCACCCTGTAGCCCGACGACTTGAAGTGGCAGCCGCGCTTGGTGAGCGTGGACTTCATGCGCACGCAGAAGGCGCGCTCCAGCCCTTTGTACGAGGAGTTGCTGCTGACCGTCATGAGGGTGGCCACTGCAACAGGGAGACAAGGCGCTGCCGGAGCTGCTCCCGCTCCGGGAACCCGCGCTTTCTCGGAACGCCGCGCGCGCGCGCGCGCGCCCGTAGCCACAAAGTGAACAACACGCCTCGCGCGCCGCCGCCGCCGCTACCGCCGCCGCCGCCGCCGCCGCCGCCGCCGAGTCGACGCGGTGCGTAAAACTTAGGCGGCGCGCGGCCGGCATGCCAATGTCTTCATAACACTCTCCCGCGGCCGCCGCGCCGTCGGGGCGGGGCGCAGGGCGCGGGGCGCGGGGCGCGGGGCGCGGGGCGCGGGGCGTCGGCGGCCGCAGGGGATGGGGCGCTCGTTGCGATGCGAGGCGCGCGCGCGCATTAATCCATTCCGCGCAGGTAGCACCGCGATGATTCATTCATTACGCCGTCACCACCGCCGCCCATTGTCCGGCCGCGGCGCGCCGCGGCGCCGCGCCCGGCTGGGGTGGCGGCGGCGGCGGCAGTGGCGGCGTGGCGACGGTGGCCATGATGATGGTAGCGGAGGTGATAGGTGGTGGTGGTGGTGGTGATGATGGAGACGGCGGTGATGGTGGTGGTAGCGGTTGCGGAGGCGTGGTGATGGTGGCGACAGTGGCGGCGTCGGCGGCGATGGCAGTAGCGGTGGTGCGGTAGTGGCGGTGGTGACATTGGCGGTGGTTGTGTTGGCGGCGGCAGTAGCAGCGGTGATGGAGGGTGCGGCGTTGGTGGCGGCGGCGGCGGCGGCGGTGGTGGTGGTAGTAGCGTCGGCGGCGGTAGCGGCGACGGTGGCCGCTAGACGGTGGTTGCAGCGTTGGTGGCGGCGGTAGTGGTGGCGGAGGTGGTGGTGGTGGTGGTGGTGGTGGTGGTGGTAGTAGCAGCGGTGGCGGTGGATGTGGCGGCGGCGGAAGCGACGCGGTCGCTGCCCGAAGACAGCGCGTCCCACATTCGCCCTCGCGGCACCGCTAGCCGACGCGGGACACATTCGCAGAGGCGTTCTTCGCTTTCTTTAAGCGGGGCAATGTGATGGCTTGGGATTGGTTTAGTAGTCTGCGCGTGCAACGGGGGCTCGAGACGAACTAAATAGTACGATTAAAGGTAGCCAGCCTAGATAATGTAACGGAAAATGAAGGTTTTGAACTATATTGGTACGTAATAAGATTCGACAAGTCTTTAGAAAGTTATTTTGTGTAATACCAGAAGATGGGCAATGTATGCAAAAGTACACAATTGTGGGAGTACTTCGTTAAATTCGTAGACATGAAAATGTAATTGGTAAATTATGTAAATAAATGTCCGGTTTAAACCAGAGTATGAGAGTATGCAAGCAAGGCACTGTTTTCGAGTATCCCAAATACTGAAGGGCTATCTTAACTCAAGTGTCGCATTAGGCCTTTCATTGACTCATTAAATATTTGTAATATTATATGACTCTATTTTTCAATTGAAACTGACAAAAGTAAATCGTTTGATTCATTTTTAAGGTTAACATGATGAGATTAACGTGCAGAGGAGCATAGAGCTCTTTACCTCGGGAAAGCCACCTTAATAAATTTGTTTCCAAATCTACCTATCCTCACTTAAATAGTTATGTAGGATCAAGGGCCCATTGAACATATTTCTTTTAGGAGGCGGCGTGAGTTCTTCGTGTCGTACGGCTTCTGCGGTGCCTGAAGTGACTGGGGCGAGGCGGCGCCCCCGTGCCCCAGTGGCAGGGGGCGGGGGCCGAAGGCGCGCGCCTTGGCCGGCGACGCGTTCGCTTGTGCACAGCGCGCGGCGCCTTCGCTGAATCACGATGACGCGCGTTTCGGCGGTAAAACACGAGTCTCCAGTCACGCGCCTGCGACAATTCCGAGCAACGCGCTTTCTCATTGATTCGTGCCAGGAGCGCAAGTACGGCCAACCCACTATAGACTTTTACAATCTATCGAAATTCTGAGTATCATCTTGCGTCACATTTTATAATGAATTAATACGAGAATATAATTAATACTTACGTCTCTATAGCTTTTACCCGGAATCTAAAGCTCTGCATTTCTAATGAATTAACAATCATTTGCGTTCTGATGAACATCTTGAGACATATTTCTTAAAGCTACGATATTTTATGTGTCGTTTTTTATTTTTGTATATTATTGGTATGAATATATGCTGGTTCATGTATATTCCACTTCTACCACGACACAAGAAACATAAACACCATTGAAAATTAAATATATTTTCCACAGAGTGCGGAAAAATGTATCGCTAAATTATTAGAATGTAGCAGAGAAGATTAATTCAATTTTTTTGAGATAGGGGACGAACATTAATACTATTTTGAAATTGAAAGACCACTTTATTGTTGCTTTGAATAAAAAATTATACGCGCATAACTGCTTTAATATCACCATCTCTCAAAAAAAGTATACTTCGACGGGTAGAAGGGACAAATGCAAATGTTCATTTCTTGCGGTGAATCTCAAACATAATTACTATGAATTTACATTTGAGCTTATTTCATTTTTATTTCGTAAATTCTTCTCTGGCGTGGCATTTAAATTTATTTTTTCCGTAAAGTGGCTAGGATTCTTTGCAGAAGATTTTTTATATATATTTAGCACTTCTCGAGTTCTGATTTTGTATTTGTTTACTCTATAACATCGTATATTATTGTTTATCGACACGAAAAAGTTGGCAAAGAAGTTTTTCTTCGATCCGCTTATTTGTTAGTGTCAAAACCAGTGATTGTGTTTGTAGCATTGTTTGTGCGTGTGTGAGTTTGTAAGAGAGTGTGAGTGATTATCAGTAGTGTTAGAGTATGTGTGCAAGAGTATGTGAGTGTGTGTGTGTGTAAGTGTGAGAGGTGAGTGTGTGAGAGTGATGGTGTGCACGAGTGTGTGTGGGTGTAAGTGGTGTGTGCGTGAGTGTGTCAAAGTGTGCGAGTGTGTGCGCGCGCGCGAGTATGTGTGCGTGCGTGCGTGGGTGTGACTGAACGTGAGCGAGTGTGAGTGTGTTAGTGAATGTGAGTGTGAGTGAGTGTGAGTGTGAATGAGTGTGAGTGTGAATGAGTGTGAGTGCGTGCGAGTGCGTGTGAGCGTGAGTGCGTGCGAGTGCGTGTGAATGAGTGTGAGTGCGTGCGAGTACGTGTGAGTGTGAATGAGTGTGAGTGCGTGTGAGTGAGTATGAGTGTGAGTGAGCGTGAGTGAGGGTGAGAGAGTGTGAGTGAGTGTGAGTGTGTGTGAGTGAGTGGGAGTGAGTGTGAGTGAGTGTGAGTGAGTGTGAGTGAGTGTGAGTGCGAGTGTGTGCGTGTGTGAGAGGCCGAGCGCGCGCCTCACCGTCGGGGTTGTTGGTGCCCGAGGCGGCGGCCGAGCCCTCGTCCGAGCCCGCGCCGCCGGGCGACGCCAGCGCCTGGCCCTGCGCCAGCCCCAGCCCCAGCTGCTCCGCCAGCTCCGCGTGGTCCTGGTGGTGCACGTAGTCGAACATGCTGCTGCCCGTCATCTCCACCTGCGCACCAACGCACACACACCTTCACACACAGCTCTACCTACCATGCACAATTCAAACAAGAATATATTTATCTGAAACGGAATATTATCTGGAAATTTTCCATTTCACCAATGGTACTTAATAAGACTACTTCACGAATGAAATTACCTTCACAAGAATTTCAGAATGGGTCAAATATTAATTATATTAATGAAACTCGTGCTTTAAGTGCTCTTCTGATTGTTGTATTTCAGCTTATGATGGACCAGAGGATAGAAGTTGAATGAAAAATTGGGTACAAAAAGCAATATTTTTGTACCAGCCTGACATACTACGTATTGTTGAAAGTTATTGGTGTTTTCATGAATAGAATGGTCTTAGTGCGGTAGAATAATATATTAGGTTAAAGGCAGTTCCATAGCACTTAATACGGTAAAATAAACTGCTAAACTTATGTTCGGGTCTTGCAAAATATGTCAAATTTCATAATTGTTCTTTGTAGTAATAAGTTATGATGGTACATAATTCTGTTACATTTACATTATCACAAATGATCTAAACCTGATATTTCTGACACAAGATTTCAGCAGGAGAAAATTCAACTACGATAAATTTATTTAGTTAAATATATATTTATGATTTAGAAAAAATAGGACAATTTACTTTATCATCGTGAAAACACTGAAATACTATTAAACACATCGGAAAGATAATTGAATCAAAATTAAGTTAAAAATAACCACACAATGCAAATAAATTATATGCAAGTTCAACAAAGGATGTTAATGAGATTTGCATTACATATGTAGTTATTTAAATGTCAATATTTTGCGTTATGTTGAATATTTTTTGAACTAGGAATTCACACATAAAGCGGTTACGTTGGTTCACACGTAAAGAGTTAGAAACAAAGAATATAAATGTATATTAACACTTTGATAACGGGATATGGAGTATCAACGAATAATTCTTGAAAAGTTTACATTTTTATAAATTATTGCTTTCAAAACAGCTTCAGATTTTCAAGATGAGAATAAAAATTAAACTGGGCATTGGTTTGAATGCGTATGTAGGATGATTTACAGTCAAAATGTCGGTAAAATTTGTTGTAGAAAGAATACAAATTGACTGTCGGATTCTGGTATGACAATTTTGGATTAAAGACAAAATAGCTCACCATTTGCCCCACCCAGTACTCGAAATAGTCACACGAATCGTAAGATGAAACTAAGAAATACATAATTAAGAGAAATGAGATGTAGGAAAACAAGCATCACAGAAAGAGGTTCCAAAAATCAAAAGAAGAAAAAGAGTAAGAAAAAAAAAAGAACCGAGAGATGAGTAAAGAAAGGAGAGGCGAGAGCGTGGCAAGCGATCGCGCCAAAATGGCGGCTGAGGGCTGGGTGCACGGTGGAGAGCCGCCGCCCGCTGCGCCTGCCGCGCCGCCACCCGCCGCGCGCGCGCGCCACGCGGGCTGCGGGCCCTCCCTCTTCGGCCACGCGCTATCTCCGGCAGCAGGTGCGGCTAGAGTGGCATTTCCCCTCATTTTAGTTTTTTTTAGAGGTGTCTGCAAAATATTTCCTCACTCAAATTGTATGTATGTTCTTTATTTTTAGGTAAATTAGAATGAAAGCTTTCACTACGTATGTATAGTGTATTATAAGTACTAATTTATCTATGCTATTTCAAAAAGAAAATATAATTGCATTTCTCCCCATTTTTCCCGTTATGGGATAATAAAAATTGTACCCATGATCTAAATAGTAGTAGAGTAACAGTAATAAACATTCTGCAATACCACCTTTTACTTGCGAAAATCAAGAAGTATTTATTAGTAATAACTATTCACGTTTATTGCTTTGCACCTAACGTTAATTGCTAAAGAAGAAAAAAACTGTGATGTCTGTGTTATGTGGTTTTCCGTAACAAATCCACGGTTTAAAAAATTCATTTTTATGCACGCTATCGATACACGTAACTAACAAGAACACCTCCAAATGAAACGTGCGAACTTTTCAGTCTTTCTTTCTTTATCTGAAATGCGGAGTGAATTGCGAGTTATTTGTCACAATAAATCGTCATACCTCTCAAGAAGTGGTAGATTTCTACCTCCAAGAGAAGTCGCTTTAAATGAGAACTTTCTCCAGTTCCTCTTGTCAATTTACGCGAATATTGATAAAGAAAATATTAACTTTGCTGAATTTGCTGACTTTGATGTAAGAAATTCACGGTAAAGAATCTTGTGTAGTGTTTTTATTGCAATTGGAATTATTGACATTTTGAATTATGCTAATATCGTACGTGCCGGTGTCGCTGCGCTTCATTCGCCTACCATGTTCTTACGAAAAGCAGCGCGGGCGCATGTATGAGTCTTCGCGGGGATCGGCACCGCGTGCGCGCGAGAGGTGCCGAGGGCGCCGGGGGTGGCCGTACGTGTCTGCGGGGGAAGAGCCTTTAAGGCAGCGGGGCATCTGGCGCCGCCCGCGTGGCGACCTGGCGCGCGCGAGGCGACGCGACGCGACGCGGGCAACGAACGGCCGCCCCGGGCCACGTGCCCTTGGCGCGCGCCGCCGAGGGCCTAGGGCAGGGCGGCGGCGGCGGCGCGCGCAAACAAATTGAAAGGGCCGCGCGCGGGCCGAGTGCCGCTGCGAGGAGGGGGGGTGCGTGCGCTGGCCAGCCCTAGGCGCTGATTCGCGCTGTTCGCCGGATATTGGACGCGACCCGACGTGTCGACGCCCCGCGCGGCCCGCTCCGCCGCCGCCGCCGCCGCCGCCGCCGCCGCCGCCGCCAGCCCCGCTGCCGCCAGCGCCGCGCCGGCGGCCATGTTGGCTGGCTCCTATTGATTGCGCCGCTACTGCCGAGGTGCATTAGCCATGTGCGGCACGGGCCTGCCGGGACGTGACAGGCATCCAACCCAGGCGCCGCCCGGTGCGGGCGCGGCGGCGCGGCGGGAAGGCGGCGCGGAGGTGGGGGCGCGGGCGAGGCGATAACGGGGCGGCCGAGGGGAGCGCGCTCCCGCAGCGCTCCGCCCGCCGCCCGCCCCTCCCCACCCCCGCTCGGGAGTTCGCGCCCGGGCGCCGGCAGACGCCATGTTTATGGGCATGCGCGCCAGGCGCCCGCCGCCGGCCTATCGCTCGCCCATCAACGCCTCTTCGCCGGTGGCAAAGGGCAGCCTTCCATCCGCTCATTGCGCGCGGCCGGTCATGAAGGACGTGAACACCATTGTAGAGCGTGATCCGTCAGGCGACGGGCGAGTGGACTCACCTGCGAGAGGCCCAGGTAGATGGAGACCGTCTCCGAGATGTAGAGGAAGCGGCCGTCGGCGGCAAGCGAAAAGGCGAAGCCGTCCAGCGACTGCAACAGAACGCGGGCGTGAGCGTCATCGCCCGCCCCGGGACGCCCGCGCCGACCCGCAGCCCCGAGCGCGCGGGGGCGGGCGCGCGGAGGCGACGAGGGCGGCCGTTATGCGCGTCACGCGGCGCGGGCGATTCTTTATCCGCGACGTCAACTGCTGAGGGCGGGACGGGGGAGAAGGCCGGGAGGCGGGGCGAAGGGGAGCGGCGCTTTCACAAATTGGCCGGGCGGGGGCGGCGAGGACGGGCTGGGGAGGGCGGGATACGCAGGAGCGGGGAGGACAGGCTGGAGAGGACGCGGTGCGATGGCAAGGGTGGGCTGCACAAGGCGGGGTGCGCGGGTGCGGCGAGGACGGGCTGCGGAGGGCAGGGTAAGTAGGAGCGGCGAGGGCAGCCTGTAGACGGTGGGGTGCGCGGGTGTCGAGGACGGGCTGGATAAGTCAAGGTGCGCAGGAGCAGTGAGTATTGGCTGAGGATTGCAGAGGACAGGACGAGCTGGAAAGGGGCGGTGAGGAAATGCTGGGGGTTGTGCAGGGGGAAGGTGAGAACGGGCACAAGAACAGTGTGGTGAGGCAGGGCTGTGAGGACAGGCTGGAGACGGGAGCACTGATAATATCCTGGAGGCGGGTACGGTGATGGCGAGCTAAGGTCGGGGGCGGTGAGGACGGACTGAAGGCGTGTACAGTGAAGGTGGGGTGAGGTGGGGGTCGGTGAGGACGGGCTGGGGACGGAGGTGTGAGGACGGGCTGCAGGTGGGAGCACTGACGACAGACTGGAGGCGGGGACGGTGAAGGCAGGCTGAGGGCGTGGGCGGTGAGGACGGGCAGGGGGATGCAAGTGCGGGGGAAATTGACCTTATTGATGAAGGCTTAGGCGGGGCCCGCGCGGGCGGTGAGGGCTGGCGGGCGGTGTGCGCGGGGTGCTGCGCGCTGCTCACCTGCAAGATGTGCGTGCCCTGGTGCTGTTCGAACATCTCCATGGCGAGGCCGGCGGTGGTGCGCGGGCGTACGGGACCACCTGCAACAGCACACCGCAGCGCTCAGAAGGGGTTGCATGTCTTGGGATGAGAGGAAATGTGGTCTGCCCACAAACAGAGAGTGCTGCGGAATTGGGATGAGCAGCTGTCTGCACAGACGTCATCCAAGTAACGCAGTCCCTTTCCGATTGGCGAATCCATTTAACTCCCTCAAAGCGGAAAGATACATCGTTCCCATTCATTCTCAATTCTCCTTTCTATTTCTTTACAAATGATAGTTTTTTAGTAGATCTCTGAAAAACTAAGTTCACATAAAACAAAATTGGAAGTGAGATGTGGTAACATTCGTAACATATTTTGTTATTTTATAACAACCAGCGTTTTTAATAATTGTCGACACCATATTTCATCCTCAGTTGAGCGGTTATTACATTTCCTTACGATATTTTTGTCAGAGGGAATACGATTCCAGACATACTCGAAAGTTATCAGAATGAGGTGGAAGGCGAGAAGGCGCCACTAACTGGACGTTGCCATCTATTTTTCGTTGGTGAATATCAATCCAAAAACGGAAAAACATTACTTGAAATCCTTAGAACGCATTTTATATGAACAAAATCACATTTATCTGAACTTTTAATGAGTAGATGTCCACGATCTGTACATTAAAAAATTTCAGTTACTATTTCGTCGTCGTCCTCGAAAATAATTTGTGGCAAACATCGAACGCATTACAATTCATCTCAAAGAACAATACTTAAACTTATACTCGTATCATGCAAACATCTTGCACAAACTGAAAATATACCGTGGTATCCGTGTAATTTAGGTAAGAGTTTATTTCAGTAAGATATATTACAGCAGAATTTGTTTCATAGAGAAAGTTAGAGTCAAGAAGAGGGTCTTGGAATGTAGTGCATGCTAAAAATATCTATTACAAATTTACGCATCAATTCACCCAGAGACAGTCAATAATTTTCAAATAAAAGCGTATGACTCGATTGCCCCCCGATTTGTCGGGGGGAGCGAATGGCACGCACCTTACAAGACGACAAGATGTCTCCCGCTTCCCTCTCGCCCTCCCCCCCCCCCTTGCGCCCCTCCCCCCGCCCTACGCGGGCCCTTCCGCGCGGCCCCTCCGCTTCTGCATAAACGCGCCATCTGTCTTCTTTGGCTCCTGGTCTGTCTGGGAAAAAATGCGCCTTCTCGAATAACCGAAGAACACAGAACACTCCCACACACATTTCTTTTTCCGCTTCCCCTACGAAGGGCACTGGAGAAAGGGGAGAGAGCGAAAGGGGCCATCTGCCACTCGCCGCCCGCCGTCCGTCTTCGTCCCTTTCTTGTTTCTAGTACTCCCGTCACTCGCCACTGGTTTTCCGCCTCCCACTACGATCGTCGATAGCTGATGGTTCGATGCTGATCGTCAATTGCTGGCCAATGCGATCTACCTTACGGCAGTTCCCCGTCGCTCACATCAGATGCCAGCCTCCTGCTGCGTTGCAAGAAGTGGTCTCCTGTCGAACGCAATCAACTACTCGTCCCCAGATGCTTGTCACTTACTGTCAGTTGCTCGTAGTTGGTCACTAGTTGCTCCTTTCAAGTTTTCCGTCGACCGTCGTCCTTCAACTAGGCGCTAGATGCTTACAGTTCGCAGTTTTTTGCCCGTCGTTGGTCACTAATTGCTTATTTGCAGTTCTCTGTCATTCGATGTCCTCCATCCACCGCTAGATGCTTTCTGTTCACCGTTTGTTGTCCGTCGTGGGGCGCGAATTCTTCACCGGTATTCTCTCGTTCGTATCAGTAAGCAGGTCGCCGCCACCCGCCGTCCCTCGTCGACTAGATGCTCCTCGTCTGCCGCCAGATGTTCGGCAACGATCGCGAGTTCTCTCCTACCACATCCCTGTTCCTCGACTCCGTCGCCAGTTTTCCGAGTCCCTCATCCGTCCTCGGCCTCGAAGTTCGTCGCTCGACGTCAGATGTTTGCGAGTTGTCTCTTATCACTTTCCCGTCTGCGTCACCAGTTTTCCGAACCCTCCGCCTCCTGACCGTCCTCGTCTTAGAAGCTCGTCACTCGCCGTCAGATGTTTGCGAGTTGTCTCTTACCACTTTCCCGTCTGCGTCACCAGTTTTCCGAACCATCCGTCTCCCGACCGCCCTCGTCCTAGAAGCTCGTCTGTCGCCGTCAGATGTTTGCGAGTTGTCTCTTACCACTTTCCCGTCTGCGTTACCAGTTTTCCGAACCCTCCGTCTCCTGACCGTCCTCGTCTTAGAAGCTCGTCGCTCGCCGTCAGATGTTTGCGAGTTGTCTCTTACCATTTTCCCGTCTCCGTCACCAGTTTTCCGAACCCTCCGTCTCCCGACCGCCCTCGTCTTAGAAGCTCGTCGGTCGCCGTCTGCTGCCCGTCACCGGCCGCGAGTTTTCCCCTGCCTCCGCCCACCGAGCCCTGCCCTGCTCTGCCCCGCCGCGTGCCACTCACAGTCGCCCGCGATCTCCAATCTTCGCCCCCCACCCCCCACCTCCCAGCGGCCGCGTGATCTGGTTCCGAGGCGGCCGGCGCTAGATTATGTTTGATCTGTTGGAGGCAATAGCGCTAATACCCGCGGAATGCCCTCGGGGCGACGCGGGGGTGACGCAGGGCGACGCGGGGCGACGGATGACGCGTTTCCGTAATTGCGCCGTCGCCCACGCCCCCGCCCCCGCCCTCGCGCTCGCCCCGCGGGCGAAGACGCGCGCAGTTTATTTGCGTTATGGCGCGCGCATCCACCTGCCTTCGCCCGGAGAGCGAGCAGGGCGCGCCCCGGTGGCGCCTCGCCCCGCCACGCACAGTGGGCCGAAGGCACGACACGTGTGCTCCTAGAATATTTACTGTGGATTCTAACCATAATAATAGAATAGCAGGCCTGGATAGCCGGAGTCGCTAAGGCTGTACAGCCGTAGCTCCTTCGTGCTTGAAGGGTCGCTGGATCGGAGCTCGCCCTGACATGGAGGTTTGTTAGTGTCCGTATATCGTTGCAGCCAATGTTACTTACAGTCGCCGCTTAATGTCCTTAGTAGTTGAGAAGCGACCTTCGCGAAGCGGACCTTCGCAAACCTCTTCTAGCGAACAACATGATGCACTCTGTGTGCAACATACTTCAGATACTGTTTACAATATATCTTGAGCGTCGTTTTAGTTATTGGTTCGACATGTCTTCGTGTATGAATTAACATGCATAGAATTGATAAAAAAATTAAATACGTTGAAGAAAAATTGTGAAAGCATGTTGATTGATTGTAATTGTTGAAATAACAAGTGTATATGCGAGAGTAATGTAGTCATATATTTCACATACCTCTATTATTAGAACTCTTATTCATTCTGATTGAGAATTTAACCAGATTTCGCACTACTTGTAATTGTAGCATTCACTAATATACTTTACTTTTTTCTTCGGTTGGTCGATACTGTTCTCAATATGACAGCTAACGTGGGTGAGAAGTGATCGCAATATTATGGTACCAGTACAATTACAACACCACACAGTCAAATATCCTCTGAGAATAACGCGATACAGCACGTCATTACGACACGGACATAAAGTCGTGAAGGTGTACGTGACCTAATAACAGCGAGCACACGAATTACCACGGGTTTATACGCAGGAAGTTTGCAAGTTCCTCCGGCTCTTGGGCGAAACCGCCTGCAGCCTTTACCAACGGAACAGGGGCAAGCGGTGCCTGCGTAAAGGTGAGCCGGTGACGCGAACGTGGGCAGGGAGGGGGGGAGGGGCAGGATGGAGGACGAGCCGTGCGGCGCCGCTTCATTTCCGCGCCCTGCGTGCTGGGCGGCGGCGGCGTCGCGACGCTCGGGGACGCCGTAAGCCCCGCGCCTCAATCATAGCCTCTTGCCTCCGCCCCTCCCCGCCCCGCCCCCGCGGTCCCTCCCACCGCCGCCGCCGCTGCCGCCGCCTCGGCGCGTATGCCGCAGCCCCGCCGCCCATAAATCGCTCGCCAAGGGACGCGCCTGACGTCACAAAGCTGCCTTCGCCCCGGCCGCGGCGCCGGCGTCGGCCCGGCCCCGGCCCCCGCAGAGGCAGCGACCGCCCGCGCCCATTCCGAGCGCGTTGCCTCGGAATATTCGCGAACACGAGCGCTCACTCGCCGCCATCACCGGTCCAACCACAGCGCGGGAGTGCGCTGGGGAATACTGATTCCGACTTGTTATGCTTTAAACTACGAACACTTGTACTTAACCCAGACATTTTTGGTTAACGTCGTTTGAAATATTGAAGTATTGAAAACATTGAGTACCCTGTTTTCTTATTGAATTATTATGAATTTTTTATAACATTAACATTCGAATAGCAATGTATTTTTTGATACTGAAAATAAATTATTTGTAAAAGTACAATATTAAGAAATGGATTAAATAGTTAGATATCAGTTTATGTAAGTTAGTGTGATTAAAATTATATAGCAACCTTTACAGTATAATTAATGTTGCTTGAAACAGGTCTTCTGCAGGACGATATTATTAATATATAATTTACATAACTTTCGCATTATCTTAAGACAGTCAGTTTCTAGTTCTTAACTACGTTGTTTCCGGAATATGTCACATACGAACGAAGATTATCGTAACGACTGTAGAAGGTACTATATTGTTCCAAAGAAAGGTTCACAGATGTTCATTCTCAAAAAATAATCATGATACACCACATATTTTTATTGTAATTTTCTACGTTAATATACTTGGGAGAAGGCAGTACGAAACGCCTTGGAGACAACATTTTCCAATTTTAGCTGCAATAAATATGGTTCAAAAGCTGCCACTATGAAAGCGCACTCGGAAGCGCATCTTGGGGACCACACATGAAGCACATGCATCCATCAGGGTGCGCCTCGATCAAGTTCAATGACGGCGGTCGTTTAAATTTAAATCTCATCTCGCAAGCGGCGGCGGCGGCGGCGGGCGCAAGGGAGCGGCAGCGCGGCTCGGCGCGGCACGGGGCGCGGCGCGGCGGGGGCGGCGCGTGCGAGAGAGGGGTGGGGGTGGGGGGCCCGCATCGCGTGTTTATTAGTGCGGCGGGCGGCGCCCGTATATCACGCGTGGCAGGTGTAATATTGGCCAATAGCGGGGGCAGATATGAGGTGTTAGCGGCGGCTGCCGCGCCGCGCCGCGCCCGCCCCCGCCCGCGACAAAACGCTCTCCGCTGGGGGGCGGCGATCCATTTTGTCGCGTGAAGGGGCCCGCCGCCCCCTCCCCTATCCTGGTCCCCGCCGCCAGGGGACTTTTCTATCGCGCGGGGGCGGATGCGCCACGCGGCCGCACTGCGTAAATCGCCCCCGCCCGCCGCTCCAGATGTCGCGGGCGCGTCTCGGCATCAGCTGCGGCCGGCGATAAAACACGCGGGCGAACAAGGTCGCGCGGAATCCCCCGTAGAAAAACATTCGACGGCCGTCGCCAGGGATGTTTTACTCGCTCCGAAAGCCAATTTCGCCTGCCAGATCCGGACCAAAGGAGTGGATTGTTGAGGGCGATGAAAATCCCATGAACGGTCAACGTGAAATACGCGGGGACGTAAATTTCATGGTGCGGATTTACAAGGGACCAAAATAAGTGATTTTTCGGCAGGAAAAAAATATTTAGAAAAAATAAAAAGCATTCTTGGTTATTTTAATTGATGCATTTGATGCACACAATTGTTTGACCGTAAATGTTTCTGGTTTTTGTGACATTGGACAGGCACGAGATAAATGGCGAAACATTATTTACATTAAATTCTGGTTGACATAACTAGCGTTTGCTAATGTGTTTTTAAATTGTCTATTCGTCAATACCTACACGTCTCAAATTCAGCTCTTAAACACCTACCAAAGTGTAAATTACAAATATCAGTATATTGCGCAATATACGACAATCATTCAAAGAAATAAGACTTTAATGAAAATGCATAAATGATTGAGAGCAAAGTTATTTGGAATGTTCCTCACGATGAAGAATTCTAGTACACACGTGCTTTTGATGGTTTCAATGCTCCTACGAGAATATTGGTGAAACGGTATGAATTATTGTTCCCTCTTTCTGGCATTTATATGAGTCGTCACGAATTCCTTCATCGGATTGACAATAATTAAATCTATTTTCTTAATGAATGATCAAAAAACCTGCTGAAAGAGGGCATGCAGCATTTAAATGCGCCTACGGAATTGATCACATTTAACTGCTGTCTACAGCGAATTGACGAATTGACATGTATATTATTTTACAACAACTTGCCAGATGACACTAAAGGATTAAATTCGATAAAAAAGTCCCAATTAAACTCCTTTCTGCTGCACAACTGTTTCTATACAATTAGTGACTATACCGCGCATCCAAAAGGAAAGTTATATTAATTTTAACATTTAGTGTATTATTTACCATTTGGATTGTATAATACTAAAAACGTGTAACAAGTATGATACTTCAGCTTCAGCTCTGGGTCAGTGACCCCCATCTCGATCCGATTTTCGTCCAGTTTCTCTGATCCCTGAGTAAATGCTGAGACGACCCCTTTGTTTTGCTTCTGGACATCAATGTAACTTCAAATTAACTTCTGCCCATAACACGTCACACACTGTTTTTAAGTGTTTATGGCGTAAATAAGAAAATAAATAAAATAAAAGCCGGATGTTTCTGTAATACTCTGAATTAATTCAAGTAAAAAATAAGTTTTGGAAGTTTTAAAGAACTTACAGTGTTGATACTCTGTGAATTACTACACTGCCTTTCCAGTTCAACGTGAATCCTTACAGAATGATTCATTATATTGAGAATACTTAAATCTACTGATGTAATGAAACATGATTAAAAAAATATTTCTATCGATATTTTTTCATATAACACCTAATTTTTTAGCATAGATGAGAAACTTCATTTTTTAAAATCATTTTTAACTTTCACAGAACACGCACAATTTGTCAACATGAACATAACGGTCGCCGAAATTGCCAGGGTAAGATAGTTTTCAGTAAGGAAACAATCTTGTAGATTTTTTCTATTTTGCGACACGTTTAGGACATATCTGTTTAACACATCGGCTCAAATTGACTCAGGTATATTCTTCGATTTAAACCTAGGGTATATTGATATAAATCAGCTGTTACGGTGTCATATAATCGGGAGCTAGAAAGTCACTACAGTGACGTCACTATAGTGAAGCTCCCGTTTGGATGTAACAGCCGCCGATGAACTGTTAAAGGACACTATGCATAAATAGAAGTATAGAAAACATTATCTCAAACAACTCAGAAGAAATAGAAAATGGAATGCTGTGTATTTTAGAATGTGGAAGCCGCATAAGAAGTTGCAATCGTTTCTGATGGCGTTTTCCATTCGTTGCACTGAAACCCACCCTAGCGTTTGGTAATGAGTCATCGGTCCACCAGACTGCGCTACACTGGAGACGAGCAGCGAGGAATGCTACGGATTCCAGAACTGACAGAACCTGAACTGGTGTGTGCATTGAGATCATCGGTGTGCATTCATAGGTTTGGAACATTGGTAGATCTCCAAAAAGATGATTTAGTTACGACCGTTAATTAATGATAATTATTATCAACAGAACTTCTAAGAAGCTTTTTAATAATATTTCTTCTTTATCTGTCAATTTAGTGTTTTCTGCATTTCAATACTAGCAATAAGCCCAGCACACGTTGAACTCAAAACTTAATTTTTCGAATTTTTCCAATATTGCAGTACATGAACAATATACTCGTAATATACTAGATTTTGAACTGCAAACAACTGGTTGCTGCAAACAAATTAAATATTAGTATGTGCGTCTTCGCTGATGACAGTATATCTTGGCATACCAGTACATTTCTCGAATAAATGAAATAGTTTTATCTCTTTAGTCAAACTTTTGACGAATCTAGGAAAAACAACAGTAAATGTAATATAAATAGATTTTCTTAGATAATTTAAACGAATCCATATAATACAAAATAAATGTATTATATCCGCACAATATTTATTTTAAATATTTTCTTGTAATATATGGTAATACTCTTCTTTCATAATATCCCTGCTTGATCTTCAAATGCGTTTATTACTGTACCACGTTCATTCATGGCAATTTCATAGCTTCCGTTCTCGTAACGATTCGTAATCTCAAATCACCTTTTCGCTCTGGATGCATCCACAAAGTTCTTAGTGCAGCGTAGGGCGCTGGGAGCGCGCCCGTGTTCTGAGCACGTGCGTCTCCGCGTTGGTGCACTCTAAACGCTTTCAGGTGATCAAAACGGAGGTTTGTGTACCCGAAGAAATGTTCATAAAGGAGGGCTCCGTTGAAGCATAGCTGGGTAAGTCGTGTCAAGATCCTTTACGAAGCAATACCTCTTCAGCATTCCCCAAAGGTAGGAGGAATGGAGGAGACCATTCGGTCAGAGGAGGTGGTAGATTTATTAGTTGGTGAACGATAGTAGATTTGCGCATACTCAAATAATCAAACATATATTTTTCTTAAAGTTCCACTAGTTCTAAGATTTTTCTTTTTCCTGCATATGCAAATCCACTTTTACACGTTCGCCGACAAAAGAAAAACTTGTCCTTCACAGATGTAATTTATAAAATGACATCTCGTACCAGCACCAAGTTAATGGAGGAACCTATTAAGGGAACAGTGCACTAATTTATAAAGTATGATTGGTGCAGCACCATGTTTTATCTCATACACACCCCTACACAGACACCTAAAAGTGCCGACAATCTTTGAAAGTATCAAAACAAACAAGTAAAACTATCTTCAACGCCTGGAAAATCACCAAAATCCCCTAGCCAACAACCTCCTAGATAATAGTAAAGAAATTTACTGATTACTCAAAATTACAACCCTATAACTCCTTTAGAGATTTCCAAATGAGTCACAATATATATGGTCACATACATCCCTCAACATTGACTCTCAACTAAAAGCAATACATATAAAGTGAGTCCTTTTGTTCTAGATGCAAGAAAACGGTGAAATTTACTACATCACCAACAATAATTTGTCACTGACAACTCCCAATTTTATGATATTTACTAATTAGATTAATATGAAATAGATTGCAAATTTACTTTGTTCAGAATTTATATATAGTAAGAAAAAAAACCTATCTCGGTAATATATCTTGGTAATATTTTCACATTAGCACGTCTGTTGAAGAAAGATCCTATGGATAACAAATTGTCCTTTAGATGAGGAAGTCGATTCCGAGATAATCGGATGATGCAAATGAACCGCCGATGAGGCAGAGCGCGCTACGATCAGCGCTAATCGCACTTCCACCTCCGCGCCTAACCAAGACGAATCGCGGGGGAGGCGACGAGGGACGGGGGACGGAGATGGAGACAGAAACGGAGGCGGGGACGGGGCGGGGACGGGGACGGGGGACGGAGGACGGGGGATGGGCGACGGGGGTTCGGGGGGACGGAGGACGGGGGACGGAGGACGGGGGACGGAGGACGGGGGACGGGGGACGGAGGACGGGGGACGGGGGACGGAGGACGGGGGACGGAGGGCGAGGGATGGGCGGCGGGCAGAGGGCGGAGGGCGGAGGGCGGAGGGCGGAGGGCGGAGGGCGGCGGGCGGCGGGCGGCGGGCGGCGGGCGGCGGGCGGCGGGCGGCGGGCGGCGGGCGGCGGGCGGCGGGCGGCGGGCAGGCGGCCGGGCGGCGGGCAGGCGGCCGGGCGACTGGGCGCGGGGCCGAGGTTAATATTCTCTCGTTTAGAAAGAGGTTGACGTGAGAGGTCTCGATATCGAGGGTGGATCTCGATAATCGCGCCATTTCGCGCCGTAATGGGGGAGTTTATGACGCCCTCCGGACGGCCCCATTTGTCAGCGCCGCCCCCGCCCGCCCCCGCCCGCCCCCGCGCGCCCCCGCCCGCCCCCGCCTTGCCCCCCGGTGGCTGGGCCATGTGCTGCACCGCGCGGCACACTGGGTCGAAAAGTGGACGTAAAGGAGGAGATGAAAGGCGAAATTTGCTTCATCATGATTCGTTACATTTAGAGATTAGTGAAATAATTAATATATGGCGAAACGAGACTGCAACTATGGAGCTGCGTTGTAATAATAATAATTATTATACTAATATAATAAAAATTATTATTATATTACTATTGTAGTTATTATTTATTTTTAACAGTTTTTATTGGTCGCAAAGACAACCACTCAGTTGAAAAAGTGTGCGGGTGCTTGATTTGAGGTTCAGGTGGCTTGTAGCAATACAACAATATGGCATGCATTCAAGATAACTGCCTTTGGCATATTGTGCTATATATACTCCTGTATATTATTATTATTATTATTATTATTATTATTATTATTATTATTATAATTATTATTATAATTATAATTATTATTATTATTGTCATTGTTAATATCATTGATGAACAACACAATTGTTATTGCAGTAATTTGCTTACACTTGAGACATGAAGTCATAGGTAAATCTTTAGTAACGAATAATTGCTTTTCTTCAAGACTACATGTCAGGAGTCAAAAAGAGTCAGTTCGTAAAGGACAAATTGCAACATACGTAACCACGTAAAAGAAAAATAGTCCTTCAAGAGATACTCACCATGAGAAGTATAGTAGCAATCACACAAAAAAGTTAAATTAAAAACAAGGCATTTTCATAATGCTCTTTAAACCTTAAATTACATTTTTTTAAAAAAATGCTGTTTCTTTGTTTGTTGCCATATTCATAAACATGAAACGTGTGAGTGTTCAAAGCTCCCCGCTTGTGGCGCTCCTTACGCCCACTGTGAACTGCAGCGGTCCCGGGCAGCCCGCGTGCCTCCGTTGTGCTGGTGACTTTTTCACGTCGTTGGCAGCGCCGTTCGCAGGCGATTGGCGCCCCCGCTGCCTTATCGCCCCGCCCCCGCCCCCGCCCCCGCCCCCGGCGCCACCACCCCTTCCCCTGGCGCCGCTTGGAATATCGCCTGCGATCTTAATCACGCCGTACTTCAGACACGGGACAGGCTATTCCTTGAGTTACGAAGTTTTTGAGAGACCGTAATGGATACGGGAGGGGAGGTGGAAGAGAGGAAAGAGCTCGTAAAACAGAAGGAAGATCCTAAAGTACAAATTGTCAAGTAATGTCTTTAGTCAGATTTTACTCCAGTCCAAGTCCACCATGCAAACATTATAGGAAAGACTATTTATCGTTTTGACAATCGATATCTTTATTGTATAGAGCGGAAATATTGAAGATAGCTATTAGTATTGTATTCTGCTCTTTTCTATTTTTCTTTTATTATATTGGTTTTTTATGCTCGACGAGTGATACTTTCATATAGATCTATTTCACATAAATACAAGCAATTCGATATTATTTGATTCGGCACTCTCAATTAAATACTGTACGTACTGCACGTCGTAGAGATTGTAGGCAATTTGACAACTAATCCCCTTCTTTTCGACAGTTTATTGGCATCGCGTAGGAGGAGGCAGGGAGGTCGCGACTCCCATAAAATTTGAAAGAAGCCCCCTTGCCGAAAGAAAAAATACGTTTTCTCTCCGTAAATACCTTCAATCCCTGATTTTCACGTTTTTTTACTTGACGATTTGGGAAATAATTATACATTCTTTAAATCATTACGGCTCTCCAGACTGGGAACTCTGGCATCCATGTGAATGGTTTAACATAACATCTGTTGTATTTATAATTTATGTGATAAAAGTTATATTTTCCATTTTTCTTGAAGTTCATATTCATTTGTTAATCCAATATGTCATACATAAATAAAAAAAGTACAATGGGCTAAAGGGCCCAGAAATGTGAATGGGCCTCCGTCTTATTTTCGGCTGTTCATGCCTACGGCCCCCATTCGCGGATTCCAATCATCGTAGTAAGTAATATTATTCTTGGGAAATACAGGGCGATTGCTACCACACATCGATGGGCGCGGATCAGAGTGAAGGGGGGAAGGGGAGGGGGAAGGGGTGGGGTGGAGGGCGTCACCCCTGTGTCCCTTCCGCCTCGTGGCACCCGATCCGTCAACGCCGTCATCGTCAGGCGTCCGCCGCCGCCGCCGCCGCCGCCGCCCGGAAATGGAGCCGCGCTGCCCAAGACGGCGCTGTCACTCGCCTTCTCCCTCCTGCGCCGCCTACGTCCTGTCCCAGGACACTGTTTTCCTTTTATGGCTCCTTGCGCAAAAACAATGGTTTGCGTTGGGGGACGTTGGGGGACATCGAAGTCTTATCCGCCCTCCCCTTACAAGTACTTACTTAAGTGCCCACTTGATTGCACTCGAGCCCTTGTACTGTGCAAGTAGAAAAATATTTTTGAAGTCTTCATTCTTCGTGTTGTGCACACAAAACATTCGTTATGTCTTGGCGTTTATTCACTTGCGTTTGTTTATTAGATGGCTATAACCTTTTGGTGTTTAACCGACCCCCAATTTAGGTATTTCCTGCCTCGCCTAACATACCATTCGCTCGCCCTTCCATACATTCACAGAACTTTGCCAGGGTTGAACCCTTCCTTGCCTCAGCTATCAGAGGTGCCCCGGGGTTCTTATCGGCCCCTTGTTTTGTTTTACTATTAGTGCCAAGTTAACTCGAAGGCTCGATGTGGAATATGGTTGGTCTGATTATGAGGCAGGGTAAATACTCTGGGGATGGAAGGAAGTGAAAAGGCATATGCAGGGTGATTTGAACAGCACATGTCACAACGTACAAGAATCTCTCTTTGAACCATGAAAGTTACAAGGTGGTTCAAATATGACCGGGACTGATTTTTTTTACGAAATACTTTATTAGCAAAAAAATATTTGTACATGTCATTCTTCAAAGTACTCCCCTCCAGATTCTATACATTTTTTCCAATGTCCTGGGAGCATCCTAATGCCCTTTTCATAAAAGTCTTTTGGTTGTCGGCATATCCACTCCCGAACACTGTGGATGACTGCGTCATTATCCGCAAATCGCATGCCTTGCAAATGTGATTTAAGCTGTCCAAAAAGGTAAAACTCACTTGGGGCCAAATCTGGACTGTACGGCGGATGTGGTAGAAGGTCCCACTTCAATTTGCTGATGGTTGCCATGGTTGTTTTAGCAGTATTAGGCCGTGCATTGTCTTGAAGGAATGCTACCCGTTTCCCACCTCTCTTCCGTTTGGATCGGATCATTTCTTTGATTTCTGTTTTCAAAAGTGCTGAATAATAAGCTGCATTGATGGTGTTAGCTTCTGTAAGAAAGTCTACATGGATAACACCCATCCAGTCCCAAAAAAATGTTGCCATCACTTTTCCCGCCGAACGGATCTTCCGCGCTCTCTTGGGTTTTGGAGAAGAGGCGTGTCGCCATTCACGTGATGCCTGCTGGGACTCAGGAATAAAATAGTGAACCCACGTTTCATCAGTGGTTACAATGGACTTCAAAAATGCATCTCCTTCATTTTCAAACCGCATTAGAAGAACACTGGCAGCTTGCATGCGCATCAATTTGTTCTCGTCCGTCAAAGTGCGTGGAACCCACCTAGCATTCACTTTTCTATATTTTAGGTGTTTTTTTATCATGTCTTCTACACTACCCACAGTGATGCCAATTACTGATGCAACTTCTTTGATAGTGATGCGCCTGTTCTCACAAATAACCGCATTAACACGATCAATGTTTGTTGGGGTTATGGATGTTCGCGGCCGACGATTATGAGGTTCATTCTCAACGCGCTCTCGTCCCTCTCTGAAACACTTACACCATTCAAACACACGGGTCCGTGAGAGGCACTCTTCCCTGTACTGTTTTTTGAGTCTCTGCAAAATTTCTGACGGTTGAACGTTTTCTCGAGAAATTTGATGATAATGCGTTGTTCCACGCACGAGGCGGCACCTTTTGTTCACTCATCGTTCTAGCAAGACCCAGACGCGACTGAACAGGTTCTAACCTGCAAAGGAGGGAGGTGGGGGGTTGTGGCTAGATTCTCTCCAGGCGGCGCAGTTATTGCATATGTCGGGGTATTTGAAAAAAAATCAGTCCCGGTCATATTTGAACCACCTTGTACTACTCTACTCCCTTAACAATTTCGGTTATTCATTTCGGTACCTGACGACTAAGTATTTGGCTTGTTAAAAGTATACGCGAATATTATTTCTGAATGAAAACAAGTATACCCAACATATCGTCTAGTATTAAGCTAGACTTGAAAGGAAAGTCGAGTGGTCTCATTGGTTGATGGGGTCGCACCATGCCTCTGCAATGCAGCGTCATCCAGTGGTACAAACAGCAAAAATTATCAAATAACTTCAACATATAAATAACGCTTCAAGGTTTCGAAATTAAATTCAGGGAGGGGGGTCATCGAATTGTATAATAGGAGATGGTCTTCCTGTGATGATACACTTTTGTAGCATTTTCCTTCCTACTTCCAGCATCTCCAAAAGCAGAATACGATTGGACATTTTCTGTACAATTAATATTTGTTACTCCCAAGTTATACTGATTTGATTGGTTCATTTTTTCTCGAATCTTGACGTGATAATCTAATGCAGCGACGTGCAAGTTGATACAATAAAACTTCAAATGATTTTCAATTTAAAACTTTTGGAACTTCAATAATTTTCATTTATACTAAATTTCTGTGCGTCCCGTTTCTTTTTTTTTTTTTTGAAAAGAAGCTCTGATGCCCATTCGGAGCTCCGGCCGACGGGCTTACCTTAGTCGTTACACTAAGCAGAACACGTGAGGTAAATCCCAAATCCCTTTACAATAGCTTTAGTATTATCTAGAGGAGGACGTCATAGAACAATCGCCTACGTGAGTGGAATGATGTCACCACCCAATATCTGATTGTTGCATTCCTCTGCACAAAGTACCTTAGTGGATGTTTCCGCGAGTTTCCAATTGAACATGCCAAGAACACTGCCCACAAAATCAAGCGTTTTGCCACATTCTTGCCACTGGATACGAGGGCAGATCCTGCAATGAAATTATTTCCCATTGTGAACAAATACTCGAGACACTGATGACATCAGCGTTTTCTTGATTCACTCGAAAACCAACGCTTATTTATGGTCGTTTCCAATTGGTAGTTCCCAATTGAAAGCAATAACACTGTCGAAATAAAGCATCTGCTAAACTATTGCCGTTGGATAAGACAGATCGTGCAATGAAATTATTTCACATTGTGAACAAATTCTCGAGACACTGAGCACATCAGCATTGATTCCCTTGAAAATCAACGCTTATTTCTCGCCGTTTCAAATTGAAAACCACAACACTGTCCTCAAAATCAAGATTCTGCTAAATTATTGCCAATAGATAAGAGGACAGATCGTTCAATGAAATTATTTCACATTGTGAACAAATTCTCGAGACACTGACCACATCAGTATTTTCTTGATTCCCTTCAAAACCAACGCTCATTTCCGGCCGCTCCCTCAAGATCAAACAAAGTTGCTCTGCCATCGTCCAGCGGGCTAGGTGCCCGAGCCGCCAACGAGGTGGGCCCATGGCATTGCGGATGCCGGCGCCCCTCGGTCGCCGGGGGGGGGGGGGAGACACGGCAGCGGAAGGGGCGGTCGCAGCGCGGCGCGGAGGGCGGGCGGCGCCGCCAGCGTCTCCTTTAAGCCCCGGCGGGGGCGGGGCGCGGGGCAAGGGCGGTGGCCGCGTCGGCTGCCCGTTGTCCGCCGCCGCCCCCGCGTTAGTCAGCAGCGCGGGCGCGCCGCCCCGGGCGCCCCGCCGGATTAGCGCGGGGCGGGCGGCGGGCGGCGGGCGAGCGCCCCGGGCGTCGCTCCGCATGGCGCGCACGTCCGCGCCGCCCGTTCCGCCCCCGCCCGACTGCCCTCTCGCCCGGCAGGACGGTCGGACGGCCGGACGCTGGCCGGCCGCGCGCTCCCTCGCCGGGGTGGCCGCGCCGCGCGCCCGTCCGAGCCCCTGCGCGCCCACGGCCGCCCCGCTCGCCAGGGGTGGTCGCGCGGCCGCGCCTCGTGCTGTTTCGAAAGACGCTCGCGCCAGGTGCGCGATGAATGTGGATGCAATCCCTCGAGTGTGGCTAAGATATTGTGAGATTAAAGAGGTCGGGTAACGTTTCCCCATGAGGACAATGCTAGTGATGTACGTAAGTGTACCAAACAACGAAGATAAAAAGGTATTCAGTGAAATATGCATCGAACAATTACGCTCAACAGGTTATACGCACGTCGAAACTGATGTTCTTAAAATTATTTAACTACGTTGTGCAATGTCGCAGTGTTGGCCGACTATATTTCAAACGTACGATTATTATACGTTTCAAATGATGGATCTCAGATCTATGTCTCCGAGAATTTGGAATGAACCAATTAAATCTTTCGTTATTAGGAATTTTGAATGTATTAAAAAAAATTCCTTCGGGAACTCGTGGCTATCAGCCGTGGAATTTCGCAAATGGAATAGAAGTAAACGATTTTGAAGGTAATTTGTGCCATGAACTTTTTTGTCTGTATATTAAGAAACGAATTGCCAAATAATGGGAAGAATATTTTCAACTGCGTCTCTATCGAACTTTTTTTTTATTTCCTTGGGCTGGTTCGGCGCTGAATATTGAACTAAAAGTGACAATATTAAAGTGAAATTCGACAGATACGCAATTGTTTAGTTCAGTGATTCGAACGCAATTGTTTAGTTCAGTGATGCCTTATTTTTCCTGTCGACGCTCAGGCTATCAGCCATGTTCTTCCGCCTAACCATGCGAACTTCGTTAAGCTCCTTTCCTCACCTAGCAGCGAAAGAAGGTATTACTCGAGCAAAGAAACAAATTCCTGCTCAAAGGCGTCTTTTAGGCTTGAGGATCCTTAACATGCAGTAAATCTACAACACGGGACAGCCGTCTTTACTTCTCCAAATGGAGGTGTACGAAGGATTTTTTCACCCTTAAAAATACACGGCTTCGACCGTATTTGAATCCGAGAACTTGGGTAAAGCAGCCCGATACGCCAACCGTTACTTCGAAGCCGCATGTGTTCCTTCCCCATCGTTTACCCCCACCCCTGCTCAGAGGCAGCTTCAGTCCCACGGCGCAGAGGGGCTGTGAGGGCGCAGCTCTGCGGCGTGGGCGGAGGGATTGCAAGGGATATCGCCAGCATTGCATTGCAGCCACGGCCTATCCACTGGGTCATCTCAATATGCAGGTGATGCTCTATCGGGCTTAGTTCTCTGGGTGTGGATTAGTCAAGAACATAATATAAGTTACAGGGTATAAGAAATATTTCTGCAAACAAGCTTAATCAAAGTGATATGTGCGTCCAACCACACTGCTTTGAAAGGCATGAAAATAAGAATTTCACTGATGGCCGGAATCTTTTTTACTGTTGGCGGTTGAAGAAAATCAAATGTTACGAACAATAAAAACTGTACGTGGAGAAGAGTGGGAAATGGAAAGACAGGAGACGAAGGAAAAACTTCCGCCACGTTTTATTACTGGCACTAGTAGCTTGATAGAAGTCGCAGCAACTTGCTGAATAACACTATGCAAGACCGATGGTAAATCCCAAAGGCTGTGGACTCTCCCTTACTCCATTAAGATATTCTTGTCGTGCTAAGCTAGTCTTCAACGCGTCATTAACATTGCAAGAAACGTTGCACAGCTTACGGCTCAATGTCGCGCCATTCTTTGGAAATAGTTGTAATCATTGGCGTGAAATTCTCGTAGGAAATAATTAATTCGGCCGAAATGAATTCCTACTGCTCAGGTATCAAACGTATCATGACGTTATTGATCGTTTTTCTTTCAGAACTTTCTGCCCACTGAGATAAAAATAACGTACTTTGCTAAAAGTGAAGAATGAGAGTTTGAAACTTCAGGACATGATGACGACATACAATAAAACGAAACCCAAATACAGGGAGATTGAATAATTATTCTCATTCCAAGAGGTGATTAAATCAACAGCATAGCCAAAATTCTTAGTAAACGATAAGAAATCCAGAAATGTTAATTACGTAGTAATAGCGACGAAAGGCTCTCTCCGACCTGTTTTATTCATTACAACATGGAGGGCGAGATTAAAATCTCGGTATTCCGAGTCGGTAGGCGATCTCACTGACTTCTTCTCGACGAAGCGCCGATGCAGGCAGGATGAATCGGAGGTCTGGCGGGTGATGTGTCCTTCGAGTGCGGAGGAGCGGGCTGATGGGGCACAGGGAAAGCCCCGGGCGGCGACGGCGGCGGCGGCGGCGATGGCGCCAGCGGCTGGCTGGCACCACGGGGCCCTCGCGGGGGGCCGTGCACGATCTTCCTCGTCCTATCCTCACCACTTACTTACACTCACGTATACTTGCATGCACTGCACTACCACACATGCCGGGAGACCAGTCGGGAGCTTAGAGCATGTCCCGGGTGAGACTGTGTCCCGCTAGTGGGAGATACCTGGTTGAGGAAAATCACCGCAATTCGACGTAGGTCGGGTCCGCATTTCGCCATCCAGCGAGGAAAATTACCGCCACCTCCCGCGATAATAACATGCACAACACATACGGTAATAATAATGTTACCAGTTTATGCACCTGGGGTCACTAATCAATCGATTAACCCAGAACGCATTTGCTTGGGTTCAGCGCTGCCCCTGGCTCCAAAAGCTGCATCGGAGGACGCGATTATGATATTGCCTCTTTCCTAAAGCACATAGCTGTTTGTAATTATTTCTCTTCCGAAATGTAGGGACAACCAGTATCCCAATCTCTTACTTTTTTCAGTTTTGAAGAGACGTACCATTTCCATTATTTTAAAGTTTGGTGTATCAATATACGAGATACGATTCTTCAATATAAGATTCTTAAGATGCTTCTCTCATGCTCTCAAATACTGTGTTCAAAATGGCGTTTCTCCTATTTTAAATGGTATTCGAGAATCGTTGAATCTTATCTTGAACACTAAACCTGAATTGAAATGCTTTCTCTTTGTGACAAATGTATTTTTGGAGATACCATACGTCACTTTCAAAATCAGCTCTTTAATTCTTCTCTACGTTTTCTTGATACCGAAAGAAAAATCGTAAAAAAAGTTTGATCATCCGATTTTATATACTTTACTCTATTGTTTGTTTCTATTGGAAAACTTAATACAGAATTTACTACTAGACCATAGACCATATACTGGGATTTTCACTACTCTAGGAAACATTTATCGTGATCCTCTATGCGCTTCCTTATCTTCAAGCTCACTTCACATGGGCGGACTGAGAGTTCCCGTGTCCATCAGGAAGGTGTGATGGGGCGATCATCTAATTTTCATTTCTGCAGACGTAATACTATTCAAAATGTTACAGTACCACTTTGAATTTTTGTCTGCCTTAATTTGGAGAAATAGATGATAAACATACGTGTAATAAAAATATGTGTGACATCTGTTAGGCGCATGGGTAATGACAAGCTGTATTTTACACTCCATACATTCCCGATTGTATCAGTCTGAACAAGAACATCGCACAATACGACAGTAGTTTGTAATATTGAGTATAATTTAGTGAAAGATTAGAACCTAAAGAAGAAAATATCGAATAATGCAGATTGTTTCACATCAAAATCGTTCTCTTCGTTTGTTTTAATATATGTTCTACTACCCTTTCTACCCAAACTACAAAACTATATTACTGTTGTATGTATACTATACGCAAGTACGGTATTAAATAAATTTCTTACGAAGACAAGAAAATGTCCATGATTGTGTCTCCTTACAAAAAATACAAAAGGGGCAGAGAGAAAATATGATAAATAATCTGAAGAACAGATATTAAGTTTCAATAATGACTGATGGAATATTTTCTTATTTTGTTCAATATTGAGTATTGTAGGTAGTAATAGTTATTCTAAAATAAAATAAAAAGGCAATTTAATAATTGTTAGAACTGTCACCCTTTCAAACCTGAAAACTGAAACAAAATACATTACATAAGCATAAATCCGCTGTTTTAGTCTACTGTTTATAGGGAAACTTAATTTACGGACACATAGTTCGCGGCGCGAAAGGCTCGAATTAATGTGAGAATATACATGGGGTTGTAGCGCCAGTAAGTTTTAAATTGAATCCTAAACTGCAACGCTATATCTACAGATCACTAATTGAAATTAATTTTCTTCGTGAATCTAAATACATCCGTATTATGATAACCCAATGGAACCAAATAACACAGTTAGTCCACAAATATGAATGAAAATCACATTTTATTTTATCTAAAGTTCATACTTTTTGGAAAACGTTTTGTATCATCTATATTTTGAATTTTCATCTTTTGAAGAAAAAACTATTGTGTAGGAAAAATAATTCCAATGAATTTGATGAAAAATTTCAATTCAGTTTTTTAGTTTCCGTTTATTTTCTCTTTCTCCACGAGACTCCCCAACTCCGATCCCCGAGAAGGCCCTGAAGTCGCTAAATCATGCTGACAGTCATGTCGACAACTTCTGAGGTGATCATGCCATGACTGGATATCGATGTCAATGTTGCTGTGTCAGTCATGCTGTCCCTGGACAGGGACGCTTGGTGCCAGCAGCCTCCGGCGGTCTTCAGATTCACGTGAGTCAAGTCCGAAAAAAACGACATCAGCATTGGCAATTTCAAACCACGTTTTCCTGTAAACGAATTTGTGCCATTTTTTATACCTAACAAACAAAAAACGGTAATTTGCAACATACACATCTGTGCATAATTAGTTGACGAAGTATCTTATTACATTAAAAATTAAAACAAGTAACTCTAGTAGCAAACAAAATTGTATGTATTAAAATTCAATTAAACTGCAATATTTTTTGAAAAAAGTCAATTGAACATTTAAAACGAAAATTAAAATAAAATGTATTTAATTATTTTTATAGCAAACACCGGTAGCGACGAGCATAGGGGCCAACTCCTGGGCCAAGGCGTTGACTGACTACTCTTAACAGCGGCTTTTGTAATTTCTCTGATCATAGTCAGACGAATGCCGGAGCAGCGCTCTAGAATACGGGCCACAGTCGAAGTGCGATTCTTCGAAGTTCGAATTCTTCTTTTACAACCCCGTCTTCATTTCCATACTTAGGCCCGAGCGTTGCTCCGATCACCCATCCGTGTATGGAACAACCGAATGGCTCACATAATCTCCGCCAAGTGTGGGAGACACGGAAAGCAGCAGTGCTAAATCTGTCTCATGGCGGGAAAAGCCCGAATAGCAATAAAAATATTTTTATACTATTCATCACCTTACCGCCTTTGTTACTTTGAACAATTACGCATGAATACGTTTCCTGCTTCAAAATTGCCAGCCTCTGCTACGATCTCGTAGCTACTTAGATGATTGTATCAACGACGTTTAAAGAATTATATGTTCAAAGAATTGTTTGCTTGCAAAATGCATATGATTTTCACGGGCATTAACAACAACAATAATAATAATAATAATAATTATTATTATTATTATTATTATTGAGTCACATATACAATTACAATCGTGTATTACGAGTAAATATGATGTGTTGGGTGGAGAGAGCTAAGTTACATTACTGTCCAGAAGCGAAACACGGGGGCATCTCAGCATTTACTCAAGGGACCAGGGAAACTGAACAAACACCCTGAGATGGAGTTATTGGCCTTGGAATTATACTACAATACATGTTACTGATAGATTAAGATATTATACTGTAGATAATTATTTTTGGTAGCAAATAATTTAACATTTGAAGATTTTTACAGTTTCATGTCTCTTGCCTATACATGGTTGCATCATCTCTACATGGCTGTTAGAAAAGTTTGCTGACAAGATAGCTCAAATGGTAGAGCAAAAGGGTATATTCCAGGAGATTCCGGCTCATTTTTTCGGCTGGTGTAGTCAATTCTTTGAACAGTTTAAACATATTTTTTTAATTTTTTTTAATTTAAAAGAATTATTGTGGCTTTTTCTCAACACGACCCTTTAGCCCTTTCTGGACATTGAGCTTGCTATACTTCCGTTCTTAAGTTCCTTATTTGTCGTGTGTCTCGTAACGTTGCAGTCGATGCCTTTTATTCCTTCAGCCAGGAGCTCGGCGCCCTTAGTAACCGGTGTTCCCAGACGGTCACCCGTCTAGGAATTCGCGGTGTCTCGAATTGCTTCCGTTCGACTGACAATTCGGCTAACGACGCCATTTAATTACAATATTTTTTATTCTTTTCCAGGAACGTTTCCGAACTTCGTTTGACGAAGGTGACGATCGGACGCGATCGGGCGCGGGGGTCTGTAGACGACGTCTGTGGAGGCGCAGGCGCCCCTGGTCGCGCAGAGCGCGCTGCGCGGGAGCTCCCCGGCCCCTGCGGCCGGTACGCCACGCGCGGCCAGGCGCGACGCGACTCGACTCGTCGCGACGCGACGCCGACGCCGACGCCGCTGCGGGCGCCGCGCCGCCCGGGACCGGACGCCCGGGCCCCGATCGCCCGCTCTTTTTGCCGGCGCGGCGTCGCGGCGCGGCGCGGCGCATTCCTGTGGGCGGCGGAGCCTCTCGCCCTCGGCGGCCTCCGGCTCTCGGCTCCTCCCTCGGCTGAGATTCCGGCCGAATGGATTGCTCCCAGTGGCCTCACATCGCTCCTTACTGAAGTGAAGTGTATACTTCGATCTTATTAAGTGGCCGATGACATTAGGTTATTATTACACCTCTTGCCTGATAAAATGAATACTTTTATTTTTATTTACATTTATAAGCAGATTTCTGAGGACACAAACCCCGTTGAGAGGGTAGTTTGCAAATTAATTAAAAATATTCATTTTATAAGGGAGGAGGTGTAACAATGACCTAATGTCATCAGCCAATATAGGAAAATCGATTATATCGAATGTAATTTTGAATATTGACGAAATAATGGAAAATACCTGAGTCACCGCACTCAATGAAGTAAGTTACAGTCCAACCACTCGTTAAACTGTTTCATTTGACATTTCGTTAAACTGCGTCATTATTTTATGCGTATTAAATGTTCAACTATATCACAATCTCCAAATGATTGTTTCCACGTTATATACTGGCTGCAACTTAAACGGAATTGTTTATTCCTCGCAGAAGAGCTTTAAGATGCGACTCGGCGTCAACTAGTCGCCTCAAAATAATGCTTCTTTTATTTTCTAGTGTTATTTATCAAATTTATTGAGATTTATAGAAAACTAAACAGCTCCTTCGGGTATTTTATTTAAACTAAACTCTAAGTTACATATTTCAATCAGATTGTTTTGTAAGTTGCTACGTTCTTGATATTTTACAGTAAATGCATGTTCGTTGAGCGCTTATAGTAAATTCATTACAATGAAGCTAGTGTTGTTATTGTCCCAGACTCTTAAATGATCATTATTCTCTTATCCTCTTTTAATATGTAATATGAAATAAATAAAATGAAAAAACACGTTTTTCTGTACTCATATGCGATGAATTCTTCTAGTTTTTCTAATTTTTTAGGTTTTCTATTTTTTCTAATTCACTAATGTTTGGGAACATAGTAATTCCACTGTCTCTTTCTTGATAAGAAATTAGAGAATTAGTTCTCAAAATTTGAGATACTAAATCATGCTGACTCAACATATAGTTCAAAAACAATTTATTCAATAGCAAACTACAGTGATAAAACTCGGCACAAAAAAAGATATTGGAGGAATCTTCTCGAACGCAACAAACACGCTCGGTCCATCTCTCTCATAGCAGCGCCGAAAAACTAATTAATGGTTCTGTTGTGACTATATCGGATAAATGCTGAGATTCGAAAAAAGACAAATATCGATTATACTTCGGAGTAGAAAGCAATTTCAGGCATCTCAGAAACATTTTGTGTTTCTAATGGTGTGGGATACTTTTCCTACACAAATGCAAACTGTTAAATTCATTTCCCCCGTGGATCTGAACGCATACGTTCACAATAAATGGTACTGGGACGAGACATGCTTCAGCCGCTTTCATGGTCCGTAGGTGGCCTGATCGCGAGGGGAAAAAAAAAATTGCCGTGACCGGGGCGCAGGGGCGGGAGCCAATCACGGCTGCGCGTCGCGAGCTCCTCGGCGAGCCTCGGAAGCTCAGTAGCTCAACGGCTGAGCAGGCGGCTCGGCTGCATCGCGGCCGCGAAGGAGTTGCTCCGCTTGTCCTGCGGGATATTACTGGTGTGTGAAACCGCAAACACCACTCGTTTCTTGCTGCTTCCGACGTGACCAGAAGTTTGTTAGAAAGGGAACGCGGCGGACACCTCCGCGGTGTTGCTCGCGCCGGGGCTGAAAGATCAGGGGGAAAGAAAGCACGGGCTGATCATAGCTAATCGCTGTTATCCACGCGTTCCGTCTTGAAACAATAGCAACACTTTTCGTCTGCATCAATAATTAAAGTTATCTGTTAGAGAAAGGGTAAAGGTTTCTGCACAATAGGTTTTTGAAGGAATTATGCTATTGTCTAGTGTTTTTTTTAAAGGACTTCAGAAATGATACAGAAAGAGATGATGTGAAATTAATCAGTTTCCTCTAAAAATACATAATGACATTCGTGAATAATAATACCAAAATTGTATTGTTACGTATTGTATTATTATTGTGAAGAAAAGAAAATACGTCTGGTCTTAGTATACTTTTTGGTATTACTGTAAAATGCAATTGATATGAGACATTGAGAAAATGTAGAAAGAGATTATTTGATTGACACGAATAGTAAAGCTCTTACGAATGTTAAATGAACACTTACATTTTCGTTAATAATAAATACCTAAAACAACTGTTGATTTCGTACAGTGTAACGCTGTCTGTGTAACAACGCCGTTGCTACCTAGTATCAGAGGAGGTATTGCGCCTTAACTCTCTCGTTTGTAAGCGTTTGCAATGAAGTGCCGTAGGTCTTTCAAACAGAGCTATTTCCACACAATACAGATCCAAATAACGAGCACATTTTGTAGAACATTCACATAGAAGTGGGTGTGAATGAATTGCATTGAAGTTGTGAATGTATCGCAACACAAGTTGCTATTAGTAATTGATTAGTAAACCATATCATTCTGATGGTGTGCGTAGTTGCAGACCTGGAACTGAAGCTTTGGAATCGAAAGGTCCTAGACTCCAGTCTCGACGGTTTTGCTATTTGCAGAATAAATTTGTCTCTCTATAATTTTAGGTTATCGTTATAAACCTTTTTTGCTAAAAGTAAAATTCCATATGTGTGGCAACTAATGTGGAGTTTAACGTCTACCTATAATTCAATTATTTGTAAGGTAGTTTGAATTATGATTGCACATTATTAAACCGTGTATAAATTCTATCTGATGCATCAGCTGTATACGTTAAAAGAATCGTATCCCACCCCAATCCAACAATAAATTAAAATATCTCGACCGCTCATTCATTTTCGGCTGAGAGGAAATAGTTCAAAAGATACGCGAAAAATACATTTCCCGATTAATATTCACATCAAACCCAGCTTCCCGCGCCGTGCTTCAAATGCTGTGTATCACGTTTCGGTTGCGTAAGAGGGGAGCAAGAGTTCTAAATTAAAATTCAATTTTCTGCTCCTCGGAAATGCAGAGGGAGAAATATAGAGTGCGTCTGATTGTGCACGCTCCATAGGGAGGTAGCACCGACAGCAACGGCCTCTGCTGGGTGCTCCGGGTAGCGAAACGTCTTGGCACCCGCAAAGCAGCACTTCTGTTGTCGCTGCCTTGAGTTAAAACTACCCCAAAACAAGCATTCTATTCCGCACGCAATAATAACAGAACCTTACTAATTCTGTGTGAAGGAAATGGCTGACTTCTTCTGAATTGTGAGAGATTTGCAGCTTTGTGAGTTGAAGAGGAAGTATGAATGAAATTTAAATAATATAAGCTTAACTAATTAATTTATCCCATTAATGCGACATCCCAACCAAAATTTATTCCAAAGTTCAAATTAACCATGCATTATATGTTATTACAGAGGTTTTCTCGTGTGAACTAAGATTATTTGCATTTGTAGAGATTTGTTCAGGCTGTAATATTTCGAGACAATAGTTTTTAAATTTCAAGATCCTATAAAAGTATATGGTTGCTTATTTCATTACATTTAAAAACAGTACTACTTTATTATTTTCTAAAAAACTCAAATGCATATATGAAGCTTGGTCAGAGACTCTTGAGTGTAAATGAGTTGTATTTATTGCTGGAATATCCAATAATGAATGCCCATGTCCAAGATTGTAGTTCTACAATTGACTATTGTCACGGATTTCCAGCCAATAGAAATTGACTAAAAGTTATCTACTATGTATTGTGAATATATATGTAAAATAGCTGTGCTCTATTGAGAATATATATGTTTTTGAATCTTACTACACACATGAGATAGGTTTTTTAGACATAGAGAAATTTAACCGGCGCCGGCAATCTGTATGGGACGTAGGGTCTGGCAAAAATGTGCAGGCGATTTTCCTGAAAACGTGCGGGGATCATATACTTGAATTTCGTCGCCTATCGAGAATTGTAATTTGGGATCGCCACGAATTACACTTTAAATATTTACGTCTATGGTCTTTCAAAATATTTCAATTATGTCTTTTCGGAGATTTCTTTCAATTGCTCAGCTTGTAGAAAATAATTAAGACTACTTTATTAAGTTCATAAAATTTGCCACCGAGGATTGTAGTATTTTGAGAATTTTGTCTTAAAAACACGAACTTAAAAAATGATTTGGTTTTCTTTGGAATTAATAAGAAATAGAAAACAGAACACATTTCAATCTTCAGTAATATTTTATTTCAAAGCTTATCTTGCTATTTTGATTAAAAGAGCTTGAGTGTGAATTGAGAGACTGGAAAGAAGTGATTGAGAACTGATATTCCAGAACAACACAAACATTGCCTTAAAGAACAGTATAAAAAATTCTAGTCATGATAAAATGTAATGAACATTACATTTTATCATGATTAATGTAGAATTTGAAACCAATGTTTGTGTTTTCAAAACTACGAATAAACTGATAATCATTCCTAGGGAACGTAATGGACATTTTCGGCAAGATCGGTCTCGTCAATTCACGGTGTCGCTCCGGACGCAAGCTCTGCCTGGCGTTACGTCGCTCACGGGCGCTGCACCGAGCTGAGCCCAGCGCACCGCGCGGCGCTGCGCGAGGCAAAAAGGCTGGGCCGGAGGCGCAGATCCACCCCTGCCCCCCCCCCTCGGCGGAAGGGCGCGCGGGTGCAGCTGCAAATTAACCGAGTTTGGTTTACACTAAGTGCCAGCTAATTTGATCATCTCGCGCGATGGAAATTGGATTTGGGTTAGCTTCAGCATCATCAAGAGGCCCCCGCGGAGCGCCGCCAGGCCCCGCCCCTGCCCCTCCCCCTCCCCCTCCCCCGCCCGCCGCCGGGAGGGGCGTGTTGACGGCCGTGATTAGATTTACATTTCACAATGCGCGGGGGCGGCGCGGGCGCCGCGCGAGGGGCGGCTTATTTTTTCGGGTCGCCGGCGGCGCGGAGCGCGGGGGGCGGAGGGGGGGGCGGCGGCGGGGGCTTAGCGGCAATTCGCGCTCCGCCCCTGTCCCCTCAAAGGGCCGCCCGCGCCCGCGCCCCCCTTTGGTTTAAAAACTATAATGCTATAGACATAGTCACATCTTTGGTTACTTGCGGCGCGGGATAAGCGAGTTAGCGTGTTAGCGGGGCGGAGTGCGGCGGAGCGGGGCGGGGCGGGACGCGGTGCGGGGAAGCGCGTGATTGCGTTAGGCATGCGTGCGCGTGCTGTCACCCGTGCATGCCAAGCGGTGGCGCCGCGCCGCGTCGCGCCAGCCAGCCCGATTTCTCCGCGCGCGCGCGGGGCGTCGCGTCGCGGCGCGTCGCGTCACGGCGCGAGGCCGCCGAAGGCACGGCTCGGGCGGTGCGGCGAGCCAGCGAGCGGGCGAGCGATGCGGCCGCCCCGAGCAGCGCGCACACTTTCCATCATCTTCTAAACCTTATCCTACGTAACTGGGGTCAGTTTTTTTAGTTTCTCACTACGTTTTACACAGTAGAGGGAATGTTATGTAAGGCTGTGCGAAAAAGACGACGAATTTTCGGCAGAAAACTCTTATTGCCTGGCCCTGACAACGAAAGAATGGATAAATGAGGTTCCTAAATTTAGAAAAAAAATCCTCTTTGATATCGAAAAATCAAATGACCGCTGTCTGTCTGTCCGGCCGTCTGTAAACAACGCTAGCGGCTAAACCGTTCAGCCGATTTTCCCCAAAATTGATATTCCCCAATCGATCTGGCTGATGCCACGATGCCTTGAATTTGAAACCGACATTTGAATTTTGGGGGTACTTATCATGAAGACCCTAAGACATTTTCAAAATTAAAAAAAAATGGCTACATCGTTTTGAATTTTTGTTGTTGGATATGAAGTGCGTTTAAGAGAATGGTGCAGATCTCATTTTCGTTTAAAAATTAACGCCCACTATAGTTTAGATCGCTTACTACGATCCATTACGATGTCACTCTGTTTTTTACAACCGGCTGTCAGCCTGTCGTCAACCCTCAACCCGGATGACAAAACTGTGTAACTTCACGTAGTTAAAGAAATCGGCTTGGCAATGCTGATTCGTGGCCTTTTCAGTACAGCCATCTCAGCATTCGGCTAAATGGCTGAGGGGAACCAGGAAAATCCCGGGTCAGGGTGGCAGGTGCGGGGATCGAACGCGTGCCTCGCGATTGCGAAGTCACAGCGCGCACACTTTCCACCGCGGCTAATTAGCTGCGTCGAACGCGCGCTCCGCGACAAACAGCAGCTGAATTAGAGAAGTTGTTGGTTTCTCTTATTACGGAGAGTGAATGTTTGTTTGCAATCCAGTCCACTGTAGCGACCCCTTCTCTCGCTAGTAGCTTTCATTCTCCATTTACTCACATTCTATCCAAACAGATCATTTCACTATCAGTTATATACTCTCTGCTGTGGACAGCAAATGTATCTGATTATTGTGGACTCACTTAGGTCACGAGTGCATGTATGATTTTTTATTAGTCATCTTAAAGCGAAAATACGAGACGTTTGTAAACATCGCGATATAATTAGTGGTGGAATGGTCCATTTTGGTTAAAAAATAATGATTTTATTTATTTTTAAATTTCTATTCTTCAGCAAAAACCGTATGTGTCTGAAGCGAGTCTTCCAAAAAGATTACATGATCCACTTCCTCTTGACTTCTCATGCTTACAATAATAACATGATTTAACTTCTACACACTCTTTGAAGTTGCATTGAAAAATATCTTACATATAGAACTACTTCTTTTTATGGAGAATAAAATAGGATAAAAAATAGGAAAATCGAAATTGAATCTTCTGTACGTCTGCTTTTAGGAAGTAATAATAATAATAATAATAATAATAATAATAATAATAATAATAATAATAATAATAATAATAATAATAATAATAAAATTATGATCAAAGAACCAACAGTATTCCGAAAGAGTTTGTTGAGAGGCAAAACTTATGTGATGACCATAGCTGGTGAAAGGTCCATTAAAGAAATTATTGATCGGTCACTTGGTTGTCAGCACTAAAAACGATTTTGACATCAATAATTTCTTCAAGAACATATAGTAATAGATCAATCAGCACATTTTACCTGCGGAACATAATGGCTATCGCAAGGGAAATAGGAGAATTACTAGTAATTGATAGTTTAATTACACAGAAAATAAAAAAGCACCGGAGCAACATTTCCGTAGTCTATATGTACTATAAAGCCTTTGACTTTTAGCCTTATTCACGACTTCTGTGTCCTAAGTGTCCTAAATTTACATACGAACGAGTACTGATAAGTTTCTTGAGAATGTGCATGTCAGAATGAAAAAAAACTCATTTGCGACGGTATTTTGGCGAGGAATATTTCAAGGAGACAGCCCAACCCCACTGTGGTTTTGTATAGCACTAATTTATTTCAGTAGAATAATTAAACAATCATGACATATATCTGATGAAGAAAAACTCTTATGTTCGTATCTCGCACTAACTCTACATGGATGATCTCCAAACTATACGGCTCTAATACAGCTTACTAAACGAATGCGTAATTGTCAAGGGTTTCAGCGACGCAGTTTGTATCGCGTTTGGGACAGACAAATGAATTATTTTGCCAGGTTTTCGGTGACAAGTCTAAAAATTACTAAAACTTTCGACACTGATCACACCTACAATTAACTGGGAATGCTACTGTTCTTGGAAATAATTGGATTCAGAGGTTAGAGACAAGATTGTACAGAATGTGTTATTACGAGTATCTCTGTAAAATATGGATCAATTCAAGAAGAAAAATATCAGCTATTTCCATAAAAACCTACACATTTGGTGTAATAAAATGAACAGAAACAGCCTTATAGTCTTTTGACTGAAAAATAAGCTTACAAAACATCGACTTCGTCACCCTCAGAGTTCAGTGCGCAGACTGCAATTACCACGAGTTATAGTGCAGGAAGTGGACTACTTAACTTGGAGGTACTATGCCGACAGCAAGAAGAAAATCTACGTAGAAAACCTGTGTCCATTAACTCGTCTTTCACGAAGCTATCTGTGATCGGGGTAAAAAGATGACTCCATTATATCTGGCACAACTAAGCAAAGATTTTGAGTATTTGAAGCTTCAATACCGCGTGAATACCTGGTAAAAAAAGAACGTCTTGGTAGATTTTTTGCAACCTTTACTTTGGAGAACATAGATAAGAAAGGTCCAGTGGATTCGAACCGGGTACCTCTTTGGTGGAACTGAAGGATCCCTCTTCTCCATTCAAAACCAAGATGGTAAAAACAGAGCATACAAAGAATCCATTATGGTTCAGCAAATTGATAGCCGATGCCGCCTACGTAAATCCTCCAATGAGTCAATCCAGCGTATTTGCTGTGGATGCCCCGCATTGTTTCAAACAGAATATCGTAAGAATATCATAAGAAACACAATTGTATTGCCAAAGTATTTCCCCAAGCCCTTGCCAAGAAATACGACCTCGTAGGGAGTGAGCAACCTAATTACAAGTGCAAACCAGAGCAAGTAATCAACAACTACAGAGTTCGAATTCGTGTTGTAGCGATCGAACTCGTAATCATTACCGACCGAACAATGGAAGCAAATAGACCAGATATTGTTCTTTTTAATAAAAGAACTGAAACAACATACATCATTGATGATGTGGTCCCTTCAGATGAAATGATTGTAACAACTGTTCCTGAGAAAAATATGATAAGCTAACATCTGGATGTTGAATTGCACGACATTTATGGATTACGCATACTGGAAGTGCTCCCAGTAATGGTGACATCAAATGGTTTGGTCACCAAGGAATGGTAAGAGATCTCAAAGAAATTAAAACTCACATAGAGGCATTTTTGAACCTTTCAGAAAGATACATTATTGGGAAGAGCAGATCCGTACTTCAGCGTGAATTGAAGGAAAGAAAAACAAATTCTCGTTCCAATTTATGTGCAAACCACTGTTACTTGGGGTGATTGTAAAAACCCCGGCAAAACTGCAGTCCCAAAGAAAAAGGATATAACAATAATATTAATAGTAATAGTAACAATAATAATAATAGTAATAATAATAATAATAATAATAATAATAATCTCAACAACAAGGATAGTCCGGAAATTTATGGGAAATGATGTACTACGAATTCTTTTAAAAATAGATGTATTATGCTTTGATTTTGTAAATCTGTACAATTATCCAGTTAAATGTACCAATGAAATGAGAAAATAAAAGAAACAATAATAATAATAATAATAATAATAATAATAATAATAATAATAATAATTACAATAATAATAATGTGGGTATAACATAATATGTAATATTTCGGTAAGAAATTGATAGGAAAGGTTTCTTCAGTAATACTGAGGGACTGGATTGTATTAGCAGGAAGGGCTTTAGATGAAAAAGGAAAGGCATCTGACCGCAAGCAGAACGGAGAGTTGAATGTCTCGAGAGTTCGGTGTCATGATGACTGGCAACAGAGGCCGATGTTTCATTGCTGACCTTTAAAATTATAGGTACTTCAAAATTGGTTGTTTATTTCCCTTAACGTTCCACTATGAATCAGGTAGCACAATATTTCTCGACAAGTAATATCGGCCATGAAAAATGTTTCTCAGAAGTTTCGTAAATTATGAATATAGTTTTTACTTAAGTGTGAAGACAGTAAGAGGCATTTTTTAGTTATTGAACAAGCTTTTTCAATTTTTAATTATTAATTTACACTCAATGTTTTGATATTTAAAACCTTGGCTCTACATGCCGTGCGTTTAGTACGAGTACACTTGAGTTTAATACAAGAATACTCGTAATATGAAAACAAAATCAAACTTTAAATGGTGGTCTGCACACATTTTAAGGCAATCTAATGGTCCGAGTCAAAACGGACAACAGATCAGCAGGGACGCTGCGATACTTTTCATCCTTGAAATAATGACTTTTTTTAAATTTTACCAAAATCGCTATTGAATGGGTAATGGGTAATTGGTTACCAAAATCGCTATTGAATGGTTAATGGGTAATTTCGTGCTATGTTGAAAGACGATGTAACCATATCGAAAATAACAGATTTGACTAATATAATCAATTAATTCTTAGCATCAAGTTAACACACTTAAGTCTAAAACCTTTAGATACTTC
This sequence comes from Gryllus longicercus, assembly GCA_038098605.1. NCBI lineage: Eukaryota > Metazoa > Arthropoda > Insecta > Orthoptera > Gryllidae > Gryllus > Gryllus longicercus. The sequence continues at coordinate 1,648,453 of JAZDUA010000157.1, forward strand.
ATGTAACATTTCAATTGCATGGAGTTACTGAGAATAAGAGAGCCAATTTGTTCTGGTTACAAGGAAATATATAATTTCTTTATGTAAAATAAATTAAAAATAAATACAATATAGAAATAATATATTGTTATCTGTTTGCATGTTAACTCAAATTAATATAACGTTCTGTATTAAAGTAATGTATCGACATCATTACGTTTGGGAAGTATATTTGATATTCGGTGATATTGATGTACCAATATTGTAATCACACTATTGATGTCAAATATTGTACATACTAAAATGTCACAACATGCCTACGGCGTATCAGCGGTCAGAAATTGTACTCCTTTTCCTTAAACTTTACTCCTACTCGTGAGCTGAAACGTTCCGGGAAGCCCCCTCGACTTCCGGGGTAATAGAGGGCACCGCTTCGAGCCCCGTGTCATCCAGCAGTTGTGTGGACGCTCGCAATGGCTTGTGATGTTGTCGCGCCGTGCTTCCTAGTGGGAAAGGAGAAATCGCGAGGTTCACACGGCGCATGAACGGCGCTATCAGCAAAGCCCTCAGACGCAGGAAAGCGCAATGGTTGCGCGCTAGCATTTGCGCGCCGCTGGATTGTCTCGTCGAGGGGGGAAGGTCTGTGAGAGCGGTGATTTGTTCCGAGTGGTGATCTATAATTGACGGTGGTCGGTGTAGGTTAAGTCACTAATACACAATATTATCTGTAAACATATGCTCACGAACGATCGTGAGAAAGAAATTGTGGCACACAATATTTACCTATTGTACAATGTTAGTAATATAAGGTGCAAAAACTGAAATAAGATAAAAAACAGAAATATTACTTTGTTATAAATATCAACTATTATGAGAAACTAATTTTAAGTGGACACTTGTAACAATACGCTGTTTAGGTAGTAAAATGCAAATGCTGTCATATTGCTGTGCAATGATATCGCTGCAAAAGGACCCTTAAATTGAACATTTGGATTGTTTGTGATATTAGAGGTTTTAATTGGTTCATGTACTAATTTCATCAATGTAATTTTCACTTTACTTTACCGCTGATGAGCACGTCAGGTAGCCTCGAGAAACGTCCAAAATATCTGATCTTCGTGGTTCAAGTGGTTCGTGCAATCCTGAACTTCTATAGTAATATAATAAAAAAGTAGAGCAAGAAGGAATGATGTATGAGTATCCAAAACTAATTCAATGATGTTTCTCTACACATTCTTATTCACTGATGTTCATTGTGTTCTAACACAGGGAGTAACATCGAATGTTATAATCTGCAAAATGATTGTTACTACACATTTCAGCTTATGTAGACACGTAATCCAGAAATAATCACTATTCGCTCTACTGTAGCCAAGGCATATTTCCCCATAAAATCTCAGAGCTTCAACTGTTTCGTTGTCAGTGCATATCAGTGATAAGGATCTATAAATCTCTACAACTGTTATAAGAAAAAATAAAAACTGATATGTGCAGTTAATGTGCCACAATGTGAGTATCATTTTCCTCACAAATGTGATTGAATTAAACCAAGTTTGGTGTGGTTAAAAAATAAAATGCTATTTTTGGTACCTCAAGAAAATAGGAACTTATTTCCAGCCCAAAGCGTGATTTTTTACAATTATTGATCATTCTACAGTTGCAGAGTCGCATTTCCTCAATTTTTTTCACTTTTGTTGTTCAATTGTGATTTAAAAAAATAAACACTTGAAAATAAATCAACAGACTAACTTGCAAAGAAACCAATTAGCTAGAGGTTCATGCATAGTGGAATTTCATTGACAAGATGATTAGACAAAAACTGAGAAAAATTAATGGGTGAAGTAAATTAAATTAATGTTTCAAATTTTATAAATTTGTATCATTGTTGCTTATGTACGCGTTTCATATGTGTGTACCAAATATAGGTATGTATCAAATTTATAAATATATTATTTTATAAACAACATTCGCTTTGCATACTGACAAGTAGTGGATCAAAATCAGAACGGTAAACACTGAAACCACAGCCAGTACTCATGAAATTTAATAATTTGTTTGAAACAATCGTTTCGAAAGTTTCCTGAATATCTCCACACTTTAAACAACCGTCGCTAGATTACGATAATACGATTCCGTCAAACACAATTATCCAACACTGCAGGGGAATGCGCTAGGATTGGAGCCTTTCTATGCGTCATGCAGTTCTCCCACTTTCGTCGCGTGAAAGAGGTAGCCAGCCCCCCATGCGCGCCTTGAGCGTTGCAAGCGGAGAGGCACCGCGGGCGACCTGCTTCCTCCGGCCCCGGCCCCGCCCCCGCCCCCGCCGCCGCCGCCGCCACCACGCCGTATGCGCGCCGCGTGCCCGCCGCGAGAGCTCGCTCCGCGCTAATGGAATTAATACAGCCGGCGTAACGAACTTCCAGCGGCGCTCGCTGTCAAAGGAAAACTTGGTGGAAAACCCGTCCGCCTCTCGCGGCCCGCGCCCCGCGCCCCGCCCCACCCCGCCCCGCCCCGCCCTCCGCTGCGCGCGCGCGCGAGCTGCGCGTGCAAATCACGTCCCGTGCCCCACCCCCGCGCCGAGCCACCCCCGACCACGTGGCCTCGAAAAGGGTCTTGCTCGCGGCGGCGGCGGCGAGAGCGGCGGCGGTTGTGACGGAGGAGGAGGTTCTGCCGGAGGCGGCAATTGTGTAGGAGGTGGCGGTTGTGTGGGAGGCGGTGGTTGTTTTGGAGGAGGCGGTTGTGACGGAGATGACGGTTGTGTATGAGGGCGGTGGTTGTGTCGGAGGCGGAGGTTGTGACTGAGGCGGCGGCCGTGTCGGAGGTTGTGTCAGAGGTGGCGGTTGTGTTGGAGGTGGTTGTGTGAGAGGCGACGGTTGTGTCGGAGGCGGAAGTTGTGTCGGAGGTAGCGATTGTGTCGGAGGTAGCGATTGTGTCGGAGGAAGCGGTTGTCTCGGAGGAGGCGGAAGTTGTGTCGGAGGGACAGTTGTGTCGGAGGCGGAAGTTGTGTGGGAGGCGGCGGAAGCTGTGTCGGGGGCGGCGTGGAAACAGGAACGTGGTGGAGGGGCTGCGAGGAGACAGGGTGGGTGGGTGGGTGGGATGGGGAGCGCTGTAGTTGGCGCCGCGAAGCGACCCCGGCCCGCCGCATCGCAATTCCTCCTCTCATTCACGAGAAGCTTTTCTGGATTTGGGGCTCGCCCGCCGTGAATGCATATCATATGGTAATTGTTGGGTGCGCCGTAGATTCCTGTTCGCGAGCAAGGGGAGATTTACTGCAACCACGGAGGGGATAAACTTCGAATCGGAAGAAAAATGTCGCACACGCTCTCTTTTTAACTGCATTATATTCTGCATGCCGGATTTTGTTCTATATCTTACTCCTCCAGTCCGTTGTTTGCCCCAACTTCTGGATCTTTCTCTTGTGTTCTCTGGTCTTCTTCTTCCTCGTACTCCAAATTTAATCTCCATACAGTCATCATGTCCTGTCTGCCTCAGTCACTGTCTTGAAATCTGTTTGTGATGATAGTACTAACGATGAAAGAAGCAGCACCGTATGTTCTGCATTTGGTTTTGAAAGCAGTCACGTTTAATTTTCAGAAAAAAATCTACTGCAAGATTCGGAAAAGGTCTAATCTGTCGTATTGTTATCAGATGAAATGCGGTTCACAATTCAAAATCATAGCTTTCCAACCCTTACTTTTATTTTTTATGTGTCCTATGGAGCAATTCTTTACATTAAGTATGCTTTAGTAAGTTTGAATGACTTTCGAAATGTTGGTAAGATCCAACGTTTATGTAGCATTTCAGCTACATAAGCACTACTAAGGAAATCATCACCAACACAATTTGCGTTCCAATTTACAATGAACTCTCGAGAACTGAAATGCATTGCACTTCAGAAAGTTGAAATATAGCCTTTTGTAAGGTAAATGAGAATAAATACCACTGGAAAATTCGCTCAAACGATCATTCAACGATCAAAAGTTAATTTATTGAATTCCTATATGCTTGCCGCTGGTAGTGTAATGAAAGAACATTCGATTACTTTTAAATGCGCTGTAATAAATGCATTACGTGAATAATTAACATTTAAACGATGCATTAACATCCGAATTCAAAACAATGGTTCACTCTACGATAAAATAACTCTCGACAGTGTTTTGTCCCCATTTTCTGGTTTTGGTAACATTCACTACATTATTCATATAAAACAACGCGAGAATCAATGAGTATCTCCTATCAGACCGTGAATCCATGAAAAAGTAACATTGGAAAATTAAGTGCATCTCCTATTTTCTTTCAAGAAAAATGACATCTTTGAGTCCCTTAAATCAGTTAAGATTTAGATGTCTGTGACTTCAAGGACTAATTTGAAACGTTTGGTCAATGAGTATTTACGTGGACAGTTTTTAGATTTTTTTAAATATTTGAATCACATAAATACAGTAAACCCTCGTTACCACGAATTCTCTTAACACGAATTACGCTGTAATGCGAACACCGATTATTTCGGTTTTCTGGTATTCGGGTTAATGAGGGTTTACTTTAATTAAATTTTTAATACCAGGATGAGATATGTGGGATTCAGAGTAAATATCTATTGAGACTCGTCTTTCTCTCAATACTTTCTGGGGGTGTACTTTGAGGCCGACAAAACTTGATTTAGAATAGTTGAATTTGCATCATACATGCGAAGAAAGAGTTTAGATAATGTATATGTTCAAAGAAAGAAGTAATCGCATTTGCGTGGAGTAGACTCAGAATAGTTCTGACATTGTAAACATCAAATGTGGGTAAGTCGCGCGTTATGGTTTCAGAAAAATTGAAAATTAAAAAAAGAAAAAACGTTTATAGATATCGTTTTTTTTTCATTTTACCTCCAGCATAATGACAAGTTTGAACAATTATGTCTCGATGAAGAATTTTCTTAATTAATTTAATGTGATCAACAGAAAAAATGACTTTTCGAAAGTATAAAATCAATTAGCGTTTAGAAACAAAGCAAGAGACCTTCTCAACTTTTGCTCTATGGTTCAAGGGAAATGTTACGAAAATCCCGATCGAGATATGGACCAAAAATCAGAAGAACTTCGGAATAGAATGACTTTGATGAGCGTTTTAATATTTGTTTCCTTGAATTATCCGGAAATATATCAATGTATGAGGAAGCATTGGATGTATGATTTAAATTAAAATATTGACAGGTGTATGAGAATTTAAGAAATATTTGAACTTTCGCTCAAAGGATTTAATTGGAAGATGTTTCAGAAACAATTATCGTAATTTTTGGAATCGTCTTTTATTACTTAATTTCGCGAGAAGATTAATGATAAAAAAAACTAGTTGAAGAGACTAGCCGCAATTGTTGGATCATTCCCCTCTTTCGTAAATCTTTACAACAACTTTCTCTTTCAATTTTTAGTTGACTAGTTTTACACAATTGTTTCGTGTCCTACAGTACAACACACTCCTTAAACTGAACTTTTATTTTTGCAAATGGACGTAAGATGCGTTACGGTGTATAGCAATGAACTAATGAATACATTATATTTTAAATTATGTTCCAGTTCTTCGTCTCACTAAAGTATAATTTTTCTGTGAATATTTTAAGGAAAACCCATGTTTAAGCGTAATTATTGTTTTCTAAAAAAAATTATATTAGATTTGTTGTCTGTAACAACAGAAATGTAGATTGTTTTTCACATAGGAATATTGTTTCTTCATCTTTTCTACATATTTGTTAAATTAATTGTAGGAGCTTTCCCAATGAAAAAATGTAGTAAATTTTTCAACTTAAATAAATTTACTGATATAGTAACAATCCAATGCGCTATTTTATAACACAAAGAATATTTATTTTTAATTGTATACTTGTATCTCACTCCCGCAAAAGAAACGGTACAGTGAAATCTGCAGAAATATGACAAAGAAACGGATGCCTATGGAAAATGCATTTCGAAATGAAAAATTTACTAACAAAAATTAATTAAAATTGAATACAATGAGAAAAATGCACTCCTTTTCGGGTACTATACGCATGCAAAATCATATTAAAACGCGACATAAACACCGCCACGGGATCGCGCTTGTTCCGGATTTTTTCCAAGAGTGTGGTGAATATGTAAGAATATATTTCATTTATTTTTGTAATAAAATGTCATATTAATACTTTTATGCTAATTATTCTGTAAATTAAATGAAGTAGTTATTCATTATGTGTAATTTGTAGATTATTTCAAGGGTTTTAGTATTCTGGATTCCTAATATTTACTGTTCTCGCGTTATTATAACATATTTAGCTACCTACACATTCTCTCTCTCCCTCACCATCATTTTAATCTTACTTATTACATTTTACCTTGCTAGTTTATTTGATTTTTATTTATATTTTTATTGTCATTATTATATTGTATCTATTTGTCATCAGTGTTTTGTGAAGCCAATGCAGAAGACTGATTTTGAAGATTAGCTCCTTCAGAAACTTCTTTTCTTCCGAATAGTTAAAATGTTTCAATAAATTTTGAATCTACTACAATGCCAAGTTGATGTTATTTAATACATTCCCCATGACTGACGATCAAGAGAAGCTGTGATATTGAGAAAAGGGAAGGACCTTCGTCGGCGGCGAAAATACTGCCCGCGATCGCGCACGCGACGCTAAATCGCGCGAGCGCCCGGGGGTTAATACAAATGCAATGTTGGCACGCGTGACTCACCCTTGAGGCTCTTGTTGGGCGGCGGGCCGTCGCGGTTCCAGGGCGGGTCGCCGTGGCCCGAGAAGTCGCGCAGCTTGAGGTAGGAGATGGTGAGGCGGATGATGGAGGCCTTGTCGAGCTGGCTGGTGATGGCCGCGGGCAGCGGCAGCATCTTGGCCAGCTCGTAGAACTCGAAGTTCTCCTTGCCCCTGCGCGAGCGCGCGGCGTCTCGGCTCTTCTCCTTGCGCAGCTCCAGAATGCTGCAACACGCGCGCACGCATGAGCACGCCGCCCCCGAACGCGCGCGCTCGCGCCACGCTGAATGGGGTCTGCGAGGGACAGAGAGAGGGAGAGGGAGGGAAAGAGAGGGAGAGAGAGGGAGAGAAGGGGAGAGAGAGGGAGAGAAGGAGATAGTGAGGGAGAGGGGCCAGAGAGGGAAAGAGAGAGGGAGACAGAGGGTCAGGGACAGTGAGAGAAACGGAGAGAGAAAGGGAGAGGAAAGAAGAAAGAGGGAGATGGAAAGCAGGACGTCTGCCGGGGAGGGAGGGAGGAGAGAGAGAGAGAGAGAGAGAGAGAGAGAGAGAGAGAGAGAGAGAGAGAGAGAGAGAGAGAGAGAGAGAGAGAGAGAGAGAGAGAGAGAGAGAGAGAGAAGGATTAAGGGGGTCGAAACAAAGGGTTGGGTACTCGTCACATGCGGGCGTTTCTATTGCCCTTACTCGGATATCGTGGACGTCTCGATTGTGGATGCTGCGACGTCTCGATTGTGTCTCTCGATTGTGCTACGCGCGAACGTCTCGATTGTGACACTCGAATGTCGTGGACAGAGATAGTGGGGCCAAGGCCCCACCCCGAAATCCAAAAGCTTTTTTGTAACTTTATTCAATTTATTCAAAATAATAGATCTCATCGTATCTAAAACATTAATAACATTTTGAATTTACTCGTACATTGTTTTTAATTTCAAAGAAACGATTAAAATAATTATTTCAAAAACATTTATAGTGACAGAACTAAAATTGCCTCTGTCCCTTGAAAACATTGATGTGCAATCCAACATGACGCACGGGATGGAGCGATTCAAGTAGTGGGCAGCCGACCTCTATCTCCGCAGAGGCCACAACCTCGTGTGTCACATCCGTAAACTGCTTGCGATTTTGTGCTAATCCCATTTTATCCAGTTATATTATTCTCTGCTATTTTTTTCTTGTGTCTCGTGTTTCAGTGCAACTATTCAGAGTTGCAGTTCGACGAGTGATGTTGAATCAAACTGTCTGAGAGGTGTAACTCGGGTGGCACCTCATGATAGAGGTCTGAAAGTGACTGCCCTAAAAATATAGTTAATAATTCGGTCTGTTTGGACATTTTTTAAACTTTTGTACCCCGAACAAACTTAAAATTAGCAAAATGTGCGCGAGAATGATGTTCGACAGAGGTTTTCAATTTCTCCTCTCTATATTTTTTTAAATTTCAGAGACTGTTCAGTTCCTACGGCTAAACAATTTTACTTCTTATGAACACCAATAAGTGCGAATTTCAATAAGATTTCCTTTTAAATGGAAACGTTTGAAAACTTGGATGTAATGAATGTAAATCGGATAGAATGTTTTCGTCAATTACGTTGATTCCACTCTTTTCATAAACATTCATAATTAATAAGGGAGAAAATGAGTAAAGGATAGAAAGGACACAATATGATGTTTACGGATGCTGACCCATTCAAAACACTTAAAAACAAATTACACTGTGCTCAACAAGTGTTGTATTACTAAAAATTACAGCATGCATGTGTATGGGACTCACAACAAAACAGCATCAACCTACATAGAAAAAATAGTTCTCTGACACAACTGTAATATATAATATATAGTTTACCAAAACAAATTATGAAGTGAATTTCCATTCTAATGAATCCATAATTGCAAGTAAGAGTAAAATGCTGTCAGATACTGAATGTAGAACACTGTTCATTCATGACGTTGAATGAAAAAATAACATTCTGAAAATAATTATTTCTTAATATTATAATTTTCCCCTGTTAACTATTTCTTTTGTAGGTTGATGCATTCATTCACAATCATCGACGGAGAAACAGGATGATGCAAAATAACGTAAGCCAAGACGACAAAAATATTGAATTTATAGTTACCCTTTGACGATGTGATATTAAAAAAATGTCATCCTTTTCACCTACGTATTGAGAAACTGACGCTCCAAATCGATTAAAGGAGCTATTTAATTCCCTCAGGAACATAGTTGATATACATATATATATATATATATATATATATATATATATATATATATATATATATATATATATATATATCGATAATAAAATAACGAAGATACCAAAAGCGCATTGGACTGCATGCCCAATATACAGCAAATAACACTGATTTTCATTGCATTTTCTACATTTTTTGAACTAAGGTAAGTCTATTCTCAGCGACTGAAATAATCTGCTTCGTGTCAACGGTTTGAAAGCTAATTCGGGGTTTCTAAACTATCGCTCAATACATCACAGACACCAACGACGAAACCGGCTTTATAATATAACAGTGCCTGCAAACATGCAACCCCGCCGTGTTGTGATTTAAGGATAGTCCTCACTTTTGCAGCTCAGTCCGCTGATCTTGATTTCAGGTCAAATACGTTCTATGAATCGAAAGTTTACAGAAGTTGGCAATACCATTTAACCCCGTACACATCTAGGATGACAACAATTGTAAGGTTGTGATAAATAAGGGAGTGCGAACTTAAGAGAAATCGGTAATCGAGATTCGTCCTAAACAGAAGAATTATACACGTGTTACCAGTTTAATGTAATTACATTTTCGTGATTCTTCCCTGTTATAATATCCACTTCAAACAGAGGAACGAAAAGCCACTCTTAACGAACGGCGGAATGTTTAAATATTAACTCTTCACTGGTTGCGTCCGTTGAGGATTTAACAGTTCGCCAGGCGTTAAGAAGAAACGAAAGAAACGAGTAGTAGCTAGTGAGTTCACTTATTCCAAGAAATGGTATTTCTTATTTGTATTATTTCCTTTCGTATAAGAAGATGGCATTACGAAAAGTCTTGAACGACACACGTTCGTTCACACAAAGAACAGACTCGGTTGGGTACAAACCTCAGCTGTCGCCTCGATTTACACATTTTAACAGTATTTGCTATTTACTGACCTAATGACGTTAAGATCTATAAGTTTCGCTTTAAACATATTATTTCCAATAGAGCGAAGTGGCACAAGGCGTTGTGCGCTGACTCCCATTCGGGAAGCTTGGGTTCAATCCCCGTGCCGTCCATCCTCGCCGGGGTTTTTGTGGTTTCCCTCGGTCATCCAAGCGAATGCTGGGATGGTTCTACTGTAAGGGCACGACCTCGAAACCGGCATCGCTAGCCGAATTCGTTAACCACGTGAAGTCACGAAGGTTAAGAGATTTGGAGGCATCGCTGCTTCCTGATTCGGTGGCCGTCTAGAAGCCCCGGGATGTAACGGCGCCGAGGCCAATTGCCCATTACGGGATGTTTAATAGCTAAATGCAAAAAAAAAAATGCAAATATTGTTTCCAACACGATAAGTAGCCTTAAGAAATTATTGCCCATGCATCGCGTGTAGGCAATCCGTGATGCCCTCGGAGACCTTGCGCCCCTGGGCCGAGCGCGACCGCTGCGCCGCGTGGCGTGCCACGTGATTGGCACGAGGCCGCCGCGCCGCGGCGCTGCCAATCAAATTCCCCGAAGGCGCCAGCCAAAGGAACCGGAAGAGACCGCGACGCCACCTCTGGCGCAGCGCCAGCCAGGCACCAAGCGACAGCCGAGTCTCGCAAAACGCAGGGCCCTAGGCAACAGCCTTGCCTAATATCCCTGGGGTATCCTCAACGTCCCCTTGCTGGCTACTGGTTTTTGTATGTTGAATTGTCGTAAAACTGTTCAAGAAGTCGGTCCCACGTGATTTGAACGACGTACGATAATGTTGACACGTGTGTGAAAATGCGAGTGAATTTATGCCTGTAAAAATCTTTGAGTGGGAGAAGCTGTGACAGCAGAAAACCCAGCAATTATCGAAGCGGGGAAGATTTCCCTAATTAAAGATTTTTTCAAACAAGAAATTGTTTACATTGGAGGACTTGAATAAAGTTGTGGGTTAACATTTTGAGTTAAACAATTGTGTTCTGAATTAATCCTTACATTCACTTCAAAACAATATATTACTGAATACAGTGTTATGATTTTCAGGTGTCGCCCTCCTCTCGTCAGAGATCTGTTTGGAAGCAACAAGCTCCTAAGTACGGAATATCTTTGAGAATTTCTTCATTATCAGACACTCATAATGAGTACGATTTATGAAAGGCAAATAAACAACATGCTAAAAAATGCATGAGTCCAAAGATAGAATGTTGTAGAAGATACAATTCTGATCCTAACGAACTGCTTTTTTTGTTCATCGACATCTGGGTAGATTCAAGGACGTGAAATTCTTATTGAAAAACGACAATGAATGAAGGTTCATGAAAAAAATTAAAAACGAAGATTTGATAAATATGATCATGCAATTCAGATATTAATCAGAAACAAAAATAATTTAGTTCAGATACCCATTCACAGTCCAGTTTGTATGTTCTAAAAACCAGAATTATTCAGCATGTTTGAGAAAAATGTGAGAATACGATGCTCCATTCATTTCCCGGTTAAATCTAGTTTTACGCGTATTCGAAATCTCATTACGCATTAACCTACGAAACCCCTTAATTGATATTACATTCACGAGTTACAATGCGAGTAGTAATGAGAAGTGATGTTGCAGCAGAAACTAATATCATGGCGATGTTTCGTTTTACGGTGGAGGCAAATACAAAAGAGACTAGTGACCAGCGGGGCGGCCCGAACTAACGCAGAAGTGGAAGAAGCCGGACAAAAAGTGCGCAGTAATTCAGGACTCTAATACCCTGGGACGCGATTCGCCGCGGAGGTGGGAGCCGTGGCGAGAGCGGAGCGGAGGGGAGGGGCGGGGAGGGGGAAGGGCGGGGAGTGCTGCACATGGGCTCCGCGGGAAATAATATCGGCGCGCCCCGCCTCCCCGCCCCGCCCCGCCCCGCCCCGCCCCTCCCCGCCCTCCCGGCGGCGCGGCCAGCAGCCAGCGGCCGATTCTTTTAACGGCGTATTGAAATCACTGTTCTTATTCGCGGCACGGGCGCGGAATCCGGATGAGGCGGCTGACGAAGGGGCGGCGTGGGCGGAGGGGGGCGGAGGAGGGCGGAGCGAGGGCAGGAGGAGGGGCGGAGCAATCGAGGGTCTTGGACAAACACCAGCTTTCCCTCCTTCCGCGTCCCTCAGGGCATATAAAAGTGAAAAGTAGCAGCGCAACCTAGGGGATTGGGCCGGGCAAAGGGCGTACACGACGGGAAGGTATTGATAGAGAAACACTTGGGGCGAGTGGTGGGCTGCCGCCGCGCCGTCTGAGGGCCAGCGAGAGGCCAGCGAGGGGCTAGCGCGCAGCCGAGCAGCGAAACGCCCGTTGCCTCCGCATGCACGTGGCAAGCGTACTTCTCGTGAGGTGTAGGGAATTTAGGCTAATTTATTTATGGACTGTGGTATTACCATCAAATCGTAGGTCCCTTTTAAAATTGAAATATAACGATGGATACGGGATAAGTTTAAATGTAATTGAAACGCACATATGTAGTATTAATAAGGCTTACTTACAATTCATCTCTAACAAGAATTTTATGATATGTAAAAGGAAGGAGTTGTATAGAGTTTGTAACCAAGTTTCCGCGACTGGATAAAACATCTTTGCATTTAATACAGTATTACATTTAATCCAGTATTACGAACCGAAACCAAATTCTTATCAATACTTGTTCAGGTGTACATTGATATATGTCATATTTATAAAATGTTAATTAAAGAGTATATATATAATATATATAAGCATATATATATAATATTAAATATATATATATATATATATATATATATATATATACTCTGCTTTCTAGGTCATTTTATTGTAATTTCAGGAGTGAGAAATGAAATTTTGGAATTCGACCTTGCTTAGCGTCTCGCCCAGAAATTCATAGCCGAAACAATGCTGTACGAGTAACATACTTGAAATGACGCGGAAAATGACCTTTCGGCCAGATGACAAGTTTAAGTTTGCACTTCCTCAATTTCCTTTATCTCTCAGGTTTTACTTGAAGATCTTCGATATTTTGCATCAAGACCATACAAAAAGTTATATTTTTTTATCTGAACAAGGAAGATGTTAACTCAGAAACGCGCCCCTGTAAAAGAAACACTTTTTAACTGCCGATGTTTTATATTCATGTCATGATTTTTATATCAACTACAATTTTTTTCAAATTTCCCATTCTTAAGTTTTATCTATATCAGCATTTTGTTTCGCCTTTTAACTCCCTGTACAACTATTAACTAGCGAATTGGTGTAAGTGGAAATGAAGCGAAGAGAGCAGAAAAAGGGATTCGATCTGCGGAACATGCGTTAAGGATGCAGTGAGGTGTGGAGCGCGGACAGAACGTGAATATTGTACTCAATAGAGCGTTTCTCAGAGGTGTTCTCAAGACAAATCAACTGTGACGCGACTGACGCATCCCTTCAGCTGGAACTAGAAAGTGAACAACTCCCGTGTACTTGAAAATCTCAATCGGAAGAGTGCTAAATCGTGTTTTTTGTGGATTTTCTCGCAAAGCATTGCAATTGAAAACGTCATAGAAAAATGTCGACTGTGATAATTATTATTTCACTTTGTGTGAACATAACCTACAAAATAATATGTTATTTCTGCTGTGATTATTATTTAAATTAGATTATTAATTATATTAAATTAACTATATTAGCTGCTACTGAATTTGGTGTAGAGACGTTGGTGTAAAAACGATTTTCATAAACCTGAGTTTTATTTCCGACCGAATACTGTATTCATTTTTATCGTCTTTTAATAACGAAGGAAAATATTCCACAAATTTGAAGAAATATTCACCAAAGGAAACATTATATTGATTAGTGGTCTATATATTTTTGTCGACTAGTTAAAACTTCATCACTTGGGTGGCTGAATGACCCAAAAAGAAGAACACGTTAATTTAATTGGCGGTCTTGGCGGTTGAAACTATTGATACTTGATCTCTTAATAGCAGTAATTACTGTAATGTCGTGAAAACTGCAACAAATTATTCAAATGAAAATCTACTTCAATCTCCTACGTATTACAGGTCAGAGATATGTTTGATTTTACAATCATATCTACAATATCGGTCTTTAACAGAATTAGGGAGATTTGTTCTGCTTCAATTTATTAGAAGTGTTTAACTGGTATGCTGCAAATGGGTGGCAGTATGACGCAAGTCCCAATTACTTTAAGTTAAGAAAGTGGGAAACTATTCTTACATTTTATATAGTACGTATTCATATAAAAATTATAAAATACAAATTATACCTTGAATGCATTGTATTAGTTTTCTTGAAAACAAATAAAATTAATGAAATAAACTTCTCATGTAATTTGAAAATAAAAAGTACTTTTATTTCCAAGCATAAGCTCATGTATCACGAGATTTCCAAAAAATTCTTTGAGTGAGTGTTTTTGAAAAAAGTTGAAAACTACGTTTTCTGTGAGGGCTGAAATAATACAAGACTGTGCAGGAGCCATGTGGAATGGATAAGACGTTCGTCGTGTTTAATAAGCTATATGTTCTAACATTAATAAAATGTTAACAGTAATATTAAAAAACAATACTTGAACGATCATGAAATAAAAAAAGCTTCCGTAATATCAGTTTTTAAATTATAGTTAAAAAGATAATGTGCATGTACTTGGCTTTGTTACTGAATTTTGACTCGCAGCGATGGCTCGGGTTATCAATTAATGTCACTGCAGGGACCGGGAGGTTCTAGGATTCGAATCCAGACGTTGGCAGGATTTTCGACACTAACTAGAACGCTGGGTCGAGTTTACCGGAGGAGAATTCAAGTGGCCGGTTGCTCTGATCGGTGTTTTTTCGTGGTTACTCCGATCAACACCAAGCGAATGCCGCAGCAGTACCCTGACAAACGAGCCACACACCACGCGCGATCTTTCCTTCCTTTTCCTTGTCCTACCTTCACCTTTTACTTACAAACACCCTTACATGCATTTCACTACCACACATGCCGGGAGACCAGTCGGGAGCTTAGAGATTGCCCCGGCTGGGGCAGAGCCAAGCCATTGGGAGAAACCTGGTTGAGGAAAATCCCCGTACACGACGTAGGTCAGCGCTGGAGCGCACCATCCAGCGGGGAAAGATTACCGCCACCTCTCGCCAAAAACACGCAATATACTTACGGGACTAATTTCCTTAGAATTTCGCCCCCCCCGAATCACTAATCACTTAATTATTGGATTTTGATGGGCGTACTCTTAATGAAGAGCGTGAAGAAGGTGCAGGCGATGGGCAACCGTTTTCCCCGAAAGGGGGGCGGTAGGTCAAAAAGGTGCGCGGTAGTGTTTATCCGGCGAGTGGGAGACTCCGCGCGGTGCGGAGGCGCGACGCAGGCGGCGGCTGAGGCCGCGGCCGCGGGCGTTTGCGCAGCCCTGGGCGCGCGGGGCGGCCTGATTGGCCGGCCGCCTCCGAGGAGCGATGATTAGGCGTGTCCCAAAATGAAATGTCCACCGCGAGGGAGGAAGGCGAGCCAAACGACCGGCCCAGAAATTAAACGGCGCTCCCTGCAGCCCCTCGGAGAGCGGGGGCGGGGAGGGAGGGGGAGGGGCGGGGAGGGGCGGGGCGCGGTGGCCGCCGCGGGCTAAGCGCCGAACGATCACGCCGCGCCCGCCGCCTCGCGCCGGCACGAAAAGCCGCTGGCCACGGAGGCGTCCGGCAGCCCCAAGAAAAATGTTATTAAACCAAGGGGAAGGAAGGAGATGGCAACGCCGCCGGACACGGTGGCTCACGTTACACATGATCGGAGACAGACTTTCCGGAAGTGTCGTTGCAGCATGGGGAGAGAGCATCCACAAGGGGGAGAGGCTCGGAGCGGGAGATTTCGGTGGCTTCCGCCTGTGGCATCGGGATTACGATACTGAATACAGGGAATATCTTGGTAGTTGGCAGATGTCAAGAACACGCCATGTTTCCAGAGAGATCCATTACATTTCGGAAACTCACTTCTGGAAATTGCGATACCCGCATTAGACAATTCTATTTATACGAAAGTCTTAACCAGCAGTGTTTTTCTCTTCCTCAGCCATCCTTAGTCATATGTTTGATGTAAGAGAAGCAGTGAGCTTAACAGAAGCATAGTAATGTTATTCGATACTCGGAGAACATGAAGGGTGGGTTTGGAGTCGCCCGCAGACTCCATAAAAATTGCAATATAATTGACGAAACAAATGAAATATTTATGTGTACATTTAATTAATATATTTTATATAATATAATAATATATTCTCCACGAATTCACCGCTCTGGCGTTTCTGATCGTGTAACGGTTAAAAATCACTACAGAAAGTTTTGATAGTCCAACCCAATCTACGAATCGCACCTAGCCGCTTGCCGCGTACAACGGTAGCCGCCTCAAAGAGGGATATTAATATGTGTCTTATGGAGGAAAATGGCCATTTATTGAGATAATTGCTTATTTGGTTCATGTCAGGCCCCTTCAGCAGGTTTTACAATATTTGAAATAGAGCTGGGCCAATGCAACAGCATCTTCGTCGTGATGTGTTTGTGCATAAAAAAGCAAGAGAAGCAGAAGCGCCCTGAACATTCGAACTGTAAACTTTAAGTTGCACAGTGTAAATAATGTCCGGGGTTCGAATAAATTAGAAAGTAATTCGAAGTAGATAAGCTCGTAAGTATCTAGTTTGTAAGTAAGGCCATAATAACATTTAATAATAAATATGAAAATTTCCCACATGTTCACCTCCTGTACCCCCTACTAAGCACAGGAATCCTGCATGAGCTCTGTGTGATTCCTATGTGTTTCCTTAGATGCTCTGGGAACGCGCCTCCGCCCACAACCACGTGCAGTTGAGGGTTGGGCGGCGTTGGGGGGGTCGCGTCCGGAGATTCAGAGGCGCGTACCCAGAGCACCTTGTCCGCAGGCGCGGCCGCCCCTCGCCGCCTCGCTCGGCGCATCGCCTCGTTGGCGGGGCGGCAGCGGCCGGGTGGCACGCGGGGCGGAGCGGGGCGGGGTGGGATTGTGGCAAGGTGCGAGGAGAGCAGGCGGGGGGAAGGGGGCGCGCGGGGCGGGGCGGGGAGGACGGGTTGTGCGGAGTGGCAGCAGCGGAGTTGGACGCGGAGCGGAGAGGGGCGGCGCGAGCGGCGCTGGGAAGGTGGGCGCGCGCGGGGCGAGCGGTGCGGGGGCGCGGTGCGGGTGGTGCGGGGTGGGACGCGGAGCGGGGCGGCGCGGGGCGGCGCAGGGTGGCGCGGGGCGGCGCAGGGTGGCGCGGGGCGGCGCGGGGAAGGGGGGCGCGCACGGGAGCAAGGCCAGAATTTCAATCGGCCGCGTCGGTTGGGGCGCGCCGCTTCCACGCGGCGGCGGCGGCGGCGGCGGGGCATGGCGCGGGGCGGGCGAGGAAGGGCGAGGAGGGGGCGTGGGCGCGCGTGTCGCGCCTGCAGAGGGCCGCCGCCCCCGCCGCCCCTTCCGGTGCGCCGGCCCGCGTCGCCTGGCGTCGCGTCGCGTCGCGTCGGGCGCTTCGGGTCTCGGCCACGAGGGAGGCGTTCACTGGTCATCGCCGCAGACGCCGCCGCGCGGGCAGCCCCTAACAGACCCCGTTTAGCCTTCTGTCTTACTTTCCGGCCGCGTCAATGTAAGCGAACTAGACTAACCGCACCTGATTGTAAGCTCGGCCATAAGTGTTCAATGTAAATAACATTTGATTCATTTGATCTGTTGTTCAAAGATGTGTTACATTAAGATTTTCTCTTAACTTGTTTACTTCTTCCTGAGCAATAATTGATCAGCATTGCTTGCAGGACTAAGATTTCATTTTAATCAATAACCTACTCTCAGCGTGAAGTTGTAATTTCCTAGTAATTTAAAATATGGGTATTCGTTACAAATGTTAAAGTAACATTGAACAAATGAAACGATGAGTAAAGTACGAGCACGAGTATATAAGGCTAGTTTACTACGAAGTTCCAGATTTTCGTCCTTACCAAGAACTTTAGCGCATAAACACTAATTATGTTGATGAAGCCTTTAATTTTTCCCCAGCCTTAATTATGTTTATGTTCGTACAACTACAAAACAAAGGTTTTTCTTCAGGCACCGAATTGTTTGAAATTACTTTTATCCGCAGTGTTCCAACAATAGACTTTGACAAATTGATTTCTCAAAACATTTGATTTTTTATTAACTGAACACAATTTATCACAACATATCAAAAATACTTAATGTTTCACCAATAGAATAGAACATTGAAATAGCTGCGAAACTTGAAATTGATTTCTTTAAAAAATGACGGACGGAGACCAATTCAATCGTATATTTAGTTAGTGAAAAATCATAAATTTCACACTAGATCTTTCGTGTACTTCAGAAGTGTACACACGTCTGTGTACAGCAAGACACGTCACGCGTTATGGCATTAGATCTAACGGTACATACATCATGGTAATGTGAGAAACGAAAGAATCTCATTTTACTATCATTTACCTCACTTTGCCAAACTTTGATGTATCTCTACCAGACAGCTCGCCGTAGTATATGAAGTTGGCATTCAGAAGATATTCAAATGTGTGGTGTGTGTTTGTGTGCAGTGAGTAAAATGACACTACAATGCTGGCGAGAATTTGGATCAGTATAAATTCAGTTAGAAGATCACTGGTGAGTAAAAAAGTATATCTTTCGGATGGTAAAGAACGGAGGAAATAAAACTAAATGACGGTATCATCTTTAAAATAGAGTTTCAACTCGGTATAAAGTGAAACTTTTCATTATTTCGTTAGTATCAAGTTCCCAGTGTAACAAGTTGTATTTTGAACGTCGTATTGAGTGTGAGGGCTATGAAAACGATGCTGTTAGAAAAATAGAGAATGTAGTTATAGATCAAATAGTACGAAAACATTTGTACAAAATGAGAATCAAATAGGTGAGAACTGAAAAATTTCATAATTTCACCATTGAATGTATCTAATAAGAAATTGTTCAAGTATACTTAATCGACTTCATTCATTCCACTACTTGTAGGTCCTCAAGGTACGACCTATGTCCCTGATTCACATAAGTATTTTGTTTAATTTTAGAAACGATCACATGACTTTAATGGAAATGTGATGTGCAAGGGGGCACGGGGTACAGCTTGAATCTGGCTGCCCTCTGCGAAAGCGAGTGTCGCCGCGGACGCACCTTGGAGCAGAGAGCGGTGAGTGGCCGGCGGCAAGTACGGGGCGGGGCGGGGCGGGGAGGGGCCGTGCGCATTGTTCTGGGCGAAGGGCGCGCGCTCACGCCGCTTCTCTCGGGGCGTGGCAGGCGGAGGGAAGCCAGTCCTAAAAGCGGAAAGCGCGGAGCGGAGCCGGACAGGGTGAGGCAGGGCGGAACAGTGCGGGGCGGGGGAGAGAGGTGTGGGCGGAACGAAGTGGGGCGAGGAAGTGCGGGGCGGAGATGGGATGAGCAGGGCGGGCGAGGCGGAGCGGCGCATGGAGGTGCTGGGCGAACGGGATGGGGCTTGGCGGGACGCGGCGGTCTGAAACGGGGAGGAGCGGAATGGGGCTGAGGCGAGATGGACAGAGGCAGGGAAGTGCGGGGCGGAGAGGAGATGAGCGGGGCAAGATGAGGCGGAGCGGCGCAGGACAGAGCTTGGCATGGAGGTGCTGGGCGAACGGGATGGGGCTTGGCGGGGCGGGGCAGTCTGAATCGGGGAGGAGCAGAGTGGGGCAGAGGCGAGATGGACAGAAGCAGGGAAGTGCGGGGCGGAGAGGAGATGAGCGGGGCAAGATGAGGCGGAGCGGCGCAGGACAGAGCTTGGCATGGAGGTGCTGGGCGAACGGGATGGGGCTTGGCGGGGCGGGGCAGTCTGAATCGGGGAGGAGCAGAGTGGGGCAGAGGCGAGATGGACAGAAGCAGGGAAGTGCGGGGCGGAGAGGAGATGAGCGGGGCAAGATGAGGCGGAGCGGCGCAGGACAGAGCTTGGCATGGAGGTGCTGGGCGAACGGGATGGGGCTTGGCGGGGCGGGGCAGTCTGAATCGGGGAGGAGCAGAGTGGGGCAGAGGCGAGATGGACAGAAGCAGGGAAGTGCGGGGCGGAGAGGAGATGAGCGGGGCAGGGCGCGGCGGAGTGAGGCGGAGCGGAGCGGGACGGAGCTTCGCGGGTAGGTACCGGGGCTAGTGGAGCGGGGCAGGGCAAAGAGGTGCGTGGCGAGCGGGGAGAGGCGGGGTGAGGCTAGTTGGATAGTTGTGGGGCCGAGCGGGGCTTCGCGGAGCGGAGCATGGCTGGATCGGGCGGGGCGGGATCGGGCGAGGTGGGAGCGGGGCGTGGCCGGAGCAGGTGGGGCGGGGCGGGGCGGCGCCCGCGGAGCACGTCCGGCGCAGAGAGCCGCGCGGGGGAGGGGGCGGGGGCGCAGGCGGGGGCGCCGGGCGCCCCGAGGGACGGCGTTAGCGCCGGGTTACGGCCGACACGGAAACCCGATCTGAGCTCTCAGCCGCCGCTTCCTTCTGTCTGCGCGACTTCCCCGCGATGTGCGCTGCGCGGCGCTGGCTTCTTCTCCGACTCGGTGCCTTTGCTGCAGTTTCTTACGCAGAAGACATTGTCACAACGTCGACGCGAAAATGAAGTCTTTCATTTTATGGAAACGTTTATTACGTGTAATATTACAATAAACCATGAAAAACTTATGCTATATTTGAGTTACTCCTGTTTCTTCTTTGTGTTTAAGGTTTGATGGGTTTGTTGTATGTTCCGTACATTTCAACATTATTCTACTGTGACGACCGAAATTCCACTAGATGTAAGAACGGTAAAGTTATCAATGCCTCATCAATCATATGCGTTTCAGAGCTTTTTATGAACTACAGGAGTCGTTTTATCAATATCGAGAAATCATTGCCTTGTTAGTAGACGTATTCTTTTCACTTCGATTTGGCTGCCTATAGTATGAATTTTGAAATGTTTTGTATTTCTAATATAAAATTACAATTGTTGATATTTACTTACACGATCAGAGCTTGCCGGTAAAAATATCATTGAATTGTGTTCTGCGTATATCACGAACTCCATTCCAAGATCATTAAATGGAATGAACGAAATAATATATAGCGCCAGTTGAATGTAGGAATTGTATACAGGACAAAAAGGTTTATATGCTATGAAAAGAGGCATGACAATGCAAGACAATTCACTAACAGACCTCCTCTAGAGTAAATAAGTGTACTCATGGGGAAGCGTGCGAAGCTACAGACAGATAATAAGAAAGAAATGAAGGACTTTCTCGAACCCAAATCTTAAAGAGTAGTCGGATTTTTTGAATCGTTCGAACAATTCATACACAATTATATCCACAAAACCTCAAAATTGATATCATTCCAGAGAATACAAGAATACACGGTTGCCGCTCACGCAATGAGCTGAAGCAAGACGCTCAAGCGACAACGTAAGTCAAAATAACGCGCGTTTCCTAGCTTTAAACACGCAACGCCCGCTAGGCGAGACGATTTGGCAACAACGTACGTCGCCAAGAGCGCTCGTGTGCTGTTTCGCATAAGATACAGTGTTAATCTCCGTCGCGCATTAAGTGACTTGTGCGCAACTGACGTCATTAGCGTTAGGTGACGCGCGTCGACGCAACGCTCGTGTGTCAAAGGCCTAAAGGTCAGCGGCGAAGGAGGCGAGTCCTGCCGTTGGAAGCGCGAGGCGCGGCGGGACGCGGCGCGGGGTGGCGGGGCGCGGCGGGGCGAGCCCTGGAGAGGTGCCTCGGCAGACGGCGTCCGCGCGGAATTGGCACATTAGAAATTCGGCTGTTGGTCCCGTAATAGACGGCGGCGTCGCGAGGGCAGCGGCGCGCGCAGGAATCCGCCAGCAGCCGCCGGAGAAAGCGGCCGCCGCGCCGTGTCGCACCGCTCGACGCGCGACCGAAGGGACTCGGGGCAAAGCGCTCCTTTTAGGCCCCAAAGAAGAAAAGGGACGCAACGTATTAACTGCGCGCAACTACGTAATACACTAGCCGCTAAGAGTAAGCTACACTCAACGTTCGTGCGCAATACAACTGCTTTAATGTCCAGATGCGAAACTCAAATCTGTCGTTTCAATCCCTATTCATATATGAAAATACTACAAATACGTACTCTGGGTATTCACGAATGACAATTAATATTCACTATTGTTAAAAATTATAGTAATTATTACTGCAAATAACAAAAAAATAAGCATAGTAAACAGCAGATAATTTTGATGCACTTAAAGCAAGAACATTCTTAATTAGAGAAAACGCTATATTTTTTGCAAGGAAACTGACAATGTTTCCGATTAATGTTATTGACGCGTTGTCCAATACAAAGTGCATTACTCCTCTGATATTTAATTTATATTTTTTCTGAATATTCCACGGGAGGCAGAATGAGAGATTTGATAAGCAAGTGTCGAAGTAGCTAACTAATTTCATTTACCAAAACCAGATCACAAATATGAAGGTAAGTTTTGAAAGATAACCAAATGATGAAGTTTTATATAAGAATTTCGACAGAAGGCATAAGACGTTATGGCTACGGCCACAGAAGACGTTGCGGACTAAACAGGGAGATGCAGTGGACCTTCATGGTCAGGTTGAAATCCTCCTGGTTCGTGTATATATTCCAATTTTATGATCTTTCTACGGCATTGTATATCTGTAGGGCGTCCCCTTCCCGGCATGGCGTAACTCCAGATGCACCGACACGAATACTGTCTTAGTCTTCCCATCCTTCGCGCCAATAAGACTCGTAAAACTGTGTCTGCCGTTGTATATACTTTTTCCGGATCAATGTGTCTCATGAGTCCGGTGAGCTTGGACCGGTTTAGTTGTATGGAACCACGTTGCAGGCAGATGGCGCTGACCGTAGCGATCCGCAGGCCCGTCGTTTCGCGTCCAACCAATACACTACACACACACATCTATTATAGGAAAAGGTAAGGATAGGGGTTAAAGGTTATTACATAATGTTCTGAGAATGATCACCATGCCAAAACCCTACCGGTAACATCCATACTTTGGGAGTTAAAGCTACATCTTTGGTGTAAGGAGTATTTGGGCACAGGAACCAAGCCTCTGCTACCAGGTCGGCTTCCTGGAATTATGCGTTCAGCAACTAGTTAAGAATTTTCTTGCAAGAGTGAGGAGCTGAAATTCAGAATTCGACATCGACGAGGCCACTTTTTACTATTCACGTTCCATCACTAGCACCGTGATTCTTCGATGAAACGTATTTGGGTTACATCTTCGTTCATTATGGTTCATTATGGTCTTTACTGTGTGCTATTTCATGTTTGCAGCAAGCCCATGGAAAAGGTTATGATGCGGGAGATACGATTTGCGCCTTCCTTTTCGTCTGCATCACACAGTCTCCTTCTAGAGGAAGACATTGAATACAAGTAATTCTTTAACATGAACCCACTCCATAACGTTTTCATCAGCAGAAAGTATGTAATTTCATGAATTCTACTGGCTTCCTGTGCTTTTTCACATGGATCAAGGAGCTATACACAGACCAAAGATTTACGTATCTAATGAACTTTCGTCCCGCAATAGTGTATGCTCCCATAGGTGTCCAAAAACATGAGTTTTTCAACAAATTTTTGCTGCTGCTTCTTTCCATTGTCCCAGTGTCGTCCGTTCACCTCACTCTTGAGGTAATGTCAAATAAGGCATTTAAAGTTCCAACAAAGATACAATATATTGTAAGTGAGTTCTGGATGGCTAATCAATCGGCAAACTGTCACCTGCTCCGCTTTCGCTCATATCTTGTTCCGTATAATTAAATATATGTAATACCGTCGCCAATCTTCTACTCTCTTGAAGACGCTACTAAATGGACATTTAAACAAGTATTTTTCTTTAAATATCACGACTTAATCACCATGCGTCCATTTCTTACGAACTGTAGCCAGCTTCTCTCAAAACAAACATGCCTACACAGCAACCCATCACATACCTTAATTGTTCTATCTCGTACGGGTTGATACACTGTTACCAAGTTCTATTTCCATTCCGTAACACCGAGATCAGATGCTATTTCCATTTTCAAATCGACATCTCCAGTTGCTCTGCATGTAAAGGTCAGAAAGGATTGAAATAAAATCACGCCATTGAGAGCAGCCCTCTCCACAAGGGGTCTCGTTGAGCGCAGCGGGCGCTGGGGGCCGCGGGGTTCGAACAAAGAGCGCCCGTCGCGTGGGCGGTCGGTCGGTGCCTGCGCCCCGCTCGCCCAGGGGGGCGCATCGGGCTAATTTAACTTTATTTGATTAAGGAGCCAAGGAGCCGGCGCGGCGAGCTCGCTAATTGTCCGGGATTTAAATGCAAAGCGGCGCGGGGCGCGCGCCGCGGGCGATGGGGGGCACGGGGGGGGGGGCGAGGAGGGGGCGAGGGTCGCGGGGCGACGCGTGCGACCTCCTCCGCCCACGGCTTCTGCTACTCAACGGAGCATGCCAAGAACAAGGGAGGAGACGAGCAAATTTGCCCTCTTCTGCGGTGTTGTTGCAGAGGATAAGGCCCCGCAGCAATGTGTGGTAAACTTCGAGGCAAATACCAAGCTTTCTTTAGATGGCATTTGAGAAATAACGGGTGAAATAAAGGTGTAGTGCAGAATGCCCAAGGAGTTTAGTCAGGGTATTGAGCAGAAAAAAAACTACTACGTATTTTTATTTCCGCAACTCAACCTCTCTTTTTACGAGCTCATCACGAGATCGTTATAAAATATGTTGCGAAGCGAACAAGGGAGGAGCAATTATCCACGTGATAGTCTCTGAGAATCAGTGATAAGAATTCTATGAGGATGCTCCAAGCAGCAAGAGGGAAAGAGGCGTAAGTCGCTGAGTACCTCACTACAACTTCTATTGCAAATCATTTTTGGGGTCAAATTTTTTCAAAATTTGTAGTCTATTTCTAAAATTAACAATTTTTTCGATGACTGTTTGCACTCGATTTGAATAATAAAACAATAAATAAATATAATTTATCAAGGGAAAAAATTAAAATTTCCTAACTGAATAAATTGCGAATCACAAATTTTTAGAAATGACTGGCATGCCAACCACTAATCTTCTCAATGTGGGGTGCCATACTTACAGATTGATTTTCTCATCTTATGGAAACCACTTAATAAGGAAACATTGTTAGAAAT
This sequence comes from Gryllus longicercus, assembly GCA_038098605.1. Lineage (NCBI taxonomy): Eukaryota > Metazoa > Arthropoda > Insecta > Orthoptera > Gryllidae > Gryllus > Gryllus longicercus. The sequence goes on from JAZDUA010000157.1 coordinate 1,673,439, forward strand.
TCACGACAATAAGAAAAGTCAGGTATGAATTATTCTTATTAGATCCCAGAAATTATATATTTTGAAGATATTAGACAATTAAAACCAAAATAAATGTATTAATAGATTATCTTGGAAGAATATACAGCATCGCAGACGTAGAATTTTTTGCTTTCAAATGTATTTTAGAATGGAATTCGTGGGGTTGTGCAGATTAATTCATATTATAAAATACACGAAGAGTAAAAATCACTTTCTCATATACAAGAAACGTTCTTTACTCAGCTTTTAGAATGCTTTCCAATTAAATTTGAGGTCTCTAAAGAATAAATAATATTCTAGAAAAGAAGATTATTACCAATAATTTAGATTGCACAAAAAGCTACACGATCATTAAAAATGACACATACGTGATACCTGCAGTTATTTCTCTGCAAAGCTTGAAACAATACTCCTCATTTGGCCTGTTATTTATGAACCAATGATTTTTATATAACCTCAACGAAAAACAAATATTTTAATGCATCCTGCATGCATTCAGAAGTATAATACATCAGTAACTAGTGGAACAGCTGACCATTAAAATCCACCATCGGTAACAACTCGAAAACTTTTATTATCAGTCTCGAATAAATGACGTTTTGTTAGGTCATGAGTACATGTTTCATTACCGATAAATCTCAGACACAGCATTAATCCTATTAATAACCAACAAATTATTTTTCATAACATTTTTTTCCAATATTCCTTTCACTTTGTTATACGTTTCTTGTAAGCAAAAACTGCGTTACATCACAAACTTTGATCAGAAACTTCTCATCAAAATCAGTTGCTCAAGAGAATCGTAAATAACAAAAAAAGAGAAAAGTTCAGACGTTGAAGAAAGAACGTATCAGGTGAAAGAGAACGTGCATGGAATGGGTTATTCGGTGCAATTTGTTACAAATAATAAAGCCAGGAAGACAAAACGCATCCCCAGCGCCCCCCGCCCCCTGCGGATTCGAATGTGCCGTGCTCGCACTAACGCGCCACCGCCGCCTCCGCCGCCGCCGCCGCCGCCCTCCCCGCGGGCGTGACGCGGCACAGCGCGGCGCGGCGTCTGCGAAAAAGGCGAATCGATCGCCGCCTCCTCCGCCTTCGCTCATTCCCCCCGCCGCTCTCTTCCCTCCACTTCCCACCCCCGCGGCCGCGCCTCGCCGACGCGAGGACCAGTCATGGATAACCTAATAACGCCTTGAAGGGTCGAAGGTAGACTGGGGCGATTCGGAAGGCAATTCTCTGCGGGCCGGGCCGGGCCGGCTCCGCCCCGCGCGGCGAGGAGCGGGGCGCGGGGGCGGCGAGCGGCGCTGACGCAGGCCAGAGCGCCGGGCGCGGCGCGGGGCGCGGAGCGAGGGCGCGGGGTGTCGGGGCCAGAAACCGCGCCACCTCCGCCGCCCCCGCCCCGCCCCCCGCCGCCTCGCGCCTCCTCTCGGCGCGGCCAATTCCGACCAATTTGATCGCCCGGAAGAAGTTGAGGGCCTAATTTTGTTTTCTCCGGCGCGGCGCCGCGTCACCGCCCGCGGCTCCCAAGGGCGCTCTGTTTTTGATCCGCCCACCGCCCGCCCGCCCGCCCGCCCGCCGCCCGTGCGAGGGCCAGCGCCAATCGATGGAATTCGCCTTGTGGGGCGACCGGAGGCGCGCCGCCCGACGCCGCCCGACGCCGTCCAAAGCCGTCCGCCGCCAGCTCTTTGCATTCAGCGGCCGAAGGGGGTATTTGATATCTGAAAGAGATCTCGCGGAGCTACGGGCGTCGGCGCCGGCGACCGGAGAAAAACGGCCCTCGCGACAACGCGGCGGGCGGCAGACACCTCCCGGGGGCGGAGGCGCAAGTGGGTGGTGTGTGGCGGGCGGCAGGAGGCGGACGGTGGGCAGCTCGCGGGGGCGTGGACGCAGTCGGTTGGTGGGTGGTAGGCGGCGGGGAGTGGGCGGCGGGCGGCAGGCAGCGGGCGGCGGGTGGCGGGCGGCAGGCGGCAGGCGGGCAGCTCTCGGGGGTGGGGGCTGGGGCGGACTGCAGGCAGTGATCGGCGGGCAGTAGCCAGCTCTTGGGGGCAGGGGCGCAGGCGGTTGGTGGGTGGTAGGCGGCGGGGAGTGGGCGGCGGGCAGCGGGCGGAGGGCAGTGGGCGGCGGACGGCAGGCGGCAGGCGGCGGGCGGCGGGCGGAGGGCGGCGGGCGGCGGGCGGCGGGCGGCGGGCGGCGGGCGGCGGGCGGCGGGCGGCGGGCGGCGGGCGGCGGGCGGCGGGCGGCGGGCGGCGGGCGGCGGGCGGCGGGCGGCGGGCGGCGAGCGGCGGGCGGCTCTTGAGGGCAGGCGCGGCGGGTGCACCACACAGCGAGGTGTCACGGCGCGGCGCTGTAACTGCGGCTGTAGCGACTCCAGCGGCGGCATGGAGAGCGAGTGGCGGCGTTGGGGGAGGCGCGGGGCGAGGGGGGCGTCGCAATTAACCCCGTCCCCGCCCGCCCCGCCCCGCGCCGCGTCAAATTCTGGCGCACGCGAAAGCGGAAGGCTTTCTAAAGGCCGCACTTACTCTGAAAAGAACGCGTTTTTACGAAGCGGCCACAAATTCCTGAGGAATTGGAGGAGTCGGAATTGATTTCCAGCGACTGCGCTGCTCGGGGGGGGGGGGGGGGAGGAGCACGAGCGACACCGGCGGAGGGTCATTAGAGGCCTTTGAGGAGCTTCGCCCGCCCGCCTTCCGCTGTTTTGCCACAGGTGAAGGAAAACTCACCTCCCCGTCTTTCTGTGGCAGGGGAATTGAAATTAGAGTCATCTTGTACAATGATCATCACTCTTCGCGAATCTAATCAAGAAGAGGACGTTGCATTTATACGGGATGAATTGGTTTCGATCCACTTGCTCACTTTGATTCTTGTAACGCGAATATACTGTAGCTGCTGCGGTCCGAATTTTGGAAATAATGTTCTGAAGGAAATACACTTTCAATCGTAATGATTTTTTTGCGAATGGCAATACACTGAAATCGTCACGAGAGGTAAGTTACAAGATAATGCGAGATAATGAATTCATGTACTCTGGGAAATGTATCCAGATTTTCGTAGAAGACTGATTTATATGGTATTCTAAAATAATATTAGGGCTTTCTTCATTTAGTGAATCAACTTTGGAATTATCGCGTATTGTCGAATGGAGATGTGTTTGCAAGAAGAACTATTATTAAAAGTATAATTAGTTTTAACAACGAAGAGGAGATTTATCATGTTTAGAAGGAAAAGTAAAATCAAGTATTGATTTATGAACTCGAATTGTACGAATATACAAACTAACGCTGGAAGTATTGTGTTTAAAATACTTCATCACCATAGGGAGAAGGAGACAAAAAAGAAGAAGGAAATATTGCGCGCGATCCGTGACCCGTTTATTACGTTTCCGCTCCGGCATTGGCCTGCTATTGTCAGAGAAACCACAGAAAACTAAAATCAGATCAACCGACTGACAGAATTCTCTTCCAAGCAGTAGTGGTTGCATTGGACCAAGCTATGTAACCAGTATTATAAATCCGCCTCCATCAAGACAACGAAACCTAAACCTCCCACCTCCCGGCAAAAGATACGTCAGAGGTAACTGTTTATTGAACAGAGATTCCGAGCGCGTCAACTGCTAAGGTCATTAGTCCCGTAAGTGTAGCGCATGGTTTTTATGGCGAGAAGAGGCGGCGCTCTTCTCCCAGTCGATGGTAGATCCGGTGGCGACCTACGTCGGCTTTCGGGGATTTTCCCCAACCAGGTACTTCCACCAGCAGGGCACCGCCCAAGCCGGGACAAGCTCTAAGCTCCCAACAAGTGTTGTGTGAGTGTGTGTGTGTGTGTATAAGTAAGGGATGAGGGCAGGACAAGGAAGAGGAAGGAAAGATCGCGCGCGGTCGTGATCCGTTTGGTTAGGGTACTGCTCCGGCCGTCGCCTTGTGATGATCGGAGAAACCACCCAAAGACAGCGACTGAATTTGCCAGAGGGATCAGTGTCATCGCCGAGCCACGGCAGCCGGTCAAGATTTACCTCCGCGCCGCCCTTGAGCGCCTGACGCAACGGCCGGCCCGCGTATTCTGTATGTGGCGGAGGCGCGTCGCCGCCCCGCGCCGTTTGGCAATGTGCGTTGTGACAGAGTGCGTTGTGCCCGGCCCAGGTGCGCCCGCCCGCGCCCGCGCGCGCGCTTTCGCCTCCGCCTGCGCGGCGGCCGCGCGGCGCCGCACGCGCCACCGGGGCTGGCCGGCGTTGGCAGCGGCGCCCGCGCTGGCGTCCGCCGCGCCGCCCTTGCACAAGCCGCGCGCCCGGGCCCCGCGCCAGCGCCGCCGCGCCGGCCTCTCCGGCGCGGGTTTCCACAGTCCACACAGCGTTTCTAGGGCGCTATAATGGTTCTAATGCTCCAACGGCGGCAAAAAGCTCGAGAACCAAGGGTCTTTGACGTCCGAGATTAATAGAACCAGTTAACGCACGTGGTACATACACATGCATTACTTTATTTTTTTACCTAATTTTAATTATTGGTTTTTACTTATTTACTAAGTAACTAGTTGTTAATTTGACTGTCATTTCATATTTCCCTCCCATAATCCCGTCCTGAGAACAAGAAGCATCATGCAACTGTTTTCATATTTCCCTCATCGCCACGATCCTCTCGATCCACGTAAGTTTTGCAGTGTATGTCGAGCTCCGTATCGAAGACCATAACAAGTAATAACGTGTCAGTAAAAAAGTAAATAATTTTTAATAATACATTAAACCAGCGTTGCTCTTACAAGAATTAAACCCCGTCCCCCAAAAGATCAGTTCCGTTCCCCATAACCTAGAGAAATAATTATCTCACCTCTCACTCTATATCTTGCGTCCTCTTACCTTAAATTTCATAAAATTCGTAACATTCGTCATAGAGGTACCCAGTGGGGACGTCCTCGCTCAGAAACAGGGGACATAATGGTGCGCTAATTCGTAGTTGTTCGTACCTTCTGGCCACTGTAGTTCATCTATCCATTATATTTCATAAATAAAAGCTATCACTCACGTGTGGTAATTTCACAGTTCTGCGTATAGTTTCATGTTTTCTCTATATCGTTTTTCTGGAATGTGGAAGATGATGATTTGTCAATCTCTTTCAACGTTATAAACAAAAATGCTTACACAATTTACAATAGAAATGTGTGACAGTGACAACTTTCTCAGCGAGAAAATAGAAATTAACTACGATTCATTTGAATTTTAATGAAGTAATTTTGAATATCCGCCAATTTTTCTCCCCACTAGAAAAATGCAAATGTTTAGTTGCAGGATGTCGACGCAAAGAGTCAATTGGCCGAATGTCTCATGACGAAGGATGCGTACGACGAAAACGCATGCGTCAAACGTGACGTCAGGGCCTTCGAACCACCCACATCGAATTTCTCAAGCAGTTCTTAAAATTCTTCGAAGGACTTACAATCGCAGTTACGTTTTTTGGAATTAGAATTGCGTGCTTACATCTTCAGACTGTTCAAAAATGAAGAAGCCAGGGCTTTAAAAGAGTTTGAAGAACCATAACGATTTTAGAGGTTAGGTTGCTCCTTGTTAATTTAGGTTTCAACTTTCGGAACATTGATTATACCTTATTTTAAATGTGATATTAAAATTAATAATACAATCTGATTTTTTTAAATACTGTTCAAACCTGTTTTTTTCATTTATTTTAAAATTATTTATTTTCACGAAATGAACATTTTTAATTGAGTGCAAATCAATTCCTTACTGGAAACACAATGGACCAAGTCCTCCTATTATTTTTATTTTATTTGAAAGTACTCGAATTTCTTAACACCAATGTAAATTGCCTTTAAACGGAGTAAATCAATACTGAGATTTAGGTAAATTATAAATATGATAAATCTTCTCTACCAGCCATATTTCATTAATAAATTTAAATACATTTTTTGTAATCATATGAACCTAAAAAAGATAAACAGCTGCTTTAATCCGCAAAAGAGTAGAAAACAAACATTTTAAGACTCAACCTTGTTTCAGGCTTGTAAACTGTAAAGCTCGAAACGTGGCTTCAGAACACTCTACCCTTCGGTTCTGGTCTGTTATCCTTCTTATCTCTTATCTTCGAGCACATTATGTAAGAAGTAATTTGCTAACCCGCTAGTTGGACTCAACAACACTAATATTTTGGCATAACGCCCACGCGTGGCTCAAAAAGTACACAAAAATACACTTTCGTCATTGACCACTTATTTCGACGCGAGTTTCTCGTAAACTCTTTTTGCTTGTTTTGACTGATTTTTGACTTGTTTCATTTGCCTCGGATAGACCTGAAAGTGATGAAACCACGGTGCCATTTAAATTATACATTATTATAATACCCCAGAAGAGGCAATGGAGATATGAATCAACCTCCGTTTTCTGAATTTGGCGCTACAATTCTTTGGCAGAACTGATACGCAAAAATAAAGCTGTGATTATTGTAAAGTGAATTCTACTATTTGGTAAGGCCAAAAGAAACACATCACTTGCAGAGTACATATAGAAACCTTTCTCTCGAGTCGTTTGGAACCACTTGCAAAGGTAGACGTAAGGGACGGCTAAAGGGCCCTGAGCAGGGCAGCGTGCAGCGGCTGGGCTGTGGCGCGGGCCGGCGCCCTCCGCCGGGCAGAGGCCCCGTGATTTTTGTGCTTTTTTGTGGAGACGGCGCAGGGCAAGACGCCTCTTTCTTCCTAATTCGAACCCCTTCGACACAGTCACGCCCGGAGCGGAGAAGACTGGCCCCGGACGGCCCTGGGCCGCAGCGCGCGGCCATTGTTCCCTGAGGCAACTGGCTGTCACCGCGCGCCCGATTTAACGAGTCTGGAATATAGCTGTGTTTTCCGTTCACAGACTTCTGCTGATGGAAACACGGTCACTCAACTGTTTTTCAGGGGCCCCCCTTTCAGGAATCGACTCCTGGATGGAAAGGTCGTAACGGGGCGTTCTTTTCTATCAAACGCTCCACAAGGAAAGTGGATACAATACGTATTTTGATGCTATTCGCACCGATGCTAGAGAGTTACTGAAAGAACATCGAGATTGCTCATTATGATGACTGTAATGAGTAAAGGTTTTGTGTGATCTATAATATTACTGAGTGCAACAAAACACTTGGAAATGTATTTCCGAGTATTGGTAACTAGGCAGATCAATTTCTTCCAGAGAGAATCAGCAGGTAGTTTGTGCGAAACTAGTACGATTTTATTCCTTACATATCACGCTGGCACGTAAGCATTTAAAGTAATTTTAACATTTTTGCAACTTTGAAACATCCTTCTAGAAGCGATGCAAGGAATGAAAGAAATATATTGACTTTAAATGCGATTTCGTACACAAGGGACTTGAAAGTACCCACTCTGACACTGGTACCAGATCCACATTGAAGGTGAGCTTAAGACAACGTCCAATAGAGAACAGAATAGAATGGTCAGTAAGCGGTCAGTAACCCCCACGTCAATGAATACTCTACTGTGCAAACGGTACTGTGCTTACGATGTTGTCAGAAAGAGATACAGAAGAACATAATGTGTTATTGTTTGTAGTGTTTTCATTTCACTAGTTAGTAAAGAACCCCGACTTCAACACACACACCCCGCGCAAATAAAATGAGTATCAAGACATGTGGTGAGCAGTATGAGAATGGGCCCTCAGAAGCGGTACCTGTTTCCCTCGCGAAAATTTGCACATATCTCTTCTTAAGCCTCTACCACATCAACTATACACATTTTTTATCCAAAATGTGTGACTCGTTAGGTATGCACATTTTTAACGCAAAATATCACGAAAGTAATTGGTGCTCTTTTGTCGTCCTTACAGTACTTACTAAACATGCGGTAGCGTTAAAAGGACTGTTTGGTGACATTAGATTAGATTTATTAATAATTCTGCAATTAAGTGTGAGAACTTGGTGGCAGAATACACTAACTTAACATTACAGAACTTAACAACTATACAAACTCTACAAACTTAACAAAATCACATGAACATTTCACCGTGCAATCTTTCATAGAACTCCACTTCACCACACTTCACCGCACTGCGATACAGCGAGCTGTAATGTCTTTCTTACTCACTCGTTTCTCTCAGTTACACAACGTCACTGCACTTCACGCCACTTCACTGCACATAATAATAATAATAATAATAATAATAATAATAATAATGATAATAACAATAATAATAATAATAATAATAATAATAATAAAATTCTTCATAAAGTATTAGAATGGTGAGAAAGAATGAAACTAGTCACTAAGAAAGTGAATAAAATTGAGTTCCCGCTCTTTGCACCGACGTCCTTTATAATGGCACCCCGGCATTGATTCACTTTCTTTTCATAAAGAGGAAAATCACCCCAATATTGATTTGATTAAAGTACGAAGCTAGTCTCCAAGATTACCTTTGTCATAAGTAAAAAACCGTAAATACAATGAATAATTCTATTAAAATACATATGCCAGAAAAAGGCAGTTGTACTTGTTTAAGACACTGCTCCCGTATCTGCTTGAAATTTATCAAATGAATCCACGTAAATCACAAATCAGATCAGTCGCACTCTGGAAATTCAACACAATAAAGCATTTTTCAATTACACACTATTCTAATAAGTAGCTTGTCTGCCCATTTAGTAGCCATAGATACCTTGCCTCCCCAGTATACTTCGATACTGATAAATCGCTAATACAAAACAAAAGTAATGGAAATGCCCACCTTTTGCCTTTGTCATAACCCAGATGTCGTAACCTACGACGAAAGTAGAAGTAATACTGGTATTGTGCATTTATCCCTAGCGTGTCGTAAAAACCACACTACTCATTGTTTGGAATCGTTGTCCCCACTTTCACCTCGAAGCGACTCTTAGTCTACCTGACCGCACAGTGAAAGAAACTTTTTTTTTTGCCGTTATCCCAGGAGGGCTCGCATTACGTTCCCGGAAAACTCCGTCATATCGCAGAATGGAATGATTTGAAATAAAAAAAAGTAAATAGCAGCTCTACACTTTTCTCGGTGCGCCCCTGCTCCATCTGAAGACGCCACACACTAGTGGTATTTGATTTCGGGCGATTTGCATGCGACTTCATGAGTCTCCCGAGAAGCCCTCTTCAGGCGTGTCGGTGAACTTGCCTCTCCATTTACTTGATCCAAGATACTGCGATAAGGGACATCGCTAATTTGAGACAAACATGTGGGTTGGCTAGGAAGGTCATTGGCTTTTGCTGCCATTTAGATGTAGTCACCTGTAAAGAAATGAAAGTGATATTTGTGTTGTGTATAAAACCTGAGCGTACCGTAGGAATCGCCAGTGTTTCGGATCAAAACGATTCTGATCTTTTCGCCCACACGGCAAAAGAAAGTTATGTTGCTGTTATGGCTCAGACGCGCTCTTATAATCGTACTACTAATACAAGATAAAGTTGGCCAATGTGGCCAGGACTGCTCGCATTACGGGACCGTAAGATCGTAAGTCACGGCTGTTTACATGCAAGAATTTGGACCTGAGTACCGGCGGTCGTCTTCCGCAGTCTCCCGCGTGCCTTCTCACTAGACTGAGCCGATTGCGCCCGAGCGCATATCCTTCCCCCTCCCCGACGGTTTTTATAACTTTCAGCGAACCACCCCACACGCCCACAGAAAACCGCTGGGCCAGAGCTCACTTTGTGGCGCAGCCACTATGAGCAACCCTGCGCTAAGTCAATCAGCACGGAGAGCATGGAGTGGTTTGAAATAAAAAAGTAAATGGCAGTTCTGCACTTTTCCTGGCGCGCCCCATCTGCGGCGCGAAGACGCCGCGCATTAGCTTCGTTTGCATGCGATTTCTTGGCTCCCCCGCAAAGGGTTCGCGCCCACTTCAGGCGCCCCCACCCACGTAGGTGGCTTCAACTGATGTCACTGCCGTGCTTCTGATCAGGAGGTCCTAGGATACCAGTTCCGACGGTGACAGGATTTTTGACACTCGCTAGAGAGCCAGGTCGAATTCAGCTACTGTCTGGAGAATTCTAGCGGTCACCAACTCCTCTGATCGCTAGTTTTTCGTGGTTTGTCTAATCAACGTCTGGCAAATGAGGAGTACCCTAACAAACGGGCAACGGAAATACCGTGATCTTTCCTTCTTCTTCCTAGTCATAACCTCATTCCTTACACACACTTACACTTACGTGCATTACACTATCACAAATGTCGGGAGCTCAGAGCTTGTCCCGGCTGAAGCGGTGCTCCTGGTAGTGATACGTTATTGGGGAAATCCAAAATGCTTTGAAAGTTGTACTACACCAGTGGCGGCACAATAGCACATTCATTTTCACATTATTTGTAATTTTCGCAATTCTTTAAAATTCAGAGAGATTAATGAATATGAGACCTGCGCCACTTTTTAAGCGTCATTTTCTCTGTTCGTGGAAGATGTTAATACAAAATGGAGGCATTTTGAGAAATCTTTGAAAATGTTGATGCTTTATGTAAAGAATCCACAAAAGTCAAAATATCCGTTTCAAACTCACGAATTGTAAGTGAGCTCAGATCGATAGCAGAATATCAATTTTGCAGAAAATCGTCTGAACCGATTAGGCGCTATCTTTAAGCACAGACGGACGGAAAAACAGACGTTTTGACTACAACTAATTTTTCGGTATCACCCACAAAATGTAAATTCCGACTACATAACATACACTCTTGTATTTAAGAAAATAATTTACTTCTCATACAAACAAGATTTATCAACGTTTTCGATACCAGGGATCACTCAATGCAAGTGTTTCTGACAAGAAGTCGCTGATTTTTATCGCAGCATTACAGCACTCTGTACTATATAAGAGGGTAGTGAGGCCATTATTATTAATGTATTTATAATTATATTAATAAGATTACAAGAGTAGCAAGCGGCAAGTCTTCCAGATCGGTCCATGCACACAGTGTTGAAATGCAGTGAGAGACTTGTGGAAAGAGAATAAAAAGCAAATGGCAGCCCCGCGACATCCCCTGTCGCATCTGCGGCGCCAAGACGCCCCGCATTAGCGGCGGCTCTGCGGAGACGCTTCGTTTGCATGCGATTCCTCGCCCCCCCCAAGAAATCCCCGCCCCGCCCTCCCGCACCCCCGCATCCGCTCAGCCCCTCCCTGCCCCCTCTCTCCGCCCCGCCACGCAAACCGCCTCGCCCAGCTGCCCCCACACGGCCCCGCCTCGCCCCACCCCGCCACACCTCACCCGGCCCAGCCCCGCCCCGCCATGCCCCGCTCTGCCACAACCCGCCACGCCCCGCAACTCACTCAGACCCGCGTCGTCCCGCCCCGCAACCCGCTGCGCCTCGCAAACCGCCTCGCCCCGCTGCTCCCATCCGGCCCCGCCCCGCGTCACCCGGCCCAGCCCTGTTGCGCCCCACTCCGCCCCACCCGCTCCACCCGCCCCACCCCGCGCGGGCGCCCCCAAAGGGTTCGCGCCCTCGTCTGAAGACGCGGCGCGGCGCGGCGTTCGAGGCCTAATTGGCGCGCGGCGGCTCCTCCCCGCGCCGATAAATATTTCGTGGGCGCCGGAAGTGTCCGCGCAGGGCACATCAAAGGGCCGCCTAACCTCGTCAGGGCGCCGCGGAGGTGGCGAAGGCGACGTGGAATGCGTTGCACATTTAAAAACGCGCCGCCCGGCGCCGGCGCCCTCGCCCTCGCCCCCGAGCGGGTGGCCGGCTGCATTATTGATGGCGGTGCGGGCGCAGCGGGCGAGGCGGACCGCGCGGAGGCGGCGCGGAGGGTGTGAGACGGCTGTGAGGGCGTGGTGCTCCGCGCTCGACAGCTAATCGGGAGGACTTGGTCCGAATCCTAGTGACATCTAGAGCACATTATAGTATATCTCTTTCTCTATGTTCGATCACGTCTAATCTCAATGTACTTACCTTTCATTTCATTACATTCGTTTTATTCCTTCCTTCCAACTTATTAACATTTTTCCTCTCTCTCTCTCTCTCACTCTCTCTTTCTCTCTCTCTCCTTCTCTCTCTCTCCTTCTCTCTGTCTCTCTTCTTATCCCACTTCTTCATCTCCTTCATTATCTTCGTCCAATTTTTCCTTTCTTCTTTATCCTTCTCTGCCTTTTCTATCTGTCTCCTTCATCTTCGTCTCACAATCTTCCGTCCCCTACTTCTAGGCTTTATTTCTTCTCTGTCTCCTTCCCCGTTAACAACTTCTGACTTCTTCCTCGCGTTCTATTCCACCTTCCGGCGTGTCAATTAAAAAGTAATTTTTTCGCTCTAGTGGAGATGATGGGGTGTCAATGGACGTGAAATTATCATTTAAAATCCATGCCGGAGGCGGGACTCGAAAACTTACCCTTCGTATCACGATTGCTAAAACGCGTCCATCTTACCCATTTCTACCCACATCGGCAGTGTCCGAACTGAGGGTAGTGAACTCTCGTTTCGCGGATGTGCGGTCCATGAGGCTACATGGAATTCCTCTTCGTGTGTTGAGACATAGTCAAAAGCAAAGTTTTGAAAGTTTTTGGAAGTGCTAAGAATTCACACCCTGCGAGATGACCCTTAGTTACAGAAACGTTTTTCAGGAGCTGGAAGACGATCTTGTTATTTCACATTTCCACCGTTTTTCTTACTTACTGTATACTGAAATATAACTAGGATCTTGTCAGACGCAGAAACATACTCTGTGATCCAGAAGAGTGCGAGTTACGAATACAACACCAAGTGTAGGAAAAACAATAGTTGGACGGAAGCGTTCAGTTCGATTACTTTTTTCTCCATTTCCAATTCATCCGTAAATCCATTCCATATCAATACCTTCACAAAAAGCACTTATATTAACCTCCTAAAGGAGAGTTCGCACTATTCGTCAAAATTTGTGTTGTCAATATGAAACTACATCCATGTAAAAGTGAAGCTAAACATGGGTTGCAGAGCTCAGGTATGGATTATAAGAGAATAAGTACATAAGTACCTGGATTTATTCTTTTCCTCACACCATCTTTCACTTACTTACAACATCAGTACAAGATTTACAATGATACCATTTTTCAACATATGCACCGTGCTTTTCAATGTATTTGTTCCATCATAGCACCAACTTTCGGAAAACCTCAGAAAAAGGATTTTCGATTGAGCTGCAAGCCTGCTTCCTCAGCTGTAGGTTGGAGGTAAATATTCAGCGTCTGAAAGCATTTGAAGTTAACCAAACATATGGTGAATAGAAGTGACAAGATGGAAACTGTATCCGACATTTCGAAATACAGACTTTGAACAGCTTGGGCGACGATATGTGAAAGTGCATTGTCTTGCAACAATAGAAGGTGTTTCTACAATCCATCTCGGTGTTCTCATAAGCAGAACCTGACTAATGTTTGCCACTTAATCAATAGTCACTCTTCGGTTATTCAAAATCAGGGTACGGACTTGGTTTGTATTGTAATCTGCAGTAAATGAAGCCGGACATCTTGCTCAGGCTCTTCCTCAGGCTCTTGCTCATCACTCTACACGCTTCTTCGACTACATTTGAATGGTTCAATACTCTGGTAAATTCTTCGCCAAGGAAAAAAATTGCACTTACATTGTTCTGAAAGTCTTCCAAGTATTTCAGCGTTGGTACATACTCAGATCGCAAAAAACAGATTACAAAAGCCTGTTCTTTTGGCACAAACAGAGAGGGTGCAGCCATGTTTACGTCGTTACAACTCAATCGAATGTGAGGTGATAACGCTGAAACTTACACTAGTGCAGAAAACTCTATAACCAACCTATAGATGATTACAACAAAAGTTCAGATATAGGTATTGTGGTGCGTTATCGTTGGCATTTTTCATGAAATAATTGTAAACGTTGTCATTGCCAACAAAAGTTTGTTTTGTTGGCAAACTTTTGTTGGCAATGACAACGTTTACAATTATTTCAAAAGTTCAGATGCCTATTCATTTACCCTCGTTATTCTGAGCTTGAAACTACGCGGACAGTTATTCCAGAAAGTGTTGACGTAGATTTGCCTTGATGTATTCCCTCCCCTATTTGATATGAACACAAATGAGAGTAGCATTGAAATCGTATGCCAACGCTTCCGGAGTTCACGCAGTAGCAGAAAGAACCACTCTGCAAGAGCATTGAGCGTCGGCATGAGATATTTGCTCGAGAAAACTCGTGATCGCCTATAACATTTACGTTGTAGAGTACAAACTTCGTGGTCATATCCTGATTCGTACTTAACGCTAACTAACAGTTTAGTATTTATTAAAAAAACAAAAAATTGTCGCGTGTAGAATTCACGTTGCACAATACAAAAATCGTGATAATTTTCTGATTTATTACTGAACGGTAAATGATAGTTTTGTATTTGTTTAACAATTGATTTTTTTTTAAATTTTCGTTTACGCGCCTCATTTGTTCTGCGGAACTCTGCGGCTCCGCAGTCCGCAACTCGGGAAGCGCGGGGGCCCAGTGCCGTTCGCCGCTCCCAGGCAGCTTCTTGAGGGTTCGGGCGGAAGCCACAAGCGGCGGCGGCGGCGGCGGCGCCGAGGCACCCACGTCCACCCCGCGGCACGTCCGGCCCAGGCGGCGGGGCGCGCGCGGGGAGGCCGCCGGTTTCCGGGGACGTGCCTCTCCGCCGGCCACGTCTGCCTGCGCCCCGCACCCCGCCGCCGCCCCGCTCCGCATTACGCCACCCCACCCCGCGTCGCTCCGCTCCAAAAAGCCCTGCGACGCCCCGCCCCCCGCCCCGTCGTCGCCCTGCGCCGCCCCGCCCGCCTTGCGCTTTCCCACCCCACGCTGCCTCGTCCCAACGAGCCCCGCCACATGCTCCCCGCCCCTTGCCAACCAACCCCGACCCTCGCTGCCCCGCCACCGCCTCGCCCCGCTCCTCCCCGCTTGCCCCGCCCTCCTTGCACCGTCCTGCCAAAACCAGCCGCTTCACAACCAGCCCCGCCACATGCTCCCCACCCCTTGCCAATCAACCCCGCCCTCGCTGCCCCGCCTCACCTCTGTCTCGTCTGTCTCGCCACCGCCACGCCCTGGTCCTCCCCGCCTGCCCCGACCGCCTTGCGCCGTCCTGCCAAAACCAGTCCCGTCCCAACCAGCCCCGCCACATGCCCCCAGCCCCGTGCCGACCTTCCCGCTCTACCCTCCCCCGCCCCGCCCTCACCTCGCTCTTCGCCGACCCGCGCCTCCCCACCTTCCCCGCCCGATTTGCTCCGTCTCGCCCCGAGCTGCCCCGCCAAAACCAGTCCCGTCCCAACCAGCCCCGCCACATGCCTCCAGCCCGTGCCGCCCTCCCCTCCCCACTCTCCCAGCCCTGCCATCCCCGCCCCGCCCGATTTACTCCTCGCCCCGAGCTGCCCCGCCAAAACCAGTCCCGTCCCAACCTGCCCCACCACATGCCCCACGCCCCGCGCCGCCCCATCCCGTTACGACCCTACCTCTTCCCTGTCTCACCTCCCCTCGCCCAAACCCGGGCCGCTCCGCCTCGCCCCGCGCCGGAACATACACGCGGGCGGCGAGCGTTGCCCTCGCGCAGGTGGGCGGGCGACTGGCGTCGGGCAGTGGGCGGTGGGCGGTGGGGCGACGGGCGATGGGCGGCGGAAGCGCGGCGCTTCCTCCCTTCGCTGCCCCACGCATGCCAAAGACGCCCCGCCCCGTCCCCACCCACGCTCCTGCCTCGCGTCGCCTCGCCTCGCCTCGCCTCACACGCAAAGCACGCGCCCAAGCGCCGTCACATGTGTGCGCTCACCACCACATCACATGCGCAACTTGGGTTTCCTCAAATACACCGAACCGCCCACCACGGGCGAATATTCGTATGTCCTCTTGCTCGTCCGCAGCATACTGCAATGAGGAGGTTGAACAGCTATGTCACGTTTTTTCTCGAGCACAATATAACTTCCAAGTTTTTAACTAATTAACGAAGAACATCAAAAATAGGTAGGGGTGCAAAAACATTCAACAATGTTTATGCACATAGTATATCAGGATGACAATTTTAATAAAGAATTATCATTAAACTTAAGAATCTTGTTTTCTTTTTTGCCGGTTGCATGACTAGGCACAAGTAGTCTAAACCAAGCGGAAAGTCAATCAGTACAGTATTGCTTGTGGAGAATGAAGAAATGAAGGACTTCTGCATGTGGAGTAAAAAGGAGATACATCAATTTGATAAGAAATTAACATAAACATTACTAGAAACGACAGCACTGCATTAATTTGATACATGCAACTAACAATATTGAAGAACAAAACAAAAATGTTTGACTGTTGCTTACACACGATCACTCATTAATACCAACTAGATATGAAGATGGGATAAGTCACATTTGCTTTTGCATTTGGATATCGGCATAGAATAAAACAAATTGTACTCTAATCTTTTTCTGTATTGCACCATTGCAATTTTATTTAAATTAATTTAAAACTCTTAACTCTACATTCATTGCAATTGGGGTTCCATTTCGACTTCTTGCATTGGGGCAGGCCATAATCTAGTTACACAACTGCTCAGGATGTCCAGAAAACTGAAAAAGATTTTAACTTTGCTTTCACAACGAAATTATATTGTGAAGAAAATGAGAGAATTTGCGCATAATTATCTGCTTTGTTTCTCTGTATCAGAAAAAGGTAGAAATGTAGTTTGTGATACGATTCGTTCACGCGCGCTGTCAATTCACTCGCGGCGCGACCGACTCACATGCAGAAAGCGACGACGCTTCGCTAGGCAGTTCCACGCAACGCCAACCGTTGTGTTTAGGAAAGTGAAATTTAAGATTTTATGATGGAAGTCATTATTTTCAAAGGACATATCTAAATTCATAGATAGTCCTTAACCATAGGTAGGATTTACGACAGTGTTTCGAATATCCTCTAAAAAGGAATCTCTCTCGGAGAGCTCGTTTATCAGCGTGAATCTGGGGTTTATCAGCAAGTTTTTGTATTGATATTTCAGATTATTTTTCTTGAGCATATATGCAGAATCTTTTTCTGACAAATCGGAAGTATCGAATCCTTATTCATTTCAATGACTTGAAACATCTTGTATCTTTGTACTTTAAAATGCTAAGTACTCTTTTAATCTCATGATATCATGCACAAACAACAAGTTTTTTTTAGAGACTTGGAGGAATGTTTTAGAAGAAGCAGAATTGTACGATTATCTCATCATAACAGTTCGCGACGTCGCCCAACAGTTGAAGATCGTAACGGATTCATCTAATATCAGGCTCGAAGGCTGAGCGCCGGGCCCTATAGATCGCGCACTAGCGCCGGGAATGGGGTCAGCGCCCGCAGTGACGACCGGCAGCAACGCATTTGTGCAACTGTGTGATGAGCGTGTAAACAAATAGGCCGCTGCAAGGGGAGTTCCACAAGGTTCGCCAGCCGGACACATCGCGCTGCACGGGAGTTGTGTTGGGGGCAGCGGTGGGTCCAGGAAGAGGAAGAGCTGCCGCCTCTCCAATAAAATATATATTTTTTAAATTTAACTCAATTGAATTAAAATAATTACGTTGCAGAATAGCTTCATTATAATTTGATTTCAATGTAATGAAAAGTACACGTGTGCATTGGAGGATTGAAGTCACTGAGAAGCAAAATGTGGAATCATCATTTACTCAGGGAACCCTTAGGGACACAACCAAGAAAATAACGATTGAAATGGAGATCCATCACGCGGCAATTTCATATTTTTAATTCAGGTAAAACTAGTTACGTGCAGCAGCAAAAATTCTGCTAGAACAAACAAACAAACACACACACACACACACTGTTCAAGAAAAACAAATAAAACTCTCTCTTCTCACACAGCACATTAATAACACTGAAAATTCAATGTTTTATCAAAAACAGACTTCTCGAATTCTGCAATAATAGTATATATCAATTCACATTATAATTCTTTAATACTAAAAATTTCAAAAAAGTCGCTGTTTCACAAGGCAACACGTGAATAACAAATATTTAATGGCAGGCAGCTTCTTTCTCGGAGCCTTGCTCTTGCATGGCAATTACGGCGTAAGCAGTGACGCGCTGGTAATTTAGCTGCATCTCGCAGTGTAAGAAGAGCCGGAGTAATACAATCAGAAGGTTGCATTTTTCAGTCAAAATCAATACTGTTTCATTGTCTTTTTTTCTAGTACCTGAGTATCTTAATGAAACCACAGGCGTCTCGTACATGATCGAAGGCTGCGTACTTTCCTTTCAATTTCTGTGCGCATTGGAAATTAGGAATATAGACTTTCTAAAGTAAGACAGTAGTCTATTGAGAACAAATAAAATAATATACTTTTAAAAATGTACATATGCATTATTTTAATGTTAATATAAAAATCTCCAAGAGCACTCCAAAAACGTATATTAAAATATAATTTACATAATCCGAACAACTTTTTATAACCGAATATATTTTTACGAAATTTAGCAATGGAGCAGTCATGTGTTGCTACCATTGTCCAGTACATTGTCACCAACTATATTCCACCGTAGTTCCGAATATATCAGTTGCTTATATCCAAAGCTAATGAAAGACGAATTTGCGGTGTCTTACAGTAATTGTCCTTTACTTGCCTGTTTTGTAATGCCGTTGAAAAGCATTATTCTCAGCTTCCTAGTAGAATATGTACTCAGAGATCCAACACATCATGTAATCCATCCACGAAACAGGGGCGAATGTAGTAGTTGTAATTAGCGAGGTAGTGCATGTTACCGCACGTAGCAATAGATCGTGTGATTGCACTCGACAGTCTGACCGCAACGTAACGTCGTGAGCTGACTAAGTTGGAAGTACACTACTTCATAAGAATCGCAGTTTTGCTCACAGAGTCATGCCAGTTTAAGGGAGATCACTGCATTATAATGTAACCATTTCCTGTTTCCACCATGCTTTTTGTCCACAATAAATTAATAAAAAGTATGTGACACATGCGTCCATTACATTAGAACAATTTCAGTGTTCTTGCACAAAAATACAAGGATGATTTAAAAAAAAAGTTTCTATATTAGATCTTGAACATAAATAGTGATAGTGGACATAAGTGTATGTATCAGTGATATAAAATTTATCCACGTGTCCTTAAAAAAGGTGTGTAACATCTTCTGAAGTTTATTACATGGATATATTTAACCATTTAATTTCTCCCAGTGTTAAAATATCATTTAATCGTTTTTTATAATCAATGCATTAATTCATCTTAAACATGTCTTCATAAAGAATATAATATTGTTATTTTGTTCAATACTGCATTGTTTCATGACATTTTCTTCATTTTATGTATATTAATATAACAAATAAATCATTTCTGTACCTATTAAAAATGCTCCCCCTACAAATTTATTAAGTCCACCTTGAACACATTCTAGAGATCATAAAGTGAAGAATTACCCCATAAAATAGAGATTCAAATTTAGTTAGACATCAAAAAAATGGACAGATATTTAGTGCGCCGAAACAAGGCAAATTACAACAGTTTCACGACCTAGCGATAACCAAGAAGAAGAAAAGTCCGCAAGGTGCTGATTTCGTGACTTCACACAGCCTGAACTTTGATTCACTTGGTCGGGCACAAGCGTTAAAGAAGCAGTGGTTGGCCGCAGATCTTTGGCAGATACATTTTCCCATAAATACACGCCAGAAAATAATATAAAAAGAATTGTGATGCTGATAGACACTGATGAACGCATTGTGTTTTAGTCAAAATTAAAGAAGCGAAAGAGAAGAAAATCGACGACTTTATATTTCGTGCTGAGAAACATCACCATTAAGATATTTTTAGAAAGACTTCGAGCAATTACTGAACTAATTTGTTTTCCTGAAAGATAATTTTGATAGCAATAATGTACCAGAAATGTCTATCTCTATATAGACACCTCAAACATTAAAGGGATCTTATAAAATTATGAAATACATTTGCCCCTTACTGGCCAATGGCCATTTTTGGAACGCATTGTATCTCATATTGTATTTTGAAGAATATAATGAATGTTTGTTGTAGTGTTACTATGTTATTTCACATGACATATTGTATTTTAACGTTGATATGCGCACAATAAATGGTCAAATGTGGCAAATCTGTTGTTTTTTTGTTTTTGTTTTTTGAGGTATAATGTAGAACGACGCCAAAACACACGTGCATCGAGTGTGTTGTAATGTTTATTTGTAGGTTTAAGTTACCTGTGGAATGGATTAAAACAAAAAAATTCAGTAGTTACATTACCACAGGGTCGCCAAATATCAAGCTTCCCATTTTTGAGTCAATGGCCAGATTCAGTACTCATTCCCTGCATGTTCTGGGCGTTCGATTTTCGATCTCAAATGCGCAGTCCATATTTTCTTACCACACAGTTACTTTACTTTTCGACAAAATATTTTGTCACGTTTGTGTCCTTTTATTTGTTATTTCTTCGCTACATTGTGGCAATTTTGGAGCGATCAAGTTGTGGCCATTTATAATCCTGGAACATTTTATGGTAAAGAAAATGGCTATGATTTATCGGATATATATTGAGATCGTTGATTGCAAAAAAAATGTGACACGTCAGCAAAACAAATCCCTAACGGAGTTCTAGTGACAACTATACGTGCCTGGAGCGTTGCATGAAGTCAATCTGTGCTACAACTTTAATCTCCAAAATGAGGAAAGGAAGTTGTCTTGTTATGTATCCGATTTCAGATCGAAAAGGAAGATGAAGGGTCTCCCTGACGCAAATGACGCCATTTCATGAACGCCACAATTAAACTACGGAGAGCCTTGTGCTTGATGATGATCTTCGACAGCTCGCTGAGCTTTCGCTGAGCAACTCAGATTTAAATCAGCCTTAGTCCGTCTTGAAGGAAACAGTCTTTTGAAGGAAACGGCCTCCCCTTCCAGCGAGGCCCTGCGTGATGAGATAGGTCCGCCTGTCTACCTTGCTATACTTTCCGCGCGACCTCTCTCTATTCTGACGAGTCGTGTGAGGAAGTGGGCCGGGTGCACTTGCTGCCCGCAGGCAATCAGAGCGCACGGGGGCTGGGGTAGGGCGGGGTGGGGGGCGGGGGCCGGGCGCAGGGAGGAAACGCTGATTTGGGCGCGCGCGACCCCCGGGACGCGTCTCGGGCGCCGCCGCCGCCGAAGTGTCGAGTCATCACTCGTAAAAGCGCGGCGCGCTGCGACGGTGTTTTCCCCGCGGGCTCGTAGCCGCCCCCGCAGCCCCTGCCCCGCGCGCACTCACCGCTTTACGCGTGCATAAAGGCGCGCATCCATCGCGGGCCGCGCGTCGGCGCTAAACGGGCCCGCCCCGCCCCCGCCACGCCCCCGCCCCCGTCCGGTCCCGTCCCCTCTCCGCCCCCGCGCCGCCCCGCGCCCGTGACGCCCCCGTGGCCTCCCAGCGCCGCCCCCGCGCCACCTCTGCGTCCGCCCCGCCCCACGCCATCCCCGCACCCCGCACAACGTCCACGCACCGCCTCCACCCCCGCGCCGCCCCACTCCGCCGCCGCCGCCACGCCGCCCCCGCGACTCCCCAGCACCCACCCCGCCCCCGCGCTACTGCTGCGGGCCTCGCCTCCGACTGCCCTTTGTTGCGCCACCCGCTAACACGACGTTAATCTGATTTAGAATCCAAACCCTCGGCGTAGTTTTCGAGAAATTCATTACGAATCCAATACATCGGTACCTCTAGCGTTAATTTACGTTTCACTTTCCCGGTCGCCTCTTATATCATGTCAGGACGACTTTTCCCATTAATTTGCCCCTTAACAAAGCGCCGGGAGGAGAACCCTGGAGTCCCTGTTTTATAGAAGCGACTTTTTTGTGAGTGACGCCGCAAAAGATTTAATTTCTCGCTTGTTGTTATCAAATCAAATCCAAATTGATTTGCTTACTGAAGATTTTCTGTGACAGCGCAGCTCGCGGGCCGCGGGGGCGGCGGCGAGCGGGGGCGGCGGGCGGGGCTGACGCCCCTGCGGTGCGGTCGCCGCCCTGCCGCCCGCCCGCCACGTCCGCCCGCGGTCGCGCTCCCGCAAGAACCGCCCGCCGCCCGCCATCCCGCTCGCCCGCTGGGCCCCCAAAAAACGCCCGCGCCCGCAGACGGGGAACCTTGCGGTTTGGAGGCGACGAAAAACGCATTGTTGTCTTGATACGGGCCATAATGAAATAAGACGATCTGCGCGCAAGAAAAGGGAAAGGAGCGCGGCGAAAAACGCCTCGGCCGCCGCCGCCGCAGCCTCCGGTTATTTATGCGCCCGGGGCCGAGCCGCCTTCATCGCCGCCCGATCGCTCGGCGCTGCCGGGGCCCTCTCGACTGGCCGCTGCGCTACCTTCCAAGCAGAAGCCTATGTGACCTCCCGTAACGTACTTAATTTTGGGGCACGAATATATTGCTCGAATGCAATACCGCATAAAATTAGTGCAAGAATCATTTATATAAATGATCATATAAAGGAAAACAACGATTATCCTCTTGATGAATTCTTGAGACCTCGTATCAACATTAATTGAATGAATTTTGATCATTTGTCATTCCTAGAGTGATCACGTATAATTTTTCTTGATATAACAGAATTACAGTGGTGATGTTCTCACTCAGAATTATGAGTATGTTGCGCTCAGTTGCAGTTGCTCGTACTTTCGTACCCCAATAGTGCATCCATTCATTGTACATACGAGTATGTGTAAACTAACACTCACCTGTGTAAAGTGATAATCCTACTCATCTGGTTAAATAGTAATGATTTTCTTTGACAGTCAGTAGATATAATTTCAGAGCTTTATTTGCGTGTTTA
Source organism: Gryllus longicercus (assembly GCA_038098605.1). NCBI lineage: Eukaryota > Metazoa > Arthropoda > Insecta > Orthoptera > Gryllidae > Gryllus > Gryllus longicercus. Next base: position 1,696,173 of record JAZDUA010000157.1, read on the forward strand.
CGCCTAATGGATCGAGACGCGAGCCATTGGTTCCGCGTCGAGGAACCAGAGATGCTACGATGGATGCCACAGTCCCTCCTTCTACAGCATCGTTTGCCATCTGGGCACAGATGAAATGTCAAAAAGAAACTAAACATTATGTGATTTCCCGCATGGCATCCAACTCAAGTACCTCTCTCCACAAAACTCAGTGAGATGTCGGCTGCCAACCTATGTCATTACAACAATGAAAGGGAAGAGTATCTTCTGCTCAAACGGTTTTTCCAATGATGCGCGTTATTATCTCGGAAACTTATTGAACCGACTCTGTATGTAATAAGTGACTGAATGAGAGAACCGGAAGACAGGATAATCGTTAGCAATAAAGGTCCCCAAGAATGAGAAGGAAAGCACTGATAATTGAATGGGTGCAAACCAGAATAAAATACGTGACATTTTATAAATTCTCAGAAATCTCCTTATTTAAGTCAATATCACTGTAAAGTAATGGTGCTTTGATTCGTTAAAACCACAGCATTTCAATTCTTCATTAAAACCACAAAAATACATTGCCACTGACAAATAGTCTAAAATAAACACGTTTTCTCAGAATTTATAAAATGTCTCTTATACCGTTCTGGTTTTCACCCATTCAATTTATTCCCGTTCTATTTTGCCAAAGAAACCGCAAATCGGATCATGAGACCTTAGAGACCTTGCCGGTGACTGCAACCTTATTCGTAGAAATTCAAGTGATATGAATGTTTTTATGTTACATGAATGTTGCAGCACATTTCACTTGTTTTTGGCAACCATTTGCATTTTATTGTCTTGAATGACGGGCTGTGAGCGGAGGAAGCGGCGTTTTGGTCTCGCCCCGGGTAGCCCCTCCCGCCCCCGCGCCGCACCCGCACCGCCCCTGCACCGCCCCCGCGCCGCCCCCACCCCCGTCTCGCTTCTTGCGCACTCGCCGCCAGGCGGAGCCTTGCGCCTGTTACCGGGATAATGCCGGCCTTGCTTTGTTTCCATGGTGAATGCTCTCGGCGCCCATACGTTGCCTTGTTCGTGTGACGGGCACGGGCAAAAACAAATGCCGCCAAAGCGAACAAATTCAAACGTTTAAGCCCCAAGAAACGAAGGGTATTTTGCCGGCATCACGAAGAATGGCAACTGTAAAATGAAACTGAATTGATATTAACGACCGATATATTTTAGAATGTGAAACCTTTCGCAAGGTTAGTAAATTATTTAAGTTTCTTAGGCTTATATGTTATTAATATATCTAGTGTTTAGAAGAAGAAGCTTTCCATTTTTTCTGAAGCAAATAAATGAATGCATCTTTTGTCATGGTTTTGTACGAACATACATGTTTTTTCTAACGAGGTAGGTCTTTCAAGGTGTGCGAGAAAGGAATTATTTCTAGACTTCTTACCAGGATTGTTCATTTTAGTAGGCGGGATGTTCAGACATATTGACATAATCAGATATGTTCAGAAGGATCTCTGCCTACTCTCGAGAATAGACATTATGAAAGAAGACACACTAACAAATGTTAGTGTGCAGCAACATTCATGTAACAAAAATACATTAATATCACTTGCATTTCTGCTAATATGGTCGCAGTCACCATTTTCGGCTCTAAGGTATTTTGATCCGATTTGGAATTTCTTTGGCAAGAGAGATCGGGAATAAATTAGTTCTTTCTTTCTCATTCTTGGGGATCTTTATTGATAACGTTTGTGTTGTCCACTGGTTTTCTCATTCAGTCATATTATTATATACAAAAGCGGTTCCCTTAGTATCCAATCTGATCAAGACAACGCCATCAATGGGAAAACCTTTTCGGCAGCAGAAAGTCTCGTCTTTCATTATTTTAATGATGTAAGGTTGCAGCAGACATCTCACTCACTTTTGTGGAGAGAGGTACTTGACTTCGATGCGGTGAGTGATCATGGTGTTTCGTTTCTTTATGACAATGCATCTGTGCTTACTGCCCAGATTGCAAACAATGCTGTGAAGGACTGTGGCATAAAGGCGTTGGTCCATTCAGCCTACGGTCCAGTTTGGGCACCCAGCGACTACAACCACTTATCAAATCTCAAGAAAGACCTTCAGAGAAGAAAATGTTCAGTATGGTGTAAGAAGCAATTTTTGAAGTATCCTATAATTGTGTATAGACTAAATAGAATCAATTTCCAGGAATTCGAGGTACTGCGCCTTAAACTTTGTGCCGATATTGATTTCTGTGTTAAAAATATACTGCTCTACAAGTGGTGAGGTCCCTGGCCAAAGCAATCACCTTGTAGCACACATGTTATTTTTCTTTAGGATCTAAGTAGTACCCGAGAATAAAGCAATACCCGTGGTTACAGAAAGTAATGCCAATAAATTGGCCTTTCTTAAATATTTTCAATGGAATATTTGATACACGTTTGTATCAACTATTCCATTGATTCTATTCTGTAACCCATATTTTTAAACATTTCCTTTGATTTTATTATATTTGTTGGTATTAGTTCTTAATATGTAATATAATTACTGGATTTTACTGAGAACTAAAATAATTGAATAAAAACGAAAATGGTTTTCTTTAATGCTAATTCTTTTTAGAGTTTCATATCGAATGACTAGAAACTCTCATTGTTTATGTAATTAATATGCATTTATTTTCTAAATCCTCGAAGAATCCCAGCCTCTTAAAAAGTGCATAGGAATAATCGTTTAACGAATGTTTCGAGATCAAATCTTCCGCTCAATTCGTCACGTTCAGAGTTCGGGAACCGAAGCGTCAACAAAAAGCCCGAAACTTCGCCAGAGCAACAAGGAAAAGCTCCAGACGGCTACTTCCTGACTGCGCGTTTTCGCTGCCCGCGGAGGAGGAACGGCTCCTCTACGCCAGAAGAAAAATGAACTCGGGACGCCAGGGGGATGGACAAACATTCCTCTATTTAATATGCTACGGTTCTATTTCATTTAGAAGAAACTCTCGTCACAAAATCCCTTATGTGTCCTACTGCTTGACAGGGTGCCCGCAAACAGGTTAACCTCGAAAAATATAGAAGTTTTTAGATTACGACATAAGAGGAGATATAGGCGTACAGGCAAACCGTAACGCATGCTATACTACAACAGACTACTCCCATCGTGTACCAACTTTACTAGGAATCAATGCGTTCTAGTCTTTTCTTACGTTTCTTAAACCGTAATCTACGCAATAACACATTTTTGGAACTTCTTTTACACATTTTTTGGAGAGTAATCGTCCTTCGTATCAAGGGTTGTCAGAAACGTTGGAAGTTGAATTCCAGTGGCAAGCTATTTTAACTTTAATACAATTATTTATGAAGTGCAAAGTGATCACATGGGCCCACTTACTAGAAAATATTCTCAGAAAATTTAAGGGCGAAAATTAATGTCCCTTTATAGAAAAAATAATTAAAAAGAAAAGTAAAATCTAATATCGTAAAATGCGGTGACATTTTAATGTCTGTAATACACGAAACGTACTTAGTTAATTGCTGTGTCTTTTCCTGTTTAATGCAAGGATCACACAAGGATGCAATTTCTTTGAATCCCAGAAGCTGATTGTAAACCCATGATTTTAAACCCTGATTATAAACCCATAGTGACAGGAAATGCCCTTTTGACAGTCAATTGAACCTATCAACGCATTAATATGCTTCCATGAATATAGAGCATTTTTTTTCTAAAACAAGGGCATTGATAAGTGTAATGTTCATACATTCATGAGAATGCCCGTTTCTCCGAATGATTGTGATTCGGAGGGCCTGAGGAGGGGACGGGGCGTAGAGACCGGAGGGGGGGGGGGCCGGGGGGAGTAGAGTTCTGCTGAACGGGCCGATCAAGAGTAGTGCGAGGCGGGGGGAAGTAGTTGGTCGGACAGCGGGTGGGGAAGTCGGGGAAGGCCGGGGAGGTGCGTGGCAGAGCGGAACGGGGTAGGGCGGGGCGGGGCGGAGCGGGATGGAGAGAGGCGGGGTGTGGCGGGGCGTGCGTGAGGGCCGTGTTAAGGCGCGTCGGCTGCAGCTGAATGCAGCGCCCTCGGCACGGGGCGGCGCGGGGCTGCGCGGGGCGGCGTGGGGTGGGGCGGGGCGGCACGAGCGGTGTGGGGCGGGGCGGGGTGATACGGTGCGGGGCGATGCGGGGCGGTGCGGGGCAGGGAGACGAGGCGGGAGCGTTGACTCGGGGCGGGCGCGCCGCGCCGCGCCGCGCCGTGCCGCTCCGCGCTGCGGGAGCCCCGGCGCCTTTATGTTCGGGTAAACACTTGGATTTCCGCTCGCCCTTTCGCCACGGCCAGCGCTACGCCGCCGCCGCCGCCGCACAGCGCTGCCCCGGGGCCAACGGACGCCCCGGATCGCCCGACGCCCTCGCCACTCCCCCACTCCTTCCCTCTCTCTCTCTCTTCCTTCTCCCCGATGACTTCTAATAACATATCTCGGGTGGGGCATCATTTTTACACTCTCCCTACCCAGAATTATGAATAATTGACGATTTGATGTGGGGTGGCAAAATCATTTAAGTCTCGTGTGCGTGATCGGGACTGTCCGGGTGACGCCGCGTCCAAGGCTGTGTTGCCGACGTTTCGACCATGCTGTGGTGGTCTTCCTCAGGGCTGGTAAGTCGGCAACACAGCCTTCGACGCGGCGTCACCCGGACAGCCCAGTCACGCACATGACACTGGCCGCGGAAGCCTACGACTTCATTTAAGTCTCAGTTCGTTTTTCCCACACAAAATTAATTTCAGCCACATTTATATAACACAATTTTAAATGATAGTGAGTGAAACAATTTTTTTTAATTACTCGTACTTTCCGCTCTGTACGGCCGTGGTCTAGAGGAAGCCATATTTTCAGACGTTTCGCCTTCATCGGCCGCAGACATTCTCCGTCCGTGGTGAAATCCCGGAAGGTAATTCCAATTGTGAATCCAGCCGTGAAAGACTACATTACTTAAAAATCGTTTTGCCTGAAATTTGTTGGCAGGGTTTCCAGCAGATTCTCACGATTACAGGTAGTTCCTAGGTATTAGTGTAAACTGTACCACTTAACAGACTAAAATATCATTGTGACCTTCATAAGACCCGCCAACCTTCAAATTGGCGTTTTGGAAACTGATTTCTTTTCCTCACTTCTCCGTCTCCTCTTCTCCATCAGATTTTCATGTCGTTTAAGCCCTACAACCAAGATTTTCACACAGTTCTGTAGATCGCACAATGAAGCAGAATCGGAGGTCATGTTGGATTTTATCATTATTAGAAATATTTACAAAGAGCCGCTAATCTTCCTTTCTTGCATAAAACGCTGTTCAATAGTAGACTTTTCTCTTGACGAAAATTACCGCCTCTTCGTCATTCCTAAATTCCATAAAAACACTTCTTAATATATAAAATGATGTGGCCTCTGAAGAAAGAATTTCAATTGCGGTTTTAACTGGTTATTCCTTTACTTAATTCATTTATAAAACAATGCGCACCTCGCAATTGAGGAAGATTGTCCCCATGTAATATTTCGGTTTCCCAGAGAGGGAAGTTGCGGGATAGTCATTGCTTCACATTTCTCTGAAGTGTGAGTTCGGGTGTAGCATCCAGGATTCTGACTTTTCTTTTTGTGCTCGTTCTCCCTTTTGCGTTTTGTTTTCGAAAGTGCTTTATTTCCTGTTCATCAAATAGCGTCGACAGAGTTTCAAGATACCGTCTTACAAAGAGCGTGGTGCAAACTGCACTCAAGTCTTTGACGTATTGAAGACTGCACGACAGGAATTTCACCGCTAGTGTGTTCTGAGAGCATTAGGAGACCTGGTGGATTCAAAAATTACAAAAGTTTTGAGCGTGATAATCACGATCCACTAGGTAACAATTTCTTCAAGATGTACAGGCACGAAGCTCATTCAGTTTACCGGCAGCGGTGTAACCAATCACATTCGCAATCGTCGATTTTTACACCATTTAGTTCAGGAGCCCTTTAAAAGATGAGCAACTCCGCAAGAGAGCAAAGATTTTTGATCGCTTTTCTAAGCTCACGCCATTTCAAATACACAGTATGTTAAAAAAATCATCAGTTATATTTCGAAAACCAGAACTCAAACTATTTTCTAACTGCAATAAATATGGAACTCAATACAAATACAAGAACGTTTTGAGTTGATAATTAACAAGTGGAGTGTTGTGTCTGTGACGAATGGAATTTCGTTCAAATAGCTGAATCGGAACATGATCTTCATGACTCGCAGAGAGGTTACTACTAGTAAAATGATTTCTTCGACCCGGGCGACGACGTAGCTTGAGTTCTCGCAAGTTGCTAGGTAGTACCGTAAAGCCATGTAAGGTATTCATAGGTAAGAAAGTTAATCGATAATGAGAAATTGATCACGATAATGAAAATATATCTTAGTTGTCAAGATATCTTAAATATATCTATAATCTCCAATATCGAGGAATACTATAATATTAGTATAAAACTTGTGGCCAGCAGCAGCAAAAATGTTATAAAGAATGTTGAAAATGGGGTCCAGGAGTAGCAAGAATTTTTTGTTCAGAAACATTATAGGTGAAAACTGAAGCTTTTTTCTTCGTCGTTGCATGACGTCGTTGCATGACGTCGTTGCAGTTGTTTTGTAAGCAATGACGCACTGAGTTTGAGGATTCAGACGGTATGTGCAGTGTGCATTCCGCGGATTAGTACAATCGCATATTTGAATTTTTCACTCAAAATCGAACCCGTTATTTTCTTTTCTGTGTTCTTAGGTGTCTCGCAAAATCACAGACCAGGGGTTGGTTAGATTTATTTATTTCTGCGTGAATTGAAAATTAGTAAAACAGATTATTTTGAATTTTTCCCGAGATTATGGGTATTAGCAAAACCATAGAAATCCCTCAGATGAACGCAGGCAAATTTTTTCTTCAATTACTGAGCGCATTGGGATTTAGTAATATAGATGATTGGGAAATGCGAAAATAAACATGTTTATTTTCTATAGATAAGGGGTATTCCCTAATATCTATCTGATCTACTGAATTAACTAGGCAGAAATGTTTGTGATATCTATGTGTATGCTATTACAACTGGCAGAGCTGTTTTGAACTTTCTCCTGATTTTTAAACTTTCAATACTCCGAAATTCAGAACACGTTTCTTCGTGTTTAGCAGCATTTAGCATAGAAAAAACTTCATTCGACCCCCATCGAATAAAATAATGATGACGAAAATCGTGGAAATTGTGATTAGTTCTAGTCACATTTATATTTCCGTTCGAATGCAATAAAAATGGCGACAGAAAGTATGATTTTATCTTTACTTATTTGTTTTTTTTTATTTACTCGTGTAACGCCAAAAACAGTAAAAACTGTAACCAATGTCAGAAAGTGGAGATACAAAATATATTAATACTGGAATATAGAAATAAAGCAAACGTTTTACAAGTAAAGCGTCGAAATATGTAGAAGATGAATCGGCTAAATTTCTGCGCTTTATTTACTACCATATGAAATGGAAAAGGTAATAGATTATTGAAATGTATCAGATTTATGTACGAAAAACTAAATTTAGAAATTATAGAGACATTGAATGTAGCTTCCCACATCCATTAAGAATTCTTCAAGTAACGTAAAATGCACTCTTGGTAGCGACGATGTCATTGTATGGTTGATTCCTCCGTGCAGTGGACGTTTTGGACGAGTACTCCCACGGCCACGCATTCGAACGAGTCTCCAACGCCAGCAAGGACTTCTCACTGACTGGACGCTTTCCAGAGCGTACTTTTCCTGAGCTGAAACTAACGCCTAGGTGTTGTAACCAACTAGCCCTAGGTGTTCCAAAGCGATGCAAACTATGTATCGTGGTCTCTCCACGTCTACACTTTTTGTCACTGCATCTAGTATATTTCTTTCAACTAGAGCTTTATTCAAGGGATGCAGCTCAAGTACCCTGCGTTGTCCGGGTGTTTTATTCCCAATCATGTATTCGAGTCAAAGAAATCCATCTGTAATATATCCCCTCCCTTCTCTGCCTGCCCCTCCCCCGCCCACCATGGGCTGCCATGCCAAAAACCTTCCCCCGCCCCAGAACCCATCCTGTCCCGTCCCACCCGCCCAACTCCACCCCCCCCCTCTTCTCTTTGCTCCACCCCCACCACATTCTATGCCACCTGCTCCGTCCCGCTTCCCCATGCCATGTTTGATACGATTTATCGTTGTAACCTCCATCGTTGCAATAGGCTGTAAGCAGATGCATTGTTGCATACTCTCGCCAAACATTCAATCGCAAATCTAACCATTAAACTCCGAAAATAAAATTTTTCTATCGAAATGATTGAAAATGCATTTTGTAGACAATTTTATGAAAGTTTTTAGAAAGTAGACAATTTAAGAAAGTTTCATTTCGCCAAGCCGAAGATTGTCGTTTTGGTACCAGAATTATCATGTGTTTCCACCAAAATGGAGCACCCGTGAATAAATCCGCTTGGTGAATAACGCAAGGTCTGTTTGAGAATTCTTAATTACAAGAATATTGTAAAGCACGAATATTGAATATTGTAAAAGAAGAACTCACACTTCTCAAGGGAAAAGAAAATACTATCGCATACTGCTACAATAAATAAAATATTTTTGCAAAAACAGTCTTTACGAATACAAAAATAACGTAGCATGGTATACACAGTACAAAAGCTATCTACATACGAAGAATACAAAAAAAAGTTGCTGATCCATATCAGAACACGCGAATAGCAAATATTGAAAGGAAAGCGGACTCTTACTTCAAGCCAACCTGACTCTACTATCGCATACTGCTACAATAAATAAAATATTTTTGCAAAAACAGTCTTTACGAATACAAAAATAACGTAGCATGGTATACACAGTACAAAAGCTATCTACATACGAAGAATACAAAAAAAAGTTGCTGATCCATATCAGAACACGCGAATAGCAAATATTGAAAGGAAAGCGGACTCTTACTTCAAGCCAACCTGACTCATAATGTCCGCTCTGTCGTAAGTAATGATTCAATAAGAATGAGAATTCAATCGATAGTATGAGCATGTGTAATTACACAAACAAATATTGGCATTTTTCAGTCAAAATCAAAACTGTTTCATTGCTTTCGTATTTTCCCATAGTTCCTGTGTATCTAAGGAAACCATAGGCACTTCTGATATGGCCCGAAGTTGCACAGTTTTCTTCCAATTTCCGCGCACATTGGAAATTGCTTTACGATAAGAACATTTGACGTTCTACTTATTGATCTCACGTTTGAACTCAACATGATCTAGTTACAGAACTTCATTTACATTTTAATAACGAAACAACAAAATGTGCGCGTTGAATAAATTCCACTTCTGATCGCAAATAATCGCTTATCGGTATTCGTCGTTTTGAAGACGGTTTCCATCTTGGAATACACACTAAAAAGTAATTACCTCAAAATCAATTGTCTATTAAAAAACTCGTATTCGCATATTTGCGGAGAGGAAGTTCACGGACACGAAACACCTCTCACCTGAGCTGTGGTGGGTAAATTCGTACAAAGTATGTGATTAGGCGTCCGTTGTCAACGATCCCCAATATTTTTGTGTATAAAAATGTATATTGGTTCATAAATACGTAAAAATAAGTGTTAACTATTTTATAAACTATATACCAAAATAATATATTTAATTTTGATTTTAAAACAATATATTTCTGAAAAAATTCTGAATAAAAATGAAGATGAAAATTATTACAAAATACATCTCCTGCATACACACTCACAAAATGTTGAATCCCTTCCCTCTCTCTAGCTCATGGCTAACAAGCTAGGTTTTCGTACGACGACTCCGGGTCCGATTCTCGGATAGCAGAAATATTAAACTTTTGCTTTTCACCCCTTTTCATGGAGCTGGTTGACAATGTGCAAGCTTTTCGCGAGCAGAGACTGCCAGAGGTGGCGGTCAAAACGCAAAAGCCAAAGATATAACACAACTCTTCCGAGCGTCATGATAGCGCCATGATCTTAGTGAGGCTAAAGTGCAAGAGTGTATACCATTTGTTGATTTTTTAAAAAATTTAATACGAAATTTGTAAACTGATATATTCTTGTTTTATTTTCATATTGAGTTTGACTATAGAAGCTCATTATTTCAATATTAATTGTGGCACCAGTTTGCGCACGTTTGGGGCCCCTGAAGATGTTAATGGATTGTGGTTAAGACTTATTTAATTTATTTGAGTAAATACAAATCATTTTGCACATATGCAGGAGTGTTTCTCGGGACCTTCAATTTGAACATCGTATTATTTACAAAACAAACACATGTCAAACAAGTAGTTGAAGTCGCGTTAAAGAAAGAACCAAAGCTGAATAAAAGAATAACTGAAACAATATGGAATGAGATTAATGATATCATTTAAAATAATTTTCTTCGTGATGGAATTTTTTGACATTACTCTTGAACATTTTGGAAGTTATATTTTGTTGAAACTATAGTAGTGTTAATTACTGAAAAAATGTAAAAGTTTTCAATTTAATGTTCGTTCGGAAGTCACTGTCACCCCTGGGGCTGAGAATGATATGAAGTGTCTTGAATTTGCGCCGGAAGCAACTGGATTGAGGACGGAAATACGGTGTTTCGGAGAAATGCATATTCAGTGCCTTTAAATTAAGAGTCATGTTGAGATTGAAAAGAAATATTTCTTCTCTGCGCTAAAATTATTACGTTGAAAATATTTTCGCCTTCCCGGATGGCACTTTGTTTTCAGGCTTGTTCACATGGCATGTACTTCGGCTGCCAGGGTCGGGGGCAGAAGCAGCGGCGCCCAGCTGGCCGGTGGCATGATTAGCCTTCGTCAGCGCCCCTGGGGCGAGGGGCGAGGGGCGCTGGGCGGCAGGGGTCGCGCCCGCGCCGCCCTCGCCGCCCTCGCGCGTTGTTCCAGGGGCGACGAGAGCACGCGCCCCTCTGTGCCTCGCCTCGCCGAGGGCGCCCGCCGACGCCCCCGCCCCGGCCCCGGCCCCGGTGCCGGTGCCGGCCCGGGCCCCGCGGGGCGCAGGAGGCGACAGGCGGCGCTCACCAGGTCTTGTGCGACGTACGTGGGGCACACTCCGCACCGGAAGAGGTGGCTCAGGGCACCAACGGTGTCACCGCACAGCATCTGACCGGGAGGTCCCGGGGATCGAGTCTCGACGGTGACAGGATTTTCGACACTAGCTACATAGCTAGGTCGAATTCAGTTGCTGTCTGGAGGAGAATTCTAGCGGCCGGCTGTTCTGATCGGTAGTTTTCAGTGGTTTTCCGATTAACACCAGGCGAACGCCGGAGCTGGAGCCTAACAAATGAGCCGCGGATGCCTACCTGCTAATCACACCTTAACACATCCTTAACCCATACCCTGGACATTTGTTCATGAGCCGCCACTGACAAAAGCACCGCACTCAAAAAACTAAGCGTCAATGATCCTATGAGTCGCTATCTAAGATTGACCAAGAGGCTCAGGAGATGTCTACTAAACCATAATGAAATAATAGCAAAAATCCTTTTAAAAACTGATACCCATCTCTGCTAGTAATAAACAATCTGGACCCAAACGTTGCAAAAAAATCTATGTCTCCACTTGAATACAAAACTATTCTGGAAAATCAATATTGACATCAAAATTAAACAAGTTAAAAACAAACTAGTTCATCAACAAACACAAATCTCTCTCATATGCAAACTTCATGATCGTATTTAAACCATAATAGTCACTAATGCTTTGCGTGTGTCCAATTCAATCGAACGCAACCACCACAAGCATCAGTAAACTTCAAATCTTTCAGAATAAATATCTCAGACAAATCACATTGAATCATTAGCAACAAACCACTGCATAAGTAATAAAAGATCAATACAACAATAAAACATAGCCTACACATCACAAAACGTCTATTAAAACCTATCAAAAATTCCACAAACATCTCAGTACAAACTAGCCAAAATCTTTCAACTATTAAAAAAGCAGAAATATGAGCCCTTTTGAAAGCTTTTTAAAAACACTGGAATTACTAGATCCTCGCGAACTCAGAGCTACGCTAAATCTGATGGGCGCTCGATTAAAAAGTGCGACTAAAATGGAACCAGCAGAAATTCACAGATTTTGATAGGGGGTTAGTAATTCACAAAATGTATCAAATAGACTAAAATGCAATAAACTACAGCAACTCAAAAATATTTTTACTAGTATAACGTACGTTTAAAAGTCATTTTAACACCGTAACGTACTTTTTAACGTACTTTACTAGCATTTTTCAATAATGTTAAAAACTCAGATACATATAAAAAGATTAGAACAATAACTTCACTTGCATTCTATAATATTTAAAACATCCTAAATAGCTGAAATACACGTGTTTTCTCATTTCCAGGAGAATCTTCGATATGACTTTTGACGGGTGCTCTACACAAATGACCCACGAAAGACGGAATATACGATGATGACATTGTGCAAATCCACGACTTCACTGTTCACAAATAAATTCTGGAATGAAAATCTACCTGTCGACTAAGAGAACGTTCTGCAATATATTAATATTTGGAAAAAAAGCATTTCTTCATAACATAGGGATTATAAGCGAAAAAATGTTCTTATCTTTTCAAACTGTTTCTTCCTTATTATATATTCTTCTATTACTTCGTCTTTATCTTCGGGATTGGTTTTGTATATATGCTACGTGGTATCTAAGAAATTGGAGCGGGGTTATTCATTTTCTTCTATTCATTGTGATGAACCCGGATAAATTTCACGCGATATTTCTTCTTTTATTTACTTGCTTGCCATTCATATAATGATTCATTTTCTTTGCGTTTTTAATATCTGAAGACAACTTAACTTATGTTTATTTTCGAAGAGGTATTTTTTTAAATTGAAAGAGCGGATGTTCAAGGTTTTGCTGTTTGAGTGCGTTATTTGTTTGATGGCTAGAATTTTCCAGAATTTTGTGCTGTGATATTAGGAAAACTGTTATATCTATGTTCGGGACCGGTCCTCATCCTATCTTCTTCCCTCACACATACACACACACAAACACACACACACAAACTGCACGCTCAACATTACCACACGTGCCGGAATTTTGTTCGGGAGAGCTTCGACCTAGTCCCGCCAGGGGCGGAGCCCAGCTGGGAGAGATACCTGCACCTAATTTCAGTTTCTGCCTTTCACGAACATATTTCATTAAGAACAAATATCTGTCTTTTATACTGCAGGTGAAGTAAGACGCTCCAAAAGATAATACTTTTGCAATTTTCGAAAACTCTGGGATTTCAACGAACATAAGACCTGCACTATTCTCTTAAGTGTCCTTTTCGCTACCCGATGGCAATGTTTAATAAAAAAACTAGCGGTGCTACAAATTGCACAGACTTTCCCGTATTAGTTTTCTATTTCTTTAGTCGCGGCAAGGTATTTGGACTTGACAAATACTCTTGCCAGCCGCCATCTATCGCCACCGAAAGTACATTTTTGAAATTTTCTCAATTTTTCGGTTTTCTATGGGTATACCGAAAATATTATTTAAAGAATATTAAAGAACAGTAAAATCTCGTCATAAATGGCAATATTCTTTGAAAAATTTGCAGCCCTTTTTAAGAAAATGGTGTTCAAACCTTAATGTAAATTCGAAATTTGAAACTCTTCATCACTGAAAATTTTTGAGTTTTCGAAAAACTTTATTAAAAGTCAATTAACGCGTATTAATTCACAAATACAATAATTTTTGCAAATTTGTGAAAATGTGCATCTTAAGTGCACGAGAGATCTTCCAAAATAATCACATTTGTATAATTTTAGAAAACAACAACAACAACAAAAATACCCCAAAATGATTTTTACGTAGTATTAAACAGTGCAATTAGCACTATCCCTACGAAAAGTTTGAAGAAATAATTTGGAGTCGTTTTTGAGAAAACGGCGTCAGAGCGTTTCTGAAAATGCAAAATTTTGAGCTAGTTTTAACAGAAAATGGTTGCGTTTTCAGGAATGATAATTATTTAACTGACATTATTTAAAGCACATGTACTCACAAATATAATAATGTTAAGAACTTGCTGCTAATATAAATATTAACGACGTGAGAGACACGTCAAAAAAATTACATTTTTGTAATTTTTGAAAAAACAAAAGAATAGAGCTATATGGCGTTTTTGTCTTCTCATAAAGTACATTTAGCACTATCCCAACCAAAATTTTTAAAGAAATTGAACCGTTTTTGAGAAAATCTTGCTTTTGTAATTTTTTAAAGTTCAAATATTGCGCGAAAACTACTAACAGTTTCAAAAAAATATATACGACCTTAATGAAAGAACTAAATATGAACAACAAATTTAATTTGGAGGAAAATCAGTTTTCTTCAATTTTGTGGTTGTAGGAAGACGTCGAAGAAAAGTCATACTTTTGAAATTTTCGAAAATTCAGAGTAACTTTGAAAATCGAACCTATGCCACATGCCATACGTGTATTTTACTCTATTCTTACAAGACATTTAAAGAAAAAAATTGGAGCCGTTTTTGAGAAAATTTTAAAAATTTCCGGAGGGCTTCATGTAAAGTATTCCTAATTTTTAAAGAATGTTTTTCAAAATGTCAAAGCTTCGACTCGAGCTATATGAATAGGGGTTCCTTTTATTTGAAAAAAACCTACGCATGGTTTAGGCACTAGTAGAGTTCACATACGCACAAACGGACGTTTTGCTGTCAATTGATTTTTCGGTATCAAGGACCCATAAAACGGTATTCTCGCTACACCACGTGAGGATTTTTTCCCTTAATGTAGCAAGTGGATTCACCCACTTTACGTTATCAGGACCCGGCAATGAATTTTTTATGTCGAAAATCCACCAGTTTTTCTCGCAGCATTACATCACTTTCCCTATACTACGTATATTACTCCCTATATGCGTACGTATATGGGAAAGTAAATTTTGTGCCATTTTTGAGAAAATTAAAAAAAATGTTTTTGAGGCTTTATTGAAAGTAGATTTAAAACTCAAAATATCCGGTAGAATCTCCGAAAGCCTTGAATTTGTTCAGATCGATAAGAAAATATCAATTTTGGATAAAATCCGCAGAACGGTTTTAGGCGTTAGCGTAAACCACAAACGGACGGACGGGCAGTTTTGTGTTCAGTCGATTTATCGGAATCAAGGCCCCATAAAACATAGATTATGGCTACCCCACGCGTTAGAGGAAGTATTTACAAAACATAGCAACAGGATGTATCCATTTTTTTCATTACCAGGGCTCGGTAATAAGAGTTTCTCTGTCGAAAATTCGCCTTTTCTTGTAGCATGATTACATAACTTTCTCTTCTTACGAAGTAAATGTGAGAAAGTAAAAAGGGATGTAAAATGTCTCTTTTTATAATATTTTTATGTTTTTTCATTTGTCTTACATTGTTAATATTCAGATTCAAGTAGTATGTAACGATAACGATGTAACACTTTCAATGAAATAATAATTAAAATTATCAAACATACCCTGTAATGGCAGAGTTTACAAAATTACGTACGTCAACAATACGAAATTATCTCTAATTTTAAAAAAATATCTGCATAATTTTAAAAACGAAAGTACCTCTTCGAGACATCTGTCATTTGAAAGAAAATGAAATTCCTGATATTCATTCAATTCATGATGATCTTCGTGAAAAAAAACTCCCTGGATTTGGAAGTAAATTGCGAAAAAACATGAATGTATTACAATATCGGAAAAATATAAAGAATTAAAAATCAAACTTCGACAATATGGAAAAAGAAAAATATATCTAGAAAAGAAAAGAAAGAGGAAAATAATTAACAATACGTAATGTAATAAAAATATACTTCAAAAATCATGATAATATTTGGAACATTCAATAAAATATTTATATTTCATTGTAGTTTAAATTATATGTCCGAGTCAAATGATTTTTGAAACTGTCGATATTCTAGGTTTAACAATATCGTTGTACTGAACCCTTTTTATGCTTATGTCGATGGCAAATATTACATTGAATAAATACGTGGCAATATTCTTACTATTAACTACAGAACGATTCACAATTCAGAAATAGCTCATTGGCTCTGAAGGCTGTTACTGTTTGGGTGTGTTTTCGAATATTACAAGTACAAATTACACTGCGGTATATTCGTTTTCCTCACGTGTACGCGGTACGTTGTACGTAAGTAAACATTTGAAGCAAACATAAAAGTTACAAATTACATTTATAGTACATGTTCCAAAAAATCCTAAAAATTAATAATTATATATATATATATATATATATATATATATATATATATATATATATATATATATATATATATATATAGTTTCAAAATTGTTTCAAATGGACCAAAAAAGGAGGCTATACCATGAAGTGCCGTTAAGTCAAGATATGTAAAACTGAATTTACCTTTTCTTTTATATACAAATAATTACAATAAACAGAGAAAATAAGTCTTCTGAATTGTCAGAAAATTCGGATATTTATTTGTCGTCAATTGTACGACGATAATAAATGATGTGAATGAAAATACTTTAAATGAAAGGACTACAATAATTTTCGAAAGGAAATGCCATTAAATCGGAAAAATCATATTACATGCCAAGTAGGACCAATACGGAAATTAAGGTAAACGCAGTGTTCCAGTTCCTTTCAGGAGCCGTGGTTAAGTGCGTGTGGCGAGGGCGGGTGGTTGGTGGGTGGGGGCGCCGCTGGCGGTGCCGCGCCGCTGTTGAAGTCTCCGCCGGCCGCAGCGGGCGCTGCGGCGCGACGTGGTCGGGCGGGCGGCCGGCCGGCTCGGGCCGGCCCGCAGCCTCAACGCCCCCTCCCACCTGCCCGCCCGGAGGTAGTTTATTTGACGCAGCGTATCAGGCGCCGCGATAGCATCTCTCCACCCCCGTCGCCGAGCACTAGGGGGGCGCACGCGGCGACCCGGCCGCCCGGTCACACGCCGGAACGGTAGGCGTGTTGTTCGCCCGGGATGGTTTAACACTTGTTTACGAAGGAAGACCAAGCCGGTGTTCTAATATCTATGATTACGAAACTGATCTCACTCTTTCGCCACGATTAACTTAGGTAGTCAAAATAGGTAACACATATTTCTTTCTGAATGAAAGATTCATATTGTTCTTCGGCAAAAGTTCCACATGACCATTTTGCACGATAGTTCAGTCATAAGTGGAATTTTTACTTGCATTTGTCCTTCCTTTTTGATACATTTGGAAATATTTGTTTCTGTTGATTCTTCAAGTCCCTTGATTTCTTGTTCGTAATTCATTCACAATATTGCGTAGTTCTCACACACAGATATTCTCAGAGTGTTATTAATTTAACTTTAAATATGAATTATCGCAAGCCAGTTGCTTTTGTTATGGTATCGAGCATTTTACCCACAAACACAGAAAAATATCAACTGAATTTTTTCATGACTGTACAGAATACAGGACAAATTCGGTATGTTGACAAGATGGTATTTGAAAGCGCCGTAAATATTGTATGATTCTGAAAAAAGAGTGTAATACAGTAGCCTCGAATTTCGTGGGAAAATGTGTTTGCCTTTAGAGAGTAAAAGCCATTGCAGGCAATACCCTCGGCTATCTGTACACAACCTTCAGGACCAAACGTTGAGTACATGTTCGACATATTGTTTACGCATCTGCAATCAAAACAAACGACCGCAACGATAACAAACTCCGTTCCTCGTTCGCCCGTGAGACTTCGTCTGCGCCTGGAACCGGCTCTGAGGTGGCGGCGTCGGCGTCTGCCTCGCTGGTGCGGCGCGGCGCGGCGCGGCGCGGCGCGGCGCTGCGCGGGCGTGTGTGAGAGGGTGCTATGTACACCGGCGGCAGCCAATTTCACGACTGAGCGCCCTGTTAAGCCGCGATTGAAACTGGGAAAACAACGTAATTACGGGGCAGGCGCAACGCGGGGCGGGGCGGGGCGGGGCGGGGAGAGGCGGGGACGGGGTCCGGCGCCGCGGCGCGCCAGCCCGCCCGAATGTGCTGAGTCGCCGCCGTCTTTTCTTGGGCCGCCGCCGCCGCCACGCCGGCCGCTAGCACCCGTTTTTCCCGCGCCGCGCCGCGCCGCGCCACGCCACGCCGCCACAGCGCGGCCGCAGCCACGGGTCTTCGGGAGCCCCGGCGGTGCTGAGGACGAGGCGCTCTGCCTCCAAGCACAGCTCATCCCGGCCACGCGCCCTAACAGCCCCCAGGTCCTCCTCCCGAGGAAGATCTACTCCCAAACCCTGGGGGATTGCCTTCCTAAACGTCGATTTTTCTATGGTGGCCGACATTGGCGGATCCAGGGGGAGGCATGGGGGTCATGGACTACGCCGAAAAGGCTTAGAGTTTTCCTTTACCTTCCTTATTTGACAAAATTGATTTAAATATTTATTTATATTCGAATTATGTAATTATTTAAACAATAATATTGCATAGTATCATATCTATAGTACATAAACAATCTACAATATAATAGCAAATATGTTTATTATTTAACAAAAATCTACGGTGCTCTCCCCCCAAATCATCGGCTGAATCCGCCCCAGGTAGCCGATGACATCAGGTCATTGTTACATCTGTTGCCTTGTAAAATGATTTTTTTTAATTAATTCGCGAACGTCCTTCTCAAAAAAGTGCCAACCACTTTCAGAAATATTCATTTTGTTAGGCAGGAGGTGTAACAATGATAGGTGCTCTCAAAGCGACTTCTGCGGAGAAGTGCTATCCCCATCTATAAGTATTGAATGAACCAGGACAACATAGTGATAATCTTCGTGTGGACTTATCAACATTAACCCATGATTACTCATTGAATGCAATGCATTATACTGATGAAACACTAGAACATTATACTGTCAAACCATCCTAACGTCCATATTTCTAACGTATTGGTTAAATATTGGTTTTTAATGGTTTTTGCCTAAACACACGTTATTTTAGTGCAGACATTTAATGTACTAGGTATATACTAATGTACCTTTAACTAATGTATCCCTTAAAAAAAGTTGTTTGTTTTTAATTTCTAATTTGGTCTGCCTTTAAATAACAATTCTGGGCGAATTCTGCTGTGTGCTTCCCCGTCTATTAGAATTGAAAGAGTCAGGACAACATAGTGATAACCTTTGCACGGGCTATGCAATATCACACCGTGATTATTCATTGAATTTATTGCATCATACTGATGAAACATTAGAAAATCATAGCGTCGAACCTTCCTAACGTCCCCTTTTTAACGTTCCAAAGCAGAATGCAGAAAGGTAAGGTCATGGAGATGAGAGTACGTATGCTTATTTCGTTTCTGTCAATGGTTCTTATAGGAAAGAACAGCAGCTTTCAAAATGACCCCTTAGGTATGTACGTTATAAATGACCTCTCAGAAACTTCATTGCTATTTAGAAAAATGTGTTTATATAAATTCGACACATTAGCAAATGAATTATATATGTTTTCCAAAATACAACAAACATTTTAAACCAATAATTTTGCTTAAACACATTTTTTTAGCATAGATATTTACATTTAATTAGTGTATGCTAAAAAGAAGTCATTTTTTATATTTCTAAATTGGCCTGCCTTTAAGTAACACTTCTGGGCATCTTTCGAGGCCTACATTAGCAGATTTTATGATATCAAACTCTCAAAAAGGTTCTCAAACACATATGTCTTATTGGTGGATCATTGATGTCCAATGTATTGATTAAAACAACAACAATTAAAATTGGTTGTTGGGTATCAATATTTCAAAATATATTCGTATCACAGTTTGGAATAATACATTCGTAGCGATCTATAGTCCAAATCATAGAGTCAATTGTGACTCTTTTGATTTTTACATTCCAAAAATATTTAACAAAGTCCGTTGCGTAAGGAAAATGACAAGACATGGTCTTCTAAGTTAATCAGAAATGATTCGAAATATCCTGCTGTGAGAATGTCTTGCTCCCTATTGTAACTTGCGTTAAACGTATTCACTCAACACATGAAAGATAACAAACTTAGACAAAATTAGACGAAAGAGAGACAAACGAAATAAACCAAATGCAATTATGACATTAATACAATTGAAAATCTTTTGAAGCCTTTCGCATTTCATAAAAATGCGTTGTGCCATTTGAAACAAGTTTAATGGAGTATGTTTGACGACAGTACTTGGAATAACAAATAGTCTATGTTGTAAAGACAGCTATATTAATTTATTTTGGTGAGATCTTGTCATTAACTCATTTCCAACTACTTGACGTTTCTTAAAAATCTCGAACACCCTACGCCCTCTGAAGCTTCGTTCCACTCTATGAACGCTTGGACGAAGACTGACAAGCGACAACTCCTGTTCTGCAACCGACATTCGTGAGGGCGGGGATCTCCCTAGAGCGCCGAGCGGCCGCCAAAGACCTTCTGGAGTCAAAGGGCAGCGACGCCGACGCAGCGCGCGGCGAAGGCCGACGGCGACACGGCGGGGGCGGGGTCGCCATCCACTTCTGCCCTCGGGGCACCAGCGGCGCACACGCCTCGCGGCTCACGCACACGCACTCACGCCACGCACTCACGCACACACACGCCTTAAGCTAGCAGCAGCAGCGGCTACGCTCTGCCTCTCAACTACATTACGTTAGATTAAATTAGATTAGAGTAGAAAGAGAAACAACATGCCCTGGTTCCAGGAGGTTGGATTGACTCTGATTGTACGCGAGACACAAATCCGCCGGTACGAACCAGGAGTGGGTGAACGCTGGATTCATGTTCAGGGCGGCGGCGCCGACGGCGGCGGCGGCGGCGGCGGCCGCGGCGCCCGGGGCTTGCCGCTGGAACGTCGACGTCACGGCGTAGTCCATTGCGACCGACTGGTAGGGCAACATGACGACGAGGGCGCGCGCACTGGCTCACACGGGTCACGGGGAAAACGCAGCACGAGGAGGTGCGGAGGCGGTGTCAAGCGACAGACAGACAGACGCGGCGCGCGGCCCGGGGCAGGCGCTGCCGCGGCACTGGCGCTCTGCGGAGGCACTGCTGAGGCCCCGACGGAGGCGGCGCGGTGCGGCGGCGGCGGCGGCGGCGGCGGCGAGGGCGCCCGGCGCCGGCCGCTGCGAGCCTCTGGCGCGGGCGGCGGCGAGGGCGGCGGCGGCGGCGGCGGCGGCGGCGACGGCGACGGCGCGCGTAAATAATCGGAGAGCGACGACAAAAACGGCGGCGCGGCGGGCAGGACTGCGCGGCGGGCGGGCGGGCGGCGGCGGGCGCGCTCGAGGGCGCTGCGCTTCGGGGCGCTTCGGGCGCGTCCGCGGGCCGTCGGGCGCGCGCGGGCGGCGGAGGTGCGGTGGGCAGAGCCGCGCGCCGCCGGCCCGCCCTCGCCGCCGCCACGCCGCTCTGGTTGGTCGGCCGGCGGCGGCGCGGCGGAGGCGGCGGCGCGGCGCCCGCGCGCGACCACGTGCTCCGCGCCGCCCGCCCCGCCGCGCCCCGCCGCGCCCCGCGCCGCTCCGCCCCGCCTCGCGCCGCGCCCCCGCGCCCGGCCGACGCGGGTTCGAGCCCCGCCGCCGGTGCGCGGCCCGGCGGGGACGACGTACCCGCCCGCAGGGCGCCCTATCGATTGGGCGGGGCGGGGCGGGGGGGCGGTGGGCGGTGGGCGGGTGCCCCTTCCACCTGGCGCGGGGGCGGGGCGCGGCGGGGCGCCTCGAGGACGCCCGTGCGGCCCATTGGCGGCCGGCGCCGCGACGCCCACGCCGACGCCGTCCCTCGTGGCTCCCGCGCTGATTGACAGGCGACGCGACCACAAAGCTCTGCCTCCGGAGCGCCTGCCTCCCGCGACAGCTAATTGCGGGCGTCCGATGCGAAAGTGGCACGGGAAAATCGGTATTCAGAGCCTCAGCAGGCATTACGGTACGGTTCCAGGCCTGCTTGGTCCTTGACTCACGACCTCTTTTGTTCTGAGTGGCGGCGCCGGAGCCGTGGCTCCTGCGACTGCTAAGGAGTGTTCCAGAAGACGTCTGCTCGATCTCCTTACTCATCCATTACCGTGCCACTCTCCCTAACGTTCACTTCCTCGTAATTGTGTCTGCAGTACCAATTAATTGTACGGCCAGTTTCAGTGATAATAAATGAAATCAGTAAGAAGTATAGTAGCCATCACGAACTCGGACATTGAACTGGTTGCAATGATCTGCAACTCCGAGGCTAAGAAAGGGAAAATGTCCGCCTTCGCCTGCAATGAGATACCAAATTCATCAAGACCTCAGCACCTAATGTTACACTAAGGAAGCCTCAAGTAGACCTTACATGAAGGATGTTCGGCCTCGAAAAACGTATAATCTCAACCTCCTCAATATCAACATGGAAACCTGCATGTTCGTCAGAATGCACGCCCAGTCTACCAACTCATGTTACAGAAGGCAACCTAAAATTTCTAGTCAGTCGACACCTAGACCAGAATCAGTTCATGATTTGGAATATTGATTCGTTGTACTCTCCTGTGCATGGGCAGCACTCAAGTGCCTGTCAAGCTGAGCGTTATATGATGAAATGTCTTGAATTTGGACCGCAAGCAGTAGAATTGAGGTCGGAAATCCGATGTTTCGAAGAAAGATATATTCTATCGACTTTAAGTTAAGAATCATATTGATAGTAAAATCAACTCTTCTCTGTTCAAAAGTATTGGGTACGAATTTTTGCGCCCTTCAGACCGGCAAAGGTGGTTCAAGGCATCAACTAACGACACTGTAGGGACTCTGAGCGGACGTCGTATGGTTCGAGTCCGGACGGTTACCCTAACACAAGGGCCAGGGAATGAACGCGATCTTTTCTTCCTCTTCCTTGCCCCATTCTCACTCCATACTTACACACCCTTTCACTAACATGCACTACATTACCACCCCTGTCAGAAGACCGGTCGGGAGCTTATAGCTTGCCCCTGCTGGGGCGGTGCCACGCTGGTGGGAGAGACCTTGTTGGAGAAAATCCTCGCAAGCTGAGGTAGATCGGTACCGCATTTCGCCATCCAGCGGGGAAAGATCACCGCCACTTCCCGCGAAAAAAAAGCACTACACATGCAGGACTAATGACCTTAGCGGTTGTCGCCCCCAGAATCAGTAATAAATGAAGCAATCATTTGCACATTTCAGATGGCACTCTGTTTTCAGGTTCACTTGTCAAGCATTGTTTCTACACTGCAATTTTTTCAATTCTACTCCAGGCAGATATCATCTGTAAACAGTTTCATCCAATCGGGAGCTAGAACGTCACCATAGTGACATCACTAGAGTGACGCTCAAGCTCTCGATTGAAATGAAACCGTCGACAGCCGTTACCTGCCAGGGGCAGAGTTGGAAAAATCGCAGAATAATTCGGGGGAGGCTTCCACTGCCGATGCGTCCGCGCCCTGCAACGGCAGATCAACGACATGTCCCGCCAGCTTGGCTTCCCCCGCGTCTCCCGGGCCCGAGGCGCCTCCTCGTTGCGCTGCGAGCGGTCGGTCGCGGGGGGGGGCGAGGCGAGGCGGGACGGGACGGGCGGGGCGGGGAGGGGCGAGTGCGGGGCGAGGGCGGGGCGGGGAGGGCCGGGGCGAGGCGGGGCGAGTGCGGGCCGGGGCGAGGCGGGGCGGGGCGGGACGCGGGCGGGGTGAGGCGGGTGGGCGGGGTGAGCGGGGCGGGGCGCGGGCTCCTCGGCGGAGCGGCCCCGGGGGACGTCGTCGTCGGGAAAGGGCTCGGGCGGCGCCGGGCGCCGCGGCGGGCTGTCCGCGCTCGCAATTAGAATATCTTAATTCGCATCTGCGTCGCAGCCGATGCCATCGCCGCCCCCGGGGACCGCCCGCGCTAATTCCGCGCCGGCCGCCGCCGCCGCCGTCTTCGCCCGCGCCGCGCAAGGCGCCCACGCGAGCAGCGGACCGGCGCGGTCGGGCGCTTAGGCACGGCCAGCGGGGGAGGGAGCGAGGAAGCGAAAGGGGGGAAGGAGGGGAGCGAGCGCGGGGGGAGAAAACTGGAAAGGACGGATGAGAAGAACAGTATGGTGCTGATGAGAAGGAATAAGAGAAAGGAAAGAAATGAGGATGAGATAGAGAAAAATGGAAAAAAAAAGAATGAGGAGGAAAAACATTACAAAAATATGCAAGAGGATTGATTCATTGATTAGTGAAAGCGATCGCGTCAACTGCTGATGTCATTAGACCTGTGTGGTGCATGTTAACATCTTTGTAGGTGACGGTGATTTTCCCCGGCTGGATGGCGAGATCCGGCGTCACCTACCCGTGGACTTGCAGCTGCTTGCGGCTTGCAGTTTGCTTTTCCCCGACCCAGACTCACAAGCGGGGTATCGAACAAGCTGGGACAAACTCCAAGCTCCCGACCGGTCTCCTGACATGTCTGGCAGTGTAGTGCACGTAAGTGTGCGTGTAAGAAAGGTGTGAGGATTAGACAAGGAAGAGGAAGGAAAGATCGCGTTCCGCACGCAATTTGTTAGGGTACTACTCCAGCATTCGACTGGTGTTAATCGGAAAACCACGGAAAACTACTGATGAGAGCAGATGGCCGCTAGAATTCCCCTCCAGACAGCAGCTGAATCCCAGGCAGAGGCACTGCAATGACATCAACTAATACCTTGAACCACCTAAACCGGCTGAGAAAGGGGGCTAAAATGAGGAGAAAACGACAGCACAGACGGAGGAAGAATTAGTTTGGAAGGGCAGTGGTATAAAAAAGGAAGAGTATAATGTTCTGGAATATGCGCAACAGAGGCCGTAACATGCCCCTTCGGCAAAATCGATGATGGAGTTGATCTGCAAGATTCAAGCCACAATTGGTCGACGATTCGATTGGGGCACTGTTCAATAGTGCTTCCTTGAAGGAAGTTCCTTCACGAGAATGTGCTTGGGATTTCCCATCTGACGAGCCACAAGAAAGACCAGTTCGACGTGCTGTGCGATTTCAAAGACTCAGACACAGTACAGGTTACGGCTGTTTCGCGGTGTTTGAAATGCCAGCAGAAGGTGCAGGCAATAAACCACAATGTGGGAATTGGAAGAAAATGTGAATATTCGAAAAACTTGCATTTATTATCTGCGCAACATTACAACGCTTTACATTAATATGTTCAAAATAATATAAGAACCAAGAAAAGGAATTCTTTCTTCATGCATTGATGTGAAAATTTTCTTAAATTGACATCAATGTTAGCATCTTCACACGCAGCACAATAAATGTTAATGACTAATCAAATTCTTGAATGCGAATATCTGTACTTTAATCTGGTAGATGAGCAAATTACAATTTGATACAGAACTCACCATATACAAAACAATAACCTTAATAAAATTCAAATTATTCAATAAGAAGTTCCTAAGATCAATTACCAACACATCATTGTTCACATTCAATAAACAGCTTCATAAAGAATTCAATTTCCAACCAATAACCCAGCACAACATATATCGATTCTCCCAATTCTACTTTAACCTATTGCAGATGTTAAATTTAACCTAGCCAGGAATCCAATCAATTCCACAAGATTCAGAAATTAATATTCTTTCCACATTTTCTTAAAGAAATTTTCCAAAAAATGAACTCTAAATAAAGTTAAAATAAGTTTAATTGTAGTGTAGCTAATAAGTCAACAAACACATTCAGAGTTAAATGATCCTTGGTCATTAAAAGGTCGTTATCATACAAACACGACGCAATACGTTCTATCTTCGAAGGACGGATACTTCTGCCGCACACAGAGGGGGTACGAGGTGAGCGGAAGTGGAGGGGTGCTCTGAGCATCAACTGATGTCACTGCTGTGCATCTGATCGGGTAGTCCCAGGACGTACGGTACGGTCCCGTAGAGACGTACGGTGGTAGAATTTATCGCACTTGCTCGATGACTATGCCGAATTCAGTCGCTGTCTGGAGGAGAATCCTAGCGGCCGGCTACTCTGATCGGTGGATTTCATGGTTTATCCGATCAACACCTGGCGCATGCCGGAGCAGTACCCTAACAAACGGGCCACGGACCGTGCGCGATCCTTCCTTCCCCTTCCTTGTCTTATTCTCGTCCCTCACTTACATACACTTTCACACGCACTATTACACAACCAGTAGACCGGTCAGGAACTTAGAGTTTGTGCGGGCTGGGGCGGGGCCCCGCTGTTGGGAGATACCTGGTTGGGAGAAACCCCGCTAGCCGACAGATAGGTCGGCGCCGGATCTCACCATCCGTGAGGTAAAATCTCTGATATCTCCCGAGGCAAAAAACATACACAACACTTATAGGAGCCATGACCTTAGCAGTCCTCGCGCCTGTATCAATCAATCAAAAGTGTATCAATCAATCAATCAACCAAAAGTGAGCGTAAGCAGGTCTCCGGGCGCGGCGCGGGGCGGGGCGGCGCGTTGGGTTGAGGAAGGGGGGAGCGGGCCCTAGCGCCGCGTCGGGAGAGCACGTCCCGCCGGGGGCCGAGTGGCCGGGGGGGGGGGGGGGGCGGGCCTAGCGCTCCCACGTCGCCCATTGTGCGCCCTGAGACAAAACCGCTCTCCGCGGCGCTCCATCAAATCAGGCGCAGAGGGAAGGCGCGCAGATAAGGCCCCGCGCTCCCTGCCACTCGCCAGCTCACGCACGCGGACCTCCCGCGCTCTCCGGGGGGCGGTGCGGCACTCGCGTCTTGCAGTTCAGCAAGCACTCACACGCAAATACCACGCACTGAGGCGATCAGGTCATTCCTCTTTCATCAACTAATTACCCTAGCCTTCTTCGTCAGCATTTGCTGAGAAGAATGATGCGATTGGGATAATGCCAATAATACAACAACAACACTAATAATAACAATTATAATAGTGTAATAATACAAATAAGTTATGAGTAACTTCATATAACAAACACCAGATCCATTAATTACAGCAACGTGACAATCGATATCGCCGGAACTGAAGGATTGTGGTCTGGACCTTTGACGCGTATCAAAATTCTCTTTATATCTTAAATATCAGTAAGTTTGTGGATCGAGCCGAGATCGAGTTGGGAGATCGACTTTCCTGGACGTCCATTAGAGAGTTGGTGCGCCCTCGAACGTCAATGCACTATCGAACTTCTACGCACGCCAAGATCAAGTTTCGCATCACTTTAGTGCATCTGTGCAGAAGATCGATAGAGCTTTCCGATATGGCGTGCAAAAACTCCCTATTCACTTTCAGTCGAATGTTGGAGTCGTGCTCTGTACAACGGGGCGTGGTCCACGCAGTCCCCTATCCCGTCCGGTTTCCATTCGCTTCCTTAGGTCCAGCGACGGGCACTCCTATTCTCGTATGGCCATCTTCCATTTATTTACGCAAATACCCAACAAACGTTCCGAGACTGTAGCTACACAATTCGGGACAAGCTGTGCCTCAAGAAGAATTGAATATAATAATTTCATCAGTAATAATAACAAATTACGCACTTGGGCCAGTAACAAGAGTATCCACACCATTCATAACAAGCCCTCCGCTATTTATGAAAGTTATTTCATCGATTTTGATGAATGTATTATTAATTTGGATGATGTAACTTATCTGGTTACTAAGCCCTCAAAATGTAGAAATTGCCAATAAGACCTACCCATATCCCCATGTCCTACCCAGTAACCCTCCCTGAACAAGCGTTCTTGGTTATTTTACAGTGAAGATAATGACACTGAAAGCAGCGGAAGGATTCTCGCAATACCTCGAAGAAACGAAATGCTATATTCATAGTGAACAAGTGTAGCTCTCGGTGGATCGTTCGTTAGCGTACTCGCTTTCCACGGCTTAACCCCGGATTGGATTCCCGGGCGAGACAAAAATTTAATTGTGTGCTTTCCTTGTAATGTCTCAGTATCTGTTGCTGTGTGACGATGAGAAAGCTCGTTTCTCAGGTTGAGAAGGCCAGAATACAGCGTAGGGATGGCTATGTGCTAACCACATGTACCCCTTAGCCCATGGACGCAAAGCCGGAACGCTGCTGGTAGGCCTTAGCTCGTAAAGAGCTGGGGCGCGAAAATACATACATACACAGTTAAATGCATACATAGTGAACAAATAATCACAGAGACCGTGACCTTGAATGGAGATAAAGTCGATAAAATGAGATCACGACAATAATGAGAATATAACCCAGGTTAGGTCTGACTTAGGTTGAAGTGCCATCAGAGGCAGGGAGAATAAGGTAATCCTGAATATTAAAATATATTCTATCGTAAAGTAAATAAATGACTGCATTTTTTGTACATATTTCACCAAATTATGTTCGTTAAGAGACCTAAAAATAGAAATATATTTAAATTGACAATTTTAATTATATTTGTGACAATCATAAAACGCCATTACTGGATGTAAGTGATCATAAAAACACAAAAACTTTAAAATTTTTGATTATACGTGTATTCGTTAAAGAGTTAAATTATTAACTCTTTAATAACGTATAAGAGAAAATTGAATTATACACGCGAAAATAATTAAAAAGTACACATTCCTTTTTCATTATTAATATTATCATTACAACAAGTCCCTCTATGATGTTATAAACAAAGGTTTACTCACATTTATGGGGAACATCCTCTTTGTCTGAGATTTCACAGGACACTTACCTGAAAAGAATAATATATGTATGAGTGACACTCAGTAATCGTAGCATTTAAACTACATCAAAAGAAAATTATGATTTAGAAGAAAGAGAACTGACAATACCTTATTTATCAGTTGCACATTAGAATTGTCCTAAGAATACTTCCTGAAAGCTTGCTTTTAGGGAAGCAAACCACAATTAGAAAGAAGCAGCCCGATTTTATCTGATTGAGGATAAGAAGGATAAGATACTGAAGAAATTGAGAGTCAAATTAGTGTGAAGTTCCATCCTTATTATTTTTATTAATCTAAAAAAAAAAGAAGTAAAATGCCTTAAATATCCCGGCACAAACCAAGGACATGAAAATTATGAGAGAGTTTACAGCTATTTGCAAAGCTGTAAACGGGAATTTCAATTCTTCATTGGTAGAAAATATAATCTTATAAGTTTTAAAAGATAATTTGCCGCAAGAAGTTTTCCTCAATCTAATCTGAGGTGGTAATTATAAACAAGCATCTTGCAAAAGAAAGTAATATATGGTTATTTGGTCTAATATTTTTATATTTATCTTAAATATTCATTACGTAATTAGCACAGTTTCTTATATCACGTTACTCCTTACACATTTCTGTAGAAATGCCTTAGGTACCAAACTTAAACACTTTTCTTCTGAGACATTTACACTAAGTACATCATTGTTTATAAATATATGTTCAAAAATTAAATTTGTTTTGAATTCCTTTTAAAAATGGCTACTTAAATTCAATCAATATCGTTACTTCACTATCGATATTATTGGCAGCATATGTTGGATACATGGTATTGACGTTGAATCCCGAAAGCTGCTAAAGGCTATATTTAATTCCTAAACAATACCAAAACGTGCAATAGATAGCACATATTGCTATCTCGCATATTTTTTTCCGATGCCAGATGAAGCGGGCGAAGAACGGGATTTCCCCAACGCATCGAATCGCAGAAGCAGCGGCCTTCGTGTGCAGGGGCGTTTTTGCCAGGCGCTAAGTACGTCCGGTGTCCCACGGATCGTTTGCGGAGCCAGAGATCTCGACCGCCTCCGCCGGCCCAGGTAGACCGCCCGGGGGCGGGGCGGGCCGGGGTGGAGATGGGTGGAACGGGGCAGCGCGGGCCGAGGCGGAACGGGGCAGAGCGGGGGGCGTGGGGTGGAGCTGTGCGGTGCGGAGCGGAGCGCGGTAGGATGGCGAGGTGGGGTGGGGCGGAGCGGGGGGGTGAAGCGGTGTGGTGCGGAGGAAAGCGTTAGGGCAGGGCGAGGCGCGGCGGGGAACAAGGCGGGTAGCGGGGCAGGGCGGGGTCGGGGCGGGGGCGGGGCGGGGGGCGGGGCGGGGGGCGGGGCGCGTGCGGGTCGGGGGGCGGGGCGGGGCGGGCGGGGCGTTCGGGTCGGGGCGTGGTTCTGGGCGGTGAGGTGGGCGAGGGAGGCTGGAAGTGGGTTGGGGTGGGGCGGGGGGGCTGGGAGTGGTTGGGGTGGGGCGGGGGGCTGGGAGTGGGTTGGGGCGGGGCGAGGCAAGGCGAGGCGGAACGGAACCGGAAGCGGGGAGAGGCGAGGCGGGGCGGGTGGGGCGGGGCGGAGCGGGGGCAGGGACGGAGCGGTGCGGATCGGAGCGCGGGGGGAGGGCAAGGTGAGGCGGGGCGGGGCGGGGCGGGGCGGCGACGCGCTTGAGGGCGCGCGGGGGCGCGTCTCGCCTCTCGGCGGGGCCTTCACGCCCCATAAGCCACGGATCACGTCGCGTCGCGTCGGGGCAAATGGCTCGGCAGCGGCCACCTGGGAGGTCACGGCACGTTCCCACGCCCACGCCGCGTGGACACGGCCCTTCCGCCGCCGCCCTCCCGCTCCCCTCACGCATCCGGGCTCCCCGCGATCCGCACGGCCGCGGGAAGTATATTCGTTAGGAAATACTAAGCGTTATTTCGCCAATCAGTATGTGATATCAGAAGTTGTCCAGAATAACCCTTCTATCGCATGTTATATACAACAGTTCACGGTGTTTTTTATGTATTAAATTAATTGCGATGTATTTTAACACTTGATTTTTTTATGCTAGTCTCTAAGATGACTCACAGTAGCTTCCCGAGGAGTAGTCCCACGTTCGATTTCCGGTCGAGGCAAAAATAGATTTTCTTTAAAATTGTTTCAGACGAAGAAGAGCTCAGGCAAGAGGAGTTTGTTAATTACGATAAAGGAAATAGGTCAAATTCGCCGCATGTCTCTCTTGCCCCCAAGCGTGGGAATTGAACTAGGAGAACACCGTTAGCCGGAGAACAGCGAATTCCGCTCGCAAATCGAAACTTGCCCTACTGGCTTATCCTGTCTGGTATCAGATCCTGTGTAGTAATATCCGGATAGAAATTAGAATCTCCTAATTCTAAGTTTCCTTGTTTCTACTCCCGATTGGATAGCCCGATATTCTTGCCTACAAATGCCTTTATAGATGCGCGTGGGTCAAAAAGGTTTACGAAGATGCCCACCGGCGGTAATTTTCGATCTCTCTTCTTATAAACGTTGCCTCAGGCGGTAGTGGGATAGCGAGTGAGTGCGGTGTGTAAAATAAACACGAACAAGCAAGAATCATAATTAAAACAGTCTTACATCTACGTTTATTTTCTAAGAGCGGAACCCGACAGACGTTGTCTTGCCCTCCATCTCTCTCTTTCTCCTTCTCTCTTCCTTTATCTCTCCGTCTCTCTCACTGCCCCTGTCCCTCTATGTCTCCGTCTCTCTCTCTCCGTGTCTTTCTGTCTCTTTCTGTTTCTTTATCTCTTTGCGTCTCTGTCTTTATCTGTCTCTTCCTTTGTAACTGTCACTCCCGTAAGAAATTTCACAATTACAGGGGCAGAATGCATAATGAAGACGTCTTAATAATCGTACTTCAGGGTGCGTCAGGTTGCGTCGAGCGCCGTTATATAGAGCGTCCTATTCAGGACGCTTGAGTCAGCATAAAATCATCATCAACTCACGTGTAAGTGCCAAGGCATATGCTCATTCCCATCGTACTATGCCTATATTCTTCCCACAAGTACCAGTAATAAGTTGACTAAGTTTATCGCAATCGGATGAACGGTACGGCAGCGCATTAAGCACGAACCAACCAACCAACCAACCAACCAACAAACAAACAAACAAATAAATATTTTTTTTATATATTATATAATTATCATTCCTAACTAAACCATGTATAACACCCGTTCGCGATTGTGATTTTCAGTGTGGTAGGTTTGATATGTATGAAATTGTACAATGACCTAGAATTGTTGCAGCATTAATGCTCCCGTACGATATTACGTCTCATTTCACTTACTGAAATTTTTCATTCTAAGAAATATCGACGTGAATTAAAAAGTTGAATACAGATTTGAATTGGACATACAGACTTGGGTTGATCTTCAGTTCAATCTCGATCCGCAAAATCATGCAAGGCATGGAACTGCCTCACGGGGCTCAGGTAAGAACAAACGGTTTATGACAAAGTTTCACTTGGGATAACTATGTATCGCCTCCGAAATAAACAGATGTTCAAAAATGAGAATAAATTTAATGTCTTAATAATATGTAATTTTTAAAAGGTGAGTTTGTATTTTCTCTAGGTCCAAGGCTCAAGACAGAAACCTTTCAGCCCCTCCCTTTCAGTCACTGTCCTTTTATTGTTCTGTTCAAACACGTTGTTTGAACACGTTCAAACACGTTGCACAAACAAACTGTTCAAACACGGCGGGAAAATTTCGCCATTAATGTTTACTGGCGATAAGTTTTGGCAATCAGTGTTCGCGGAACGCAGCTTCTTTTTTCTGGTCTTCTTGACGATCGTCTTCCGAATTGTGTATTGCAATCGCAGAATACCATATTCAGGAGCCTCAATAAATTCTAGAGTATGTAGAGGGGTCAGAAACAATTACTTTTTGGCCATGAAATTATAGTGGTAATTTGCAAGAAAAGGACTGTTGAGACATTTCCCCCAAGATTTTTAGACAACTCCTAATGCACAGATGTTCGGCAGATGACGTTCTGACGTCGTAAGGGGGGGTTTCATGTAGTACCTGCTGAACATGTGTGAATACAATATTGCCTAAAACGCACGGGTAAATGTCAGTGTCTATATGCACAACTCCGTTATATGCCATTTGTTACTGTATGTTCATTGGTAAAAGGTAACATTCAAGTACTATAGATATTTAAAACTAATAGCGGAAGGACGACCCAAAGGGAGAACAACGAGTGGAATCTGGAACTTCAGGGATGCTCCATGAGCCTACTTCCTAATATGCGACTGTTTCAAATGATGGAGAATGTCTTTTATAGAAGAACTACAATGTTTTAATGTCACAATATGACGTATAAGTGTGCTAGAGTGCACAGTTACATCGACATCTTGAAAAATGGCACGCCATGCTTCCTTGATACATCGAAGATATTGCATGCATCAATCAGTGACCTTATACCCATCTAGGCGTAGAACCATAAGTCCCCAATACGTCACAATAATTGCAATGTAGACAACGATTTCGGCAGCGAAAAACGTCTGGGCGATACTGAAGAACGTCACAAGTAAAGAAGATTCTTATGAAATATATTACAATCATTTTGTCGTGAAGTTTCTTTAAAGTCAGTCGATGTTGACTCAAAAGATAACACACACTGAGTCGTTTGGAAAAACGGCGATACAGCGTTACATGTAAACGATATCTTGGTTACCGTCTTACATGTGCACCTTACATTGAGATCATCATGTAGAGGAAAGAAGCCATCACTCGATCTCGATGCCATTTTGTGTTATAAAAAATGTCTCCTTCCACATTTCCCGCCTCATTTTCAAGAGAAAAAGAGGAAGACGGAGAAGAAGGAAGGAAAGAAGCAGTAGGGGGAGGGGCAAGGCGAAAGCGAGAAGAGGGCGACTGAGCATGGCCGATCGTCAACAGGCGGAATGTTAAGCAAGGGCGTGAGGCGTCGTGGCTGGCGGTTCTCGGAAGCGCCTCTACCGGCGGCGGAGGTGGTCATCGGGGCGGGGCGGCGTGGGTGGTCGGCCACAGCACTCTTCTCGCTTGGGCCAATTCCCAGTTCATCAAACATCCCCAGACATAAATTCTAATTCTCATAAAACAATAAGTGTTTAGAATAGAGATATATTCAAGAGGAATCCAATATATTGAGTAAATGACGGTCTCCTGTTATCCGCATACAATATTTACATATCTCTATATGTATTATGTATCTTTGGTAGTTTGGGTTTATTTTCAATTCTCTAAACAATCTTCTACGCCGTAAAAATACTTTAACGTCAAAATAGTTAATTTCTAAGGTACTCGATACTCATTTAAAGTACTACATCAAGTAACGTATGCTTGAAATAAATCAAAATTAAAAATACACCCAATCATTGATATTTTTATTAACACAGGAGATTATTTCTTTCATGAATTGCTGTACACTATTAATCAATTTAAGACAAAAATAAGCGTAGACGAAATTAATGGTAAGAGTTAATTAAAACTATGCAAATCATAAATCAATGTTACAGAAAATGATTACATGTCAAATAAATATATTTCATGGCAAATAATTTAAGTTGCTAGAATGGACTGTTCTCATCTCAACTCAGTGGGGTCACATTTGTTCCTATTATATACGGAACTTCGAATCTGTCAATATTTCTTTGCAGAACGTGGAACTGGACGCATTTGAATGAACCTGGTATGATGGGCTGGGAGAAGTTATTTCATTCAGCATATTGTAATGATGTTACCGTAGCTTTTTGTTAGTACCTATGGGAACGAGAAGTCCTCCAATATGCATATAATATTATGGAACAGCTCGTAAAAACGTTAACAGACGTTTGAAAAATAGTTTGCAATGTCAGGAAGAAGCAAACTTCAGCATTTTTGAACATATTTTTGTATTTTCTTGTCGCACTGCAAGTCGACTATACGGCGAAAATCTACATTCACAACACCGGTTTCGACAATGCCGTGTCAACGACGACAAAGATAGGAGTGGTGTGGCAAAGAATCTTGGAGACGCTTAGATTGATGGCGAGTAGTCTTCATTGAGTGTTCCGCATCAGACTTTTCAGAGATGAAAAACGAATCCGTGTCACTGAGCAGCGTCAAGACCGGCAGTTTTTGTTCATCGAGATCCCTGAAGAAAGCCAGTTGTGATAATACGGCGTGTGATTACCTAGTATGTGTTCAACGCCAACTGGTATATTAATCATTTTTTACCTGTTATAACATTTGCCGTCGAACTAAAATTAATTACAATTCAATTCTTTCTCCTATGAGTACAATCCAATATCTTTGGTCTTAGAATGTGTAAATATCTATTATTTTATTTTGTTGAACAAAATTCGTTTGATTTTTTGTGCACCTGCTCCATCTTTTCGATTAATAGTAAAAGCTAAAGCACGAAAAACAGTGGTTTCAGGAAAATTAAAATATTCGATTTTCTTTTACTGGATACAAGTTATTACTAGCATTAAGTTATTTTCAGTCGATTCACACAACGCTTATAAAGGTTTAACTCTGATACGATCCATTTATTTCATTATTGATATAATTCGTTTTCTAATACAGTTTAAACTCACTGTTGTGTAATAATACATTAATGTCACACAGACATTTTATTTGCCTATGTTTTTGTTCTGTGCTAACAATGCCAGTTGCCGTCAAGAAATGGTAGCCTTATCACTCGACGATTTAAATCATCTTGCTTTGTGCTAAAACCAGTCCCTTGAACCGTTGGCAATTCCGCATGTATTTAGGAATGCAATTTCGACAACAAAATTTCGATATTTCTAAATACCAGTGTTCAAAATTAAAACATCGACCGAAAACCATCGATGTTATTAAACATTAATATTTTAAAACTGGAATAGTAGTCATTGAAGTTCACGTGGGAGGATTTAATTGGAAATAAGTATCATTGTTCTAATTTTTAATTGAGATTTAACTGAGACAAACTAAAAAACTCATCAGTACAATTAAAAATATTTGATTATCCGACTCGACAACTTAAAAATAATAAAGGCTTTTTAATGACGAAAACTCTGATTTTATTTATTTTTCATGCTTGGCCACTTCAGGACAAGAATATTCATTTTATGGATATATGAAAATTATCAAAGTTTTTTCTATGATAGTACTTTCTTCATTTAAAAAAATATTAGTCGCATAAAAACACTGAATACAAAACATAGATATGACTAAAGATAAACTCAAAGTAAGAGATTTTGTGATTCATATGTTTTGAGATTTTCGTACGATTCCAGCTGTTCATCTTCTAGTGCTGTTCCTTGCGCTGTGATTCTGAAATAGTCCAAATATGGTCAAGCCACTTCCCGCAAAAATGTTCTCTTGCTTATTATCTCGCAAATGTTTCCATGTGAGTTACCATGTTTTGCACCCGAAACCTTCATTTTGCAAAAACATCGCTGCCTTGCTCTGCTGCGTCCGGTGAGAAGCGCGGAGGGCCCGCGCGCAGGCCGCGTCCTCGCGCGCTGCAGTCGCGTGCAGCCCCCAGCGGCAGCCAGCGCCTCCCCAGGGGCACACGCCTCCGCCCACCTGCGCCGGCGGCTGCGCGCTGCGCCTCCCCGCCCCCCCCCCGCCCTGCCCCGCCACGCCCGCCCCGCGCCCGTCCGGCATCACGTCCCATTCTCTCCCGCCCCGCCCTGCACCAACGCAACGCCGCGCAGCGCGGCGCAGCACCCGTAAGTCACCGGCCTAATGGGCGGACTTTGCCCAATTAGCTTTCAATTAGAGCGCAGATAGCGCTTATCGCGGGCTGCCCCCGCCCGCAGCCGCAGGGGCGGGGCGCGCGATAGCGCGCCGGTGGGAGGGGACTCCGCAACTCGGCTGCGCGCTGGAGGCGCCGCGGCGGGAGGTGCCGTTGCGCCGGGAACGGAGGGGAGGGCGGGGGCGGGGGCGGGGCGGTGGAGGTGGCTGGTCAAAGGGGTCGGTACAGCATCGCGGATGCGGAGAGGTGGGATTGACGGCAGAGATGGTAGCAAAGGGAGATCGGAAAAGTGGATGAGGACGGATGAGAACGACGAGGAAGCGGGGAGGTACTAGGAGTTGAAAGCAGAGACGTCACATTGTGATTGCCAATGTTGTCGTCAGTATTACTCTATGTGGATTTTCAACCAATGATCAGGAATAGATTGCATCCGGGGAAGAAGCAAATAAGACAAAAATGAAGTTTTTAAAATTTGCAGATCAATCACAGAATTAAACTGCATAATTTAAGTGCAGTAATAGTATTTCATCGGTTAACAATTACGAAAAAATCAATAATTATCTGATAACAACAACAACAACATTGAGCGAAGCCGCTCAGAGCGTAGTACGCTGCCTTCGCAGTCGGGAGGCCCGGGTTCCATCCTCACTTAGTTAAAAAAGCCCACAATCACCTCTCTTCATCATCACGTCTCATAATTCATAATTCAAGGTTTAACAACCTTGTCTTACGAAGGGATACAGCCGAAAAGCTTGGCCCTTATAATTACACACGTTAATCTCTCTCCAGGATAGAATATGAATGGGCCTCGGAAGAGAAGTGTAGCGTGATCAGAAATGAACTACACGCATGTGATAACAATAATAATAATAGTAATAATAATAATAATAATAATAATAATAATAATAATAATAATAATACATATTAATGTTGCTAAAGTCCAATTCCATAAATCCAAATTTAGAGTCAGAACTGGCATATTGTACGAGGTCATTGGTCGAGGCGACGATTGTTTACTATCAGGAATTAAATACAGAGAAAATATAAAAAATGTGCTTATTTTTTTACGAACAATTTACAAAAACTGCCATTAAAGGTTTGTATATCCTTCAATTTTTTGCAAAACTATTGAGTAGAATAAAGCATTTGAAATGTAACTATGTTCTCAAATGATTAACAATTTTTACGAAGAGATGAATTAAAATATGATCAAAAAGTTTAAGGGGTGAAATTAATGAATTCTTCTCTGAATTTTTGACTGTTGCATTCCTCCTATTAATGAATGATACTGTAAAAGAAATGAATTGTAACGAAACGTAGCGACTTCAAAATCGATTTTTCTGTAGTAATGCGCGATGAGAAACCAACAAAACAGCTTTAAATGACTTTTCCTTCATTATCAGATTCGCCATAAGATATTATTACTATTTTTATGCAGAGAATTACAACTACAAAAACGAATCTGTAATTACTAACCTAGTCACACCTTACCAGCAGTAGCCAAATTCAAACCATCGTTGTTTTAAATGTGACATACATTTTTAAGCGAATAATATTTTGGAAAATTTGCAGTTGTTTTCGGAAAATGTTAAGAAACGATTTCAGTGACTTGCATAATTAACTCCCTGGTGTGAAGGAATAACATTGGGGGGGGGGGGCTTTGGGAACGCATTCATTTGAATAGAAGAGAGGAATATACTATATTCACTCAAATTGAAGAAGGAGAAGAAGAGATTAATTTATGATTATATTATAGGCGTTAAGTGACCACAAAACTTAAAAAAAATACCTTTTAAAGCTAACTAATATTCATCTAGAGAGTTAAGCTTACAAAATCCACTGATGTTTTATCGCAATCAATTTTTGAATGACATACTATAAAGATAATATGTAATGAGATTGAATCTCTCGTTTCCCAAGATTAAAAAGCTTCAAGATAAAATACAGTGATATTGCTACTTTTCGCACTAACAGCCAAGTAAAGTGAGCGTAAACAAGTAGGAATTGCAAATTGAAGATCCTGTTCCAGGAGGTGGACCGAGGGGCAGCCTTTGCTTTATAGAGGAGCAGGAGAGGGGTGGGGGAGCGGCGGCGGCTGCTGGAGATCGATACCAGGGCGCTCGCCCCACAGGTCACGCCGGCTCGACAGCGAACGGGCACTTGGCCCGCACCCCCGTGCAATTGCCATTCCTGACAGCGGCAACCAATGAAACCGAGGCTGCGTTCTTTTTCTTAGTCAAGCTGCACCTTCTGAATGGAATTGGTAACAACTGTAATTGTATCAACTGCCCGATTATTCTTCAGACAGTAAGGATTCAGTTGCCTATAGAAAAAACGTTCCGTAGCGTGTCTGGATTGTACTATTTTAGAACATTAATTTGAAAATAATTCCTGGCGCATATTTCAGTTAAGTCATATTTTTAATCATATTGGAAAATGCAAAGATATTGTGTATAAAAGATAATCTATACAAAATAACGTAAAATACATTTACTTAAACCATACGAGTTTAACTTAAAGCCAGAATTGCCCCGGTCTCTGCTTTCATCTCCTGGCCAGGGTTCGAGTCCAGCCGCTGTCTGGAGCAGAATTCTAGCGCCCGGCTGCTCTGATTTGTTTTCCGAAGTTTCATCGATAAATACCAGACCAATGCTGGAGCAATACCCTAACAAATGGACCACGGATCGCGCGCGATGTTTCCTTCCTCTTCCTTGTCCTACCGTCTCCACACGTTCATGCACTACACAACCATACATGTTGGAAAACCAGTCGGGAAGTTAGAGCTTGTTCGGGCTGAGGCAGTGCCCGGCTGGGGCGGTGCCCTAGTCAAGAACGTATCGTTCACAACCCAACTTGTAGGTCGGTGCCGGATCTCACTATTCAGTGAAGGAGGAAAAACTCCATTTTCAGGTATAATTAACATTCAATACAATAATGCCCATAGCAGTTGACTTGCACAAAAAAAAACAATAATTCAATCAAATCCATTTATTGAAGCAAAATTCTCGTTAATTTATTGACTACATTCTTCACTTTGAAATAATCACCTAATAACTTAGAATTTAAGTGGCTATGAGGAATACTTCAAAAAAAATTTATTATAATATTTATAGGATATGCTACAGGGAGTGACAATTATTTTTACAGGCTTGTTCACTTAATGAAATATTATTGATACAAAAAATAATAATCAGTTTTCAAATATTTTATTGGGTTGCCTGCAAAACGGGTACAGCTCGTGCACTATGTCGACCTCGAAATACGTCACATAGCTAGGCATGATATTCAGACATTCCGTAAAGTTGAAATTATTGAGAGTCAGTCGAGCTGGTGCCGCAGCACTCATATGCTTCACAAAAATGATGAACACCAATCTTGAAAAGAGGGTTAATGAACATTGAAACGTTTGTTTGCATGAAGGCACAGCAGCAAAGAAAAAAGGCCGTGTTTGTGATACAGACTCATTAGAAAACCCTTTCTTGTCCATCTGAGGGACTAAAATCAACCTAAATTCTTACCGGATAGAATTTTAATTTTCTGGCATGTATTACTTCATACACGTAGGCTTCCGCGGCTCGAGTCCATTACTTCTAGGCTGTCCGGGTGACGCCGCGTCGTTGGCAGATAGGCCGACGTTTCGCCCGTCATGTCGCAGGCTTCTTCAGGGTAGTGACACAGCAAAGTTCCGCCGCCGGTGTTATATCTTTTTCAGCTTAGGGGTCGGGTAACGCAAGTGCGCCGTGATTGGCGGAGAGGTCCCTCTGATTCTGAACTTTACTGTGTCACTACCCTGAAGAAGCCTGCGACATGACGGGCGAAACGTCGGCCTATCTGCCAACGACGCGGCGTCACCCGGACAGGCTAGAAGTAATGTATTACTTCGGTCAAAACATAGAAAACCTGTAAACAAACAGTTAAGTTTCCGTGGTGTATTACTGCAATGCCAAAAGGACTGCTGCATAGACTTGGACTTGCATAGAATGTAAGGGAGCGCACATGACATCTACGAAGGCGAGAAAAATTATTCTATAAGAATGGAGAGCCCGGTCTTACAAAAAAATCAAACGAATGAATCCATAACAGTTGTGCAGTAAGAGACATACATTGAGAAGTGTATCTCGCGAAAGAAATAATTTCTTTGGGTGCTGCCCCCTTCGGCTCCGTCCTCGGGCGCAGCGTCTGGGCGGCGGCCTCGCCGCGAGCGCCTGAGAGGTGCGCGGAGCGTGGCCTCGCATCGCCCGGCAGAGGGCGGCAGCGGCGCTCCGCACACACGAGGGGTGCTGCAGCGGGAGGGCGGCGCCGGGGCGAGGGGGCCAAGGGGGAACGGCGGGCACGCGTGACGAGGTTACTGTTCCCCAATCTCCATGTGTGATCATTCTAATGACGGCAAGTGCAGCCGCAGGGGGAGCGCGAGCGGGGAGGGGGGGGGTTAGTCCGCCCAAAATCAGCGCTGCGAAGGGGGAGGGGGCGCTGCACCGCGGACAAAGCGGAGCCGCGGGCGCGGGCGGGGGCGGGGGCGCTGGTCGGGGCGCGGGCGGGGGCGCGGGCGGGAGCGCGGGCGGGGGCGCGGGCGGCGGCACGGGCGGGGGCGCGAGCGGGGGCGCGGGCGGTGGCGCGGGCGGGGGCGCGGGCGGGGGCGCGGGGGGGGCGCGGGTGGGGGCGCGGGCGGGGGCGCGGGCGGGGGCGCGGGCGGGGGCGCGGGCGGGGGCGCGGGCGGTAGCGAGTTAGGGCAGACGGGTGCAACGAATGTAGCCGCTCCGGGGCGGCGAACGTGGGCGGGTCCAGGCGGAGCGGGGCATGGGCGGTAGCGGGTGCATCGAGTGTGGTAATTTGGGCGGTGCACGAGAGTGAGGCAAAGCGAAGCAGTGGTGGGCGTGTACGGGGATGCGAAAGGGCGCGAGCGGGGAAGGAGGTGCAGGTGGGGGCGCAGCCGGGTGCATCGCACATAGTCGCAGCGGGGCGGGGATGGGCGGGGTCGTGGACGGTCGCTTCGAGTGTTGTAGCTACGGAGCGGTGCGCGTGGGCGGGGATAAGCGCGGGTGGGCAGGGGCGGCGGTGCAGGTGAGGGATAGAGAGTAGTCACTCTTGGGTGGCGAACGTGGGCGGGTCAAGGCGGGACGGCGCATGGGCGGGGGCGGGCGGATGGAGAGTGGTAACTTCGGGGCGGTGAACGACGGCGGGGCAAGGCGGAGCGGGGATGGCCATGTATGGGGGCCCGATAGGGTGCAGGTCCACGGAAACAGGTGCGGGTGGGGACAGAGACGTGTGCATCGAGTATACGATGGCGGAGTAGTCGTTGTGTGGGTTGTTGTAATAGCAATGTAGTAGTTGTTATAGTAGTAATAGTTATTGTAATAGCAATGTAATAATAGAAATGTTTAGTAACGT
This sequence comes from Gryllus longicercus, assembly GCA_038098605.1. Classification (NCBI taxonomy): domain Eukaryota; kingdom Metazoa; phylum Arthropoda; class Insecta; order Orthoptera; family Gryllidae; genus Gryllus; species Gryllus longicercus. The sequence goes on from JAZDUA010000157.1 coordinate 1,737,838, forward strand.
AGTCGTTGCGTGTGTGAGTAGGGGCGGCGGGGGCGTCCATTTCGAGTGCACTAACAACGGGGCGGTGCGCTCGGGCGGGGATAAGCGGGGGATGGTTAGTGGTCAGGGGCGGGGTCGCGGGAGGTGGCATGGGGAGAAGTCGCTCCGCGGCGATGGGCGAGGGCGGGGCGGGAGGGGAGGGCGCAGGACGGCGTGGGCGGAGGCGCGGCCGGCCCCTCGCCGAGGCCGGAGGAGCTGTCGCCCGCAAAGCGCGCCGCGCGACGAGGGGGCGCCACCCGAAATGAGTCTTAAATTTCAAATGACAGACGTGATTCGATCTCCAGTCAGCCACTGTCTCGAACAGAGCACCAATCAGCGCGTCTGCGCGCTTGATTACCCCGGGGTTAATCAAGGGAAAGAAGTGCGCGGGGCGCGGTGCAGGGCGGGGCGGGGAGGGCTGCTTCCGGAGGCGGCCTCCCGCCCTCGCCTCGCCTCCCCGCCCCTGCCCCGCCCCGCGCGTGGCAGGTCGCACGCGCGACACCCGGCCGCACAATGCGCCATTGATGGCTAATTAAGAGGGCGGCAAGGTTAAGGTTCCCCGCCGCGCCGGCGACCCGACGGCGGGGAGGCGCGGGGGGATGTGAAAGGCAACGAACACGACAGGGAGAGGTGGCTAAGGGCATTAATAATGCCTCTGACCGGGAGGACCTCGGGTTCTAGTCCCGGCGATGGCAGGTAGGTTTACCACACTACCTAGATAGCTAGGCCTAGTTCAGTCGCTAACTGGAGGAGTATTCTAGCGGCCGGCCGTTCTGATCGGTAGTTTTCCGTGATTTCTCCGGTCAACACCAGGCGAATGCCGGAGTGTACCCTGACAAACGGGCCACGGTCCGCGCCCTAACTTTCCTTCCTCTTCTTTGTCCTGTCCTCACCCCTTCCTTACACACACTTACACTTACATGAATTACACTACCACACTTGCCAGGAATACGGTCGGGAACTTAGAGCTTTTCCCGGGTGGGGCGGGAGATTAGTTGGGGAAAACCCTGCCAGCTGAATGTAGGTCGGCGCCGTATCTCACCATCTAGTGGGGGAAAATTACTGCCATTTTCCAAGGAAAAAACATGAGCTACACTTACGGGACTAATGACCTGAGCCGTTGACGCGTGACCAGGAGCGCATAAGGTGCGTGCAGGCGGTGGCGGGTGAGTACACGTGGGTGAGGACGTGGGAGGCGTGGTCGGGGTGGAGGGTGGGGTGAGGGTGGGGGTGGGGGGGGGGGGCGGTCGGCGGCCCGCGCGCGCGTTCGGCGCCTGAATGCGGCTCGTTAGTGGCCGCGGTGGCCGCACGCGCTGATTGCCGCGATTCAGGCGCCGCGCGCACCCGCCCCCGCGCCCCGCCCCCTGCCCACCCCTCGTCTTCCCTCCTCTCCTCCCCCACCTCCCCCCCGCCTTGCGCGCGCGCGCGGGATCCGTTGCAGCGGGCGCTGATGCAATTAGCGGCTGCCTAGGTGGCGCCGGTGGCAGCGGTGTCGGCGGAGGGACGGGGCGGAGGCGTGGGCAGGGGCGGTGAGGGATGAGAACGTAAGCAGGGAGCGTGCTGGAGCGTGATCGGTTGCCACATGCACTCATAGATCGCGCGTCTAGGAGACACAACCAATTATTTTGGATACAATACAATTTTTTTGAGATAGTACAATACCAATTTAACTACGTTTTTTGTACAATTTACGTCAAAAACAACGCTGTTAGTGCAGAATCCAAATATTATGATAGTATACGCTAAATTTTGACAAAGTATTGAATAGGGAGTGTTCTCAAGTAGAAAATGAAAGTGTACAATTTTTCTATTCTGATAAATACAATTCAATTATTTCTACCGTCTCTTTGACATAAAATTACTCATGATCATTAAATATACTGAATGATTCGATGAACAGAAACAAACTAGGAAAAATGTATATAGAACCCTGATAGGAAGATCATGCAATTTGTTTGGCTTTCCGATGTGAAGTAGAGACGATGTTATTGATCAATTGCTATACCAGACATTCCTTGCGAAATGCGTGATGTTCCAGTTTCGTGTATTCTGATATAACATTCACACCACTCAGAGCTTCATATCGAAGAATGTAAAGGGAAATTGCGATGACGAAAGCTGCATGCGCATCGCCGAGGTAGACGAAATTTATGGTGCCGGTTGTTCGTTCTACTTGTAATCACTTCTGTCGTTGGTTCAGTGTTGACTGGTTATAGCGTTGGTGACACAGCAACGGATATCCGCTGGCGTAGGGAAAGTACCCGCTCATAGAGAAAGTTCTTCCTGTAGGGTCAGCCGACAAGTATCTTTGTTAGGGTTGCCAACTGTGCGCAGAAATCATTGGTGGGAAGGATATAATGTATTATTTGAGGAGCATACTTTTCTGAAGAGTGATCCGCAAACCAGAGGTGACCTCGTGCAGTGAGTGTTTGCTTCTCCCGTCTTAGTAATAACACCGACGGCGTGAATCTACGCGAATCTACTTCTACTACCATTCTCATTAAGTCATAAAAACATGGAACTATGTTTAATTTTCCACTGTACTAATTTTTTGTAATTGCTTCGTAATATTTGAGACTGCTCAGTTGCAGGTTCATATTCGTGCGTCTCTCTTAACTGATAGAAAAGGCAGAAAAGCTTTATGAGATTTGCAATGACACAACAATTGTGCTAATTTTCTTATTGTTGCTGTGCCTTCATGAGTTAATCAGTTCAGTCTCTGGGCACATTGCCACATACGTCGATAAGTAATATAATTCGTTTATTATCCTGCAAAGAGGCGGAGTTTCAAAGTAGGTGACCAACATTTGTAAAAGTTTTCGAGCACATCTATCTGAATATCCGCCTCTAATATATAATATTAAAATTCATCAATAAAAGTGACATCATTCAAGAGAAGAGCTGATTTGGGAAGTCAATATTGTGCCAGTATTGGAATCTTTTCACCACGCTCTCTCATTCTTTTCTAAATAGGCAGAGAAAAATTCAGTTATGCTAACAAGCACTTGCATTCTTAATTGTACTTTTTGGATTATTATTCATAAAACTTTTTTAATTACTTGTAAATATATTGGATTGCAAATGAGAATAGTTTAACGCATAGAATTAATCAACGCATCTAATTGAAAAAGCGCGATCCAAATTAAGACTGTACAGATAGTCAAATCGCCGTTAACCGTACGCCTAGTCCCTATGCCGTATAAACATCGTTCTTTTTGTAAACGCAAACAAAAATCCTAAAAGTGATATAAAAGCTTCGTGTACTCAGCTAAAGAGGTCAATATTTTTTAATATCTCTGAAAATCTCCACCTCTTATTTTTACGTAAGCTAACATTTTCCCCAGAAAATTTTACATTTAAGAGCATAGATACATTTACATACATTTAAAAGCATTTAATCCAAAAATAAAATTGTTTTCAAAGTTAATATTATTCTTTATTTACAAAAAAAACATTTAAATCATTACGTGTTTATAACGCCAGCTTTTTATCTGAAAATTCTTTAATTTAGTATTCAAGTAAAGCCTCTCCCGTCTGGAGCGATACCTGGAGAGGCAAAACCCCGCAAGCCGACGTATGGATCAGCGACTTGTCTGGCGTTGCGGAGGGGGAGGATCACCGCCTCCTTTTGGGATATAGTACATACCATACTTACAGGATTGATCGTCCTCACTACTTGACGCTCCTGGAAGCAATTCTCACTCATTCGTACTCAAGTCTTTGTGAGTACCAACTTGCAAGTACTCTAATAGTTCTGTAACATTTGCAAACTGTACTAATATTCAGCGTAAAAATGATTGTAGTACATAAAATTTCACTCTCAAATCAGGAGAAGTTACATAATGAATTGTTCGTATTGCCATGGACGCAAAATTGCTCACGTTTGACTAATTATGTGTGCTCTGTTAAGAATCGATTCAATTCCGTGCATCCCCCCGCCCCAGCTGCGTCCGTGAAGCTAGGAACTGCGTGGGCGGCCCCTTTCCCCCTCCTCATCACCCCTCCCCTCCTCCAGTCGCCGCAGAAGCGATGATGGAGCGTCGGCGACATGCTAATGAAGGCCGCGCGGTAGCTTTTTGCCTGTGTAACCAAAGCATGAACCCTCGTGTATCAATGACAAGCATAATTGGTTCAACAGGCCGCTCAGCATGCTCCTCTGATTAGCCGGCTCACTCGCCGAGTTGGCGGCCATTAATCTAATCACTCATTTCAGCGCTCGCTGAGAAAACAGGGGGGGCGGAAGATTTTTCGCCCCGAGCCAGAAAAAGAATAATTAGGAAATGAGCCGCGGCGCGAGGGAGGGGGAAGGATTGATAACGCGTCGCCGGCGCGTGGGTGGGGGCGAAGGTCGGGGAGGAGAGGATTCGACGAAAGGAGGCGGGGCCGCGCAAGTAAAGAACTCCACTGGTAGCATCTTGGCTGCCCGGGAGACACCGCGTCTTAGGTAAAGGTGCCAACGTTTGGGCTGACATTGCGCGGCCTTCCTCAGGGCGAAATGCCCTAAGAAAGGTCGAATTTCACGCAAAGGAAGGTCGCATTTCGCCCTGGAAGGTCGCAGAATGGCGGTCGAAACGTTGGCACCTGTGCTTAGGACGCGACGTCTCCCGGACAACCAAGTAGCTCTTCCGACTCCGGATGCGGAAACGTACGCTCTCAACTCTCGTGGTGTCTCTTGGGCTGAGAAAATGTCCTCTGAATGTCCGAGATGCGGAGATCGGAAGGTGCCACGCCCGAATCAGAGAGCGTGAACTTCTCGCACTAATTGGGCATTTGAAGCTCGGGTAATTGTACATTAAGGTCTGGTATCTGGAACTGTTTAATTCCAATGCCATATGAGGGATGATTTCATTGTTTGATGATGCAGAAGGGGTTTACGAATTCGTTAATTTCAATCACTTTGTTATTTCACAAATAAAGGCACTGTTTTAGAATTCTTGACCTTCCTAGTTTTCGAGGTCCCTCGAGGTGAGAAAGAAGATTATTCCTAACTGTATTCCTAACTTAGACTGCTTTTCGGGACTATCCGAAGCTGCTGATTTGGAGCAACATATCTCAGTATGCATTGCACATTGAGAGGATACACATACGAACCCTGAACTCGTGTTTATTCCGTGTTTGTGCGTTTGACCTAAACCTTTCTATGAATACCTCTGCGCTTAGCACTAGGATACATGCATACCTCTATTATACTTCTATGCATACCTGGAAACTATATGAATGCATATGCAGAGCTTCTAAGCTCTCGAAAAATTCACAAAATTTTTTTTTTGTATTCTTAATATTTTCAAAAAAAGTCAACTCTCAATGTTAAACAAAGTATTATTTATTTAAATAATTCTTAATAGGACTTAAATAGCTGTTAATAGGGCCTTAAAAATCTGCATTTACATTGATGCAATCGAATCATTTTTCAGAACCTACCTAAAAATTTTCTACGAATTTCTAATTTCTAATTTTTTTCTTCTAAAAATTTTTACTTTGCTAGTAACTAAAATGAAAGCAGAAATATTGTTTAAAGATTACACAGAGGGCAAGCTCTCAGAAATGCAATTGTGCAGAGTAAAAAGCGAAACAATAAACTTTAGGGTATTGGAAGCCCTGCATATGCATCCCAGGGTAAACCAGTTCCCTTTGTTGACTCTTTCTACAAGGTAGGTATTTAATCAAACAGATGTTTACATTAATTTGTATGCATTAATTGCATTCATTACATTTATTGCATTGCAATTGCCTACATGTATGCTTGAAATCTCATTCTGCCACATCTGTATTTCTGCAGTCCAGTAGTAATTGCGAGTTTTTCTCCTTGAAAATTTTGTTTTATTATACTCCATTATAAATAATCGCCTCACCTTCTATGGAACGTGAAATGGGTCTCCAAGGCGTGATAGAATACATCACCCTTTACAACAAGGAATGAAAGGGGGATTTCCATTAAAGAAGTCTTTACAACTTTTGCAATTGTGTTGAAGAAAACGATTATGTTATGATTGATATGTGCTAGCATTGCACGACGATATAACACATTGTTTACAACACACGTGAAAAATGACAATATTTCCTCTTTATTTAGAAAGAATTAAAATGAACCAAGTTCTGCATAAATTATGCAAAGTCTCCGAGAATAAATGCGGGAAAATAAATAATTCCTTCTGCGCAAGGCATTTCTCTCCTATCTTCAGAGAGCGAAGATATACGAGCATTAATATTTTCGTTGTTAATTCATTTTTATTATCATCTGAGGACTTGTAAGATACAATCTACCCTCCACACTTCTTCCCTCTCCGCATCGCCACTCTTTTTGCGTCCCTGCCCCGTCCCCCAGGGACAAATATGAAATATTTTAGTCGCGGTTTCTTCTTGTGCAAGAAAAAAAAACGAGATAAGTTGCGCGGAGCTGACGCCAGGTCGCAGTGCTGCAGCCATTAGTCACGCCACTTTGTTTTACCTCAAGGAAGTCACGCCTTCACTCTGTCCTGCTTGTACTGCGTTCATTCTACAACGTTCGTAATGAAGAGAGGCAATTTCCTCGCAATATTTCAGAACCAATGACGTTAATTTCGTGTAAACAGGCAGATGTGATGTGAACATGTGTAAAAGGTAGTTAAATTCTTTAATTTTTATATGCTGGTTGTACTAGTTCATTCCAAAGGAACTTTTTTGGTATTTTTTGCATCGTTATCTGGGTACTGGTACGTGATAAAACATTTTACCATGTTTCATCTAATAGATTTCAGAACATTACTCAACAAAATTATTCGACTGAATCAGGCATCTCAAAGTTCAGGGTCTATTAGTAAGAAAATAATTAACATTGAAACTTATAATCTACTATAAAATATAATTTACTTCTAGAACAAATTAAGAAAATATTAATGAGATTCAATTAAAAGGTATCCCTATTTAGCTATTTATAAGAAATAAATGTATATCTGTATGGCTTCAATTTCAAATTATTTCTTTATTTTTACCAAATACCGAATTCAATGAAATATCCATAAAATATTATTTCAATTCATTTTTTTATTGAAAAACATTATTCATATCATTGAATAATAGCACACTTTAAATAAATATTTCATTGGTTTTGTGTTTTGAAAAGACATTTAAATTGCATATTTTACAACTGTTTTGTAATATTTGAGGTCAAAATACACCATTTTAAAAAGTTACACACCTGATTCTGTTTTAACAGTAGCGTGTTGTCTGTCAATATGTACTACCAAAATTCTGGATCGATTAATATCTATATTTTTTATTGTAATCACTACTAGTAATATCTTAGAATTTTCAAAACTTGGAAAATAATTATCAAACACTATTCTTTTGTTACATTGTATTATTACAAAATAGTCCCATAGATGATCAATGTTCTGATCATTTCTGTTCCTATTTTCTGATTATTTTTTATTACTATTGAATATATTATAACCCGTAACTTAATCCACGCTAAAATATCTATAAGAATAAAACAAATATCATACTGAAGATGTTATAACTGCCAACCAAATTGTTCGTAGCTAATTAACATTCTGAGAAAGTTTTATCCCGTTCAATAATGCAAAATGTGTACTACTAACGTGGGTGGTATCTAACAGTAACATACATGGATCCTCCTTGATAACATTTGTAAAATTCTAAAATTTCAAGAACACAAAGAAACTTATTTACGAATTTTTGGCAAGAATATTATTGATTAAAACTATAATTTGGACAATCATTGAGCCATTTTAAACTGGAAAAACATGTTTTGGTTCTATGAATAAATAAACATTAAATCGGTGTATCTGAGGCATCCTTGTGCTGTTATGAGCCAATTAAACATAACTTCTGTATTTACTGTGACATATTTCTAGTGAAAGTGCCTGAACAAACATTTAAGATATTGAGAATTATATTTATAGGAAGATATTAAAAATGGATTTTGTTGTATGACTACACGTGATTTGGAAGCAGACTTCTTTGGTAGCAATTTTTTTCAGATCCTTGTTGCGTGAAGTTGTTATATATTAATAACAGAATGTTTTCGAAAAAGACTCACGGGAATTTCTAAGTATACAGAAATAATAACTTATAATAATAAGAACAATAATTAATATTATTATTCCTCTAATTCACGTCTAACGATGTTGCGTGTCGATTGAATATAAAATCAATTCAAATGATTCAAATGGTTGCATCCAGCTACGTAAGGAGCAGATCTAGAGAGTGTGGGTGACTCTACAGTATTTTTGCAGTCTTGCATTTTGCAGTCTATTGAATGACCTGGGAGTTTAGCCAAGTTCTTAAACAAATATTTGCGTAAAAAATTCCGGAGCTCCCATAATTATCGGACGAATATTAACGACCTGTGCTTTTACACCCTACATTCGGCTGATCTAGATTTATTATTATTATTATTATTATTATTATTATTATTATTATTATTATTATTATTATTATTATTATTATTATTATTATTATTATTGGCATATGAATACTTTGTAAAACCCCCAAATTGTCTAGAATTAGATTTCAGATTGGAGAGAACCTAGAAATTCGCCGCAGCAGCCCTCAGGGCTCAAAGCGCCGCGTGCGCCCGCCCACCCACCCGTGCGCCCGGGCCAGCGGAGCGACGGCCAGCGCAAGAAGCAGCGCATCTCCCGCGCTCATTTTTTAGCCCCTAACCATCTTTTCAACTTTACTACTGTGACGTAAAAGACAAAAAGGACGAGGCGGACGCGCCCAAAAAACAGCGGCGCAGCGTCGAAGCGAAACAATGCCGAGGTGCTGGGGCCGGCGGCGGGGCCGGCGGGGGCGGAGGGGGCGGGACGTCAGCGGACTCCGCCGCGCCGCCCGAGAAGTAATCTCGAGCCACAGACGTGCTGAAAGAATTAATTCACTCCACTTTCCAGTGGAAAATGCGCGAAAGGCCCAACTTTATCGCCGCTGTAATGAACTGGAAGAGCGGAGAGAAGCAGCGGCGCATTGGGAGGCGGGGCGTTAATCTGCGGCGCTCCGGGACACGTGCTCTCGAAGGAGGCGCCGCCACGGGCCCCTGCTATGCCTCACACGCCCGCCACACCTGGCGCCGTCAGGGGCTACACACGGGGGATGTAGTACCATATACTCCGCGATTTACGCAACTCTGCTCCAGGTAGGTATCAGCTGTGGATTATTTTATCCAATCGGGAGCTTGAACTAGCGTGACGTACAAGCACTCGATTGGATGAAACCGAAACACGTGATACCTGCCAGGGGCAGACGTGCATAAATCGCAGTATATATTACGTGTGGAGACCACCTATGAGATTCACAAACCATTCTCAACCAATGGTGTTAACCATTTCCTTACGACGTCAGGTTATGAACGAAGTGTTGCATTCACGTACGACATGTGTTTTTTCTCACTGAATCAGCACAAAAACACTCTTAATATATTTGTAACTAGTATTAAACTTTTCGTCCCCTTAGACATGCGAATGTCAAATTTGGATGTAGTAATGAATTAGAGAAAAAGTAATTACGTATGTATTACGTTTTTTAAAGGCTTCATAAATGTCAGTAATAAAATATGATATTTATGAAAATTGGCATAGCAAAGAAATGTTACTCCTAGGGCGGGTATCATGTTCTGAAACCCCACTGCCAATCACAACTAATCAATTTATTAACATAAATCCAGCGTCTATTTCCTTAGGTAAGTCAGATGAGCTATAGATTGTTTGTGACGAGAACAGGGAGTCAGAATGATATTCAATATGGCGAATGTCCAGTTTCCATATGTTAGGAAAGACTGAAGAATTGCATTTTATCTTGGCACTTTTTATTTGAAATGGGTATTTATTTCTGCACCAATTGTTCTCTTGTAAGTCTTAGGGAGAAGAGGATGTGTTTAATACTACTAAGGGACTAGGAAAAGAGGGACCGGCAAAACGTCATTATGATGACATTCAAGATCCCGATTGGATGAAACTGTCAACAGCTGAAACCTGTCAGGGCAGAGTTGGATGAATCGCAGTATACTTGTCACCTGCAGCAAACGTGATCAAGTTTGTAACGACGTAAAGTCTCTAGGTCTGTTAACCAACAGACCTTACTTCAGATGTGCGTACTCACAGCCCAAAAGCGTCACATCAGCTCGAGTTCTGCGTGACAAATCCATCTACTTCACATCGAACAAAACCCTATTCGTCTCTAGAATACTAAAACGTATTTTTGTCTTTGCCTCTATAATAGACCACTATTTCTTCATATCGTAATATAATTTTCCTTTACGTGTAGTCGAGGAAAACTAAAAACATATGAAATGAGCAAATTTACTCATTGAAGACAGTGAATTGAATGAAACTTTTTTCCACAAGTGAAGTCTATTTGATTAAACATTTTACTAAATTACAGTTGCATATGTTAGTGAAGCAAGTTGACGTCGACTGATTGTTTGATGGTTCAGTCAACGAGAAACAGGCATGGTAAGGGAGGTCACACAACTGAACAATAAACTCAAAAATGAGAAATAAGTTTTTTTCCAACTACTGGACTTTGTCTTAACCTTGCTGCCAACAACACATCCAGAGGTGGACGCGAATCGTTTGTCTCGAAAGCGAACAGAAGCGCGAGGAGAGCTCTCAAAGGCGCCCGCGGAGCTGTGGAGGAGGAGGGGGAGCGGCGTCCGACTCCGATGCACGGGGCTTCGCGGTTCCCGCGCGCATGTGCCTTTTGCTCTCGGCCTCCTTGAGAGTCGACGCACGAGGCGGGAAGTGGAGACGGAGGCGGGGGCGGAGCGGGATGGGGCAGAGCGGAGTGGGATGGCGCAGGAGGCTGGGTGGGTTGAGGAGAGCGTGGAGGGAGGAAGGAGGCGGGGCAGGGAGGAGGGAGCCCGGGCAAGGCGGGAAACCTAGGTGGTCGGGGATAGACGGAGCGGGGAGGTGCGGGGTGGAGCTAAGAGGGGTGGAGCGGAATGGAGCGGGGCAGGGCGGTGCGGAGAGGGTTAGGGGAGAGCGGGACAGAGCGGGGCGAGGAGGCGGGGCGGGACGGAGCAGGAGGCTGGAAGGGCCGAGGAGTGCGTGGAGCGGGGCGGAGCGAATTGGAGCGAGGCGGACCGGGGCGGAGAGGAACGGAGCGGGGGGAACGGGGCGGAGCGGGGCGGAGTGGAGCGACGCGGAGCGGGGCGGAGCGGGATGGAGTGGACTGGGGCGGAGCGGGGTTCAGTGGGTGTGGGAGAAGGAGGCGGGGGCGGGGCGGAAGGGCGCAGATGGGCCAGATAGCGCGTGACGCATGGGCCGCTTCCTGTGCAGGACGCGCGCGCGCCGCGCACCGCAACCTGATTAGGACGGGAGATCATCTTACATTCCCGTCAGTGGCGCGGGGACGCGGCTCCGTCGACGGGAGGGGGCCCAGAGGGCAAGGCCCCGCGACTTCCGAGGGCATTTCTCTCCGCTTCGACTTCTGAAGAGGACGCCGCCGGTTCATTGTTTTCAGGTGTGGCGGAGAATATTTCATTAACACTGAAGACGAAAACAGTTATATTTATAGCTGATCATAACTGGCATAACAATCACAACATTAAATTTTGTACAGTTGTAATCGATCTATTGGAAGAAATCGACATTTCCTCAAACATGTGAGTGAAACGTTGTTTTTTGAGAAGCTACAACGAGTTTTCGTAAGTTCGAAGATTGTTTTAAAATATAATTTTTGTGAGTGTGTATTAAAGCGATGTCTAATAAACGTCTGACACATATGACCTTTCAAAAAAAATATCAGTGGTTATAAATAAGGGGTGCTAAGGTCCTAAGGGACTTCGTCCTAAGGACGTTGTCCTATATGACAAGATTTCTTTGTCATATTTCCCTTCCAAATACATATGTAGATGTTCGTAAATAAAAAATATCCATTGCATTTTCAGAATAATAATTATAAATTATAAGATGTTCTGCGTTCACAGTGAATAGTAATTTTATTTTTTTAGTGAATAACTCCGTTATTTCATTTGCTTTAGAGTCTTTATACTGAACACGCAACAAATGTGTTTGTGTTTAATTTTTCGTAAACTATGTAGAACTTATAAAACTTTTCTTAAGCCACATTCGAGACATCTTTTTTGCACTTTTGGTTTGCAATTTTTACAAATATCAGTAAACGTTAAATAATAGTACTAAAATAAGAAAAGTTTCGGTATGTCCCATATATCCACTAATTCCTCTTGAGAATTCAAAGTTTTTCAACATTTTCAACTAATCGTTTCTAACTGAAATTACATGAAACAACATTACATTCTGATATTACAAAGAGACGTTATTGTATAACTTTTCATACAGCGTGTTATAAAGGCATTGTATTGATACGAGCTTACACCATCCACTTAATTCGTAAGCAAGATAAATGGATTTTGTAATGCTGTAGATCGAGTCAGAGGACACGGTGACATGACACTTCTGTCTTCATACCATATACACGTAAAGTTCTCTACCTAAAGAGAGGCACGCAAAATTTAACTTCTTGACAGATCATTTATTCCTTATGCCAATGAACTATTAATTTAATTAACAACTTAATTTTCCCTCATAAGTCACAAGAGTATCTTTTTTAAACGAACAAAAGTGAAAGAAATTTCCTCGTTCATTCACTGAGAACTATGATTTGGGCTGTCCAGACACGTAATAATGTAAGTATATGTATAAAAAATAAAGTACGTAATATTTCCCAAATTATTAACTTACAAAAACTCTTCGTATTTTTTTCCGCCATGTCCAATTCAGGAATTCCTACCTGTGAACTATATTGGAAATAAATATTTTACAAAGCACGTGCCAATCTTTCAAATAACTATTCAATTACTAATTCTTACAAACTATCGAATAAGAAGAGCATCATAAAAGTTTGCATAAGAGAGTTTTAGAGTTTAATGGTGTTTCTCGAACAGGCAACTCTTTCCGATTGCAGTGTAAATGCAAATATGGGCGGCATCCGAGGGTACTTCTAGCAAATCCCCTACAGCGAGGTGCATTTCGCACTCGACGCGGAGGAGCTCAAGAAGCACAGTCGAAACGCGAGGGTTCGTAAAAATCGTCTGATGGTGCCGCAGACCCCATCCCCGGCGCGCGACGGCGCGTGGCAGACGCAGGGGGGCGTTGGAGGAGGGGGGACAGCCCTTCGCTGCACAGAGGACCTTGGGCACCGGGGGGCCATTCGACGACCCCCGCCGCCCCCGCGCCGCCCACGCGCCGCCCCCGCACCGCCCCCACGCCGCCGAGCGCCGCCCCCGCACCGCCCCCGCGTTGCCCCAGCGCCGCCCCCGCACCGCCCCCGCGCCGCCCCCGCGCCGCACGGCCGCCGTCACGCCGCTCGCCAGCCCCCGCGAGGCGGCCGCAAGATTGCCGCTGGATTGGGCTGATGGCGCGCAGCAGTGCCATTCGGCGCTTTACAATCCCCCGAGCACCGCGACTTCTTCAGCTCCTTTCGCTCCTCCATTTTCGAGTCGGCTCTAAAACCCTCTCTCGCGGGGAATTCGAGGGCCGCTTTGCCGCGCGCGGTGTCGCCAATTCCAACAACTTGTCTTCATTCCTTCATTCATTTCGTGTGCAAAGACTTTCCCTGCGCGCTCTCCCCCTCGGCTGGGGCGCCGCCGCCGCCTCCGCCTCCGCCCTGTTCCCCCGCCGTCGCCCCGCCTCCGCCCCGCGCCGCGCTTCCGCCGCGTAAAATGCAAAGTTTTATACGCGACATCTGGGAATCGGAGCATCATGTGCCCCGATGTTCCTCATATTGTCACCAATACGCCTTACTTCATATTCTACAACCTTTCTTTGCAGGAGGCGGCGCAGGGGTGGCAAAGACCGAGGCGGGCGCGGGTGCGCTGGCGGCGGAGGGCTGGGCAGAGTTGCGGGAGGCGGGCTGGGGTGTGGGAGGGGATAGTAAGGCACAGCGGCCTGGAACTCTCTCAGTGGGAAATGAACGGAGGGACTACATGCTCGTATTCCGTAGATTCATTGTTCAAGATTTGTGTAAACCCGAAAATGCGGAATTTGCACAATTGATAGTTTTAACAAAACTTCCAAACGTTACCGAATTGCATTTAATAATACAGCAATTTTTCGTACGTAAACGATTCGATAATTTCATATTGCAAAATATATCCTCGTATACCAGGACTGCGAGGTAAATAAAAATATGATTCGTATGAATTAAAAATTTAAACGATGAAGATGACCGAGTCTCTTAGTGATAGAGTGCGAACCCACCGTCTGATACCAAAGGTCTCGGGTTCGAAACTCGCTCTGGACATGACTTTGGTGTAGCTGAATGGCTTTCGGGTATGAAAGAAAGAAGAAGATTATTTTAAAAGGAAAGTCAACGTATTTCAATTCTCCAGAACGAAAACTTTAGACAACTCAATCATATTCAAGTAATTCAAATCTGATATACTTGCAAATTGTTAAGAGAGAAGTCACGTAAATATAGAACAATCCAACATTTTCATTGAAAGGAAATGCAATTACGGGGAAATCTTTCTTGAAACAGAGCACTGAAATTCACAAATCGTATCACACCGAAGTAATCAAAGTACTCGTACTTCGTTAGTATCTTCCAGAAAGTCCCTCGACCAAACCCTGAGCCGATTTCCACACTACGAACTCGCACAGAAGGCGACACGGGCGCGTGGAAGGGGCGGCGCGGCCGAGGGGTGGTGCCGTAGGGGGCGTCAGTGAGGGCGCTGCAACAAGGGGTGGGGCGGGGGCGGAGCGGGGGCGGGACGGGGGCGGGGCCGGGGGCGGGCCCGGGGGCGGGGCGGGCCGGCCACCCCTGCCGACGCGCTGCCGCTCGCGCTTTGTTTCCTGTGATTTGTATTCCAACCTGTTCGCTGTCGCCGCTCTTGTATTACAAGGAAATAAACCGCTGTAAATTACCCTCAAGATTTTTTTGTGGATTTTTTTTACGCTCTGCGAGCCAGCCAGTCGCCACCCCCGCATTCAGCAGCTCGTCAGCAGAAGCCGCGCGGCGTTTGGCGAGGGCGCTCAGGGGCGGAAAAGCGCTCGAAGGCCCATCGCGGAGACGCTTTGGCGCCGCGCGCTCGCCGCCGGGGAAAATATTAACAGTCGAATATTCTTCTACATTAGAAGCGAAGCACCGCACGTGCAATGGAAACATAACTTTTAACGTTATACTCTTGTTATGCTCCACTTGCACTCCACTTAGTCCATTCTGCAGACGTTACATCTCATTAGAGTTCGTACATTTAAATTTCAACACCACTAATTGTTGAAAGGGATTGATTAACAGCACTGAATATATACTTTACTACCCCCTTGAATAACCTATTTTAAGACAATGAGTGAATAATGTATTTTAACAGCTTGAAAATTATTGAACCGATGTATGTATTGACAATCCAGGGTAACCGATTGAATATTAAATGAAATGTACTACATCCTCTCAATTAATAATTTAAGCATCTACACAAATTCACAAATATTAAAAATGTGTATCGCTAGGTAGTATTTCTACGATTTACATTTCTACAATGAAAAGATAATACACGCTGTGACGACCCAGATATTCTTTACGTGAAAGGCTGTATTCTCCCTGTATTCTCTGCAGTACATTATTAAATGAATGTAATTAATGTAATTGCCCTGCTAAAACTTTGCAGCAGCTAATCGGATTTTGATGCATTTTTTGAAATTGACTTTCAATATAAGAGGAAAATCACTGACTACAAAATCTTAAAATGTTTCCATCCGTCAAAGAAAATAAAAGTGAGCCCTCTTTCAGTTTCTCGTCAATATCTCGAAAACGACGAGGAAATCCGCGAAAGTTGATCCACAATTTTTGAAAGCCCATAGCATTTCTTACTAAATAAATTATGACTTACTCCACTTGGGGAATTTGCACTAAAGGATTCGGAGTCAAGTTGAATCGCCTTTCGGACGGCGAAGGGCAGAGCGAGGACGGTCGGGTAGGGACGGCGTGCGGAGAGGAGAGAAGCGTGGCGGGGCGAGACTGAGCGAGACGGGGACATAATGCAATTAACATCATTAGGACATTGTGGAGCGATTGAAGTTGATAATCCAAGACATTAGACATGGTTTATAACCAACAAAGTCTGTTATTTGTGATATCGACCTGTATTGTTCAATACTTTTCACGATATCATATACTTATAAGAAAATATAACTTAAATAAGAAGTATCTTGTGTTGGAGTCGCCTCTTAATAGAGACGTCCTTAATTGACGCCGGTCGTTAACACTGGATTTTCGTATCTCTGGTTGCGCTAAGTCTACATAACAGAACAATATCACGAAAAGAAATTTACTTCCTTTGTACACAATAGTTAAAATTCATTCCTTTTCCTAACAATGTGATATGTCACGGCTATCACTGTGTATGCGCAGCTAATAGCGAATAAACGTGTTGAGATGCAAGGCAAAATAAGAGGAAATAGAGAGTAAATTAGACGTCAAGGAACGTTCCTTCGTGTGGGGTGGTAAGATGATAAAACTGAAATATTCCAAGTAAAGAAACGGTGATGTGGCTGATCTTCAAAATCAGTGTAATCGAGTCAAGACAAGAAAATGGAAATAATGTATGGAGTCTGTGAGGTTGAACCGTGAAGTATCATTGAATGAAACGACGGCAGCGATGTCAGCGGGTCGAGAGTAGAATAAAGAAATTGAAGGGAAAAAATGGGAATATTAAAAAATAAAAGCATTAGTGTCTGGTTTAGAAGAATTAGTGTCTCGCTACGAATATCACAAGATGAAATAATGTGTATTATAATATAGTTCTAGAAAATTGACTGATGTTTCTTAATTTGTAAGCCCGCGAATTTCAGACTGTACCACGTTCAGAAAACACGAGATCCCTTACCGAGCTAAGAAATTACAGCAGTTTTTCTAATTCAATGGAGATTGTTTTGCAGATATTTCTTGTAGATAGACATATACCAAGCACGGTTCTAATCAGTTCTATGCAATGTGCGAATTGACCTCAAACTTCTCCAAATTAAACATTTCTCGATTTCTCTTTGTAGAAAATAGGTTTAGGTGACACCAAGAAATAGTTATTAACTGCTAAATAAAGCGGTGAGAAAGTCATATGGCTGTAGAACAATGAACATACTTTTGTTTGCCGTGTTGACAGTATTCAACCTGCCAGTGAAATGTATGCCGTGAATGTGCCAAGAAGGTAAGAAACGACGATATCGTTTGACAACGAAACTGACTCCCCTGATGCGGATGCGAACAAATCTTATTGAAAATGCCACCGTCACGGATGCGGAGGCCAAATCCCTCAAGAACAAAGCCGACGGCAACCACACGCCCCCGCCCGGGGTCGGGGCCGCTGGGAGTGAGTTGTCAGGCGCGAGGGACAGGTGCGGGCGGGCAGGAGGGGCGGGAGTGTGCCATTCAGCTCCGCCAGCGGCCGGCGCGGGCGGGGGCGGGGGCGCGTGGGAGACGGCGCAAGCGGCGCGCGATGTCTGGGGAGATAGGGCGCGCGGCCGCAGTATTTAAATCAAGGTCCGGAGGCGCCCGCCCCGCCGCAGCGGCAACCGCAGCGAGATCCCGAGTGCAGCGCGGCTGATAGGCGCGCATGAGCTATGAGGCTGCGCCGCCGGCGGCCCCGCCCCGCCCCCGCCCCCGCCCCGGCCCCCGACGACGGTCCGCGCTATCGCTGTCGCAGCCGCAGCCGCCGCCGCCGCCGCCACCGCTGGGAGCTTGGCCGGCGGGGCGGGGAGGGGAGGGGCGGGGCGGGGCGGGAAGACAGCGTGCGGAGGCTCTCCGGCGCAGCGCGGGGGCGGGGCCCGGGGGAGGGGGTTGTTGGAGGGGGGCATAGAGCGCCGCGTGGGACGGGGGCTAAGCGAGGCGCGGTCGTCCTTGGAGGTGGGGCTGCCTTAACCCTCTGCTCACGAAACTGCCATCCCTCCAAAGGTTCCTCCATATCTCGCCCGCGGTTCCTCCGGCCCCAGCGTTTTAATGGCCCGATCTCTATCTCGCAACAGAGTCGGGAAGAGCATTAAAATGGAACATAATTTCTCGCTCTCTCTCTCCTCACATACACATTCGCCCGGGCGCTCGCTAGCGCGCGCGCTTTAGTGCAAAATAGCGGGGAGCTTTGCATAGACATTCCCGCTCCCGGGTCTTGTAGCGCGGCTGGCGCCCGCGGAAAGCGCCTTCAGTGCGCTCGGCATTGCTGCGCCGCGTTTGGATCCGCCTGCGATAAGTCAAATTTGCAAGCGCGGGGGTCCTGCCCGCGCCGTTTCGGCCGGGAGATACAGCTCTGCTGTAGGGGGTGGGGGGCTTCCGTAGTTGAGGCGGAAGCACCCAGGTGCACTCGTTTTCGGGGACGCAAATGAAGCGAATGCTAGGCGGGAAATGAGAGGCGTAGAAACAACAAGAGGTTTATTGTGAAGATGAGATGAACGCCGACCCACCGCAACTTCACAGACACTGTGATTTGGGTTAACACAAAACCATCTGATCGTTGAGATCGTATTTAAACCAAGACGAAAGTATAAATGTGTTTTTTCCTTGATTTCTCAAAGTATCATGAACTGAACGATTTGAAACTTTAGTTAGTAAATATTCATTTACTTAAGAGAAATGAAGATAAAAATTGTAAAATAAGCAGTCATCTGTATACTTAAATACAAGTAACATTAGGTAACCCTAGTGCTTTTAAAGAAGCGACCTCAAATATTGAAACATTTTTAATAAAGTACGTCAATTCAGGAACATCAAAATACAGTACACACTTAAAATTTGTAAAATTAATTTGTCTTGATCCTTTTCTACAATGAATTTAGAATTTAGTAGTTTCGGGCGAAACGTAGTTTCGGGCGAAACGTAAATACAAGGTTATTTAACAGAAAGAAAAAATAGTAACTTACTTTTGGACTAAATCGGCGAAAGATAATTTGATCATAATTCGTATACACATTTAGAGTATTAGTTTCTTGACGTGAAGGTAAGAACAAAAAAATACATTTTAGTATTTTATTATTTCAACGAAAATACAAAGATAAGAAATAAACTTGGGGTGGAACGACTGCTGAAGAAATAAGAAATGGAAATAAATCAGGAACGATGGTATGAACATCTAAGAAGAATGCTCGATAGCAGAGTATCAGCATTCGCAGGGGCCTACAGATGTAGAGGAAAGAGAGATGTAGCACGGTCTAGAAGGAAGTGGACACCGGAACAGGTTCTAGACCGTAAACCTTGAAGTGCAGAAAAAGAAGAAGCAGAAGAAGAAGAAAATGAAGAATAAAAAACGAAGAAAAAGATTAAGAAAAAACGAAGAAAAATAATAAGAAGAAAAACAAGAACAGGAAGACGAAAAAGAAAAAGAATATGAAAAAAGTAGAACAATATTATTTCAATCAAATTATTGATGAATATTTTCCTATTTCGGGTTCGTTTCCGCAGTGTCGTCAGTCCGGTGTCAGAGCACAGAGCTGCTGTTGCACTTTCGGTGGCAAGCTCTCTAATCTGACCTGGCCGCGGCCACAGTCGCCGTCGGTGGCTGCGGCAGCGGTAGCGGCGGTGGCGGTGGCGGGGCGGGCGGAGGGTTTACGGCGTCACGTCCCGCGCTCCCGCGCCCTCGCCGCCCCGCGCGCCCGCGCCTCACCCGGGGCTGTTTAAATTAGGCGGCGCGGCCGAGCACCCTCCCCCGCCGACGATCCCGCGCCTCGCCCGCCCGCCCGCCTTCCGCTCCATTTAAACTCCGCGACCGCAGCGCCGTCTTACGGGACTTTCCGGCAACTTCTTTGATGAACGATGCCCTCTCCGCGGCGGCATCGGCCACCGCCCTCGCCACACGCGTGGGGCGGCGAACGAGGGCCCTGAAAAATTTATCGGCGGGCGGCGGCGACGCGACGCGCGCTCCATTGACGGAGCGGCCCTGGGGGCGGGGGGCGGAGGCAGGGGCGGGCGCGCGACCGGTGGCCGAAGCGACTGCCTGGAGCGCCACTGGCGGGGCGCGGGGTCGACCCCGGAGGGCGGTGTGGCTACCGGCGGAGCGCTTCTTCGGTCTCCCTTGCTAATCCGGCTTCTTCATCTCGTCTCGTCTGTGAGTTTATTTTACTAATCCTCCCTCTCCTTTTCTGAAATTAATTTACTTTTCGTCGCTTTCTTCTGCTTCTTTTTAGCCTTGTCCTCCTCGTTCTTTTTCCATGTCCTCCTCTCTCTTCTTCTTCTTCTTGCTATTATTATTATTATTATTATTATTATTATTATTATTATTATTATTATTATTATTACTATTATTATTATTATTATTATTATTATAAATGACGTTTGACTGGTCGAAGAAGTATCAGCTACAACCGAGAGTAAAACCCTTACATTTCTTCTTCTTCTTGTCATCCTTCTTCTCATGTTTTTCTTCTCCTTTACATCGTTTTCCTCCTTCCCCTTATTCTTCTTCTCATTCTTCTCATCCTTTTCCTCTTCCTTCTCGTTCTCCGTTGCCTTCTTCTTCTTATAATTATTACTTTGATTATTATCATAATAAATAATGTTTAACAGATCAAAGAATTGTCTACCTCGGCTGAGAATCAAAAACAGATCTCCCCGCCTAATGGTCCATCATTTGAAAAAAATACTTCTGCAAAGTAGTTCCGGAGTCGCTACGTAGTTGGCAAATACGAAACGGGAAACATATTGCCCGGTGGTGAAATGTAACGTATTATTATTTGTTGTTATTATTAATATTATTATATTTTCCTTTCGTTTTTCAATAGTGGGCAATATTTTCTCGTAAAAGAAACTACAGGAGGCGTGCCATAATATACTGGTTTATGTTAATTGATATGTAGTGTTGTTATATTTACAAGGCTGAGATAACAATTTAAATGAAATTAATAATGTCTTCACGCGATCATGCATTCCCATCAGTTTTACATTCTTCCTTTGGCAAACGATAAGGTTTCCATTTTACAGTAAAGAATGTCGGAGGAGAATATCGGAGCAGAATGGGTGTTCTCATTATTAAAATTTGCTGATTTCAAGATACTGACAATGATTTGTACGTACATAGAAATCACGAATACAGTATACAATTGCATTACAAGTTTAATTAAGGTTGAGTTTAATTATAATTGTTCGTGGTTTTCCATGGCAGAACGGGAACACGAAAGGACGTTCTGTAATCCTGAATTCTAGCAAGGGTGGCGGCAATGCAACGCAAGCAGAAACAGCTTAATCGTTTCAGGGCAGTAACCTGTCTTTTGGACAGATCCTTAAAACATTTTAGTATCGTCGAAAACCTCTTCGCCCCTCCGAAAAATCTTCCGCTGGCCAGATGAGCAGGAATGGCCCAAAGAATCAGTTCAATGCCATTGGTTAGAGATTAGGATAGCTTTGAGGACTGATTCACTGCCCGATATCGTCACTAAAAATTATATTATAAGAAATAATGCAAATCATGCCGAATAAGATAATGCCATGCCATGAAGAGGATATGGGAGAATTAAATAATCAAAAGGGTGCATCCACACGTAAAGGGTTAAACAACAATCACCGAATCTCAAACTGCCCGCACTCTCACTTACATCACGATTTCAATTAAACTCGCAACAGACTAACGTTTAATCAAGGAATTATGAATACATGTAATATTTCTTAGAGAGAAAATTTCCGTATAGGTGTGTGTGTGTGTGTGTGTACGTTTGTGTGTGTGTGCACTTGTACGGGAATGTCTGATCGTTTGCATGTTTGTGAGAGAGCATGCGTTTATGCATACTCAGACGAGCTCCTCGTCTAAGCCGGTCGAGCTGGTGCTCCATACCAGGGCTGCCAGTGCATCACCTGCGCCGACAGCGCAACGGTGGCGGGGAACCGAACGAGAACCCCGCTTCCAGCTCCCCGCTCCCGCTCCCCGCTCTCGGCTGTCGTCGGAGGCCCGGCAACCATCTAATGGCCTCTCCAGCTAATTATCTTTTAGCTTTTATTTCCAAGCTTGCGGTTTTACCCACTTACAGGGTGCGTTTTTCACCAAATTATCGAAGCGACCACCACGAGCCTGCTCGCAACCTTGCATCGAATTTCGGCTGCGTCGTGTTTGATTAAAGTGGAACCACAACACGTACAGGCACTGCTGACGCAAGCCCGCTGGTTTCGTCTATTAAGGTGATCGTTCTTCGCTGCTACACAGATTGACGTAAATAGCCCCAAGTCTTTCTAACATTCTTGTAGGTGTTAAATTGTCTGCGGCATGCGGCAAGGTGAATTCCACTAATACTGAATAGTACTGAAAATGAAAGTGAGAATTATTAACTGGTGTTGAAGTGAAATTACACCAAATCTTTCTAGCACTTGAAGATACAAAAATCTCTACATCAATAAACTAGAATTTTTCCTTGCAAATACGCCCTATTTCACCTACTTCATTGCGTATGATGCTTCAAAGAACAACCACTTCAAAAGAACAGGACAACATATTTGATTACCACACTTTTCATTTTCCTCACGGATAATCTTACTTCATAGCCACACTAGAAACAATGTTTCCTCAGGAGCAATATGGGTTCCAGCTCTGTGGGTTCCTCAAGTATAGAAATACCACAAGTTTAATCACGGACCGTGTCCCCCCACAATGATGCGAGAGTATGTGTTAGAGACTGTATGTAAGGATGAAAGAATTACCATGAGGTACAAGTCCGAAAACCGCAACCTTCGTGGAAAAGGGGGAGCCATCAGACCAATACGAGCCTCGTGCACCTGTGCTGTCCCAGGCGGACCCGTGTTGTTCCCATGCCGACCATGATTCCGTCTAGTAAGAACCACGATTATCCTCGATGAGTTACACCAGAGGGTGGAGTCCTGTTGTGCTTTGCACCTCATCTCCCGCCTGTCTTGTTCCTTCCTCGTCTCCCCTTCTCTTTCGCTTCTCCCCCCCCCCCATTCTTTCCCCGCTCCGCGCGTCAGCCGCGCCCAACTTTCCACACGCTAAGCCAGTGGCGGCGGCGGCAATCCCGCCGTAAGCTGAGCCCTCACGCACGGAATAAAGTTTGCGGAGGTATCGAAAAATAAAGCCCGGGCTCCGGGGCGACGCGCGTGGCGGCGGAGCCTAATTAGGGCGGCCACCGCCCATTACGCCTTCTTCCGCGCGGCCCCCGCCCCCGCCCCACTCCCACCCCGCCCCTGCCACACCCCGCTCTGCTCGCCCGCGGCTCTCCGAAGACGAAGACTCGAAGAAAACGAATGTCTACTATTGGGCTATAACTTTTACTCGAATCTGCGTTTGATCAGTCAAAGCAGAAATCTCAAATTGGGTAAACTCGAATAAAAAAAACATATCCTGTATATGCATTCTTGAACATCAGCAATATTATTATTATTATTATTATTATTATTATTATTATTATTATTATTATTATTATTAACCAACCTAAATCTATTAAGGGCCTCCTACCTTTCTGCAGAGAATGCTGAATGAAGTGATAGGGTGATGGTGAAGGGTGAAAGGGCTAGGATGATGATGATGATGGGAGGTGGCACATGGGGTGGCGGGAAGCGATCGTGGCATTTCCACCAACCCAGCATTCGCCAAATGAACGAGAAAAAACACGAAAACCCCCGGTCAAGCTGGCCTGTCTGGGGATCGAACACGGACCTCCCGACTGCGAAGTGAGTGCGGCACGCACTGAGCCACTTCGCTCAGCATTCAGCAATACAGAATAAACCAATTGAAAAGCTCTGTGAGACGC
The DNA here is from genome assembly GCA_038098605.1 of Gryllus longicercus. Taxonomy (NCBI): domain Eukaryota; kingdom Metazoa; phylum Arthropoda; class Insecta; order Orthoptera; family Gryllidae; genus Gryllus; species Gryllus longicercus. The sequence continues at coordinate 1,761,543 of JAZDUA010000157.1, forward strand.
CTCGTCCAATGTACGGTAGTGTTAGTAATGAAATAGATTAAGTTAGATAGTAAACTAATAAATGCAAATGTAAAGTTGAACATTAACTGAAGTTTGTAAATTCATCCCGAATATAAATAAATTTAAAAATATAAAAGAATAAAACCCTTTTGGGCTATGTCACCTCTCCAATAACTTTCATTCAAACATAAACTCTGTACCACACACAATCCACTATAATCTCGTCTCCACGTACCTAATTCCAACAAAAATGAAAAACGATTCTCACTGGACACCTTCCTAAACTTATTCGTTAATAATTGTTAACAGTAAGTACTGGTTGTCGCTATCTACCCCATGTAGACATAGTTTTAAGATTATGAAATAAGAATATTTTTGTAAGAACACTAATGCATATGATCAAGTGTATACTGAACTAGGGTCTATGTATTACTGAAAGAAAAATAAATACATATAAAAAATTTGGGCCATCAAGACACCCCAAGGAATCGACATTTGTTACAACTGGGACCTTACGTTCACCAAAAGGCGCCTTGGAAAAATTCTGAAATGTCTTGGAAAGTAATTATGTGTTTTGCAAAACAACCGCAAGAACCTACGAACCTAGGAAAGAGAATGTTGTTGATTTTATACGATGTTATTCTTAGATGAAATGTGAAACTGTGTCTACAATTAAATACAATGACAAGTTATCTCCAATTATAGGTGGATTTGATTTATAACTTTGTGTTTAAATGCAATACACTTTAATAATTTGTCTTTAAATGAGAATGTAATGTATTAGTAATGTACTGTGAAAAATGAATTCATAGTTTTGGTATAACTTAATTCGGTATTTCCTAAAATCGGTGTTTATGGTTATGAAGTGTCTATCCCCACTTTCTGAAAATTAAAGAGAGATTAATGTTCGTAATATCGAAAGAAACAGAGCTGTGCGTCACGCTGATTTTGTTGCTAAGAATTTTGAAAACAAATCAGATAACATTACTCGCTTCAATACGTTCTGCCCTTATTTCAGAGTTGAATATATAACTGACTGATTTTTACGGAAAAACGTTTAAGTGACACAGAAGCTATGGAGTAACGTTAATTGAAATATTAAGGACCTGGTGCATGCTGAGTTTCCAAACACGAAGATTTTCACCTTTTGCGACTACAACGACTTCTCTATAGCGGCGTCATAAACACCTACAACAACTGTTCTCGGGTAACGTGTAGAGTCATTACACAGCCATGTGGTGTCGAGTTGAATCAGCAGCGCTGATGGCCTCTGCTGTGTTAAAAGGCATTACCTATTCAACTCGACAAAGCCGATCTATTATATATTCACATTACAGCGCTTGGTCTCATGTAACAAGGAAGTTCTCAAAGCACGCGTCGATAATAACAAAAAGTCGAAGCCATTTTTGAAATTCACGTTGAACAAAAACTCCGGAGACTTTGAGTGTGTACGAAAACAAGTTGAAAACATTCCGGAAACCTCAAATATATAATCTCGTAGAAAATTTAGTAGTATGTTTATTGATGACTATCAATAATTTCCACTTCCCACAAGAAAAGCATGATAAGAGCTCACAACTGTGCCTTGAGACCGCTTTTTAACAAACGAAATCTTCTTTTCAAGCATTAAAGTTTAGTTGGTTGATTAAACACCCTTACAGCCATATATAATATCGTAGAAAATTTAGTAGTATGTTTATTGATGACTATCAATAATTTCCACTTCCCACAAGAAAAGCATGATAAGAGCTCACAACTGTGCCTTGAGACCGCTTTTTAACAAACTAAACTTCTTTTCAAGCATTAAAGTTTAGTTGGTTGATTAAACACCCTTACAGCGGTACTTTAGACTCCTACTTTCTGTTTGAAGATATTCCTTAGTATTGTAAAGTGTGGTGCGCACATTCTGCGGACAACGAATGTACATTGTAACTCAGTTCAGTTGTCAAAAGGATTTCAAGAATTCTTCGTGAGCTTGAAACATTCACTGATTACGACAGTAATCGGGAGCGGCGTAACAGGAGTTGGTGGCGCCCGTCAGTTTTCCAGTTTGTATCCTCTTAAAACTAGTAGTGCTACAAGACATACTTTCTCGCAATATTTGTAACTTTTGCAGTTTTCGAAAATTCCAGAGTTGAACGATAATCAAATCTGAGCTGTATTGATATGCGCACTTCCCATTACACAAGAAATAAAATTTAAGAATTCTTGAGCCGATTTTGAGAAAATGTTTTTAAAATTGTCTATATTTAACCTAAATTTACGCTAACAATTTTGAAATTTTAAAATGCGAAATGAAGTTTTGTATTTTAAAACATTTTGTATGATCTCATTTAAAGATGTAATTTTTAAGAACAGATTTCATTAAAATAATGTCTATCTTCAATATTGTAGTTACAGGAAGACGCTGAAAAAAATCTGAAACTTTTGCAAGTTTCGAAAATATAGTTAATATAAATTTAGGTGAATATCTTGCCTGTTTGGCCGCTAGAGATGGACGGACAGACTGATGAACCGACTGTCAGATGTTTTGTCCTAAACCAATTGTTCGGTATCAAGGGCTCACAAAACGTGGATAGTGACTGCACAGCGTATTAGATGAAGTTGTTTACTACACATAGGAACAAGAATTATCCTTATTTCGGCTTTACGGATCTATAAAACGAGTTTTTCTGGTGAAAAATTCCTTTTAGCTACTGCTTGACAATACTTTTCTATTCTACGTAAGCAGTATGCGAGAAAGTGAAATACGAGAGGGGAAGGGTGAATAACTGAAGTTTGCATTCATAAGTTGAGGACAGGATGTAACTTGCTTGAAACCACCCTGAGCGTCGACATCCCTGGGCTCATTGTGGCGAGAGGGGCCGCTACCCTCCTCACCTCCGACCGGACAGACGAGCCAACACTCGGACGAGTCTACACACACGAAACAAGAAAAAAACTCGCTTATAAAGAGGAGGCACAATACTTGGTCAATTTCCATCCACCGTGGAGGATGTGAGCCCATCGGCCCTATTCAGCAGTCACACCACCCTGACAGCCTTCTTCATCTTGTTCTTATTCTTCTTTCTTCTTCTTTTCTCTTTCTTTCTTCTTCTTCTTCTTTCCTCTTTCTTTCTTCTTCTTCTTTTCTCTTTTTTCTTCTTCTTCTTTCTTCTTCTTTCTTCTTCTTCTTCTTCTTCTTCGATGGCGCTACAGCCTTGGTCGGGCTCGGGCCTCGTCAATAATTCGCCTGCAATTTTCTCTGCTTTCCGCAGCTCTTCTCTATATTCTTACAACCGACTGTTCCCTTGCATCTTGGGTGACATCATCCAACCGTCTCTTCCTAGGTCTTCCAACCGGTCTGCCTCCAAACACCCTCCCTTCCATCGCTTTCCTTGCTATTCTCGTAGATGGCGTACGTTGCACATGTCCTGCCTATTCTACGCGACGCAGTTTTATGTGCATAATAATATTAGAAGATTTATATATAGAATATAACTCCCTATTACTACACCTCCGCCATTGTCCATTCTCCTGCACTGCTCCAAAATTCCTCTCAGAATCCTTCGTTCAAACACAATCAATTTATTTTCTATCGTTTGGGTCATAACCCATGTTTCACACCCCTAGCTAAGAACTGTTCTTATTATCACTTTGCGCATAGATATTTTTGTTCTCATGGTTACTTCGTAGTTTTTAAATATTCCTCTGTGGGAATAATATATTTTGTTGGCCGCAATCATTTGTTGCTGTATCTCCGTCTCATCATTATTATCATTAGTGATCACAGACCCCAAGTATTTGAATTCATTTACTTGTGGTATTTTCAGGGTTATTGTGATATTTTTTATTGCCTTCCTTATTTGGGCCAATGTTTTAGTTTTATTAACATTAATACTTAAGTCAGTTTCCTTAGCCTTAATGTTTAGGTCTTGTAATGTTTACCCTGACAGCCCACCTATGCCGAATTTAGGCCCCTGAGATCATTACCGTTTCCGTCAACTCCGCGGCGGTCGCGTTTTTTTAATCCCAAATGGAGTCACTAAGACCAGATTCGCAGCGTCACTTTGCATTCGCCGCGTGCGTAAACGGCGCGTAGTGAAAGCGGGGGGGGGGCTGACATCGCGTGTAATGTGGGACCGCCCCGCCCCCGCGCGCGGGAAGTCGTTAATTGCGCGCGCGGCAGCGCAGAAAAGTGGGCGCTCGTCACCTGTTGCGGGCGCGCACGCGACGCCGCTTCCGCTCCCGTTCCCGCTCGCCCACCGCGGAGGTTCGCACGCGGGAGCACGCGAGGGCACGCCTGCCGGAGGGGGCGGCGCGGCGCGGCGCGGCGAGACCGGCGGCCCCAGAGAACTGCTCGGTCGCTAACGAGCAGGCGACCGCTCATGCGTGTGATCCCAAGTCAAGGAACGTTTTATAAAAAGCGAGCGGGAAGAAATGGACCATGCAGTCAGTTAGTTGAATGACTGACGACGCTTGAATAAATATGAATTAATCAGGCCTTTAATTACCAATTAATTAATTACTATGTGAGGGATTATTCGCGTTCCAATGTATATCATTTTTATAAGAATAATATAGTAGTACCTAAGTGATCCCAAGTCAAGGAGGTTTTATAAAAAAGTGGGCGGGAAGAAATGGACCACGCAGTCAGTTAATTAAATGACTGACGACGCTTGAATAAATATGAATTAATCAGGCGTTTAATTACCAATTAATTAGTTACTATGTGAGGAATTATTCGCATTCCAATGTATATCATTTTCTATAAGAATAACATAGTAGTACCTAAGTGATCCCATGTCAAGGTTGTGTTACAAAAAGCGACCGAGCGAAGTGGCTCAGTGCGTAGCGCACTGACTTCGCAATCGGGAGGTCCGGGTTCGATTCCCGGGCCGGCCATCCTGACCGGGGTTTTCGTGGTTTCCCTCGGTCATAAAGGCGAATGCTGGGATGGTTCCTAAAGCCCACGATCATCTATCACCTCCCAGACCTTTCCTATCATCTCATAATACTCTTCTTTCTCCCCTTCCTATTCCTCTTTCGTTCATAACCGCTACCTAAGGATGGGCACCCGTGGTCGATCGTCGCAGCTACCTGTGCCACCGACTCTAGGGTGTTTATCTGTAGCAGCAGGCGGGGTATACAGTACAAGCCCCCCTGTACTTCCTTCATGTGCAGTCACCAGTTGCTATTGATGCCAGGTCTGGCACCAATAGTATACTGAGGGATCCTCGGCCTCGAGGTTGACCCGACGACGACGACAAAAAGCGAGCGGGAAGAAATGAACCATACAGTCAGTTAGTTGAATGACTGACGAGGTTTGAATGAATATGAATTAATTAATCCTATTACGAGCAGTATTATTGATGTCACCGGTAGAAACTGCGGGGATGGTTGGACGTATACAAATCACTGGCATAGATGACGAAACAAATTTGCATTCTAACGTTGAAGACCTTTCAGATGGCAGGATTTTATAAATGGATTCGACACTCTTCTTGAAGGAAAACATTCTGAATGAATCTGAAGGGGAAAAGCGTTATCAGTTAAGTATAGCAAACAATAATTCCGCAAAGGTTATGATGCATTTAAGATTACGGTTCCAGAGCAGTTAAAATTCTCATAATTGGCCTTAATCGTTTTACATCGTGCTCGTAAATCTTAATGACTCTATAACGAAGTGGAAGTACCTTTTCAACGTCTCTTTCTGCCCGGTTTTATGAACATAATTACTAAATGACTCAAGTTGAATTCTCACGGATAATTTAAAATAACCGGAAGTAATTTGTACACGGATATTTTTATAATGATTTTTTTTTAAAATTTAATGTCAATGAAACGAAGCTTCAATGGATAGGTACCTTCTGTACATCTAAAGTTCTCCAAGTTCAAACAATTGAGTTGGGCAAATTCGGTCGCGACCGCTGACACTAAGGATGGAATTCTTTAAATATCGTGAGTAACCCTTCAGGGACACACACGTCTTGAGACAGATGGTGGCATCTTGCTGGCCCCACCTGCGGTAAACCTCATTGCATCGCATATCATCCCTCGCTGTGATTGAAAGTGGAGCACTCTGGCGGCGTGGGAGTCGGCGGGGCCCGTGATCTCCCCTCCGGCGTCATCGCATTGCCATTCCGCCGGCGGCGGCGGCGCCCAGATAAGAAAATGGACCGGCCGCTCCGCTGCGCCGCTGCCAGTCAGTCAGTCAGCCAGGCAGGCAGGCAGGCAGCGAGCCAGCCCCCGCATTCAGCGCCGCGCCCCATGAAAATGGCATTTCTCTGCTGTCCCGCGCTCGGCCGAGCGGCAGTGACGCGCGCCCCGTCACGCGCCGCCGCCGCCCCGCCCCGCCCCGCCACGCCACGCCCCTTTACCCGCCCCGCCCCGCCCCGCGATGCCCCGCCTCGCCTCGCCTCGCCTCGCCTCGCCTCGTCACATCCTGACTCGCAATGGGCCGAAAGGCGCGCTTGGCGAAAACGAAAACAATTACGCAAAGATACGAGATGGGAGCAAGGGCGTCCTGGGGCAGTCATGGGAGTCTACGGCTGGGGCAGCTTGTTCAACTTGCTCCAGGCCCTGACTTAAATGGGGCCCCGAAAAAGTACGCAAAATGTATTTCCTTCAATATATTTTTTGGGAAAAATATATTTAACTGTTGTTGAAATATGATTCACTTGAAGATATATTATTAATAATAAAGAAATAGGGAAAACGTTTGTTGGAAACAAGGGGCTCCCTGGGGATCTACTGCCCCAGGCCCCTTGTTTTCTCAGGGCACTCCTGGACGGGAGTGTCAGATCTGAAAAGATAAAACTAAGAAATGCATGATGTACCACTCAAATAATATCTGAAATCCGTTCATTCACTAAGCTAACTATTATTTGTGACAGCAACAGTGCAATTTTTTTTATTTGATACTAGTACTGAGTGAATATATAAAGACAATGATAATTTGTATCCATTAATAAAATTGAAGTGTCATTGATAACAATAAAATAAAAATAGTACTTGTTACATCTTCATTTTCAGTTGTACTGAAAGAGGAAGACAAGATGTTCCGGTATGAGTAACGAAAAAAAACAACAACAACTGAACATTACCAAAAATATGAAAGTTTCGTAAACCCAATCAGAAACGACAATAACTTCTTATGTGTTGTTTTATTTTCATGTACGCTCATTACGATTACTTTTAATTGTCTTTCCTTTGAACACTTGATTGGGAAGCAGAGGAAACACGCTTTGGCTGTGTGTTGTCGTTTCGGCGCACTGTCCGCCGCCCGCCTCCTGCATTGATCGCCCCCTCCCCCCCCCCCCCGCCGCCGCCCGCCTTCCGCCCTCGTGCAGGGCCCAGTGCGTGCTCTCGCGTGGGCGCACGCCTTTTCGCCGCCGGGCCAATCACCACGCCTTGAATGCATCAAGGGACCCGCGTAAGGGCTTCCCCGGCCGGCGTGTGCGATTTCCGATTCCACAGCCAGTGACTCTCGTCCGCAAGAAGTATCTTTCATTATTTACTTCTCCCAGGCACAGTCCAGTGGACTGATATTGTCACAGCCACAGCCACTGTCGGGGCCAGACGAATGCTAGTGTTAGTTATCACTATAACAACAATAAGATCCTTTGACCTGTCGTCTTTATTGGCTGCGACTGTAGCACAAATGCCAAAGCAAATGAATCAATTCCACAAGCGGATCAATTTGGTGTGTACTTGATATGACAATGTTATTGAAGAGTCATGGAATTGGAATTGTGACAAAGGGAGAAGCTCTTGGAAGACAGTTCCAAATCCTCTCTGCGCATTTAATGAAGTGACGCGGATTGGAAGTGCGATGGCTTGAAGTGGAAAGCAAGTGTTCTGACATCTATGGTACGTGTCGCCCTAGGCAATAAGTTCCAAATGTGGCAGTCAAAGACGGTCACGGAGAAATGAAGAATTGATAAGAATCACCTAAGAACTCAAGAGTTCAATAATGCGCCTCATGACCTCCTAATATCCGAAAAATAGAAAAAAAGAAATATAAAAGTATGTTACATATTAATGTTTGACATTGGATTTGAACCTCACAATTGAGAAGACACTGCTTATATTTAGGGCTCACTGATGTATAGTGAAAAAACCCTGAAAAATTCGAACACTCAGTAAACTATACCATGACGATTGAAAACACGCTTTTCAAATGGATATTTGTAAGTAGAACAATTTCAGTGTACCAATAGGTTCTTTCAATTTTCTTTATGGGCACTTTTCTACTAATGTTATTTTCAATCGTCAAAGATTTAAAGTATTAATGTCTTAGATTGCCCAAGTAACGCCACGCCGATGTCTATGATTCCGACTTTTGGATCATCACAAATTTGGATGCCGTCACCTTGGCTCAGTAGAGAGCATTCGTTTGACTCAAGCCGTGGAAGCGTATACCATTTAAACTATCAATATTATCAATTTCACGTAAAGAAAAGTATCCACCAGCACAATCGTAAACCTTACTCCACTCCCGTGCCACCGAATGGCAGATAAAGCGAATTGTGAATCGTTCGAATTTGCTCTGAAAAAAAAAAGAAAAAAAATTGCACGACTTGGGGGCCGTGGAGAGGGCGCGGCATGGAGGAAGCAGCTGCTAATAAATGGGGGTGACACAGCGGGCGCTATCGGGCGGCGCCAAATGAAGCGCGGGCAAGGCAAGGCAGGGGTGGGGAGGGGAGGGGAGGGGAGGCCGCATCATGGGCACGGAATGCGCGAGCGCGCGCCGCACAGCCTCGTTATTCACCCGGCCGCGACGCCTCGTGACACACACACTGGGCCCAAAGTGCGGACGGCAAAAAACCTGGAGTTTTTTTTAAAACATCGATATTTCCGAGCAGAAACATCGATACTACAACATCCATGTTCTAATAATAAAGGGGTAGAGGGGTGTTAACAACAGCAGTGAACCTGGGCAAGCCCTTTGTTCCCTCATCATTGATATGCCGACCCAGCCAACCCGGTACCACCTTTGGGCGGTCCCAAGAGCCCGGCGGTTCTGACACCCTAAGCAGAGGAAATGAATAGATCTCCACTTCGGCCGGGACTATGCCCTTCCACATTCTGATGATTTCCGACAGTTTCATTTTTCTCAGCTGAGAAGGATCAAAGGTGGAGGCACCACAGACCCCACGCCTTCGCTCACTCAGACCAGAACAAAGGCATAGGACATGTAGCGCCTCCTCCGGATGAGCATTGCACCATCGATGTTCTTCCTCCGAGTGTTTTCTTCAGATCGATATAAGATAAATTTATTTGAACTGCAAATGGGCATAACCCGGTGGCAGCTAATTACATAAATATTAATAATTACATAAAAAATACATAAATATATTTGTCCAGAAACATCTATGTTTTCAAAAATATTTTCATGTATATAAAATTTTCAGTATCTATTTTATTGGTGAATTTGTCGCAATTAACGGCCGTTGACAACTGTCACTGTTGTTAATCTCCAGGCGGCACAAAAGCTTTTTGATATTTGCATCCTGTCTACAGTGTCGTTACGTTTTTTTATTATTGGGTTCGTTAAATTGCAAATATTGTACCTTGAATATCTAGAACATTGATTAGAAAATTAAGATGGTAGTCAAATTCAAGGAAGAATATACTTTAAACTGATATTAATGTGTTATGTATCACTATAGAACAAAGTCATTTTACCTCGAAATGTTTCATCAAATTCAAAACTGCGATATTTTAAACATCGACCTCGAAAACCTTTTGGAGGTATCATTGGAAGTATCGATGATTCGATGTTTTGCTACAGTTTCCCATCAGTGGCCCAAAGAGGCTCGCGGCGCGCTTGCGAAATCGAGCTCGCCACCGATCGCCGCCATTCGCTGGTTGCACGCAAAACCCCACCCCCAGGGCGTTCGGTCGGACTTTAGAGGTTCAAATCACCCTCTCTCACATTTTCTGAATTGATGATTATAAAAGGAAACTGTTTTGTTGTTTACGGACAAGAGGGATCTTGAAGTGTCCTATGTCTTCCGAATAAATCCACGGTACACTAATATGTGCGGAAACCAAAATCATATAGCATATGGTGCGAAATGGGAAAAGCGACGGTACTCTGAGGACATGCAGTTTCTATTTCGTAAATTCAGGATTTTACTAACGATGTGACTCTTATGTGAAGTACATCAAAAGAGACGGCGTTCATTATATGTGTGTAGAACTCACATCTTGGAATTTAATAAGTCAAATGTTAGTGTTTCCAGAAAAAAAAATCAGGCGGACTTGATCTAAGTGGATCTTTTACAAATACAAAATGGGAAAATGAATTACTAAGCATTTTGATTGTAATTGTAAATAATTACTACATCCGGTAACCGGATACCATTTACCCTGTACATTGATAAACAAAGTACAAAAAAATTGAAAGCATTCATGAGAAACGTGTCGTCAGCCATACGCCGTCGTGGAAAATGCGCCACGCTCGATTGATTAGTGATTCCGAGCGCTACATTTATTTACATACATTACATTCACATACATATTACATACATTTATTATTTACAAAAAGTGTAGTGCATGTTTATCGCGGAAGGTTGCGGTAAACTTCCCCCGCTGGAGGCGAGATCGGGCGACAATCTACACGTTGGCTTATGGGATATTCTTCAAGCATGTATCTCCCACCAGCGGGTCACCGTTCCCGCCAGGACAAGCCCGACGGGATGTAAGTGTGTGTGTAAGGCAAAGGATGTGTGAGGATAGGCCAAGATAAGGCCAAGGTGTGAGGATAGGCCTAGGTTCGGGTAGGAAAGATTGCGCGTGGTCCGCGACCCGTGTTTTAGGTACTGCTCCGTCATTCGACTGGTGTTGGACGGAGAAACCACAGAATACATCCGAACAGAGCAGCCAGCCGCTATAATTCTCCTCCAGACGCGGCTGAATTCTACCTCGCCAATAAGCTTGTGCCGAAAATCCTGCCGCCGTCGGGACTCAAACTCTAGGACATCCCGGTCAGAAGGACTGCAGTGACATCAGTTGATGCTCTGAGCCACACAAACCGAGTACTATTGAATTGAATTGAATTGAATTGAAATAATGCCTTACTTTACGTGGCGAGACTGGGACCATCAGTCCCGCTCTTCCGTCTGACCACACAAATTGCGCTACGCTCCTTTCATCAACTAGCAGAGAAAGGAGGTATTTCATGGGCGAGAAACAGGCGATTTGAATTTAGCTCAGAGGCGTCATTTAGGCTTGAGCATCTTTTACATGCAAGTAAATGTACTAACATGGGACAGCCGGCTTTACTTCCCCTCCGAAGGAAGATGTACGACGGATTTTTTCGCCTCTTGAAAATCCACGGCTTCGATCGGGCTTGAACCCGCCGACTTGGGTATAACAGTCCGATTCGCTAACCACCATCGCCGCGTGCTACGCTCGAAAAGACGATCCGGCCCACTGTGCGTCGCGATCTTGACCGATCGGAAGGCGCGTCGCGACGCGAGGGCGCTCCCAATAAGATACAAGGCGACCTCGCGCGGGCCCGCCCCCGCCTCCGCTGTCGCCGTCGCCTCCGCCGCGTCCGCCGCCGCTGCCGCCGCCGCCGCCGCCGCCGCCGCCGCCGCTGCCGCTGCCGGCCCGAGGGGGAGCGCGCCGGTGAAAAATGATGCCCGCGAAATTGCATCCCGGCCAGACGATGATAAATGCAAAGAAAAGAGAAGTGCAATGCCTTCTTATTGAGGGAAATAGCGAAACACAAAATCGTCGTGGGGCCTCCGGGGGCCGCTGGCGACTGTGCCCAGGAAGCGCCCTCTCCAAGTCAGGAAGCCGGGGGCGGCTCTTGAAAACGCACTCGACGACGTCACTGGCAACAGTGAGACAGCTTGTAGGGGTACGTCACGGAGGACGAAAAATGCTCACCATGCTTTTGAGGCAAGAAACACGTTCATTTACAACCATTAATTTTAATTATTATTTAACAATTAATTTTATTATTTACATGTCTTTCAATTGTTGTTTCATTGTATATTTGTGGTTAGTTCTCGTGCTTACACCGCTTGATTAAAGGACAGAATAATACGTTGAACTCAAACAAATAGTAACGATTTTCATTTATTACACAATTACATAGATATTCATTTCCATACATTGCAAATAACCTTCTTTTCTATTTTTAATAATTCCAATTTTTCTTTGACTGCTACGTCTTTTGTGGCTTCAAAGCTGGGGAAAACAGAGAGGAACAGTTTATAACTGTTGTAAATAGTTTATGCTCTGGTGGTTGAGTCTGCGAATCACCACATATTCTCTTCACACATTTCCCTGAGCAAACTGACTGCACGTTTTGTTTCCAATATTCGAGACTACTATCTACCTGAATCGACAGTGATAAATCTCCGGAGCATTTAATTTTCTTGAGCCAATGTTGCGAGTGGCGACGCGGTTGGGCGCCGCTCCGTGCACGTGCAGGGGAGTGTAGCTGCGCGCGGCCGCCGCCCCGCCCCGCCTGCGCACCTGTTGCTCACCTGCGCAGCTGCGCTCATCGGCGCCCCTCTCGCCCGCCGCTCACCCAGCGCGTTGGCCGGTCAGCCAAGCATCGGCATTTGCGCCGCTCGCGATGAAGACAGACTCTTCCGCAGTGACGCATGGACAACGCTCCTGTGCCGGGGCACCAGAGCAGCCGAAAGGTCAGAGCACTAACACCTCTCTTCTCCCCCCGGGAGTCCGAAAGGTTCAAATCACGGGGTACAAATTCATGGGGAATTTGGATTCTATTATTCAAATTGCTATGTCAGCAGTTTTTCTCAGGGGCTTCCAATTTCCTTGTCTCTCTTGTCAAATTCATCCATGATAATTTATTTTATCTTCATCGTTATCAGTCACTAAATCCCTCTAACAAAGGAAACCTCAGGTAAAATAAATCAAAATGGATAACAATGCCAGAATACCTGAGAAATTCGGTGGCAGAATATATTCTTAGTCGGAAGTCAGTGTGCACTAGCGGTAGATGTACTGTTTTCATTTAAATAATGCATGTACTAGTAGGAAATGAGTTATCCAGCGATCTTTTTTGATGAATCAGTTGTGTGTTATATGTGACGTCTTATTCTCATTCCAAAGTACATACTTTTTTAAAGAATAATATAGTATTACCAACACATGAATTTGGGTAATTTAATTCTAATGATATTTTAACAAATTGGCGATTAGTTATGTTTTCTGATGTGGTCGTTATATTTTCCCTGTACGTTTCAATTTTGATAAATTCAGTGTCAAAGTTTACAGTTTCTGATCCGGAATCATGGTATCAAACAGTGAATGCACTGGAAATAATATTCATTTGCTTACAACAGACATAGCTCTAAATTACGTAAAGGAACTTACAATAAATATTGAATGCATGCTTTTTTTTTTACTTTTATTGTTAGGTATTAATAATTCTACGCACTCATGTTAAAAGGAATCCAGTTTAGATACGTGAATGTACGCTAGATTCTCAAATACCCTGCATTCGCGAACATAGCAACTAATACGAGAGTTAGTAGTAAGCCAATGTTTTGGCCGCGCGGTTCTGTGTCATTTTCCTTACATTAAAATGTATGGTATGGAACTAATTTCTGGGACACAGTTGGCTGCTCATTGTTACGAAGTCAGTCGTTGTCTAGTCTCCTCAGTTTGGAACTATTAAATTGAGATGAGAATTATGAAAATGATATAAACTGCAGTGATAAGTAATGAGATTTAAAATGGAGAAGATTTGTGGAATGAAAAGTACGGACACGGGAAATTTACCACAGCCAAATACGACACGCTGTGTCTGGAGTAGAGCTCTAGATTTCTAGGGATGGAATGCTATCACACTGGCCGTTAGGCTGAGGGACACCGATTACCAACACAGTATTGTGTTAACTGTATTAAAAATTAGTTATTAAAGCTCTTTGACTGTTTCAATACAGATAACTTCGGAAATGAAAGTAGAACTCATTTAACTGTTAGGGTTTTTATCTTTCAAATGAATTTCATTCTGTCCGTTATTACCTACGTCTTGGCCTCAGAACACATTCCACAAAATCCCAGCGGTTCTCAAAGAAATCTAACTACGAAGTACTAAATTTAACAAATTGAGAATGTCTGTAAAGGTTAAAACATTATTTCATTTTGAGCGCGTTTCTCTTCAGTATCTCCTCTCTAGAAACGCTTATCCTCCGAGCTACTGCTCTGACATGTCGTTGGCATTCTGCTTGGGATGTTGGGTTCCAGTCTGCAAACAGTGCAAGTAGGGGCAAAGAGAGCCCGAAGCCCACCTCGAGAGGAGCCGGCTGCCACCGCCGCCCCCGCCCCCGCCTCCGCTGTGGCCCCTCGTTCGCCGAGAAATCGAATTAACATCATCGCGGGCCCCGTCCGCGCTCGCGCTGATATTTCCGCCACCACAATTCCCAAGCCTCCGGACAACATTTTCGCAGGGAGGGGACGCGCGGCAGCAGGGAAGAGAAAAAGGCGCGGGCGGACGGACGGGCAGACGGGCGGACGTTGGGCGGGTCACTTAACGTCACACTTCATTTGTCATTGAATATTTTCGACCTCCCCTCACGCTCCCTCGCGGATCTCCAGAGGGAGCGATAAAAGCAGAGCGCCCCTTGCGACGGGCAGCGGCGGAGGCAGCGGCGCGCGGCGGCGGACGCGAGAACTACCTTCTCCGGGGTCCACCCCAAGTCGCGTAGTCTTCGACTGTTCGAGATGCTGCTCTGGCATGTGGCTGGGGCGCTGTCTGCAGAATGCCTCACGGCTAGTGATGGTAGAATTTAGCACTTCACGTTTTAAAAAATCGCATTTTGAAAACTGGGCTGTAGAAGTTTAAAGAATTATAAAAATTAAGATTTAGCATTCTGCAGCATTTGTTGAGAAAAATATTAAGATTAAATTATTATTAAAAATTATTATATTGAGTAACCATTATTTTAATTAAAGGACGGATAAACAAATATTTTGTTTCTTCCTAGATTTTCGTCCAATAAAATCAGAAAATAAAGGAAACTAATTTAATATTTCGCCATTTATGAACAACAAACATAGTAGCGTAAGAAATAACACGTGCGGCATAGGATTCGGGCCTTCCTCTGCTTCCCGTGAACTTCTTCATACAGCGAACTGAGGAAGATAAATCCCCTTGAGATTACCCTGGGCGCTCAGGCTTTCATGATCAGTTTTTAAAAAAAATGTTTTTAATTATTTTTTCCCTAGTTTTGTCAGTTAAATCTTAATTATAAATGAAAAAAATCACGGCCACATTCAAATTAAATATTTTCAGACATCAACATGTTCTTGATATCGCGTCTCTAGTTGGAGAGCGAACACGAACGAAACCATAAAATGCAATCTAACAATTATTTCGCAGATTCACAACCATTTCGCACTTTGTACGTGATTTCGCATTTTTAGATTGATTTAGTATTTTATAGCAGATTGAAAACCTTCATAATCATACTGCACTGACGTCAAACATGCAATTCTATTTTTTCAGCGTTTATAAACGTTTCGCATTTTTAGTAATCGCTAAAATCTACTTCTCTACTCATAACCCTTACTGCAGCCCCCATCAGGTTTACACGAAACGGGAGAACGTGTGGGGCAAGGCACGGGTGCTCAAATCTCATTTGTTCTGGCCTAACTACTCTTTGGTTTTGCGGGACGAAGGGGAGCGGTCGAAGAGACTTGGTGACAAATTACACAGATTAATTGGGTTATTTCCTCTTTTGTTTTATAATTCGATTTTCACGAAATCATTTTTTTCTTTCGGTAGATTATACGTTAGGGAATTTTAAGGGTGCATACTTTATCCCTACTCTCCCGAGAATTTCATAACTTCTTATTTTTTCATTCTTTTTTTAAACATAAAAAGCACAAAAAGTTTTTTGATTTTGTTCTCTCTTAAGAATTGTTTACGTTGTAATTTATTTTTCTTCTCAAGTTTCTATAAAGATCATTTATATTCAACTTGTAAAAATGTAATGATCGCAAAGTGTGTGAAATACGTGAAGTTAAAAGGCGACAGAATCAACACTTAGCAATCTCACCAATGAAGCGGAGGCTCTCCACAAGTCTGTCATTTTAGAAATCTGGCCGAATTTAATGCCCTACGAAATTGGAAAGTATTTTTTAATTTTTGAGGATATTTGAGGATTTTTTAATACTTTTTAATTTTTGATTTGATTTACATGAAGTCAGTTTAAGAACATGGGTAAGTTTTGCAGAAGGAAAGTGTAATTTTTAAAATAAAATATTCCATACTATCATACGAGATGGTTTTGTATTAATTGTGAACTTGCACTTCGGGGGGAAAACGTTTGTGGGGCAAATTTAGAAACGGGGAGGATATAAGAAACATATTTTATAACACCAATAAATTGAGTAATTTCACTCTTTAGTTCTTAGAAACAAATAACAGTAAATGGATTGAGCCAAACTTTCCTGGTTGGTAGTTGTTTCTTCTCATATTATTAAGTTTCTTTGGTTTTGCAAAATAAAATACATAGCTTATGGCAGTGATGCATACTGTTGGCAGTTAAACGCCTCTGGTCACCGTGGCATGTCACGACCTAATCAACGATCAGTATTACTAGGGCTCGTTCATCCCATAGCTACGGTGCTGTCGACACTTGCATCAGTTTAGTGGTCCAAAGACTTGATATATTTTGATCCTGTAAAGAGGATAAGCACAATAGAAAGAAACGTAAAATTGCTGTAATAGTAATGAGCTTAATTTATTTTTCTAACACTCCCCTACACTATTTCAGGAGTAAGTATGAGAGTCGCTTTTCCTTGTGCTGGAACGCACAAACATTTTACTGTTGACCTGCAAGACTGTTCATCTTTATTCAACTATTCATCGTCACTACATTAATGAATGTAAAATTAAAAGTGTGTTTACTTTCACGTCACTGTTTTTCTGCACTTAACTGTCTTACAGTTTCATTGTTTTATTGCCTCCCTGTCTTACTGACTCACTGTCTGACCGTCTCCCTGTTTTACTCTCTCATTTACTACTCACTGGCACAGGACTGCCTCACTAGCCGACTAACTTACTGGATGATTGTCTTACTGACTCACTGTCTCAATGGCTGACTGTCTCACTGGATTTCTCAATATCTGCCTGTCTCACTGGCTGACTGTCTGACTAGCCGACTGTCTGACTAGCCGACTGTCTGACTAGCCGACTGTCTGACTAGCCGACTGTCTCACGAGCCGACTGTCTCACGAGCCGACTGTCTCATTGTATTCCTGACTCATTGGCTGACAATCTCACTGACTGACTCGCAGGGTGACTATCCCGGCTTGACCGCCTCATGGCCTGACTGTCCCACTGAATGACAGTCTCACTGCCTTACATCATCACTACCTGACATCATCACTATCTGACAGGGTGGCAGCTTCACTGCCAGGCAGCCTCACCGCCAAATAGCCTCAGCCTTAGTCTCGCTGCCTGACAGTCTCCCTGCCTTACCCTCACTACCTGACAGTCTCACTGTCTCTCTCTCTCTCTCTCTCTGGCTGACTCAGTCCTCGTGTCTTCCCATCTCTCTCACTGCCTTCACTCCCTTTCTGCCAGCCGCCTTGTGTTACTGCCTGCGTCGTGCGAGGTCCGCCGAGTGTGCAGGTGGAGACGGATGATTCGCCGCCTCCGCGTACCGGCCGGAGCCGTGCGGCGCGGGGGTGGGGGGCAGGGGGGAGGGGCGGAGCGCGGCTGAGGGCCCTCGACGTCGCCGCGAAGGGCGTCAAGGATCCCGGCGGCGGGGGCGGGGGCGGGGCCGGCGGCAGGGGCAGGGCGGAGGGCTGCTGGTTTATCTAAATCTCCCCTAAGTTTTGCATGCTGATCCGCGCGCGCGCGCGCGCGCGCCGGGTCCGCAGCCGTCATGTCTCTTGACAAATGATGTCTGGGCGCTGTTTAACATCCCCGAAGCAGCGCTGATGAAGTCAAAATTGACATGCCAGGAAATGCACAACCGGTGGTTGGCGCTGTATGCTAAATAGGCCAAAAGCAATTTCCGAGAGACAGCGCGCCTGCAGGGAGGCAGGGGCTACAGGGAGCCGGGGGCTGAGGTGTGGCTGGGGAGGGGAGGGGGTGGGGCTCACGAGAGACCCTGGAAATGGGTCACTCGATAGCTGCCTGCGGACTGCGCGTCCACAGGAACGCTCGGCGCCAGCTGGACACTTTCACACCTTTACACAAATCTGCCAAATAGTCCAAAGGGAAAAAGAGTTAACTCGCCGAAGTAAGGTGTAGCCCACAATGGTAAAGTGGAATCAAGATACCTTCAATCCATGCAGCCATGCACGGTATGTGTGTTTCACGCACAAGTATTTCATGCAAGAGCCCAACTGGTCTATCTCTGCTAAGCATTTTCCCATTGTCAAATCAACAATTTGGATAGAGTAATTTGAGAAAAGTTTGAAACAAATTTTCGGACAATTAACACTTGAAAATAACGAAGTCTTTAACTCTGTTCTTCCTAAATGAATTATGAAATACTGAAGATTTTAAGTTGTATGTTTTTTCCGAAGAAGATATAGCCTTTGTATATTGCCTATTTTATTATATTACTTTGCAAAGTCCATGAAACTGATTGAATCAATTAAGTATTTACAAAATATGATTTTTATTTATTATTACCTCATTACTTGTCTTTTAATTGCAAACAGGGGCGGACTGAAAAAGTAAATAAAGGAGAGGTCCATTTCAGATCGGACCCTTCTCCAAACTCACACATATTTTTGGAAATGAGCTTTCTTAATGTTAGCGTGAAATTGAATTATGTATTATTTTATAATTGTCAAAATCAAAGAATGCTGGTATTTTTTGGCTTTAATGTTCGCTAGTTCAGGATTCGATATTAAATGTTGTAAATCATTTTCATATGTTTCAATTATTGATTAATAAAAGAATAAAACTATTTTGTATATCAAATGAAATATTTAATATCGAGGATTATCCAAGTTTATTTTGAATATATAACGCATTATGTAAATTACTGTGAGTGATCAACGGCTTTATTAATTTTAGTAAAGGTAGTGTGCAACGAAAAAACGTTTAGGAATCCCCCACGTTATATTGTCAACAAGAACTATGCTACCGACATATCAATATTTAACAGCCCTGAGCAAAAAGTGGCAACCCAGTGGCTTCAGTAAACGAGGGTTCGAGCACTATAATTTAGGGGCCCTATCTGCGCTTTCAAATCATTTTACAATCATATTTACAAATGAAATCAATGAACACTCTCTCCCAAGATTATTTCTTGTCACGTCGCGTTTTACTGCAAATGGAACAGGTACTTGAATTATGATTATGTAAATTTATCAAAAACCCGGCGTTGACCCCTCACTAATTCAGCCCCTTCAATTTGTTGCCTCCATGTGGGCGACCCTCGCCGCTGGGCGGGACGGCGGCTGCGCGAAGTTCACCATTACTCCGCCAGGGGCGCTCGTGACCGCCGGCGGCGTCCGCCGGTTCTCCGCGAGCGCGCTAGAGGGCTCTGGTGCCGCGTTGCCCTGGAGCTGGGCCTTGCGTGTACAGGCGCAGGAGGATTGGCGACATGACAAGCGCTCATTGTATTACTGCATCAAAGGGGCGCGGAAGGGGAAGAGGCGAAACTCGAGATTGAAGGCGCTAATAGACGTGTCAGCGCGGCGGTGTGGGGTACACACGAAGTCCAGGACAAAGGAAGAGGAGGCGTTAGCTGTCAACGCCACTCCGCACGGCCCTGCCCCGCTACTCGACTCGATGAATTTAATATCTTTTTTTAAATTATTTATGCTTTCTCAGATGTTTAAAGTTTCCTCAATTAAAAAAAGAAATATTGATAACCTATTTTTTTTTATGTGCTGGTAGGCTCCTTCACAATTTCTCTTTTCTTTTTCATAAAAACCTCTGAAAGTCAAAGAATTACAAAAGTTCATATTTTCGAACCTGTCCTTCACCATTCATACTGAAGACAAATTTTTCATTGTTAATGCAAAGTATTCCTCAATATGATATCTTTATTTCTTTTTGAATATACTTATTTCGTGTACGCGTAATTTTAAGTAACGTGTTAAAATTCAGAAACACATTACGAATTATGGCATGAAAAATAGACATGTACTGACACATCATGTGAAAGAAAAAGTGTGATCCCGTCGGCCACAGGCGCTACGGTGTGGCAGACATGGCACGTACCATGGGCGCCTCTCACAAGGGTCGATATTTTGAGAATATCCGCGAAAAAAATCTAATTTGAAATATCCTGACAGGGGTGCAAATTCTATGCTTGCCATGGCCGCCTGAATACTTAGATAGGTCTCCGACTATGGCGCTTCCATGAATTTCGCCCAGACAAGAATGAAGCTGCGACGAATGCCCGAACAGGGGTCCTTCTAGCGTTCTGAGACAATAATTACAATGCGTTTTAGTATTGTTGTAGGTATTTAACAGTGTAATGTATTTTTTAGAAGTAATGATTTTCTTGTTAATATTTCTTTATTTAGTTGTGTGGTAAATAGTGTATGTGTGAGCGCTAGCTATAGCAATTTGTGAGTACATTTTGGTGAAACTAATGTAAAACGTGGGTATGTTAGATACATTTTTATTTTATTTTGACAATGACAAGGGTAAAAATAAGGAATGTCAAATTGTTTTGACTCTGGCTGCAAGAAAGGCTACCAGAAGACTGAAAGAAAAATAAGCAAAATTCTGTTTGAAACTATAATACAGATAGTACGAGCAGAATGCCAGACAAAGTTATTTCTTACTTAGAAATCCTTTTCTCAAAACAGAATACAATCCCGATTTCCCAAAGACAATTTTCGTATTCTTTACGTCGTATTTATTAAAACCGTCATTGTCGAGTCTTCTCTCGATTCACCAAAGTTATATAGATATCTCCAGTGAGACTGTCCTCGCCCAAATTAGGTTAAATGTTACGTTTTAGTTAATTTAAACATTCTTGTAAAGAGCCATATCACTGTAAAATAAAATTGTGTAAATAAAAAGAAATGAAAATAAAAAGGAACGTCCTGGATGAAAATTTGTTGGGTTAACCTGTGATGGTTGTTAAATGAGTAAAAACTATTTGGAATTTCTTGGAAAAATCTGGAAAAATATATTGTTGTATTATAATTATTTTAGGAAGATCTGTGCTTGGTCCCTTGTCTGCGTTTCATACGATGAACTGTCAAAACACGCTTCATAGTTCTAGTAATCGCTGAAGATATAATCAAACAGGAAACTTGTTTGCAGATATAAAATGACAATCCATTATCTTATTTATTGCACTAAATGTAAGTTTAATTAACCAGAATGATATTATAATATTTTCTAAAGTACAAAAATACCTTTAAAATTGACTTGTATTTAATTACCCAGGTCTTTCTCAGCGCGCGGTAGGTCGAGTAGGTATACAAGAGAAGGAGTAAGAGAGAAGAGAGACGGAGAGAAAGAAGGGAGAGAGAAAGATAGGGAAGGAGAGAGAAAGGAGAGAATGGAGAGAGAGAGAGAGAGAGAGAGAGAGAAGGGCGAGAGAGACAAGGGAGAGATACGTGCATGTTATGTAAGAGTTCGTCCAGTTCACAGTAAGTACTCTTCTGGTGTGAGAAATTCCAAGGTAGGTAGTGTGTATGACAATATTCAGAATAAATATAATTTAATTAACTAAACTGTATCGGAAGATGTCGATTTAGATAATGGTAACTGATGATGGACAGTAGGTTTTAAATAGTAGGCTTATTGACTTTTTTATTTATGCATGCGTTGAGTTGGGAGGCTCGCGATTATTTTATTTCATCATAATGTTTATGAAGTTGAATGGGTTGTTTTGTATAAAATTTTCGAAGTTTTCTTACAACAGAAGAAACAATTCGACCGATATGCATTTAATTGAACAGATGTGCATTTATTTGCTCGGCAAGTGCCATTGAAAATCTGCACTAGAGCTATCAACCGGTACAACATGTGAAACAGGTGAGTGACCACAATTTCTCTTCATGGTACTGAGACACGGTCAAAAGTCATTAGTATTAGCGTCTTGGCTTTTCCTTCATGGCGTTCAGGTTTGAATCCCCGCGGTTCCATGCGGATAGAACTAATTGCATTAAGATGACATAAAATTAATTTTGCTCTATTCTTTGGTTTTCTAAAATTACGCAAATGTATTTAAAAAATATTTCTCACGCCTTTAATATGCACATTTCTTGCGATTTTAATACATTTCTGAAGTTTTGAGCGGAAGGGCTAGAAATGGCTTTCATTAAAATTTTTCGAAAACTCAAAATATTTATGTGAAAAAGAAGTCAATTTTCGAATTTACAGTAACGCTTAACCAATATTTTCTTAACCACGGCTCCAATTTTTTCAACGGAAATTTCTATACAGGGCAAGGTTTTCTATAATTTACGTAAAATAATATTTTGCTTCTACCTTAAAAAAAACAAAAATTGAGAAAATTAAAAAAAATGTCTTTGGGTGGCGATAGATCGCAGGGCGGCGATAGAAAGAGGATGGGGCAAGATCGAAAAGCTAACCCAAACCAAAGAAATTAGAGAACTAACTAATACGGGAAAGTTTGTGCCATTTTATAGCACCACTAGTTCAAATTTTATGATGTGGCTCAATCTATATTTGTTTAGGAATATGAGGATGTGTATTTTGTGAATCACTGCAACTACCTACAATTTGTATTACTAACCAAAATTAAAATATCGAATACTAGAAAACGTTTTTAGTTATAAAACACATTACTTTTAATATACATGTATTATGTAAGGTGTACAATAGAAATTGGAAGTGAATGGATACTTTCTTTGGAAACTAGAAAGCTTTTTTATACTCGAAGAGAACTCGCGCCCTCTTCTTCCTAATCCCCACCCCTTCGATCCGCCTCTTAATCTCGTTCTGTTGCTGGAAAAAAGTTCATTGCGAAAAAACTACTGGAGCGTATAACTTCTACTTTCCTGCAGCGACGTAAGGGCCTATTGAAATTGCTGTAATGGTCTGCAAACTTCTTTTGCTTTAAATTCGTACCCGCATTACTACGAAATCATGACCATTAATTTCGTTTCCTTCTACGTGTTGCACTTGTAATGCTCTCTGAAACACACACATTTATAATCTACTTATTCCTACCAGAGTTTTTTTTCATAGTCACTATTATAGTATTGTTTCATACCCGTTCCAGTTACGATTTTTACTGCTCATACACAACTCTATTCCGTGCCTTTTTTTCGACATATAAAAGAGATACGGAGTTCATAAGGGTCTTTGAACCTCAAAATCACCTATGTTTCAGAGTAGAGGGTAATTCGTCTAATCAAAGCACAAAAATACATATTCCTTCATTAAAAACGTATTTAAAAATATGTGTTTAAAATAATTGAAGACACTCTTCTAAACAAGAAGCATCTAAATCACAACATTCGCACCTAGAGGCACCAATTGAAATGATTTAAGCGTGCCAGGGAAGTTCCACATCATGAGACATACCACTGTTGTAATATTCACGCCCAACTGCAGACATTGCATCCGGGGGTCAGGCTCGGGGTATGTCTCAGCCTTCCGAACTAGCATACTAAAAGAGTGACTTCATGTCCCTACTTTGTTGCAGGTTGTAGTATTTAGCATCATCGCGAAATGTAATAGGAGAGAAGAAGAGAGCAGAGGAGTTAAAACATAATTTGATCGGCAAAATACGTTTAAGATGGGACGCATCGCATAGGGACCTGAGAAGTTTGGTGTTCATTCCTCAACATTGCGAACCAGATTGACCGTGCAGGTGTTGCCATAACATGTCGTTGGAAGCATTTGATCGAGGAAGGCAAGCACTTCCGTCATTGGGGATTTACAAGACCTTCGAACCCCGATGAGGAAGTTCAGGATTCTCCGTTGAGCACATCAATGCGGCATCACGTTGCTGAAGACCGAAAGGCAATCAAGGGAAGAGAATGACAACTTTCATTGAGACAATACACTTCACGAAGAACGTAATCATAGGTAATACCACGAGTGCTTTGGATACGGACGATAAATCCCCGACTCGCGAAGCGAGGAGGCGATTTATCCAAGAATTTTCAAAGCACAAGTGGTATTTAATAGGAATATGCCTCAAATGAAATTACGGCCCACAAAGTTCCAAAATGCACCAAATATTGAAAATAACTGAAAGCATATTAAAATCAAAGAGATATGTTCTAATACATACTCAGTTAACTACATGTCAACATAGCGATCGATACATTCCACCTCCTAATGTAGGTGAATGGCAGCTTATTATTGGCCAGTAGGAAGTACCGGTAAGAAATATCGGATAGAAAAATCGATTCAGTTGTTGAGATACACCGCCCTGTTTGGGGCATTTTATATGTATGGTTAAACACTATTGGTTTCATTTTCACGAAGAATATAATCGCCTAAAGAACCACAGACATGGGCGGATATTATCTCGTGTCTAGTGTCACTTCTCCGTCGTCCCCACGACCGCCCGCGAGCGTGTTAGTGAGGGCAACCGTGCGAGTCTGCAACCGTGAACGATGCTAGGTATTGTGGTACAAGAGCATCAAGTATCACCTCTAACGAACGCGTGGCGATATCTCGAAGGGATATCGACGGCAGCAGGTGGTAATGAATGGGCTACACGTGTCAATCAATATCTTAACGCATGCACAGTAAAATGCTTTTCCTATGCGATTTATCTAAAGTACCTCGTAAGTAGTACAAAAATAAGGAGACAAGATGCACGGGAAAACTAATGTTGACACAACAGCAAATACCTTCTCGCAATATTTCTAAATTTGCAATTTTCTAAAATTCAGAGGTAAACAAAAATGAGATCCGCGTCAAATATCCGTTTGAAGACTCCCAAAGCCTTGAGTTGATTTAGACCGATCAGGGAAGATCAATTTTCAAGAAAATCGGCTGAACAATTTAGGACTTAGCGGTTACCACAGATGGACAGACGGACAAACGGACAGACGGGCGTTTTGCCGTCAGTCGACTTTTCGGTAACAATGACCCACAAAACAAGGATTCAGGCGACACCACGTGTTAGATGATTTTTTCCCTATGTTTAGCAACGGGATATATCCCCTGTTTTGTTTACCAGGGTCCGGCAATAAGAGTTTTTCTGCCAAACATTCACCGTTTGCGGCGCATGACTACATAGCTTCTTTTCTTACGAAGTACTTTCTTAAAGGCGAGAAAGTGAAAAAGAAAAATAGTAGCAAAGTGGAGATCCACGATGAAAAGAAACAACAACATGGAAGAAGAAAATTGGGTGCAGAAGGGTAAGGAACATAAGAGAATAATAACAAGAGAGATGAGGCAGACCGCAGATGCCGGCGCAGAAGCGAAACTTGGGAGTGAATCAAGGGAAGGCGGTGATGCGGCGCGACGCGCTGCGTGGCCGGTGGCGGGGGCGGGGGGGGGGGGGAGGCGGGGGGCGGGGGCGGGAGGTCGGGGGCCAGGGCGCGAGCGGCGGCGTCTTATTACGACAGCCCTCTACCTCCTCCTCCGCTGCCTCCGTCGCCGGCGCCGTGATGAGCGGCGGAAGACGGCGGGGAAGACAGGGGCCGTGATCTGAAGAGATTCGGCACAGACCTTGTTATGCCATGCAAATTGGCCGCCGCCGCCTTCGCCGCCGTCGCCTCACGCCGCGCGCGGTATCCATATGCAAGGGGCCCGTCCGCCCCCGCCCCCACCCCCGCCCCCTCCCCGCTCGGCGCCCCTCCGCAGGCCCAGCAGCGCACCGCGACGCCCGCCGCCCGCCCGCCCGCCCTAATAGACTCTAAAGTAAATTTATGACGCGAAGAATGCTCTCCTGAAGGCGGCGGCGGTGGGCGCTCGCCTCAAACTGCGCAGCCTCTCCGCGGCTCCTCGCGTAATCCTCGGGCTAATTACATCGCGCCCTACGCGTGTTTTGAAGGCCGGGGTCGCGCGCGGGCGGCGTTGACGCGCTGCGTTTGCGGCCGAGTGCCCCCCCCCCCCCGCGCCCTGCCACGCCCCCCTTCGCGCCCCCGTGGCTCGTTGCGCCCTTCGGGAGGGCAGGGGGGCGGAGGGCGCGGCGGCGACGGCGGCGGCTTTCCTCAAATTGCCATCAGCGGCTGTCGGCGATTGCTGGACGGCTTTGTTTCGAGCTTCATTAACTGCGTTCAAACTAACCGAGGTTCGTGATCTTGGGGGCACAATGAGCGGGGAACAGCGTTGTAGATACGATACGCTGCCAGGGGTTCTTTTATGCATTTACGAATAAATTAGGCCTCATTCAAGTTTCCGGCTCGTTTGCAAACAGTGAAATGTAATATTCACCAAAGAACATAAGAAGATACTATATAAAAGTGCATGGCATCGTATTATGGATTCATATTGCATTGTTAGATGTAGTTCGTACACGTAAAATATTGGTGTATGTAGTAGAACATATTTCGTTCAAGCAGTCGAGGCGGATCAAAATGGAACGGATCCGAGGAAAAGGGCCGAACGTATAGAGGCCTGGAGTTTGTTCTGCGCTCTCAGACAATCTGTCATCCATGTTGGACACGAGTTCGGCTGGCGTGTAATAAAACACCAACAAAATATTCAAAGCGATTTCAAGGCATGCGGCCCCGTTTGCGTTCTGTCATTAAAGAGTAATAGTTGGCGGCGCGGAGCCAAACAGCAGGCCCCTCGCCGAGATTTATGGCGTCTCGGGACCTCTATCAACATTTGCATAGCCCGAGACCCGTCACTTTCCTCGGAAGGTCGACTGCGTACTCTAGCGCTGTAGGATATGCAGTATATCACGCAGAGTACACGGACTAGCGAGAGAACATTCACACTATTTACTAAAGAAATAATTCGGCGTATAGTTTACCAGAGAAAACCGGTGTATTTTGACTTATTTTGTAGAACATATTTTTCTTCGAAATTGTATGCAAAAATATTTTTAAAGTTCTAATTACCATTTGTTTATTTTAAGCTTATAATACGAGCCTCATGTTCATCGTTTAAGTAGCACAATAGTATTTATTTCCCTATTAACCCTTAAGTACTTTCAAATCTCACTTATTTCTTTCTCTTCAGTAATATAATGTCTAACTTCATAAAAATAGTGTTTCTACATGACCGGTAGAATTCTTGGTGTGTCGTGATTGTTCTACTATCTTGCAGAACTGCAAAGCGCTTAATTCTGGCAAGATATAAACAAACAAAAAAAATATGTTGTACTATAGCTACTCTGCTGTGCGGGGGACGCCTGCGTCCTAGGCGCAGGTACCAACGTTTCGGCCGCCATTCTGCGCCCTTCCTCAGGGCGAAATGCAAGTTTAAATGTTTCCTCCCCTAGAGGTTGGTCAAATGAGAGAGTAGGCTTCCGCAGCCGGAGCCAGTAGCTGCTTGGCTGCCCGGCAGACGATGCGTCCTAGGCACAGGTGACAACGTTTCGGCCGCCATTCTGCGACCTTCCTCAGGGCGAATTTCGATTCATCTATGCCTAGGAGCGGCGTTTACCGTACCGCCAAGTAGCTACCGACACCGAACGCGGAAGCCTACGCTCTCCTACGTTTTTTTAATAAAACAAAAAAAAGTGGAACAAGTGAATGCTCCGTGATGGAGCCGAAGCCGCATAGGGGAGCGAAGTACATTTATTCGGGTGACCGGGTCGTGTGGCGGCGCGCAGTCCGTGGGCGGCCGTTGCCTAATGAAGAGCTCCCGCGCCGTTTGTGCGAGGGGCGCGTGGCTGCCCCGCCCCCCTGGTCCCTGCACCAAGTCTAGTCGCGGCGGCGGCGATTCATCCGGGCAACAAATGTGCCAGACGCTCCCCGCGCGGCGCGGGCGTATCTAACAAATTACATAACCGCAATATATCGACGCGCCAGTCGCCGGCCACGAATCGGGGGACAAACAAACTTTTCTTCTTCTTCTTCTTCAGCCGCGCGCGTAAATCTCGCGACGCTCGCCCCGCACGGGTGTCCACGCGCCAGCGCCCGACGCGACGCCGCGCCCCCTCCTCGCCCCGCCCCTCCGCCACGACGCCCCTGGCCAAAATCTCCGAGGTGACGGCCACGCACGCGCGGAGGCCGCGTGGGGGGAGGGCGGCAGGGATGTCCGAGCAACGCGGGGGCGGATGCGGCCCATCATTGATTTTGTTAAATAATAAACACATTTATATTGTAATGTAATAATATACAATATAATATACTTATACATTATTTTCTAGTATGTATGATGACTGTAGGTATGTACTTGGCTCAGTAAGCCCTGAACGGGGTCAGGCCTACCGGCGGCGTCCCTGCCTCGCGGCCATGGGTTAAGGAAGTACGTGTGGTTAGCACGGAGACATTCCTATTCCGGTCTTATCAACCTAAGAAATGAGTTTTCTCATCGTAACACAGCAACATATACTGGGATGTTGCAAGGAAAACGCACACTATGGTTTTTGCTAGACCGGGAATCGAATCCGGGGTCGCGCAGTGGAAAGCGAGCGATCAAGAGCTAG
The DNA here is from genome assembly GCA_038098605.1 of Gryllus longicercus. Lineage (NCBI taxonomy): Eukaryota > Metazoa > Arthropoda > Insecta > Orthoptera > Gryllidae > Gryllus > Gryllus longicercus. The sequence goes on from JAZDUA010000157.1 coordinate 1,790,000, forward strand.
CCACGAGTTATATATATATATATATATATATATATATATATATAGAATACTATACAATATTCTTTTTTAAATAATTACATAATTCCAACATAAATATTTAAATCAATTTTGCGAAATAAGGGAGGAAACAAATGAAAACTCTAGCCCTTTTGGACGGAGAGACTATGGCCCCACCCCCATGGTCGCCCAGATTCACCACTGTAGCAAAGCTTGGGGCCCCCGGAGCCAGTTTGGTTTTTATTTACGCGGAGGAAAATTCTTGTTGCCGGCCAACAGATTCCCGTATGTTACATACAGGCGGTAAGAGAAAAACCGCCCAAACAGGTATTCAGTTTGCTGCTGCTACGTGGACGATCGCCACATAACCGCACGCTGGATTCTCTTAATCAGGAATCAGTTCAATTTAATATTTCCCTGAATACATAAAAAAACTTCATTTCAACTATGCTACCGTTGTAAGGAGTTTTTGATTTTTTCTCAGTGCAAAAGCATATGGATAACTGAAACACATGTTGGATGTATTTAATTAGCGATAAATTCTTTACTAGGAATTAAGCATGGGAAAGGAATCTGTATTTTGGTGTAAAATGCGTTTGAAATTTTGCACTGGTGGGACTCAAAGATCGCGGAAGCTGAAAGCCGGAATCTCGCCGTCGGCTTGGAAAGGCGAGAGCGATGCAAGCCAAATTAGCCGTATGAAATTGGATTCAGTTATATGAGACAGCAAATCGCATACCACAAGTGGCATTTTTTATTCATTTGCTTCAGTTTTTTGTCAAAAACGTACTCGTGCACTGCGAAAGCTTGCGAGTTGAAACAGGAGATGAGGTGGGCGGGGCGTAATTGACAGAGATAGGCGACAGAGGAGTTGGTGCGCAAGGGAGCGGAGTGGACGAGGCGAGGTATGGCGTAAGTGCCATCTAAGGTTGATGGGGCACAAGCGACGGAGGCGAGAGAAGTAGTAAGTAAAGGAGGGGTTAAGGGAGAGGCAGAGAGTGGCAGAAGTGACAGATGAGGAGCGTGAGATCTAACGGACAGGAAGAGCTGATACAAGTAGTGTGATGGTAAGAAAGGAAGGGGACAAATAGTTGAGGCGGGGTGATGTGGAAACAAAGAAGGTAGGTGGGACGCAAGGGACAGGGTGACACATGGCGGTATGTCTCATGGAAAGCAAGAGATTGATTAATTTATTGATTATTTCGCGTTTCCGTGCGCGTCAACTACTATGGTCCCTTAAGTGTTTGCATGTTTTATCACGTGACGTATCAGTGAGCTTCCGATGCTGGTTGGTGACATCCGGCGCCGACCTATCGTAGCTTTGCGGTTTTTCACCATCCAGCTATCTCCACCAGTGGACCACCGTCCCCAGTCTAAACAAGCTCTATAAGCTCCCGCCTGGTCTCTCGACAAGAGTGGTAGTGTAGTGCATGGAAGTATAAGTGTGCGTGTGTGTGTCTATGTGTGAAGTGCAAGGATAGGACAAGGAAGAGGAAAGGAAGATCGCGCGGTCCGTGGCCAGTGTGTTAGGATACTGCTTCGGCATTTGGTTGGTGTTGATCGGAGAAACCACTAGAAACCACCGATCAGAGCAGCCGGTCCTTAGAATTCTCCTCTAAGCAGCGGCTGAATTGAACTTGCTGTCTAACAAGTGTCGAAATACCTGCCACCGTCGAAACTCGAAGCATAGGACCTCCTGGTCAGAGTCACTGCAGTGACATCAGTCGACACTCTGAGCCATCTCAGCTGGTAAAACAAGGGAAGGGGAGTGGGTGGGCGGGGTGGCCACCTTTGTCAGTGGATCCCTGGCAGCGTGGTAAGAAAGGAAAGGGGGATGCGGAAACAACAAGATAGGTAGGTGGGGTTCAACGGTCAGGGCGACGAGGCGGGGCAGTCTGCTTGCCACCCCTAATAGCGAGTCCCAGGCAGCATGATAAGATACGGAGGGGGCATGTGGGTGAGGCGGAGAGTGGCGGAAACAACAAACGAGGTAGATGGGGCGCAATAGACACGGAGGAGTGGGTGGGTGGTGGAGGAGAGGGTGGGAGTTGTATGGAAAGGACAGGGCAGGGTGGCCACCCCTGGCAGCATGGTAAGAAGGAGGAGAGAAGTGAGTGAGGTGGGGAGTGACAGCAACAACACACGAGGTAGGTGGGCCTGGCCCATCGGACAGGGTGGCGGGGAAGGGACAGTGGGCTGGCCACCCCTGGCAGCAAGTCCCTGGCAGCATAGGGAGGGGGAAGTGGATAGTGAGTGAGGCGGGGAGTGGCAGCAACAACACACGAGGTAGGTGGGGCAGGCCCATCGGCGAGGGCGCCGGGGAAGGAGCGGTGGGCTGGCCACCCCTGGCAGCAAGTCTCAGGCAGCATAGGGAGGGGGAAGTGGGTAGTGAGTGAGGCGGCGATTGGCAGCAACAACCGAGGTAGGTGGGGCAGGCCATCGGGCAGGAGACGGGGAAGGGGCGGTGGGCTGGCCACCCCTGGCAGCAAGTCCCAGGCAGCATAGGGAGGGGGAAGTGGGTAGTGAGTGAGGCGGGGAGTGGCAGCAACAACACACGAGGTAGGTGGGGCAGGTCCATCGGCCAGGGTGACGGGGAAGGCGCAGTGGGCTGGCCACCCCTGGCAGCAAGTCCCAGGCAGCATAGGGAGGGGGAAGTGGGAGGTGTGTGAGGCGGGGAGTGGCAGCAACAACACACGAGGTAGGTGGGGCAGGCCATCGGCCAGGGCGCCGGGGAAGGGGCGGTGGGCTGGCCACCCCTGGCAGCGGGTCCGCGGCGCGGCGCGGCTCAGCGCCGGAGACGGCGGCGCGGGCGGCCGCCCGACTTCGGCAATATGTTGGCCACTATAAATCATTGTTAGAAATGACTAAGAGCGCGCGCCCCCCGCGGCCGCTTCCTCGGAGGCTGCGCGCCCCGCAGGAGGAAGACGGAGCGAAAAAAGTGCCCTGGAAAATATGATGTAATTTATATGGAAATGCATTGGAAATCTCATGTCATTTGGAGATATGAATGAAAAATTCAGTGTATGGACGCGGCGGGTCCGGCTCCGCGGTCGCCCGCCCGCCCGCCCGGCGCAGCGGGCGGAGGAGGCAGCGGGGGGCGGCGGGGGGCGGCGGGGGCCGGCGGGGGGCAGCGGGGGGCGGAAGGCCGCGAAGCCCAGCGCGTGCATCTTGAGACGCGGCCGCGGCGCGGGAGGCGGGAGGCGTGGGCGGAGGCGGAGCAGACGAGCTCCGGCTTGGAGGAGGATGCAGAAGCGGCGGTTGCACGGAGCTCCACCGGCGGAAGAGGGCCTGGGAAGCGGGAGAGAGGACACACGAGGCGACACTATATAATTGCCAAGTAGTTCTTTATTATTATTATTATTATTATTATTATTATTATTATTATTATTATTATTATTATTATTATTATTATTATTATTATTATTATTATTAGCGTATCGTCCATTTCTGTCCACGCTACACGATTAACGTGTGTAACTACAGTCGGTTCCGGTTATAAAGAACTTCTGGGGACTAATATGCTTGGTTCACTATATCAGAGGTTCACTATATGCGATGATGTCAACATTACATGGAATTTATCCATAATAATTTATTTTATTAATATACAACAAAATTAATTTACAGAACGAACTGAAAATTTGAACATTTTTATTCATACGTAAAAAAATCAATTATTTTCAATTGTTTGCGTCGTACATTCTTCTCCAGATTTGGTGCACTTTCCATACTTCATTCTGCATGGTCGGTCTCTTAAGTATGGCAACGCAGTCTTGCCACCTTTCAATGCCTTTTGTGCTGTTGGAACACCATCCCCCTCTCCGAAGGCCTTTTCAATCGCCTAATAACATACGAGATCCAATTAATTTCCAGGACTTTCTTTCTACGTTCACTATAGACGAGGTCCAGGTTCATTATAACCGAATGTTCTTATGCTTATTTGTAATGTAAGTTAAATGGGATCAGTGACTTTAGTTCACTATATCCGAGTTCACTATAACCGGAGTCGACTGTATTAGGATCAGCGTGATCAGCCGTATCCATAGGTAAGTCAAGGTTGTTACGCCTTGAATTGTGAATTATGAGGAGACAGGATGATGATGAGTGGTGAAGGAACAATCACTAATACGACCATGCCTACGCAGGACGCGAACCTGCAGCCTCCTCGGCGCAGACGATGGCTGCGGCAACCGTCTGCGCCACGGGTCCAGCACTTTATTATTATTATTATTATTATTATTATTATTATTATTATTATTATTATTATTATTATTATTATTATTATTATTATTATTATTATTATTATTATTATTATTATTTTCTTTACTCTCGAAGACTAGGTACTATATTCACATAATTTTATATATACATAATATCACAGCGCCATGAAATTGCACTTACTTTGACATAATACTGAATACTTTTTACGAGAAATTATCCAAAAACGTTTATCATTTCTGTCGTTGCGTCTTTCTGCTTGGGAGTATGTGGACGTCTACATTTACACCCAGCTAATTGTGTCCCCATATCAGACTTCCAGGAATCACTCTGATGATTGAAACATTTATTGATATACTCTCACCTTTTCAATAAGCTCTGCCTTTGTTTCTTGATGGACGTAATGAATTTCGTGCATTTACGGAATTTTTTCGGTGTATTTACTATTTAAGACAAGTAGTGTATTTTACTGTTTAGGTTGCTACTGTTTAGAACTGAAATAAACGCAAGCGCGGTATAGAACACAAAAAAATCCCTTCAGGCAGATGTCTCTTGAAAATCAGTAAACTTGTAGCTCATTACAGCGCAAGATTATTGTAATGATATCTAAGAAGACTGAATGTAAGGAGAATCAAGAAAAAACTCGTCAAGATACATTCAATACAGTAAGCTTGAGCAAGCCACGCTGTGTTTCAACAAACTTTGAGAAATATTTGGTTAAAAGGAAGAAGACCAAAATCTGGGAAGCTGCGGAAAAGTTCGGAAGAAACGGCAAAAACAAGACTTCCAACAGGAAGCGGTACCGTGATTGAGCAGAAGAGCGGAGTGTACACTTCGGCCAGAGGTCCGCGTTGAGGCGCGAGGCGAGGGGGTCGCGGCGAGCCCAAGGGGCCGGGGGTTGGCCGGGGGGAAGGGGGTGGGAGAGGTTGCGGGCGACGGCCGCAAATAACAGGGCACCGCCACGGGGCGAGCCGGGCCGGGCCGAGCCGGGCCTCGGCGTGCGAACCGGCGCGCCGCGGCGGCCGCGGCGGCGGCGGCGCCATCTGCATTGCAAATGCTGTTTTCGCACCGCGGAACGGACAGCGCCCGCCGTAAGTCGCCGAAATGAAACATCACGGGCCGAATGTCAACAATCGGGGCCCCGCGGCGACGTCTATTAGGCGGCGCCGCCCGACGCCCGACACCGCCCGCGCGCGGTGGCGAATCGACGCGTCGCGACGCCGGAAATGAGGTGTCCTTCACGGCCACCCGTCAGCCGCGGCGCTGCGTGGCTGAGCCTCTGGCCACACAAAGGCTCCCCTGTCGCTTCTCGAGCACGGTGCGAAATGACCTGCAGATCACGTTCGCGTCCGTTTGATGTGTTCGTTTTCGCAAGCGAGAGGTCATTCAATAATTAAACAGGCAAATAGCTGTTCAGCAAAAATGTTTCGAACAGTCAATACAATTGTTTGTCTACTTGTTCACGTAATTGTTACCGACTTCTCTGTACTTATCCCGTCTTTAGTACACCCCCTGAGCGAGGAATTCTTTACTTTGGTCTCGAAGCCAGTTTTGTATTTCTTTACCTCTTCGTTGTGGTTGAACTTGATGTCACGCAAAGCTTGGATGAATTCCCTTTAATCTATCATTCAACCATTTAATGATTTCATTGTCCAACATTTTGAAAAAAAGCCTAGTGTACCTTGCATTCTCAAAGTTCATTGTCCTCTATGAAATGTGTGGAAGCTAAAATAATCATTCAATGCACTTCTAGACATATTATGAAGTATAATAATGACATCTTCGATTATTTTGTCATTTGAAACTCATGAAAATGTTGGCTGTTGTCACTAATAAACATACTAATATGTGTACTAAAAGTGGCCAAATGATCTTACAAGATATTGTGAAAACGTTATGTTTAGTAATGGTGGTGAAAACATTTCTTGCATTACGTCCTATCATTCTTGATGCAATGGGTGACGCATAGTCGTACACAAACAAATAAATTCCGTGTGAACAGTCTCAGCCTCATAATTTACATTCTTATGCATTTCGTTTAACTGGGTTCAGGACTACATACTCAATATTTTGCATAACATTCATGTCGTTGATGAATGGAGAGGCGGTGTGAACATGTCTTTTGAAGCTTCACCGACATGTACCCATTGCGTCGACAGGCACGCTTCTGTTTTTCAGCACGTTACGACAATTTTCGAAACGAACTGGAGAAAACACAATAAGATCATCCTTATTTCATGAAACAGGTCCACTTCCCTTTACTTCTTTCCGACCACTTCGCCAATAATTCGTCCTAATCAATATATTATTTCATAGAATGGCGTGAAAGAACATTTAAGTATTATTTGACGCTATGAAATTCAATAGATACAAAACGAATCTCACATTTAATTGATTGTAAGTCTAAATCCAAAAATTTTATTATTATTATTATTATTATTATTATTATTATTATTATTATTATTATTAATTCTTTAATAGTATTCGAGTAACTGCGTCCGTCGGTGCGTCTATCCGTCACCGTTAGAGCCCTTCTCGTCCACCAATCGCGACAAATGTGTAATTCGACGCGTGTCGGTCTCGTGGTGGGAAACTAATGATTTGTTTGCGGATCTGTTCGGAATATTCTAAGAAATTTCCAAAAAGGTGGTTTTGCGTTTTTTAGCGCTGAGATCTAGCAGTGACCACACAAACCAGGTGCATCACCTCTATCTCCTCGGAAGATACCACAACCAGCTGTGATGACAGCTACATGTGACGCCAAGGAGGCGATGAAATGACACAGATCGCTATCGTATTGCTCCGATGATTGTATTTCTCGGACATCAGTGTTTAGTATGCAGTTTAGGTGTATGCAGTTTAGGGCTTTCGTCACTCAAAAGAAAAAAAAGTTTATCGCTGCCATCCTTGTAAGATAATTATCGTTTTAGTATGAGATAGTTTGTTTGGTGTAACAAATACGATAGTGCTAATGTAATAATCCCAGTTTTAGGATAATTTCGACCACAAAATTATATTTTAAAATAAATCATTAAGAATTAAGGGTATGTTGTAGTAAAGGAGCTTGTAAATGTAATTTTTTTTAAAACAATCCGCCTGAAAGAAAATACTCTTCAGAAGAACTCTTCGGGAGCGTCCGAATCAAATTCTTCAACATTGTATTCTGGGGTGGGTAGTGGCCGTAGCCCGAAAGAACAAGAGACAAGAATAGTTTTTGTATTTTTCATTTTTTAAATTTTAATTCTTAGTATATTAATTTTTACGTACTACCTCCGAGGATAAAAACTGTACTTTGTACAGTTTTTACTTTTAACAACTGTACTTTGAAGTATCATTAAATTTAGAACATCCGTGGTAGACACTTTTAACATAAGGAAATATTTTTAAAACAGTTTGAAGAGTATGCGATGCCATATTCAACTAATAATAATAACAATAAATTGATCATGGAAGATAATTAATAATTATTATCTGAGCTGAGATCTCACACCATCTGCTACAACCATGTACGGCGTTGGCATCTTACTGAATGACATTACAAGAACAAAATTCAAAAGCGATTTTTCAACTTTAAAAAACGTAACAATAACGTGTGCACACACGATTAATGTACATAATATCTCATCAAAATTGGCTCTCTTAAACGTGGTGCAGATGAGTGCAACAAAATCCCAATGAATAAACTGTAGTATTACAAATTCTATAACTCTATTATTCCAAATTTTAAAAAACTAATTTACTAATTTCTTATCGTGGGTAACTAATTGAAATAAACGAATACATCTTCACTAGATATGTGTTCAGTATTTAACCAACACGACACACGCAATGATGGCGTCGATTGCATGGATGGATCTGATGTCAGATTCCCCCGCGATAATCTTACTTGCTTTAGTTGGTCTTTCGGGACTCGGACCGCGCGAGCAGATGCAGGGAGCCACAGCGCTACGTAAGCACTTCACAACGGCGTACTCACCTGCGAAGAGAGAAGAAAACGTTAGATCATGCAGCGTCATTGAATGATGAAGAGAAGAAATAAACAGCATGCACAGCTCAAATAAGATATACTACAAAATGTCAGTGCGCATATAATTGACTCAGAGTTGTGGGTTTTGTTATTGCAAATCTAAAAATTGAGTTCTGTCTCTAAAATTACGTAAACAATAAATTATTCCGAAAATAAAAATGCCAAACTTCAAAATATTGTTGGTTCTGTTTATTGGAATGTGCGATACGGTGAGTATATGATGAAATAGTGAATGTAAAGCATCTTTGTAAGAAATAACGCCAGCAGTGGAAAATAATGGAACACATTGGATTAAAAATCCTAATTGCCGTTAACAACTTAATATACGATCAAGTTCGTATGGTATACAGTTCAAAAACACAAGCGGCAATGAAAATACAAGTAGTCCCAATCACGCAAAAATAATAAGCGTGATGAGTACACCGATTCATTTTTATCTCTCATTCATTCCAATTGTTACCCGATTGCACAACTTCTCCTCGAGCGAAGTCAACCCCCGAAAACTTTTTGTTCGCAAAGGGCTCTCAAAAAAGAACAACGTCGGCCGCCCGTCTGGGTCGGCAGAAGCCATCAGAACGAGCGATGGGTTACGACCCTCGGGAGGCAATCGCAGGCGCTGCAGAGCTTTCCGAGCGGTTTTTGTCGCTTTGCAGAACTCCTCATACACACAACACCAAGCGCTTTAAACGGCTGCGAAATCTGGACCGAAATAATTTACCGTTCGCCGCGGGCAGTTTCCGATTCTCTCTCGCGCGCGCTCCGAACCGGGCGACGGGAACGGAGAGGGCTCCGTTTGCATAATCATTTCATTACCCACTGACGTTTATGCTCGGATAGTTTTAACGAACCTCCGAACCGTTCCTTCGGGAGACGCGGCTTTTTAGGAGCTGCGTTCTTTTTTGTTTTGGCAATAAATGCCTACTATTGAGAGACGTACCTCCCCTGCGGCCATCAACACTCCTGCGCAGCCTCCGCGCCAGGTTATTAACAAATGATTTCCACGTCTTTTTGCGCGTCCATAAACGCTCATTACAGCTTATATAACGCACGCGCGCGCGCGCGCGCGGCCCAAAAAACAAACGGGTCAGCAGTAAAACACACACGTCATAAAGCAGCGGCGAGAAGCGGAGTGCAGCGGGAGTCGCGGCCGGAAAATAAAACGCGCGGGCGGTAGGTAGGGCGGGCTGGAGGGCGGGCGTGCGGGCGGTTGGAGGAGCGGGCGGACGGGCGGTTGGACGGGCGGGCAGTTGGGCGGGCAGTTGGGCGGGCGGGCGGGCGGGCGGGCGGGCGGGCGGGCGGGCGGGCGGTTCTACGGGCGGGCGGGCGGGCGGTTCTACGGGCGGGCGGGCGGGCGGGCGTGCTGGAGGGCAGGCGGGCAGGCGGGCTGGAGGGCTGGAGGGCGGGCGGGCGGGCGGGCGGGCGGGCTGGAGGGCGGGCGGTTTGGGCGGGAGGGCGGGCGGTTTGGGCGGGCGGGCGGGCGGGCGGGCGGTTGGGCGGGTGGGCGGGCGGTTGGGCGGGTGGGCGGGCGGGTGGGCGGGTGGGCGGTGTGGCTCGGGCGGGCGGGCGGCGCGTCGGGACGGCCACAACGAGGACGTTGATGAAGTTATAAATGTCTTTTACGGCCATTCGACTAACACGTTAAAAAGTCGAGACGTTCTATTACAGCTTTCGGCGAGGGGGGCCCCGGGCGACGGAAGGTAGGGATGCAATCAGTTCTCGCGCTGTATATCACGCGGCGGCGCGCGCGGGATGCGAAGCA